>JAQSUU010000239.1:0-1227090 GCA_038087645.1 Saccharum hybrid cultivar R570
GTTATCGTATCTCTATCCCACCCCTGTAACCCAGTATCCAAACGGCACCGAAGGGGAAACTCTGCTCAGACAATTCCTCGCCGGCGTTCTCCACCTCTCTTTGTATTGCTCGAGCGCTCACATCGACGGCACATCACCGGTGGCCATGGGTGTGACATGCGGCATGCGGGTTGCGAGCTACGGCCTGCCTTTTGTTCTCTAGCGCACTCTCACTCTCAAGTCTCAACTCTCTCCCGTGTGGAGCATCGGGGACCTCAAAGCCCCGAGTGCGGATGGCATCCCGACTGTTTTTTACAAGAGATTTTGGGGGCTAATTGGAAATCGTGTGAAGGGGGAGGTACTAGGTGTGCTGAATGGAGCAGTAATGCCACCTGGATGGAATGAGACGATAATTGTCCTTATTCCAAAGGTCGACAAACCCGAAAAACTCAAAGAGCTTAGACCGATCAGCTTATGCACCATTCTATACAAGCTCATCTCAAAGGTGATAGCAAACCAGCTGAAAGTTGTGTTGCCCGAGGTGATTTCTCGGTCTCAAAGTGCCTTTATGCCAAGGTGACTGATAACAAACAATGTCTTATTGGCATACGAGCTAACACATTATCTGAAAACAAGAGGAGTGGGGAAAACGGGGTGGCGGCAATAAAGTTAGACATGAGAAAGGCTTATGACTGGGTGGAGTGGGGTTTTTTGCACAGCATGATGATAAAGCTAGGGTTTAGACAACAGTGGGCTGATCTGGTGATGAGGTGTGTCTCATCGGTGAACTACCGCATCAAAATCAATGGTGAATATACGGAACCGGTTATTCCACAACAGGGTCTTCAGTAGGGGGACCCGCTGTCTCCCTATCTTTTCATTATTTGCACTGAGGGGTTGTCTGCCATGCTGGAGAAGGCGGAGACCGAACGGAAAATTGTGGGCATCAAGGTATGCTGTGCAGCTCCAAGTGTCAACCATCTATTTTTTGCGGATGACTCACTGATCTTGATGAGAGCGCGAAATGAGGAAGCTGCTGAGCTGAAGAGGATTTTGGAGGTATATGAGAGGGCATCAGGACAAATGATCAACAAGGACAAATCATCCATACTGTTTAGTCCAAACAAAAAAAGAACAGTAAGTGTCCAAATGAAAGTAACCCTGTCCATCTTACAAGAGAAATGCGGGGAAAGGTATCTTGGGTTACCGGTCTCCATCGGGATATCAAAGAAGAAGACCTTTGCATATATCAAACAGAAGATTTAGTGTCGGGTTCAAGGATGGCAGGAAAAGATGCTGTCAAAGGCGGGTAAAGAAATTCTAGTCAAGGCCATGGCCCACGTCATCCCAACTTATGCTATGTCCTGTTTCGACATAACCAAGACCCTCTGTGACCAAATTAGTTCTATGGTGAGCAGGTACTGGTGGAGTCAGCAGGATAAAACAAATAAAATCCATTGGCTCAGCTGGGAGAAATTGACTTTATCAAAAAAAAGAAGGGGGCTTGGGTTCAGAGACTTACATCTGTTCAACATATCCATGCTGGCTCGACAGGCGTGGAGGCGGCTGACCAATCCAAACAGTCTGTGTGGCAGGGTACTGAATGCTAAATATTTCCCTCATAGCAGCATTCTAGAGTGTCAAGCTAAAGGGGGCATCTCATATTCATGGAGGAGTATTCTATAGGGGGTTGATCTGGTGAAGAAAGGTCTAATTTGGTGGGTGGGTGATGGAAGACAAATAAATATTTGGGCTGATCCATGGATTCCCCGGGGAGTGACTCGGCGGCTGGCCTCCCCAAGAGGGGCTTCACTACGAACAAGAGTAGAAGAACTCATTAACCCGAACACCAGAGATTGGGATGAGCAACTGGTATGAGATACTTTTTGGGAAGAGGAAGCTGAGATAATCTTGACAATCCCAATTGGAGAAGGCTTGCCGGACTAGCCAGCGTGTCACTTTGATTCAAAGGGTCTTTTCTCTGTCAAATCGGCGTACAAGCTTGCAGTGCAAAACCGCGACACTGAGGCCGGCCGGGAAGGTGGGATGTCGGCAGAAGGGGGTTCAGTAGCCTCTCCTTTCCCGTGGCATAAAATATGGCAGCTGAAAGTGCCAAACAAAGTCCAAATGTTCTTCTGGCGATTCGTCCACAACAGCCTGCTAGTTCGGAAAAATCTGAAAAGAAGGAAGATCAAAACTGAAACACTGTGTCCCATGTGCAACAGATTTGATGAAGACTGCCATCTCTTTTTTAACTATAAAGGGGCTCGGGAGTGCTGGCGAGCAATGCACATGGAGGAGCTGCGCTGCACCTTAGCAAACTGTAAGTCAGGGAAGGAAGTAGCACTGAAGATATGGGCGTTGTAATCAGATACTCAACTGAAAATTGTGGTGTGGCTGTGCAGATGGTGGACGGCGAGGAATAAAGCAAATGCGGGAGAAAGAGTGCAAGCTGCTGGGGAGGTGTGCAATGCAGTCCAGTATCACTTGAATGAGTTTACAAAACTAAATGGCCCAAATACGACCCGAAGTCAAGATGAGCAACCAAAATGGAAGCCCCCACTGGAAGAACACTATGAATTGAATGTTGATGCGGCGTACTCGACATTGACAAAAAAAAAGGAGGGTTGGGGTTATGTGGCAAGGGACAATACAGGCTCTGTGCTAGATATTGGGGCAGGAGTCATCCAGAGAGCTACAAGTACCCTGCATGCTGAAGCTCTGGCAGTCTTCCATGAACTAAGCAGAACAACACAACTTGGAATGACAAGGATTCAACTAGAAACGGATGCTTCAAATCTAGGCAAGGCGTTAACAACAGAGTGTTTAGATAGCAGTTCGGAAGGTACTTTATTTAGACAAATTCGGATAATGATGGCAAACAATTTCATGTCTTGTTCAATTTCAACTTGCCCTAGAACCTATAATAGGGTGACCGATTGCTTGACCAACCATGGTGTAAGCAGCCCCTCCTAATGGAGGGCATGTGTTCTGCTGCCAGGCAACCGAATCGGTCTCCGGCGATTTGCCTGGAGCTGGAGGTATATAAAGCTAGATTAAAAAATAAAAAAAACTCTCTCCCGTGTGCCCCTCGTGTAGCGCCGACTGGGCCCTACCCCTACGCGCCCACACCTTTCCGTTCTTGCTGTGCGCCTCGCGTGCGCACCTCCGTCGTCCGTCAGATGCTCAGTCGCCAGGCGGAGGATCCTACGGCAACGCTCTTACGCTCCCCGAACCTTATCTGCTCCCCAGCATCTTCTTCCTGCATTGTTGCTGTCCGAGGTCAGCCCGCCTCTCCTCCTCGTCCTGCGATTCGTGGGCTCGAGCTCCAGTGGCTAGGAACAGCAGCAAGGTGGGTCCTCCTCCTCCTCCTTTCCGGGTTGTGGCTTGGCCGGGTTAAGGTTTGGGGGCTGGGTTCGCCCCTGATCTGGGGCTGTCTGGCCTTGGTGCTCCAGCTTTCCACCGGCAAGAAGAGATGCATTTGTTTCTGCTACAGATTGCTTGCCACCAAGACACATTGTGCCCACTGCCTTCCCTGCTTCTGTGGAGCCCTCAATATACCCCAACACAAGAAATCGGATTGGATTTAGCCAGATTTATTTGCCTACTTGCGCATTTGCTGTTGATTGAAATGTTCTTGCTTGAGCTTTAGGTTATAGGACATACGAATAGGAACCTATAACTTTGTGATGAGAAATACGCAGCAAGAATCTTGTGTGAAATTGTTTGTTTCTGCTGATCACACAGTCTTCTCATTTCTCTATAAATTCACTAATGACTCTCAGTTCACCAGAAATTCTGATGCTTGTTTTCTTATGCAGGAAACGATGCTTCTTTCTCCCTTTACACCTTTGTGATGCACTGAACACTAGTCAGGAGCTCTACTAATCCTCTAATGGCCGAGTGTTCCTTGGCAATGGCAACACTGAGAGGCCAGCATCAAGGGAGATGGACCTGGTCCAACAGCAAGCTCTCCCTAAGGAATATGTCAATCATGGATCCAAAGAGGTTGGTATTTCTTTTTTTTTTTCATCCTTACATTGAGATAACCTTGAGTTGTTGGGTTGCAATCCATCTTTGCATTTTCTTTGTTTCCAGGAACTACTCCCTCAAGATTCACCTTCCATGCCAATCCAGAGCAGCAAGAGAATGGACAAGTGTTGCATTTACTCCTTTTGGTTTTCGTGGAAGGGATCACAGGGTGGAAACTTCAGTTAAATGTTATTGTTTGCAGCCACTCGTGGATTCAGACAGCATGGTCTCACCAAATCTAATACTGTTTTCGGATGAAGCTCTTCTCACTATCAGCATGGTTTTTGCATATTTGGCCGGAGTTGTACCCTCTGGGCAGACATCTCCTCGTGCCAGAAATCAGAATGTTTTTCAACACATTCCAGAGCCAAGCTCCTCTCATTCTGGTAGGTAAGACTAGCTCCATAATTATTACTTCTAGATATCAGATTGGTGGCATAGCAGAAAAAATTGCTGCTAATGTGACTCCTTTTCACAAATTTAGGGATCTAAAGTCCTTACCTGAAAGGAATGCTGCGTTTGACCCCAGTGATTTGTGGAGTGAAGTGAGAGCTAAACTTTCCAGAGCCTTACAAGCACATGTTCAAGATGCCAGTTTGGATAGCAGAGGGGATGAACTCACGGGTGATAGGAAAAACTATCCTTTGAGTATGCTTGCCATTCATGCTGGTCCCAGGTTGCGGCTTCTTCTGATCACATTCCAACTTCTGGAAATGGAGGCAAGAGGCACACCATCACTCGTTGTTTGACTAGGATTGCCTATGTATACTCACTTAGTTTATTACAAGTTAGTATCTGATCATTTTTAACTAAAAGAGGGTATTAGCAATCTCCCCTTTCGAGATTTTATTGGCTCATGTCATATAATATTTTCTGTCTATTTGTCTGAGTTTATTAAGATTGCGCACTAGAATTCTATACTAAAGTGTAACCAGTATCAGATTTTTTTTGTAACATTTGACACCATTCTTATAGACTTTTGAACATGTTATAATTGAATATGTGTCTGTTTTAAGTTGATCTGATATCATTCAGGTAAGAAATATCTTTGGAATTTCCAAACTTGTTGATGGAATCAGGTGGTTGCAAGTATCGACTACCTTGATAGATGGTTTGATTCAACCAGCATTTGTGAAATGGATTGAAGAAGAACAGGCCTTGGAAAATGGACAAATCAACGAAGTATGTTACTGACTTACTCTTTTGAACTGTTGTCCGTCCTCCCTTTTGGACATGGCTCAAATCACTGATATCCTTTTATGTTCCAGAAACTTATGAAGGCGATAAGCAGTAAACTAAAGGAGGACAATAAGATCTTGAGGAGGTTTAACAGATTCGGGAAATCTGAACTCTATTTGGATATGCTCTTTTTCCTAAGATTTGGCTCTGCAAGGTACTAAATGGCCTTCTTGATCCTTGTAGAAAAATTTTTATTCAGTTTCTTTTGATGTGAAAACTGCATCCTATTCAAGAACTGTACATATTTTGGTTGTTTATTGTGTAGACTTATTTAAAAATATTATACTCTTCTGTTTACTGATACTGGCAATTGTCTAGGCTGTTTTGGTTCTTTTTTTCTCCTTTTGCTGAAGAATTGCCTTTTCTGAGGTACATAAAGACATCCTTATCCTGAGTCCTGACACTTACTGATGGCAGGTCTGACAGCTATTTTGATGTCAAATTTCTTGCTGAACATGGAGAAAGAATTTTAGAGGACCTTGTTATTTCCTTAGCTGATGTGATTGCTAGTATTTATCTGGAGCTTATGTCAGTTGATGGTGATATGTCTACTGAAGTTGTTAGTTCCAGCTTAGTTCTATGTTCTCTGTCAACCAGAGAACTTCAAAAGCTGCGCAATGAGGTAACTATTGTATTTTTCCAGTTCTTCGGCATATTGTTTTTTTCCCTTAAATAAATGTGCCAGGGATCAAATCCCCTCGGATCAATGAGAAAATCTTCTAGGTTTACTTGTATTTTTTTAAATTCTAATTTAAACCAAACCTCCTGGTCCGAAAATAGCATATTCAACTGTAGCATAGGTTGATGAAATACTGAGTTCTAAACTGTGGTGTGCTCCCATATATACTTTTACTCATTATATTTCAACCTGAAAGTTTTGTTAGCTATAACCACCATGGAAATATATTTATGCATGAAAGGGTATAGATAAGCATCTGCTTTTTGAGTTCTCTTCATATTGTGATGTGTCTAGGTGCACAATGCATACACATTAAATTGGATTGCCTGAGGATATAGTTATATTTAAATGTTCGTGCATATTAGGTTTTCCTGATTCCATGCTGATTCCTCTTATCTTTTGGAAGGTGGCAATTAATTGGTGGTTGCACCAATACTTCAAATCAGTTGTTTCAATGTATGAAGACAGGTTCGAGTTATATGTTCTATGCAGCAAAAAATGTGAAAAAACAGATGACAATCAAGCTGAGAGGGCAAATTGGTGGAGGATTGCATTTGGCAAGCCTAATGTGCTTACTCTTGATTATGTTAACATCAGTCCATTTTCCCTTCCAGCAAGAAGGACAAAGGAATTAAGAGCTTTGATTGGATGGTATGCCTGAGCCCTTTCCAATCCATGCCATTTATTTCCTGAAACAATTGTTGAAATTTTGCACATGTTACCTGGATTTATAGATGGCTAATTTTCAAGTACCTTTTTAGCATGTTTTGGATGGCCCAAAAGAAGGAACTGGGAAACATTAACCTTGACATTGTTAAAATCACAAAACACTTTCCCCTTTCCTTTTCTTTTTTAAAGAAAAATGAAAAGAAAACGAGTTAGAGTAATGCCCCAGATCAGTGTTGTGTTACTTTAAAAGTTATTGTTTTTTTCCTTGAAAACGCAGGAGAGCTGTGCTTCATATTAAGAAGAAAGAGGGGGTAAAGAACCCTAGTACTAGTACAAGACACCCACACAACCTTAACTCTTAAGATACATTCGCGCTGGTAAAGAAAGAAAAGCGACCCTGCACGTACAACAAATCAAACTTACAGCTTGGCGCACGAGCCCCTGCCATTGTCCACCGCCGACGCTCATCGCCAGCCAACTTCAAGGTTTCAGCTATGTTAGGATTTGCTCCATCAAAAATGCAGCTGTTGCGATGATTCCAAATTATCCACGCTCCCAGAGCTATTAGGGAGTTCAGACCTTTTTGTGTTAAGCCAATAGTTGCTGTACTTGCTTTTTCTCACCAGTCATCAAATGAAATGTCGGTTGTGGAGCTAGGGAGTGGAGACCGACCTCTCTCAAGATATAGTACCAGAATTGCCTTGAGAATGCAAATGGAATTAGGAGATGATCAATGCTTTCATTGGCTTGATCACAAAGTGGACACTTCTCAGGATGAGGCAGTCCACGTCGTGCAAGACGATCTGAGGTCCAGCAGCGCTTGTGCGCTACAAGCCATAGGAAGAAGCAGCATTTAGCTGGCGCCCAAGTTTTCCCCAGTACCTGTATAGGCAATGCAGACCAAGGACGGTGTGGCTCCATTTTCTGTAACCAGAGCCATCTTGCACGTAACGCCCAGCCAAGGTTTCTGAGATTGGAAATGTCCAAACCACCCAGTGTGACTAAATTTGCAGATAACTTCAGAGTGAGATGACTGGATTAATTTTGCCATTTGTGTCATACCTGAATTAAGAAAAATAACATTGTACTGTTTAACTGCAGGAGGTATTACTTCAGCTTATTCTTAGAGTTGTCAGATATCGCCATGCCCTTCATGAGGGCTGCTATCAGCAAAGTGAGCGCTGCAGTATCCTACTTCTGGGTGTCCATGATTGGAAGGTCTCTTGGTCTGATTTTCTCAGGGATTAGACAATCACTAGGCTGGAAATGAGTTTATACCTGTTGAGTTTTGAGTCTGACTATTCGTTTTCCCTCCACTCTGCTAGGACTGAATGAACGTGTGTTAACTCCAGTAATCTCTACTCAGTTTTGTGACTGTAAGGCTATGCGTTGGAAATCTTTGAGAAGGCTGTCATTTTTCTCTTTTGTTTTCTTTTAAATATTTGTGGTGTAAGGAAGTCCATTGATCTTGTGGACAGAATATGTTAATCTGCGAATTGCTGAAATCCATCCACATCGGATGGTAAATGTGTTTTTGTTTTTTCATTCAAGAGGGAAGGGGCTTCATATTTTTGTCGAGACAAAATGGTAAGGACAACATACATTACCAGCATGCATCATACTTTTGTACAGGGTTTCATTTCTCTTTACCCACACGATCTTTCATTTGTCTTCACCCATACGATCTGGAACGAAATCATGTAACAAAACGGAAAACTGATGGAAAATTCATCCCAAAATGAAACAAAACGGAACTGATGAAACAGCCCTTTCATCTGACACTAGCACAGAAAACTGAACCGGAGGTTCAATGTTCTTGCATTATGTAACCAAAGTATATATTACTTTTCCGTCCTTTTCCTTTGCAACACAGATGATGAATGAAAGAATATAATGAATATGAACCTACAATACATCACTACTTACAAAATCAACAAGATCAGTTTGCATTTGTTGGTGTGTGTCATAAGGCTCCTGCAAGGAAAAGAGAAGATTGTTAGAAGGTTCATCACAATTGTCAATATATCATCTGCAACGAGCTGCATGCTGCACATGTTCAAATTTAGGCAAAAAGCCTAGTACTCCATTCCAAATTGTAAGTCGTTTTGGCATTTTGAGATACGTAACTTTTGTTATGCATCTAGATATTAATTATGTCTGGATACAAAGTAAAATATGTATCTAAAAAGCCAACTTACAATTTGGAATGCAGGGGTACTTCCTAAATAAATTTGCGTAAAAAAGCATAGTACTTCCTAAATAGTACCACAGCTCATTTTTAGCATACGTATTAAAATTTCAAAAAAGCCTTTATATGGCTTTTATGATCAATAGCTACAAAATCAACATCATATTAAAAGATATTTGAAATATGAATCTATCCATATAACCAGTACACTAAGCATGCACATAACTAATTGTTGGTCAAAATTTATGAGTTTCACTTTTTAAAATCCTAATACACCTATTAAAGACGAAATGAGGCAGTATTCGAATAGTACGCCATTTTTTCTGAAAAAAACAAGCATAACTTCAAATTGCACTTAATATTCCAATTTGTTTGTTAAAGTTGTTTGATTCTTTTAGAGAAAGAACAGACCAGTCACTTTCAAAAAATAAAGTTTCACACTTGTTTTGTTTTAAAAAAAAAGACCACCACTTCCAAGCACACAAGCTCAAAACAACTGAAAATCACCCATGCCGTACAATGATGGATAACCAATATCATACATAAACCCCAAGAAGAACTTCTGCGTGGTCTAAATTGCAAAACATTTTTTCTAAAAAAAAATTGCAAAACAATTGGAACTGAAGTCTAAATTTAATGAAGCAAACAGTTAGAAACAAAAGGCGATGGGAATACACCATCTTTCCATAATTACTTACCATTCATCCTTGTGCGACTTGCAGTTGTTTTTGTTCCTTGCTGCTGGGACAAATCACTCAGTGACAGAGGAGTAAGCGGCGGGGAAGAAATATCACTGCCGTCCCTGCTATTTCTAGCCTCTAACAATCTGTCCACAGTGATGATTGGTATCCTCTGGCTATTTGAGGGTATGGAGTAGCTGCGAGTGAGGGTAGCAGGCGGTAGGGGAAGTGGTGAGGGGGTTTGTGATGCCGTCGGGGTTGGTGCTGCAAGGATTTGAGTCTGACGCTTTGATACCAGAGGACCAGAGTAACCGACCAACCCAGAAGGCCTGAGGGACTCCATGTTGGCTGGAGGCCTAGGAAGCTCATGCAGCTCACTGATCTTTGGTGATTTTGTTGGATGTGGCAACATCTTGGGGGAAACTTTTGGGGACACAGATGATGGCTGCCGAGAATGGCCCTGCAAATTTCCTGGCATCACAAGATGTTGTGCCATGGGTGATCTGTGATCGTTCAGCGAAAATGGTTTTCCTAACCCTGGTCTGCTTGGTATTGGACCAGACCAAGATTCCCTCTTCATCTTCTTATAATCAGAAACCGACTGGGAGAACGTCGATATCCCCTCGGTACTTGATGGCATTTTCACATGGCCACCCGGCCTAAAGTCTTTCATCAGTGGAGATGAATGCCATGGATTCGGCGAGACACGAGGTTTACTTTCCAACTGCTGTGAATGATGTGATCTGTGAGCACCTACTGATCTGGGATCCTTGTCATCAACTGGCATTGGAAGTTTGTACGAATGTTTGGCTGAAGATGGCTTCATTTGCCAAAATCTCTCAGCTGGATCCGGTAAATTGCCTGCCAGAATAGGTGCTGAGTGTGTATTAAACTCTGGCTTCACTCGTGGAGTCATAATATTTCCCTTGGTTTGTTTGACCTCTTCCTGTAGATGAGAAGGCAGAAACATTATTATATTATAAGAAATATGCCGGTGTACATGAGAATAACTAGTTAAGCATTAAGAAATTCTAGTATTCTATGCACTAAGTGGAATCATACCTGCATGCTTTCTTTTACTGGCTGCGGAGAATTCGTCACATCTCTTTTATCTAACTGTGCATAAAAAGAAAGACAATGCAGATCCTTGGCATTAATTTCTCCACGTAGATCAGGAAAAAATAATGCTATGGACCTACTTTTTATTTCTGATGAAGCAGAAAATATAAATGATAAAATAGAAGCTAAATCAATAGGCTGGAGCTCATAAATCAATTATTGATTAAAATCGCATCATCATGCAGTCTCTGTAGCTCAGTGCTGGCCAATGAGGCCATTAATACCAACTCTTTTTCAATCTAGTCTCTGAGGCCATATTAGTTCTGCTAATCAGCTCACACAGCAAACTGTGAAACTGGAATCTTTACTCAGTATAAGACACATCAATCTACCTCATATGCTACAAATAATGCTTATTAATTACAGGGTATTTATGCCGTGAGACCAAAGTGTGGACAACATGAACCTATGGTCACATCTAGATGAGAGGCAGCTAGTGACAGCAAAATATGAACCATAAAACTTACATCCATTGAACCCCTTGAAGCAAGAAAATCTTGATCCTTGTCATTAATTTCATAGTCGAAACTAAGCTCTCCATCATCGCTGCAATCATCCTGATCGGAGCTGTAATCATCGTTGTCAGATGCATCATCCTCAAGACCACTGAACTGGTAGTCAATGTGCTGTTTCTCAGCTATTGCTTTTACATGAGGTTCGAGTGCCTCAAGACACTTCAACCCTCTCCTGAAAAAGTTTAACTACAGTCCAAAGAACAGTATGATAGTTAGGTTAGGTTATGTATGCACCCAATCGTTGGGCCAATTGACAGCGTTATGAAGAATTAGCCTACCTGAGCAGCATGATGTCGAGAAGCCTGTGTTAAAAGGCTATGAAATTGCCCTTGCCTCAATGATTTTAAGCGAAATATGAACAGCGCTGCATCTTCTTGGTACTCAGCGAGAGCACTTTGCAGTTGTTCTGCAGAGTATGTTTCAGTTTTGGAATGCCTTGACCTTCCCTTTTCTGTATAGGATGCCCTCATAGCTTCATATGCCTCTCTGTGATGAAAGAAAAAATATTGGTAAAACAAAGTATCAATCATAGATGAGAGAAAAAAAATTGATTTGAGTTGTATTTGAACCTTTTCATGTCACATTGCTGCTTCATTTCCTGCAATGTTATGAAAGAAAACAAAATGTATAGCATGTCAGGATCTTACAAGACTAAAAACAAAATAAACTAAGGGCATATCGGGGGATTTGGATTGAACTATTGGATCCTGTGTATTTTGTTATCAAGTTTGTCTTAAATACAATAACTATCAGAGCAAATCCCTCTTCAATATAGGGGCTGAGTGCTTTATTTCTCCTTAATCACGAAATATATCCTCCAAATGGAGTCATGGTCAACAATCTTCTAAAATCTAATATAAACTTGGTAACAAGCAGCAAATATCTACATATTTCATAATACAAATCCGCACAAATTTAAAGATAAATTGCATAGATCTAACCTCTACAGTCTGTAGCTCCTTGAGAAGAGACTCTGATGGAGTTGTGATAGTATAAATGATATTTGAGCGCTGGATAACCAATGTATATAAACATGTCAGTGTCACATGTTCTAATGCACTAGGAACAACTAAAAAAAGTTATAATTGTTTCAAGAATTTTCATGCAAAACTCAACATGTTACATAATACCAAAACTAATAACTTACATAAGTATCAACAAACTTTTGTAATTCAAATTGGACCTTTCCCAGCATCATCAGCACTCTACCTGCAGACAAGAGAAAATTACTATACCACAGTTTTTTAGAAAAAAAATAAATAGCACTACTTTTCATTTTCCCCAGACACAATTTCCTTTTACAATTTCACATTAATACAATTTACAAACTATAGATTGGAAAAATATGAGACAATGATTTCAAGAATATTTGTTCCCAGATTTTAGAGAGTTTTGACAGGGGGATGCCAAAATGTCACTAAAAAAAGGATGGAGAGTGTTGTATGCTTGTAAACAATGTGAATGCCAATAGAGAGCAGTAACTCCACGGATAAACACCATAGCAATTATCTTACGGGATCACACCTGAAAATTTTAAGCTCAAAAAACCAAATTTGTATCATGAACATGAAACATAATAAAATCAACTGCATAAAGATTTGATTATTTTGGTCCAAAGATGCCAAAGGTATATTTAAGAGAAATGGCACCATCATCTTACGGTATATTTAAGAGAAAGATCTGGTAGTGTAGTTTTATATGAACACACATCGGGAATGCATAAAAAGTTTTACTCTTATTCAGTAAATTTCCATGACAGCTTAGCAAATTATGCTTCTAAAAGATGCCTCTAACAACTTAACATATGTTTTACAGCATAAATTTGTATGTGCTTACCACTATCATCATCGTCACCATTTAGTGCAGTTTTTGCAAGAAAGCAACCTCCCAGTTCCTCAAGAGCCTCAGAAAACTCTGCATAGGCCAACAAACACTCGGTTACAAACATGGGACACAACTGAGTAATTGCATGTAATTTAACATCTGAAGTAAGACCGTCAGTACCATATACACTATTTGTTGTAGCGGCTGCAGCTGAAATCAAGCCATCATAGCAGTTTCTCATGTCTTCCACCTCCTGCAGAGAAGTTGAGAACCCTACTTCAGAGTCAATAACCCACAACCGACAAAAGGATGATTGTTCACCTCTTGGTCTCCTTTTACATTTTAACTGCGTGCTAGCAACAAACTGCACAGATGCCATTCCTTAGGAGTGATACGTTCAGAATATAAGATTTGGTAAACATCAGTCTCAATCCTATATGAGTGAGCAAGCACTTGACGCTATGGTCAGTGTGTCACTAAACAAGTACTTGATGAAATCCTGCATCATTGCAAATGCTGCAGCTGTTGTGCCAATAAGAAATTTCAAGCTTCTTCTCCACCGCTATTATATATTTATGTTCTGCCATGCTTTGTGTTACTGAAAAGATAGCCTAACATTTACTGCAAAAATTGTACTATCAGAATGTCTGCTTCAGAAACACGTACGCTTTAATGATTTGTTATATATTGCATCGTTATTATGGTCACAAGTCCAAAGAACTTAGCGTCGATGACGCGGCATCCGGAAGGAATACGTCGTGTTGCAAAGCAAGCGTTTATACGACGGATACGGAAAGACCCTTGTTGATAATATCCAAGTAATATGAGAGGCTATATCGCCTCCACTGATAACGTGTCCTCTCCGGTCAAGATCACGTTGGATGGCTGGCATTTTTTATAGCAACTTTCTCTGATGGACGTTTCCTCGTGAAGACTTTGACCAGCAACAGCAAGAACCAAGCCCCAAAACGCCAAGGTGATCCCGAGCAGACACGCAAAGGGGGTTCTAAGTCTTTTTCATGGATTAGAACCTAACAGCTACCTTACCCAAAAGATACTTTGACTTGAAAAAAATTAAGAACACTTGCTGAACTAAAGAGAAATATAAATTTAGGCATGATAATGTTCTCCGGAGCGATTGCCAGTGATCCTAAAACTGTAAATAATTTATTTCTGGTCAAGATAGAAAAGAATTACTGCCCCCATAGTCTGTCGTCCAACGACGAAGTGTGGTGTGTTTGGTTCGTGGAATCACCTTATACTTTATGAGATAGTGTATCATGATTTCATTCCATAAGTTTGATGAAATCAACTTATTCTACTAATTATTGGTACCTGAGGAATGAGATGGTGATAAATCTAACTCATTCCATTTCACAGGAAAAAAAAGTGAAGAATGAGTAGACGATGGACTGAAACCAAACACACGTCGAAGGAATAATGGTGCAAATGGGTCGCGGATGCATGGTCATGACTCATGAGCAGCTAGTGTTGGCGATAATAACCGAAAAACAAAATAAAAAGCATTGTTCATTCACACGGCCAGCATCTGCGAGGACCGAAAAGAAAGTTTGATTGATCTCATCCGCCCTGTCGCGCTGAATGACGAAAAAAACTAGATAGTTTGATCATTCCCAGCAAACCAATCATCAATCAAAAACCCAAAGCCATCCCCCTAAAATCTAAAAAAAAATAGGGCGTGGAAACCGCGATATCTCACAGGCGGAGGACGCCTCCCAAAATCCAAATTCGCCTAGAAATTCCAATAGGGGAAAACAAATAGGGGAATGAAAGGTACGAACATGGGCAGCGCAGACGAGCTCGTCGAGCTTGGCCGGCGGCGGCTCGTGGCCCCTCCGCTCCTTGGGGTGGTGGTGGCCGAAGCCCCTGAGCCTCCGCAACGGCGACTTCATCTCCTCCGGCGATATGATGGAGCTCCGTATCTTGTGTGGTTTCTCCCTCTAATTAATCTCCTGCGTGCTTCCTTGCAACAGACGCTCCCTTGCCCCGATCACGATATTTCCGTAAGCGTAAGCTAGCCGTGGATTTGGATTTTGGAAAGCGCCCTTGTTGCTGCAGCCCCTTCTTCGTTCCTGATCCTCCTGTGTGTCCGTTGCCTTGGAGCCTACGGAGGGCTACGGAGGGCTAAAATTAGCTGGCCGCTTGGGGCTACGAGGGAGGGAGTTGGGAAGGACTAATCTCTCTTCGCGCTACTTATAATAGCCGCCGCTGCAGCAGCTGCTGCTTTTTGTTTAACATAATATAATCGCGAATGGAGGAACATGGAGACCCCGCCGGCCCGCCCCAGATGTATGCCTGCGCACGGTTGACCACGAGAGAGACGTGAGCAAAAGCGGCTACTACTGCTCTGATTTGGCAAGTTTGGACAAGCTGCTCCGATTTTCACAGGGACTGGATTACTGCTCTCGTTTGGCAGGGGATGGTCGCCAGCGGTTTGTTTAGTACAGTATTTATTAAGAAATGAAAAGCAATTAATAACTTCCTCCTCCTCTTGGTCAGACCAAGGCTGTGTTCACTTGGCATGCGAACCCAAAATATTTTCTCTTCCACTCATCACATCAAATCTTTAAACACATGCATGAAGCATTAAAAAATAACTACAGTAACTTTTCACCCAATTTTTCTCAACTAAACACACCCTAAAAGCAAAACTTGTCTCATGTGACGTTGCGAGTGATGCAAACCAAAACTAATTGACCGTAGAGGGAGAGATAGGCGGGCCTACTTGGTCGCTTGTTTCATCTGACATAGCGTCTCCATCGTTTGAAGAGTCATTATTGGTATAAAAGTCGCTTTTTATATCTTTCCATACTTCGACAGTTTTTCTATATCTTTTGTGCGCTCTAGAGAGCTACTCTCTCCGTCCCAAAATATTTGTTATTTTCGCTTTTCACGAAATAACTTTAACAAAATATATATTAAAAAATATTAATATTTATGGTACATAATTGGTATCATTAAAAAGATCTTTGAATCTAGTCTTTTTAATAAATTTATTTAGAGATACTAATGTTGCACGTATTTTCTACAAATTGAGTCAAACTTATGGCACGAAAACCAAAAGCGACAAATAATTTGGAATAGAGGGAGTATTTCGTTTTCTATGATTACCTAGCGAGAAATCCGGAATATAAGATGACTATATTTAGACAACCAAATGAAGAAGCTGTTAGAGGCTATTTTTTCCATCAAAAGTTTAAAATCTCTATTCCTAGTAATTAGCAAGAATATTGAGTCTGTTGGAATTGCTCTCAGACATGATATTAAGGCATTGTTTTCATTTTATGATGATCTACTCTCTCTGTCTCAAAATAAGTGTCGCTATGGTATTCGTATTGATCAAATTTTCTCAAGTTTGACTAGATTTGTAAAAAATAAGCAATATTTGTATCTCTAAATAAATTTATTATAAAAATAGATTCAACGAACTATCTAATGATACCAATTATGTACTATAAATATTAATATCTTTTTGTATATATTTTATCAAAGTTAAAAGCATTTGACTTCTGGGGAGCACTTATTTTAGGACGGAGGGAGTAAAATTTAGTTTGAGACTCCGATCTGGATGGTCTAAAATGTTATATAAATTTTAGCTAACCTAAAAACTAGTAGTTTATAAGACCCACACAAGTGAGCTAAAGTGATCTAAAAGTTAGCTTTTAAATATAACCAACTAAAGTTTAGACCATAGGATATCTAGAGGGGGCTAAGCAAATATCTACTCCCTCCGTCACAAAAAGAGTATTGTTATTATAAGATCTGTAGATTTATAGAAAATATTAGCAATATTTGTATCTTCAAATAACTTTATTTTGAAAATATATTCAGCAATTCATCAATTATACTAATTGTACACCATAAATATTAATAATTTTATACAAATATTTAAATTCTTAAAAAAATGAGAATGACACTTTTTGCAGGACGAAGGGAGTATCTGTCATCTATGATAGACGCTCTTATGCATATACATGTGTATTCGTAAACATACATATACGAATACATATACTTATTTTTTTCTGAGATTTGGATTCAGATTAATGTATAGGTAGCGTGAGGTGGATAAAATATGAACAGATATCGATATCCACAAGATCCAGTTCCAAGTCCCTGTGCACCACCACCGGCTACGTGGCCACAGGATCTTGCTTGGTTTATTTCTTAATGAGTTCCAGATATAAGACTACCCGAGCGGGTACTCTAAAACGATACTCTAAAGCTTTAGAGTATGAATATAGAGTAAAAATTGTTGCACTGGGTACTCTAAAACGATACTCTATCCTTTCTCTTACTCTATATTTAGAGTAGTACTGTGCTTACTCTATACTCTATAGTGGCGGACCCCACTAGCTAAACAAAGGAAAAAATGCTATAACACACAAACCAAAAATCCAAATTAAATTTCGATTTCACCATTAAATTCGTCTCAATAAACCCTTCAAAACTAGATCACACATGGATATATTTAGATAAAGTGACAAGTGGGTCCCACAGTGAATAGAGTGGATAGAGGATGATATAGAGGATGGATGAGTGCGGGAGAATTGAGTATAGAGGAGAGAATCTTGCTGACTATGACGTATAGAGGATGAATATAGAGGTCCATGAGTGCGGGTAGTCTAAATGCCACTACTTTCCACCATCAGTTTGTTTGCCGGGTTCCGCTCTACGTGTTCCTGGAGCCGGAGCCCGCCGGAGCCCTTTTGCCAACGTCCAAAACCGTGACTCCGCCTCCCGTACAAGAAAACGATTCTCATCGGTTATTTCATGCTAGAAATAATGTTCCTGCCAGCACTTTTTAGTGTAGCTCCACTGTCAGAGTCAAATCCGGAGCCACACCAAACAGACCCAAAATGTGATACCCTTTAAGATCGTTAGTGATGGGACACGACGTCGGCAAACAGTTGTCCCACTGATTTTAATGTTAGGAACATGCATGACGACGGCGGCAAACCAGTTGCCCCGGCTTACACGCACTGAGGTTTGTAACTATAAAGGCAACATCCAAACAAGAAAGAAAGGCAGTACAACATGAGCCATAAGAATCAATTGTCCTAAAGTACAGTACGTAGTACTACGTACCACATATATAAAATGAAAGTTCGGCGCTGCCTTGCCCTCGCCGGCACCCGACCGATCAATCCTACAGCTCAGGCGCGGGCACCGGGCAACAACAACAACCAAGATTATTGGCGATCAGTCCTCAACCTCCTCGTCATCCTCGCGCGCGCTCGCCACCATGGTGGCCCCCTGACCAATTAGGCAATTACCATGCATCGAACATAAAAAAAAAACATGCATCGTTTCGTTTGATGGACCATTCAACTAAACACGCCCCTGACCTGTCGCCTATTTGTTTCCTCATCTGAAAGTGTAGTAAACTTGTACTAAAGCTTTGTCCTGGTAGTAGCAGCGGCAAAGCAAGACGCCCGGCTTGCTCCGTTGTTGGTCGGCTGCTATGCCTATGCGGCGTTAGACTATTCAATTCATGCGGCGTCGCTGTCACGAGCCACTTTGCAACCACTTTCTCGAGGGCAGTGGCCGAGTGGCGTGGGCATTAATCGTGATATCTTTTGCTAATTTTCACCGTGATTGGGACATTCACAGACGCGCGCATTGTGCCGACGAAGGATCCGTTTTCTTTCTCTTCAAAGTTCCACACAAGTTGAGTGAGTGTAAAGAGTAAAATATAGAGGCGGTATGTACGACTTTAAACATGTCTTATCGAGTCATCTAGAATTCTAGATACGATCCTACAAGATGGATCTACGACTACCGCGCTTTGCTTCGACGGCAAGGAATAGATGAGGAGGCTAGCGTGTACGTGAGCATGCAGCGCACGAGGCCGGTATGAGTAGGATACAAATCCCGGACGCTCAGTTCTACCGTACTACGTCCAAGTCGGACGCGCTGGGTTTGACCGTGGACCGATCCTTTTTTTTTCTTTTTGCGACGAGACCGTGGACCGATCCATGGCCCGCCCCGGATTTCCCGGTCAAAAGGTAGCCAGGAGCAGGGTTAAAAAAACCGGTCGGTTTACCGCGGTAAACCGCGGTAACCGCCCTAACCGGGCCGGTCCGGTTCCGGTTAGGTATTCCCCAAATTCAAATTTAAAATTTGAAAAAAAAAATGCTGAAAAAATTCCTAAAAATAGTTCATGATTTATAGAAGCCAATGGTGTAAAAATTTTTCAAATTGGAGTTCGTTTAGTATTTATTTATACGTATAGAAGTTTGAAAAAGAAGAAAAAAAAATCCCGGTCCCGGCCCGTTAAGGCCCCCAAATTCAAATTTAAAATTTGAAAAAAAACAAAAAATGCTGAAAAAATTCCTAAAAATAGTTCATGATTTATAGAAGCCAATGGTGTAAAAATTTTTCAAATTCGAGTTCGTTTAGTATTTATTTATACGTATAGAAGTTTGAAAAAAAAAGAAAAAAAAGAAAATTCCAAACTCAAACCGAGCGGTAAACCGGTCAAACCGGCTGGTTACCGCTCCAAACCGGCCGGTAAACCGGACCCGAACCGAACCGAAGCAGGGTTTGAATTTGATTTTGAATTCGGCCGGTTACCGACCGGTTACCGATAAACCGGACCGGTTTACCGCTACCGAGGCCGGCGGTTACCGGAAACCGGTCGGTAAAAAAAACCCTGGCCAGGAGCGCCGCACCGCACGCATGCCGCGGACCCGCCCACGCCCACGCCCATGCGGCCATGCCATGCCATGCCATGCAGGCAGACTGGCAGAGGCAGCGGTTGCGTGCCTACGTAACAGCTGAGCTGAGCAGATTCAGCTGGATTTTTCTGGTATTTTTTCCCTCCTCTTTTGCCCTTCATTCACGTGCCTGTACTGTAGGAGTAGGATGTAGGTGCTGTTGCCTGTTGACTATGGAAGCGGTCGCGTGGAGCTGATCGATCAAAAGGTACGGTGTTCCTGCTCTCTCCGTCAAAAAAACAAGGTCATTCTAAACTTATCCCGCAAAGAGTGTCGTTTTAGGCGTGTCACCTACACTCTGCTCCTACGGTCCTACCTCCACTATGCTTTGCTCCCTTCGTCTCCAGTCCGGCAGTCCCCATCCCCCCTCCCTCCCACATCCCATCGCCCCCTACGCCACCCCTGATCCTCTTCTCGTCCAATCCCCATCCCCCTCCCTCCCACATCCTATTGCCCCCTACACCACCCCTGCTCCTCATCTCCACTGTCAACGATGGGCGCGGCCCCGGGCCGGAGTTGCCGCCGCGCTAGCAAGGAGGAGCGTCGCCCGAGCGGTGGCTGCGCGGGTGCGGACCACGCACCGGCGAGGACGAGCACTCGCGCAGGCGTGGCAACGAGGAGCACTCGAGCGGTGTAAGCGCAGGCGAGGAGGAGGCGCTCCCGGGTGAGCTTGGCCTGTGCGCCGGCGAGGAGGAGGCGCTCCATGGCAGTTTGCCTATGCGCCGGTGAGCTCGCCCAGGCATCCGGCACGGTGGGGCGGCACACTCGCCCGAGCGGTGGGGTGGTCACCCGAGCTTTGGGATCTGGATCTGAATGGGGAAGGGATTGGGAGGAGCGCATGATTGACAGGAAAACAATGTTTATAGGGGCATTCTAGTCTTTTCTCATTGTTCGTGGTTACCGTGTTGAATCCTAAAATGACTCTTATTCCGGGACGGAGGGAGTGCTTCCTGTAAGATCACAAGAAGGAACGGATATTTTAATTTTGAAAATGGAGCGATGCTCAAGGCCTGGATCTCTCTGGCAGCCCCCCAATCGTTAGTTGGAGCTTCCCCTTCGAGTCTAGCAAGAGTCTAGCAAGAGTCTAGCAAGACCGGAGACAAAAATGTCCACCACCGTTTGTGTCTATTCTGACACCCAACACACCATGTCTCGACCAGTCAGACCGATCGTCTTCTTGCCCAGTCGCCCGAGTGTAGAGTGCCCGATGTCGCCACCTGCCGCCGACCCTCCATCAACCAATCACAATTCACGATCGTAAATCAGGTCAGCCTATTACTACTATGTTTATTTAGCCGATTACTCCCTCCGTCCAAGAAAAAATGTCGTTTTAGGTTTTTCAGACATCGTGTTTGACCGTTCATCTTATTCAAAAATTTTGTACAAATTATAAAATAAATAAATCATTATTGAAGTATCTCTAATGATAAAATAAGTCATAACAAAATAAATAATATTTATTAAAAAATTTTGAATAAGACGAACGGTCAAACACGATGTCTGAAAAACCTAAAATGACACTTTTTCTGGGACGGAGGGAGTACGTACTTTTTATTTATTATTTATTTGGAGTTTTTAGGGCAGCTTTTGACATTTTATGCAGATTTTAGACTTCGGCTCTCTTCCAACTACAGTCCATCGACAAATTTTGAAATTTATCCCTTTCAATTTTTCAAGGTATCTCGGATGGAGAAACTGTCTAAACCATAGTATACTCGAAGAGATATGTAACTTTGTAGTTGACTACCTTTTCATTTGAAATTATTTTAAGCCTAAAAGTTCTATTTTAAGATTAATGATTTTGAAATTCATATTTTATTGAATTGATTTTTTTTTCAAATGATATCGGATGGAGAAACAACCTAAACTGAAATTGTAGTAATTGAAGAGACCTCAAACTTTCAAGTTCAAATTTTCTTATTTGAATTTATTGAGATTATCTAATATGCATTACAATATTCGCTAAGGTGAATAATAAAGGAAGCTGATATGGTTGATTAATGGAATCTTAAATTCCCCTAAAAAAAAGGCAGCGCGTGAGGCTAGAGCTCCTGAGTTCGAACGACTTGTGACTTATTCAGCTGGATTTTTCTGGTATTTTTTCCTTCCTCTTTTTCCCTTCTTCACGTGCCTGTAGTACCGTAGGATGTAGGTACTGTTGACTATGGGAGCGGTCGCGTGGAGCTGATCGATCAAAAGGTACGGTGTTCCTAGGAGATCACGAAACTGAACCGAGATTTGAATTTTGAAAATGTAGCGTTGCTCAAGACCTGGATCTCTCTGGCGGCCCCAATCGTGAGTTGGAGCGAGCTCCTTCGAGTAGAGCCAGAGAAAGAAAGAGAAAAAAAAGATATTACTCTTTCCGTCTAGAAAAAAATGCGTGCCAGCAAAAAATAGTTAACGCTCGACCAAATTTAATATTCACATTTACAGCTCTAAAATAATTTATTATAAGAAAATTTCATAATTAATCTAATGATATTTATTTGATATCATAAATATTGATACATTTTATCTATAATTGATCGAACTTAAGATACAAAACTACGATAATGTGCTAGAATTGCATTCTTTCCTGAACGGATGTAGTACTTCGAGATGACTTGTCCGTTGTTTGTCTTTCGATAATGATACAATTAAGACGTCCGGACGGATGGATGTCTCCCACCGTTCACTCTCACACGCACCGCTTGTTCAGCGACCCTATCCGCTCGTTCCGTCTATGCGCCCCGCTGCTCGCCGCGCCGTTTCCTCCCTAACATCGTCGTGCCCATCAACCCACCCCACTCTGCCTCGCCACCGCCGGTACCCCGCGCTAGTGCCACACGGTGCCTCATCCCCTGCGGCCTCCTCCGCACCGTATTCCCCACTAGGGCCAGTTTGCCTCACCTGCCTCCATCGCACTACCTCCTTGCCATGGCCGGCCCACTTGCCGCGACCGCCTCGACTGAGGCGATGAGCCTCCAAGACGGATGCTCCAGCAAGTAGGCGAGGGGGACGGGATTCGTGTGACGCTGCGCCCGTCAACGAGTTGCCCGTGCCACTGCCGCATAGCGAGGTCCATGCACCGCCGTTGACCTCCGTGCCGGCGTGCCTCCATTCGTCCAAGCAAAACCCATATTGCAAGAGTATGTTTTAAGTGTTTCAGATGTTTCATCTAGATGTTGTAATTGTTTCATCTTGATATTGCAAAAGTAGATCAGAATGTTGCAGTGGCTATACACGTAGGTTTCAAGTGTATGTTTCAAATGTTTCATTTCGTTTTCCAGACTTATGTTTGCAAGTGTTTCATCTGGATGTTACATATGTTTTCACACATATGAAGTGTTTTTTTTGCAAGTGTTTCATACACATGTTTCGAGTATTTTAGCTGTTTCGTATGTATATTGTAAGTGTTTCATCTGGATGTTTTAAAAGTAGATTTGGTATTGCAGCTAGTGTTTCAGACGCATGTTTTATGTGTTTCATCACCTTTAGACGTATGTTGTAAATATTGCATCCGAATGTTTCAAAAGTAGATCAGGTAATGCATCTCTGTCTTCGCTTTTCTGCTACCTCACCTTCGTCTCGGCTTCTCCTCCTCATCCTCCCGACGCCGACTGCGCATCCACCACCCTCTCTCCCTCTTCTGGATGTTGGCGTAGCCGGCTGCTGTAGTCACCTACTGTAGCTACTGGCCGCGTGCATGCGCGTGAGAAACAGAGGGGACGCAAACAGGGACTCCCCACGCGCAGTCAGACAGGTCAGCCGGCACGGGCCCTGCGTAGGCGAGCGCGAGATCCATGTGCGCAGGAAAGACAGCGTCCGAACGCGGCGGGCGCTAGCACTGCCCTTTGTCTTTTCCTGCGGTCTCGTGGGACGCCCAACACATCGTGTCTCGACCAGTCGACCGATCATCTTCTCGCCCGAGCCCGATCGCCCGAGTGCAGAGTGCCCGATGACGCCATCTGCCGCCAGCCCATCGCTCCATCGACCAATCGCAATTCATGATCGTCAATCACGTCAGTCTGTTACTACTGCGTTTATTGAGCCGATTGTTTTTTTTTATTTATTTATTTATTTTATGGCTTTTAGGGCAGCTTTTATCATTTTGTGCAGCTTTTAGACCTCGGTTCCCTTCCACTAATATATTATAGAGGTACTTCAGGCCATCGATTAGGTATAGGTAGGTATATCTTATTTGTTTAATTATTTTTTTCTTGTATTATTGTTTTGTTTATTATTAATTTATTATGGTGATAGTGTGTTCTAAATCTTTTAATTTTTTATATTTATTAGTATAATGTCCGTACTCACGGCTTTATTTTGGGATACACATGAAAACAACCAGTGATTTTTTTTCCATAGTTTAACTTTTGCACAATTGTATTTGAGCATGTATACAATCTAGAAAACACTTTTTGCATAAGAAGGCATAGTAAAGTTATTTCTCATATTAACCATCTAAGTTACATTCTGCCTAAGTCCTTAATAATGACTTGGAGATCTTCGGGGAAGCTGTCAAAACATTCTGTGCATGGCAGATAATAAACTAAGTTATTAATTTCCTATGTAGTGTATGGAATATAGTTAGAGAACATATATGCTTAGAGTGTTGATCTGTGGCAATCTTACGCCATCCCACGACTTCATGAAATGGTATACAAGAAAGCCTCCCAATTTCCTGGAGAAGAGCATTTGTTTATTTGTTGTACATAAATCAAATAACTATTTTGTGATAAGAAAGATTAAACATATTATAAGTGATTACCAGTCTTTATTTGTTGGAACTTTTGTAACACATGTAGGGAATCCTCGCTTCTAGTAATAAATATTGTCATTCCACTTAGAATTGGTTAGTTTCATAGCGAGACGGAACCTTTTAGCAATAGTGTGAAATGTAGGTATATATAACATGCTCTGATCATAACCCTTGAAACATACATCATCTGGAAATGGATCCATAATACGCACAGTTTTGTTTTGAAATTATAATCATAACCTGTGTAAGAGACATTATAGTAATCATATTACTTCACTATATTAATATATAAATATATGGTTCATATAAAGACGTATATAATCACTCTAGATTTTTGTAGATGACGTATAGATGTCGTTGTAGTACCTTGCGCATGTTGGTGAATGATTCTATCATCATTGTATAAGTTTTCGTTGTGCAACCCATGGCTGCCCTCCATGCCACCTTCGTCACCGTCTTCTCCATTATGTGTTGGTTCGAATAGTTCACGGTCGAATTCATCCCCTTTGTTGTCGCCACTTACATGGTTGCGACGCAGCTGATGCAAATGAGCGTCAGCATATAGATATGTAATAATATAATATAAGCACAGTAAAATATATGAAGATGGCTTTTGTTTTTTAAGTTACAAAAACTAAGGATGTGGTTGATCCGCTGACCTTCCTCGTCAGAAGTAGGTAATGGTCCAGAAAGAACCGTACGTGGGCCTCTACGCCCTAGCACATAATTATCATTTCGGTGTAGCTAATCTGTGGGCTCTGCTGACTCGTCATTTTCTAATATAGTCGATAATCCAGTTCCAAAATTCGCACCTTCACATGTGAATGGAGGTTCATGATATATCAGGCAGTGGACGAAATGCATAAGTTGTAGATATTTCTCACCTGCAGGTGAGGATGCCGGCACTATTTGAGTGACAACAGCTGCAGTGCTAATATTTTGCAATTCAGCTTTCTCGGTACTAATGTTGGTACTCCCGGTGTCTCCTTTTACTCTCTTCCCTTTATTTGTCGGTCATCTCAGCTCTTCGTTTCCATTGTTGCGCGTTCCTTTCGTCCATCTTAGCGTTAGCAATGTCTGCAGGTCTCATTCGTGGGGCCAGGCATATATTATAGTAGAGATTAAAATAAAGTTATTTTTACACAATGAACTTGAAGTTACCTAGGTGAACTTTACCGTTGACCACAGATAGTGCACTGTCCATTGTGGTCGCGGTGCCAATGCCAACATGGCTATGATTCCCGTGTGCATCTGTTGGGATATTTTTCTTATCCAATATAATTGACGTGATTTGGTCCATCTCAAAGTAATTAGTACTTGCATATATTTTTGTCAGTTGTACAAAAATTGGTTTTATATATTATATAGAAATAAAGAAAGTTACTAATGCTTAATTAATAAACTCGAAGTGTACATGTGTCTGTGGTCGCGGTGCCAATGCCAACATGACTATGATTCCCGTGTGCTTTTGGTGAGATATTTTCTTTGTCCAATATAATTGGCGTGATTTGGTCCCTACATATATTTTTGTCAGTTGTACAAAAGTTGGTTTTATATATTATATAGAAATAAAGAAATAAAGAAAGTTACTAATGCTTAATTAATAAACACGAAGTATACATGTGTCTGTGGTCGCGGCGCCAATGCCAATATGGCTATGATTCCTGTGTGCATCTGGTGGGATATTTTTCTTGTCCAATATAATTGGTGCGTTTTGGTTCATCTTGGAGTGATTAGTACATGCATATATTTTTGTCAGTTGTACGAAAGTTGGTTTCATTACATAAAAATAAAGACAGTATTGAAGAGATACCTGTGGGTGATGTTGTAGGCACTGTTTGAGTCAAAGCACGGAAAGTGCTACTATTTTTGAATGTTGCCTTCTTCCGTGCTCTGTAGTTACGAAAGTGTTGTATACATACATAGTGAAAGCATACCTGCGATGTTGGTGATATCGCTTAACGCATCGCGTGTATCTCCGGGCGTATACATTGCGAAGTACCAGCGAGGATCTTCAGCCGGCAGTAGCGGCGGGCAGCAGGGTTTCCTCACGCTAGTGGCCTGCGATAGCACTGGCAAATCATATTATTTTTCTTTGACAGATAAGTTTCTGGGTTTGTAAAAACCTAAAATAAAGCAGTTGTACCTAATCGATTACAATGTAAATCCAGAGTCAAACCACCATGTGTGACTTGATGAAGCAACTATATGTTGAAGTCTTTCAATTGTTTGGTTCGCTGAGATTCGTTGGCAGGAATTACAAATCAGTCCGAGAAGCCATAGTATAAGAGCACAGTTATTCTACACCATCCTACAAATTAAAACCAAGAAGCAGTACACTCATCAATGAATTACTAATTACTAACTACTGAGTCATTCAAAATAACGTCCGTGAAGGCTACAAAAGTCACGGCTTTAACTGCTTGGAACAGCACATAGCACTACATAAGAGAGGCCTGCTAGAACATGTTAAGTGCTGCACTACAAGGGCCTAAAGAAGCAACCCTTTATCTGTAACTGATTTATACAGCACAGTCAAAGTAATTATGAATTATGAAATGAAAATGACTGTATTTATCGATGAATTGGAAACATTAATTAACCTAAAGGACGTGGGAAACGTGGCTGCGACGTCGCGGTACGCTGCCGCCGGCCTCAGTCTGTGTGGTTCCTGCGTGCTGGCCAGGATGTCCTACTCCACCATGGCCCTGATGTTCACGTGGAGGCCGACATAGGATCCTGTGCCATCGCCGCTGGCCTCAGCGTCTGCGTGGTTCCTGCGTGCTGGCCGGGATAGATGGCCTACTCCACCATGGCCATGACGTTCACGTCAAGGCTGTGACAGGACCCTGCCGGGGCTAGGGTTTATGGAGTGCATGAGCAGACTGCTGGCGGCGTGGGCGTGTTCTTGGCCTGCCTTCGGCGGCTGCTCCGGGGCTGCAGCCGTGCCGCTAGGGTTCTTTGCCCTGCGCGGTCGGCATGGCGCCTGGGCTGTGGCCGGACGGCCGACAATAGTTGTGGGCGTCCTGTTCATCGGCGGCTTCCTCCTCCCCTCCGCGAAGGGCGTGGACGCAGGCGATCCGAAGGTTTTGAACGTCGATCGGCGTGGCGGTGGGGAGAAGGGTTTGAACGTCATTTTTTTAAAATATTTTTTTATTCGGTGATGATTGGCTTCGAATGTCGATCGGAGCATTGAATCGCGGATCGTGCGTTGAAGTGCGAGGAGGGCGCGGGGTGAGAAGCCTGCATCACACATCGAATCGTGGCCATCAGATTTGGTTTAGCCATTGATTTTAATAGAGACGAATTCCTGTATGTACTTTTGTGGGTGCACAATGGTTGGAGGCTCTCAGCGGGGGACGTTTTTCTGAGGAACCTAGATTTTCCATGTTAGATTTTGCCTAAAAGCATTTATCGGGTGCTAAAAAATAGTTAATGGTCTCTTGTTATCTTGCTTATCCAAAGGCTTTTAAAATTATAGAGACAACCTAACTAGAACATACTCCCTCCGTATCGGATTTAGAAGTCGTTTAGGACAGTGACACGGTCTCCAAAACACAACTTTGACCTCTTGTTTTTATAAAAAATATTTATGAAAAAATGATATATGTATACTTTTATGAAAGTATTTTTCAAGACAAATCTATTCATATAATTTTTACATTTGCAAACTCAACAACTTAAAAGTTATTGATGATTTATATTTCTAATGTTTGACTCAAACCTTGTCCAAAACGACTTCTAAATCCGATACGGAGAGAGTACAACAGAGGAATTCATGTTGTGTTATCACTACGCACTCGTGACATGCCTAACAATGATGTTTTATCCATGTCATTAATTATAGTTTTCTGACAGTATAGGCTAGAGATAATTGTTTCTATAGTAGCGCAGAGTACTTATGCACAATCAAGTATTTGTTAGGTTCTTTGGTAGAATCTGCTCTCCCCGTCATGCTTACACTTAACATGTGAGGTTTAATATTTTACACACAACTAAGTAGGTACTTGGATGGATAAAGCTGAACCTATTTTTGGTATAGCTTTTGTCATATTTTATTATCTCGTAAATATGAGTTAGAAATAACAAAAAGAAAAAAGATACAAAGATATCCGTTTCGGGTTAAAATATATCCTTTACTTTCATTTTTTTATTTGCAATTTGGACATTTCCGTGGGTACTTTTTTTTTACTTTATTAGAATTAGAAAGAAAAGCTTCTTTTTCGAAAGATTACCCCTGTCTTTGTTTATGCTCTATTTATTCGTCTGGATAATATTTTTCCTTGTTCACTAATAAATCGATTAATCAAACTCATGTTTCTATAATCAATTCGATCCCCTGGGCCCATTCGAGAACGCCTATGAAAAGTTTGTTTGGATTTACGAAAAGGTTGTTTGAATTTACGAAAAGGTTGTTTAGATATATACATGATTTATTCCTTATTTAAAAATAAAAAAAAATGGATTTCTTTATTTTATTAATTTTGGAAAAAAATAGCATGTCATAATAAAATCAATTTCTTTTTTTTAATCAAAAAATTCTGATTTTCTGGGTCTAGTGAATAAATGGATAGAGCTTGGCTCTAATTTTGGTCTGCTACTTTATGATTGACTATTTTTTCATTTGAAAACTTTTAGTGTTTTCATATTTTGAAATTTATTTTTTAAATTTTTTGAAAGTAGCTCGATGGAGAAATTGTCTAAAAAAAAGTTACTGTACTTGAAGAGATATGCAACTTTGTTGTTGACAACCTTTTTCAATTAAAATCACTTAAAGCCTAAAATTTCTATTTTAAGATTAATAATTTTAAAATTCATATTTTATTGATTTTTTAAATTACCTCGGATAAAGAAACAACCTAAACTAAATTTGTAGTAACCGAAGAGATACAAAAGTTTCTAATTCAGATTTTTTTCATTTGAATTTATTCAAATCCTCTAATATGCATTACAATATATGCTAAGGCGAATAAAAAAGAATGTATCAGTCACTATAGATCACAAGTGACTTTGAGGTGTATTGGTAAAAAGCCAGCACGTGAGGCTAGAGCTCCTGAGTTCAAACGACTTTTGTGACTTATGATGTGTGTTTGGTTTTTCTTTTCTTTTTGTGTGTGTGTGTTGTTGGGGGGGGGGGGGGGGGTAGGCCTCTTAAGGGTTCAAAAGATTGCTATTTTTGGTCTGATTTGCAAATTCTAGAAGGCAACTTTTAGAGGCAGTAGGAATTCGGTCTGCTTCTAAAAACTAATTTGTAGAGGCAAACCGAATCCTAGCATCCTCTATAAATCGATTTATAGAGGTGTTAGATACCCGCCTTTGCTGCCTCTACAAAGTTGCATCCAACTGTCTCTAAAAAGCTTGTATGTAATAATAATAATAATAATAATAATAATAATAATAATAATAATAATAATAATAATAATAATAATAATAATAATAATAATAATAACATGAGAGATTTACTTAGAAGGACAGCAACTCAGCGAGACACAACGCACCTAAATGGTAGACGATGCCTCCAATAACGAAACATACGTGATAACTTTAGCCATCAAAGATGGGTTAATCGTCTCAAATAGGTGTCATAGGTATGGGCGCCTTAAGTTCGCCCAAGCAAATGGAAAAAGAGGTGGTTGCATTGCAAATTGTCAATCTTATAAAGGTGAATGACGATATATACATTGACATGGCCACATATATTATTAAGCGTTCGGATGCTTCGATCAAGAGGACATTATTTTCTGTTTCTGCGGATATTTTTGCTATGCATATGTCAACATTACCGTCGGAGTACTATTATTGCGCTCACCTAACAGCATCATTTCCGTGCCACATAAATAATTTTTCAAAGAAAAAGGAATGAGTTCCCTCGCCTCTCGCCAACATCTGGTTAGTCGAAGTCAACTTCGACGGCCAACGAGCAATTGGAAATGCCGGGATCACTCGACAATCCGGTATATATTGGTTTGTTTCGAATCTTTCGTGCATAAATGACGCATTGGCATCGCTTGTCCACATTCCATGCAATCCATACTGCGGTAACTTATTAAGATCAGACTGTTAACTACTGTAGCACAAAGTAGGAAAACAAAACAGCGTTAACCAAAGTTACTGCAGTGATGGTCCTGCAATTCTGTAACCCATCTCTTTTCTTCCCTTGTTAATAAGAACTTCTATTACACATTTACACATGTAGGTTCAATTACGCACTGTTAACAGCAGCACATTATTCTGATCCAAAAGAAAAAAAATTCTAAGGTAGAGAGTAGAGACTAGAGCGCAACGGCAGTTCAGCTACAGGATAATACATCATGCAACATGCCAGTAGCATCTTTTATATACAATACAGACTACACAAGAGCAACCGACACTCATTTTGAAGGCAATGGTACGACGATATCAAACGGTGCATATGTGCGCTACGCAGGCACGGCGAAGCTCGGCTCGGACCACCGGGCCGCATCTACGACGAGGCACGGGTCAGACTTCCTGAACTCACCCACCTGCAGAGTTTCATTTCATCACAAAGATGATAGATGAAAAAACCATGGAAGCCTAAGCTCGAGAGAACAGAGCGTGTGAACGAGAAGCCCAACCTTTTCGCCACAGCTGGGGCAGTAATGGTACTTGTGCCAGAGGCAGTCCATCGAAGGGCATAGGAAGCAGACCCCCAGCATGAAGGGCATCATGCAAGCCACAACGGATGCGAGGCTTGGCTTTGACCTGTTCAAAGGAACAAGTGAATTCATTTTCAGTTTAGCTGTGATGAAGCCTCTGCATGTCCTGCTGTTGCTGGACGCCAGCACCCAAAATGAAAATGCTTGACAGAAAATTATGCATGAACATAAGGGCTCAGATTTAGCCAGAGCATATCACTTTCCATCCAACGATCAGGGCAAGAGGAGGTTTTCAGCAAAAAATGTGGTATTCTAGCCACACCTTTTTTTTCTCAAGCTCGCAAAAGATTTGCATATCTTCATTTTTCATTAAAAGGTGGGAGATAAAATACAGAGGTGAAAGGAGAAGTCATCCCACCCCAAGGACACACCAAAAATACGATTCTCTAAAAAACTAGAAGAGGGCAGCCACAAAAAAAAGGCGACCAGATTCTGGCCTAATCTTAAACAGCTTAATGCCACCTTCACGTATTCTGGAGTTTGGACCAGATCTTTCAATTAACTTGTGCCTCCATACAAAACTTAAAGTAGTCTCCATAATATTCTTGGCAACTGAAATATATCGAATAGAAAAACTCAATTGATCCCCGCACAACCCGCACAACTGCTAGATGATGGTTGGAAAGTTGACTACCAAACCACCAAATGCTCCTTAATGTTCCCCTCCCCCTCAACAGATCCCCATGGCCATTCAAAGCAAAGGTAACTGAGACCAAGCAAAGTAAATAACAATAGCATGTACCATGAGCAGATTCAAAGCAAAGGTAACTGAGGCCAAGCAAAGTAAATAACAATAGCATGTACCATGAGCAGATGTTACTCAGATGGTTTTATGCTAACAGGAAGATGCTTCGTTTTAGTTTTGTTTGCTAATCACCATAAATCCCCAGGACAATGACTTTCAGACATGTCACCATTAACTACCAAATCCCAAGCACATGTTCAGGGTTGAGGATACCAGTAAAAATAAAAAAATGATCCTTTACAAAACACTGCTCAATTCAAGTATATTGCTAAATTACCATTGCCTAAATCTAATCTTTCCAACTAGCAACTCATGTCCCTGAAGACATAGCCATGCTGCAGAAAATAACAAAGGCAGCTGGAAAATAACAAAGGCAACTGGAATCCACGATACAGAAATTTGGCCATTTGGGTCTAATGCTACTCCATAGGGTCATGGTGTATCAGCAGAATAGTTCAAAATAAACTATGCTCAGGCCCAATGTTGAAAGCTAAGCTCAAGAATGCTCAAATAGGCTCAAGCTCACTTGTATCGGCTAGACAAGTCCAGATCCACAAAATACTAAAATAAGATTTGGGCCCCGGACCTGTGTAGTATTAATAAACTGTGGTACTAAAAAACTGCAGTTTTAAACCCTAGACATGCTGAGCTGCTGCCCCTTGTGTGATCAGGAAGATGAGACAGTCCAACACCTGCTTACTACGTGCGTTCTTGCTCGGGAATTCTGGTCACGGATCCTCACACCTCTGGGATGGCGTGACCGAACTCCCACAAGACGAGAGAAGTCATTGGCAACTTGGTGGCAGAAAGCAATCAAGAGAATTCCGAAAGAGAAGAAGAAAGGGCTGAACACAATTATCATTCTAGGCTCCTGGACCCTTTGGAAGCACAGAAACGCCTGCGTTTTTGAAGGGTCTCGCCCCTGCATCACCAGGCTGCTCGAGGAGTTCAGAGAAGAGCATCATTTTTGGTGCCTGGCGGGAGCGTGCGGCCTGCGCACGCTAGGGCTGGGTCACGGTGGTGGGCTTGGTTAGCTTACCTTGGTTTGGTCGGTTGGAGGTTTGTGGACAGGTCTCACCCCTATCTCAGTTGTCTAGAGTTTTAGTTCCTACGATGTAATGAAAACAACCCCTCACAACCCGGCCCGGAGTGAGGTGGTGGTGTTTGTAAGGGGCCCATCCTTTTTCTCTCTTTAATACAATGATGATAAGCAGCTCTCCTGCACATTCGAGAAAAAAAAACCCTAGACATGCAAAACCATGGTTTAGATAAAAAGGTCTAGAGTGAGAGTTTTTAAAACTCTAAAAAGACTTTAGTTTTAACAATACTATGGTTTTTTAAAACTACAAAGTTTGTAGCATCCAAACACTTCATGTCGCTCCTAAACCAAAGTATTTTACAAAGCCATGGTATTTTTCTAAAACTTCAAAAATACTTTGTATCCAAACAGGGCCTTAGCCTTTAGTGACCAAGAGATCAGCAAGTTTGATGCTTCAATAATTAATTTAAAAGGGAAAAAAATAGAAGAGTAAAGCTAAAGCTTGAGGTTTGCTATAATTTGGTTAGAAGGTGCAGAACATAATGTGTGCATGCATAATATATCAACCTTATTATGGTAGAAAGTTTTGTGCTTGAAATTGAGACCAAGGTATTTTTACAGCCAAGTATCATAAATAAACACTGTAATGGTGACAATCAATAGCAGATCATGCTTTCCTATTTGATTAACACAATGTAGGGTGCATGCCATAATTTCCACATAACATGGCATTGTAGGGTGTGTCATAATTTCCACATAAAATGGTACAAATAATCAAAATCTTATATCTAGCTTTTGAGGTTGCAAGCCACCAAAGTCTCATCTTTCATCTACTCGAACCAAATATCGATATCTCTGATTCTATGTACATTTTTTTACCAAAGTTATGGATCTACCGCAATCTCATCAATATTTTCCACTCAAATAACTAGAAATCATCACAAGACCATCTCTTTCCAATACTGGAAAAAAGCCCACTAATTTTTCGATGTGGCCCACACTAGTTGCACGTATGAAACATAAAAATCACAATTGAAGTCTCGTCTTTTCGAACAGATTGCCTGTGAATACTAATGTGTATGATGTTTTCTATCCTTCAGCTTGTACACAGTGGTGGGAGGCATTGAGCGTGAAGCAAAGAAGGTTCCACTTCATCATAGCAAGTGGACCCAAGGGGGTGACGACGTAGATATTCAAGCTTTGCAGAACCTTGAACAAAGAAAACCAGTAAAGTATCTATCACGTATGCTATATATGTCTGCTCCAATATAGAACCTATACCTGACAATGGTCCTACTAACAATAGTGTCTCAAGTACTGGTTAGGCTTAGGTTGATATCATGTATTCATGTATGCAGAATGGTCGCCATATATAGTAGCAAGGGGACACAAGGCTCCTCGATCATACCATCGTAGGTTTGTATGGTCCAACCCGGGGGGGGGGGGGGGGGGGGGGGGGGGGGGGGGGGGGGGGGGGGGGGGGGGTCCTAACATCTAGCTTGACCACAAGTTCTGATATGTACTATGCATATGATTAAACTTTTCCTGACACATTGTGGACCTTCTGGTGCATGGGGGAGTCCTCTGCGAGAGATCCACATGGCAATCAAGGTATCTTCCATTAGATGGCAAAGTGCCCCTCGAGGTACTTCAACTCTGTTTTTTTTTAAAGGCTACAGCAATATGATGTCAATAGGAAGTCGAAAATCTGTTTATGGAACCTCTGGTCTATGGTTACTCCTGTGGCTGTCCATAATGTGCCAATGTGGTAAAGACACTAAAATTGATATGCTAAAAAAACTATTTCAAACAATATGATCCAAAGCCTTTTCCATATAAGTCAGGGACCATCAAGTCAAGCAAAGCAAAGCAAAGGATACACTTGATTCTAGCAAGGGGGAATGAGGGGGGAGAGAAATAAGATGATACAGATGTTTGTCATGACCTATAGTGGTGAGGGGAGCAGGCCTCTAATTCATCGGTTTGACTGGTCCAATGTAACAAGGTTGGTCTCCTCACTTTTAGCTTCCAGCATGCGGTCCAGCCCTGACTGATACAGAGCAGATCTCCTGATGGAATCTCTTATCCAGTGCTCCTTAAGGTACTCCAACTGAGTCCATTTGGGAGTAGTGAGGTATGGTGTCAATATGAAGTCAAGAAGTCTTGGTGGCACCATAAATCTTGAGTGCTCCTGCTTAAAAACGAGCTTTTGAACAAAGTTGAGAGTAACAGATTACTCTTTAGCCACACTTTAGCTTGTTTATAGAGGTCAGGGACCATGAATCTGCAAAGCAAAGGAGCCACTCTATCATAGCAAGGGGACCTGAGGGGTGAGAGGAACTAAATGATCTGGATCTAGATGCCTGTCACAATCTGTAGCGGGGAAGGGTCCAGGCCTTCACACTCATAAGTTTGGATGGTTCAATAAGCAAGGTATGGTCTTCTTGCTTTAGCATACAACAAACGATCTGGTATTGGCTGACAGACATCCTGATGTATTGGAGGCGTCCTTCAGGATGATATCCTGATTGTCATCACAGTGCCTTTAGATGGAGGAAGAAGGCCCTTCTCTCCGTTGCCACTCCAGCTTGGTTTGTTTAAGGGGAGAGCCATATGGTACCAGCAGGAACTGATCTCAAGAGTTTCTCTCTTCATCTCATACTCACAATTGAACAACATTGTGAAGTTTGCAAAGAAACAATTAGTCCAATTCCCACGAATCACAGTAAAGTAGACCATGGACAATACAACAATGAACACGATCTCTTTACCGACCAAGCCAAACATACAAAGATACCAAGAAGAGCAAGAACCTAAAGCACACCAAACTGAGCAGAACTAAATAGACTTCCAAATTAATAAATAATCATCTCGACCTATCCATATTCGATGGACAAAGCATTTCAATGTTGCAGGCTTGAACACTTCCTACGAACCCCGAACAATAAGATGCGACCAACCAACCACATAGATGCTGGGGGAGCTACGAGAAGGATGGGTGGGAGGAGGGCCACGGGCTTACCGGACGGAGGAGACGGCGGCCTCACCGCAGGCCTGGCAGTGGAAGGGCGCGGGCGTGTCGCGGAACATGGTCTGCTGGAGCGGCACCCCCTTGGGCGCGCCGGCGTAGATCGCGTTGGGCGGCGGCATCCCCGCCGCGTAGGGGTTCGGCGGCGGCGCGTAGTAGTAGTGCCCCTGGGCCTCCGGCGCCGGGTGGTAGGGGATCCCGATGGCGGGCTCGCCGCCGGTGGCCGCGGGGTCCTTGGTCGCCATGGTCTTCGTCGGCGGGCCGGTGCGCGCTGGTCTGGATCGGTGCGTTTGGATTTGGCGAACGGTTGAATCGTCGTCTGTCAGCGGTAGGCCGGCAGCCCGTTCAACTTGAAACGGCCACCTATATTCAGGCCTACTCCGTGTATTGAAAAAGTCTTCAACTCGTTTTCTACCAGAAAAAAGCACTATTTTTCTAGAACTAGAGACACTTCAAGAAAATCGTTCTCCTTGTAATACAACTCTTCTAGAAAATCATTTTATTTGGTTGGATTGAAGTTCTGCTAGAAAATCAGTTGTACGATGAAGAAATCGATTCTATCTCATTTTATCAGGTTTACACATTACAATTATGAACTATATCACACCCTTATTTTTCATGAATATGAGAAACTTTATATTGTTGCTCTATCATGCTCAGTGTATGCCATTGGACCCTTGGGAAATATTGAAAAACACTTGGAAAATGTAGAAACACATATTGGTTTAGCTTGGGCCAAGTCCATTTCTGGTTCCGCCCCTCTACGGGTGATGGGTCCTGTACTCCTGTATTTTGATTCTGCTGTGGAATTATCCAATTCATTTCTGAATCTACAAGACTTATTGCAGAAACCCTAACATACAAAATATGATCGAAGAGTGTCCAAAACTGCCGAGAAAAGGGCCTGAACCGTCAAAGAAATAACCATTGGCCACGAACCATCAAGCAAACTTCGTCAAGAATAGAAAACAAGAGAAATTAGTTTCTTTGGCGATTTTAGCACTCAAGAATGATTTTTTTGGAGGCTACCCACCAAGAAAACTTAGACCATACTTAATTTGCCAAAGAGAGACAAGAAAATATTGCAACCCTCAAGTAAATTAGTTTTCGTGAGGGCTAACAACCTTCAAACAAATATTCCTAACCGTCAAGGAAATTAGTTTTCTTGAAGGCCTGCAACCTCAAAGGAAATATAGAGCAATAAAAAAACTAGACATATAGAGCAACATAAAAAAACATAATTTAATGAACAAAAAACTAGAAATATAGAGCAACAAAAAAAACATAATTTAACGAACATTGCATCCCTCAGGATTTGAATGAACCCACGACCTATATTACTTCAAACGAAAAACACTTACCACTACACCTCAAAGGAGCTTGTGGCTACATAAATTATTTTTTTTTCTTTTGTATTCACTTTGTTGAATCTTGTAATGAATATTTGAAATCCAAACCGATATCAAATGTAAAAGGTTTGAACTAGAAAGTTTTAGATCTCCTTGAATACTATAACTTTGGTTTAGGTCATATCTCCATCCAAGGTCATTTGCTTCAAAGAAAAACACTTACCACTACACCACAAAGGAACTTGTGGCTAAATAAATTATTTTTTCTTTTATAACTTTGTTGAATCTTGTAGTGAATATTTGAGATCCTAAACGATTTCAAATGTAAAAAGTTTGAACCAGAAAGTTTTAGATCCCGTCTGAAAGCCCTAGTTTGGTTTTGAATAATTGATGAAACCCTAGTACTAATTACATGTGCCTAAATGTACATAACAAAGGTGATTAGTACACTCCAAGTGTAGGTGGCCAAGTGCTCTTGATGGTGATCATGAAGTGGAGCCTAACTTGGAGATGAAGATAAGGTGATCAAGCAACTCTATGGAGCTCAAGGCAAAGGTGTAAGCTAGGAGTTTGCTTTTGGTGATCAAGACATTATAGAGGGTGTGATCGCATTTAGGATCGGTAGCCGTACTAAAAGAGGGGAATTTTCAGAGCTATTGATCACTTAAGTGCCACTAGATGTATACTTACATATGCATGCATTTAGATCTAGTGGAGAGCTAACATAACCCTTGAAAATGTCTTTGAAAATATGCTAACACACGTGCACAAGGTGTTACACTTGGTGATTAGCGTATTTGATCAAGGGTGGCGAAACTCCGGATTGATTTTCTCTGAAATCTATTGACCGGACGCTATGGTCAAATTGACTAGACGCTGTGCAGTTGCGTTGATCGGACGCTGGGTGCGTCCGGTCACCACCGTTCGGACGTGTCCGGTCGCAGAAATACCTCTCTGGTAGCTTTCTGTTGTCGACCGGACGCTGGTCCCTCGGCATCAGGTGTGTTGTGCTGGCGCGTCCGGTCAGCTGCTTGGCAGCGCAAGCGCGTGGCGACCGGATGCCGGGCGTGCATCTGATCAGTTTGATCGGCGCATCCGGTCATTCTCCTACGCGCTCACTTTGATTCAGTGACCATTGGCGATCAAGTGAATGAGATTTAAATAGAGCCACGTGTCAGCAATCCAGCGGGGAAGCGGTGGTGCGACCGGATGCTGGTCGCGTCAAGTCAATATTGACCTGCGCGTTCGGTCAGCCCGACAGCAGCAGGGTCAAGTGCCTAATGACTATTTCGTGTTGGCGACGCCTATATATACTTGTTGGCCGGCTTAAGGGCAACTCTCTTGGATATTTTTGACATCCTAACATCATCTTGAGCTGAGCATACTCCCTTCAACTCATCTTCCTTGCTTGGTTGCTAATCTAAAGTGAGATTAAGTGATCCAAGTGCATTGTGCTTGTGAGTTTGCATCTTAGTGGCACTTGGGTGATCTTTGGCTGCGGAATTCTTGTTTCTCTTGGTGGTTGCCGCCACCTAGACGGCTTGGAGGCAGCGGAGGAGTTGTGGCAAGAGTGGTGCTTGTTCTTGGCCAGCTCCCGGTGATTTGTGAGGGGTGTTGTGCCTTTTTCAGCTGAGTGCCAAAGGCAACTCTAGTAAATTGCTCGTGTCATTGAATTAACTCACTTGTGGGTAGGTTCTTGCGATGTCCACGGGTTGGACGAGGTTCGTGCTACACCTCTTAGCCGCCAAACCACTAAGTGTTGGTCGACACAACGGAGATTAGCGTGCCAGCAAGCACGTGAACCTCGGGAGAAAAATCATGTGTCTCCATTGTGATTGATTCATTGGATTTCTCCGGGTGATTGGTATTCATCTTATAGTGATTGGTTCATTCCTCGTTGTTGTGGTATAAAGATCACATCCCCTTCATTTACATTCCGTAAACTAGTTGTAACAAGCTCTTTAGTGTAATTAGTTTTGAGAGCTTGTATTATCTTTGCTTGTGTAGCTTGTCACCTAGTTGAGCTCTTTAGTGTAGCTAGCTTTTGAGAGCTCGTAGTGACTTAACCATTGTTTGTTATAGTGATCATAGTTACTATAATTGTTGGATAAGTGGCTTGCAACCCTTGTAGAGCTAGAGCAAAATTGCATTTCGCCATTTGTTATACTAATTCTTTTGCTCTAGTGAGTTTGTAGAATTTTTAATAGGCTATTCACCCCCCTCTAGCCATATTAGGACCTTTCACCGTCGAATACTATAACTTTTGTTTAGGTCATATCTCAATCCGATGTCATTTGGAAAATTCAAAAAAATTGAATTTTAAAGCTATGAGAATTTTTTTGGGGGTTTCAAATTATATCCAAGAAAATATGAATTACCTTGGCAGTTTCGAGTAGCACTCAAGGAAATACGAATTGCCTTGGCGGTTTCGAATAACACCCAAGAAAATGAACAATTACCTTGGCAGATTGTAATACTCCCTCCGTCTTAATATATAAGGCGTAACCACTTTTTAATCTAGTCCCATAATATAAGATGTGCTCTCCCTAGATGCACATACATCAATACGGTACAACTAGTGTTAAGAGAGAGAATTGAATACGTTTTTTTGGTTTTTGAACCAGTTGTGGTTACGCCTTATATACTGTGATGGAGGGAGTAACACTCAAGGAAACATAGAATTATCTTGGCGGTTTTGGTTTAGCACTCAAAAATATCTATTTCCTTGGAGGTCTATGTCCGCGGCCAAGGAAACTATACTTTCCTTGGCGGTTTTGTTTTGGCCCTCAAAGAAATCTTTAGCACTCAAGGTAATTCAAAATTGTGGTAGTGAGATAATAAGAAAAAAATGCAGACATGATTTGTTCACCTTTTTCAACCACTGACACTGTTATATGTCTAGCATGCGGAATTTATAGCTCGATGGTAAACATGTTAAGACAGAAGGTTTAACAAAACAATTCATCTAAATGCTCTCAGTGTTCCTTCGTTAGTTTGCGATCTAATAACTTTTTATGAATGGTAATATGCCAAGCCATTTTTTGTCATCAGATTGGGAAACACACATACATAATATCTTTGAAATTTTTATGAATGGCAATAGTTCAAATATTTATCTTTAGTTTCTTTATTGCTGTGTGTTGTGCCTGCATTACATTGCAAAATAAATAAAAAGGTCTCTAAATGCTAAAAGATGGATTTATTGCTCAAAAAATGAGACAACTCTAGAACTGCCATTTCGATTATATCTTGGGGAAGTTCAATGACTAATTATTTCCATAACTGTACCCTCTCTCTACATCTCAGTTTTAAACTTTTGATCTATCTTTTTTTCATTACATAGTACAAAAGGGACAGAGATAATTAGGGATGAGTTCTTCGTCATGTTTTCTTGCAGGGGACACCGTTAACATTTTGGCACAGCTATGAGGCCCAATTATTTACCTCTACAGTCTACATGTTCTACTGCTTCAATAGTACAAGGTCAACAATGGTTGATAGCTATTGTGCTCTTAGCACTTGTGTGCTGCGTGACTGGGGTTGGTGAAAGATCCTAATATGGTTAGGGGGTGAATAGCCTATTTAAAAATCTACAAATTATTAGAGCAAAATGATTAGTATAACAAACGGCGTAAAGCAAGTTTTGCTCTAGCTCTACAAGGGTTACAACAAGCCGCCTATCCAATCAATTCTAGTAGCTATGATCTCTAAAACAATCAAAAAAGGCTAAGTCGCTATGAGCTCTCAAAAGCTAGCTACACTAAAGAGCTCAATTAGGTGCGAAGCTACACTAACAAGTAAGACAAGCTCTCAAAGCTAATTACACTAAAGAGCTTGTAACAACTACTTTGTAAGTAAGTGAAGGAGTGAGTGAGATGTTTATACCGCCGCATAGAGGGATGAACCAATCACAAAGTAGATAACCAATCACCGGGAGAAATTCAATCAAACACAAGATGGACACAATATTTTTCTCCCGAGGTTCACGTGCTTGCCGGCATGCTAGTCCCCGTTGTGTCAACCAACACTTGGTGGTTTAGCGATTAAGAGGTGTTGCACAAACCTCGTCCACATAATTGGACACCACAAGAACCTACCCACAAGTGAGGTAACTCAATGACATGAGCAATCCACTAAAGTTACCTTTTCGCTCTCCGCCGGGAAAGGTACAAGACCCCTTACAAGATTACCGGAGCCGGCCACGAACAATCACCAATATGTGCCGGCCTACACCGCTACTCCAAGCTATCTAGGTGGTGACAACCACCAAGAGTAACAAGAACTCCACAGCCACAACGATCCCCAAGTGCCACTAGATGCAATTACTCAAGCAAATATACTAGAATCACTCCCAATCTCACTTTGATAATGAATCAAGGATGAAGATGAGTGGGAGGTGTTTGCTTAGGCTCACAAGAATGTCAAGAATGTCAAAAGTGCCACAAGAGGTACCTTGGAGCCGGCCAAACTTTATTTATAGAGCCCCCACAAACAAAAGAGCCGTAGGGTCACGAAGGGGCTCTCTGCGCACTGACCGGACGCGCCGGTCGGGATGACCGGACGCACCCGAGCCAGCGGCCGGTCGCTCGGATCTCACCACGTATTCCTATTTTAAATTTAGTTCATTCGATTCCAATGGTAACAAAACGTTAAACGCGTAGTCAAAGCCACGACCGGACTCGCTGCTCATGTGACCTGATGCTGAGGCCCTCAGCGTCCATTCATTTTCAGAGAAGATTTTTTAGCGCGAAAATGCAACCAGACGCGTCAGGTCAACGACGATCTGACGCGCCTCAGCGTCCGGAATTCTTACTGTTCATGCGCGCGCGAGAGCTAGGGTGACGTCAGCGTATGTCACTCGTCACCTGACGTAGCAGCGTCGCATCCGATCGCCTGAAACCGTCGACAACCAACATGTGACCGGACGCGCAGGTGGAACCAAGTCTAGCGTACGGTTGAGCCTGCCACTCTCAATCAACTTCATGTCACGTTTTAAAATCGATCGGACTCGGCTTGCCAGTGTCCGGTCATGACGTAGGCAGCGTCCGGTCACTATGTATCTCCTCCTTTTCTTTTTCTAAGTCCACGACCGCTTTACCCTTGCTTCCAACTTGCTAACCACAAAGTGTAGAACTTATGTGCACATGTGTTAGCATTTTTCAAAGCATTTTACAAGGGTCACATGTTAGCACACTAGGTTTCTACATAAATCATGTTACCTAGTGGCACTCGATAAACCGTTTAGCCAAAGAATTCCCCTCTTTATAGTATGGCTATCGATCCTAAATGTGATCACACCCTCTATGGTGTCTTGATCACCAAAACCAAAACCCTAAGTAATACCTTTGCCTTGATCTCCATTGGGTTTTGTTTTTCTCTTTCTTTTTTTCCAAGTTGAGCACTTGATCATCTCTTGGTCATCACCGTGCACCATGATCATCTTCTTAGCTCCATCACTTGGATTGTACCAACCTCATCTAATCCACATACTTAGCATAGAGGTTAGTACTAAGGTTTCATCAATTAGCCAAAACTAAACTAGGGCTTTCAGTTGGTACTTGAGTTTTATTTGTTCCAAAGTTAGCACTTCGCTGGATCTTTATACTCCCTCCGTCCCATTGAAAGCGTCGCCCGGGAAACGTGTTTGTGAGGAGGGCACGCTTTTCTAACGACACTTTCAATGGGACGGAGGGAGTATGTTAGAACCTTTTAATTTAAATTGTTTGCATATATTGCTTGGGGCATACTGTAATTGTGTGCCGCGGGAGGGGTAGACCGTGCCAGGCTAGCCACAGGAGGTGTTGGCCACGGGAGGGAGCGCCTAGTGCCGCGATGGCCTAGCTGCGCCGGACCAACCCCAGCAGCGTGCGCTGGACTAGAAGGGCGGCAGCGCCTCCCCCACGCATCCCTCGCCGACCAAGGATGGGTGGGGGGCTGAGCGACCGTGGATCCAACGTCGATGTCCTCCATTGCGGCGCCTGGCTCGCTCGCTGCTCTTTGTTTTCACCCACCGCATGCAGTTGAAACAGAAGAAGGGTAACACAGTAAGCAGTAAGGGCATTTTAGTCATTTTGCTTGTCCTACCGTTGGGAAACTGACGGCAGCCCCTAACAGACTAGACGGAAGGCCATATAGGGAAGGATTTTTTGTTTTTGGGCCTTGTAGAGTTTAAAAAAGAGGCCATAAAAGGAAGACATATTTTTTTGAAGGCCATACAGGTAAATATCTCTATTTCAATAGATTTACTAGCAGAATCAATTCATTTTCTAATTTTGATTGTTTAATTGCATAGGTCGGTACATTTCCTCAAAAGTTGGAATGGGAACTTAGGACGAAACTTGTGTCCATGTGGATGCAACTATAATTGGAGTCAATATTTGTGGATGAATTATAATTGTATTGAAATCATCTTGGTTAAGTAAATATTTGGTCATCACTTAGTGGAGCAACATGTAGTTGATATTACTAGACCAATTTGCTTTTATTGTGATAGTAAAACTTAAATATTTGTGGATTAATGAATGTCATTTTGATTGTATGAATGCTTGTGTTCTTATGTGTTTGAATTTGAACGAAAAAAATAATTACATATTTGAATTCAAATATGAAATTTATATTTGGATTCAAAGTAAGTTTTCTATTAAATGCTTTCTGCAAGAGGAATGTGATTTGGCATGTCAAGTTGTTTTTCTAACGGCCTGAATTCCTAGGGAGAGGATCTTTCCACGTAGGATAAACCAATTCCATGTCAGAGCATTCTCTAGGGATTATATATGTTAGTTTCATTGCTTAAAAATATATAACCTGCAATTTTGATGCCCTTTACTCTGATACATACACTAAATAGTACTAGCGAGGAGAAGTTTTTTTTAGACAACTATATGGATTTTTGTAAATCACCGTATAGCTCAGACAGACACTTATCTTTATGAACACCTACACACATCACCCCTATGATCACATTTGAAAGAACGAGCTGTCAGATTCTAAGATTGCCGAAGTCATTATATGATGTGGTAGAAAAGGCGGGACATCTACCACTAAATGAAAATCATTATTAAATTCTACAGTAAATCCAGATTAACAGCAACACCCACGTTCGAGGCGAAAGTTGAATTAGGGGGTGTTTGGTTTGAGGAGTTAAAGTTTAATAAATACTGTAGTATTTTCGTCTTATTTGACAAAAAATTTTCAATCTTAGACTAATTAGACTTAATAGATTCGTCTCGTAAATTACTCCTAATCTGTACCGACATATATACAATTAACTTACATTTAGTATTCCATATATTTAAGGAAACATGGATGTTTTAAGAAGTTGAAAGCAAACAGACCCTTATTAGCTACTACGAGTAGTAGATCTAGCTGAGCTAGGTTCAGTCTGCTGCAGACTGAGGCAACAGCAGTACAATGCAGAAATTTGAGCTAGGTTCAGTCTGCTGCAGACTTGCTATAAATTTTTGAATAAGACGAACGGTCAAACACGATGTCTGAAAAACTTAAAACGACACTTTTTCTGGGACGGAGGGAGTACGTGGTGTTTGGTTTGGGACTAAAATTTAGTCTTCATCACATTAAATATTTGACAGAGTACTAAATATAAACTATTTGCGAAACTAAAAAAAAGGGAGAGGATAATTTACGAGACGATTTTTTAAGCCTAATTAGTCCATGATTAGTACTAATACATTAAAATGTGCTAATGACAGAATAATTAGGCTTAATAAATTCGTTCCACGGTTTATTTACGGACTATGTAATTTATTTTTTTTATTAGTATCAAACGTGCCATGATCATCCCAGTCAACGTAGACTAAAATTTAACTCTCCCAACCGAGCGCCCCCTTAGTCCGGCCGACTGATTGTAGATTGACATGCATACGTACTATTATTAACATGTGGGCCGTCTGCAAGCCCTAAAACTCAACCTAAAAGCGAGTCCATTTGAGGAGATGACCGATGAAGCGAGAATTGGCGAAGCGGGTTAAACTTTAACGAACACGGTAACACTTTCGTCTTATTTGATAAAAAGTTTCTAATTTTGAATTAATTAGGTTTAATAGATTCGTCTTGTAAATTACTCCTAATCTGTGTCGACATGCATACAATTAGTCTACATTTAGTACTTCATACATTTACCACAATATTAATATGATAAGAGTTAAACTGAATGCTAAAACTCTCTTTTTCCTTTGCGTCGTATCATCACATGTCCTAGACAGCTACTGCTGCTACCAGTAGTAGACGACTCCAGCCATACTGTAGACAAATTCCATCACCGATTGACAGCAGGAGCGAGAACGGCACGGAATCTTGCGTGCAGAACAGACCTACTGCTCCAGTGCTCCACCCTACCCTCGCGCGCAAGGGAGACTGATGGGATGGGCGAAGTCGTGGAGAGGACTGGCCGGACCGGACGGCTCACGTCTGTCTGAACCTGGACGACACGCGCGTGGTCGCGGTCGCGGAAAGATTCTCGACGAGACGAGCAAGCAAAAGCACGCACGCACGCTAGCAGCTACTAGCTACACCTGCACGCCGGCCGCCGGCAAGCAAAGCTACTAGGGTATTATCCGGCCGGCCGGACTAATCAAAGGGAGGTGGTGGCGCAGTAGTGCAGGAAGGAAACGGCCGAGAGGCGCTGTCGTCCCGTCGTTCTTCATCGCGCCCTGGTCTGGTCTTGCGTCGCCGTCTGTCGTCTGTCTGAGACTCTGGCGAGGGAAAACAGGAATAAAGTGGCCATGATGCATATATACACGTAGGTAGAGACAGAAAGGGGAGTTCTTGAGGCTATCCGCACTCATGGCATCCTCTATATGTCCTAGTCAGCAAGATTATCTCCTCTATACTCAATTCTCCTGCACCCATCCATCCTCTATATCATCCTCTATCCACTCTATCCACTGTGGGATCTACTTGTCACTTTATCTAAATATATCCATGTGTGATCTAGTTTTAAAGGATTTATTGAGACAAATTTAATGGTACAATCGAAATTTAATTTGGATTTTTGGATTGTGAGTTATAACATTTTTTTCCTTTGTTTAGCTAGTGGGGCCCGCCACTGCCCACTATAGAGTAAGTACTGTACCACTCTAAATATAGAGTGAGAGAAATGATAGAGTATCGTTTTAGAGTATCCAGTGCAATAATTTTTACTCTATTTATATTCTAAAGCTTTAGAGTATCATTTAGAGTACCAGAGAAGAAGAGCTACAATACATGCAGGAGAGAGAGGGAGGGAGATCAGACATGCGAACCTTTCAGCTACTAGCCTCGGGCCCTGTTTAGTTCCCAGAAAATTTTGTAAAATTTTTCAAATTCTCCGTCACATCGAATCTTTAGACACATGCATGAAGCATTAAATATAGATAAAAAATAAAACTAATTATACAGTTTAGACAAAATGGACGAGACGAATCTTTTAAGCCTAATTAGATCATGATTGAATAATATTTACCAAATAACAACGAAAAGTGCTACAGTGCTGTTTTGCAAAAAAAAAAATTTGCATCTGAACGCAGCCTCAGTTTGCAGAAGGGGAATCTTTGCAGGAGAGGGGGCTAGCAGCAGGGCACAGTGCAGGCTGGGCAGTGTATGCTCAGCCTGCAACTAGCAGGGACAGCATGCAAGAGACGGAGTGAGGGAGAAGCGTGGCGTGATTGGGGAAGCTTGGGGCGCGTGTGGTAAGGTGGCTGTGGCCGGCTCAGCCCTGAGGCCTGTTCCAGGCCAGCCACTGCCAGGCCTAAGGGGTGCAACCTTTTTGGTATCCTATACCAACCTGACCATGCCCAAATGAGTTGTTTGACCCAGTTGGGAGCTCGGCTGAGGGCCAACTGCCACCGACTGCCGTCTTGAGATGGCGTTTGGTCTCTGCCATCTTGAGATGGCGTTTGGTCTGGGGCAGTGTGAGCCCGGCCCAAAGGGAGGGAGAGGAATGCAAATAGATCAAAGCAATGACCACAGCTTCATTTCAGCAACTAATGGAGTTCAAGTACAATAACAGCACTTAAGATAAATTAAGTATCTTACTAATAAGCCTCGGACATCATAAACACACCAGTAGCAGCCGACAGCTAGCTAATTAACAGTACAAGTTTGTCATCATCTGCCTAAGAACTGCACTTACATTGGTTGCACACTGACAGCTTGAACCAAAGACCAAATACCAGCAGCAAAAGAGTGACAATGGTCACATTCTTCCAAGAAACAATCTTACTATGAATAGGTGCAATGGTGGCACATGATTTAGTTTGGCATAGACTAGGTGTGGGGGGTCTGACCCCAGGTACCCATGGTGAACTACATGGGCCGCACCGCAAGGGACGGTCCAGCCCACAAGATGATGACTTGCGGCTCACGGCATAGCTCGGCGCACGCCGTAAGACACCTCGGCGACATCCTGAAGATAGCATAGAATCTGTTAGGACATGCCGAATGTAATATTTCATGTAAATCTTATTTGTTACCCGATTAGTTGTAGACCTAATCGGCATGTAACCCTACCCCCAAGCTATATAAGGCAGGTAGGGGACCCCCTCAAAACACATGCAATCATATACGATAGCCAATACAAATCGACGAGACACAAGATTAGGGTATTACGTCAAGCTGACAACCTGAACCTGTCTAAATCTTGTGTCTTGTCACCATCTCGCTCCTGATCTCGCTTACCTCTACGACAAATCTACCATCATGGGTATACCCCTCGGTGGACTACCGAGCATCTTTAGTCGACAGTTGGCGTGCTAGGTAGGGGTGTGCGCTTGATCCCATGGCAAGCCAAATGGTACATCTTCCAAGCTCTCCGTTCGCTCCCAGGCCTAATCAATCCTTCACAGTCAGCTCCATCACCTAGGTCGTCAATGACAACGGCGACGGGGAGGTCATCTAGCCAGTGCACGGTCAGCCCTGCACGGATAGCTCTGACATCTGCGCTAGCAGATTTGATCTCGGGATCTCTCCTGGGTTCGTCTTCTTCTCCGGCAGCTTGCCTATCGGCACCATGCCAGCCAAAGAAGCCCGTCCAATAGGATGATCTGATCTCATCTATAGAACGGGTTGATGAGAAGCTCACTGAATGCTTGTCGCTCGTAGAGTCGGTCCTAGATCAGTCTCCTTACGACAATGAGTTTCCTCCGCTCCAGCACTTCCAGGTGGTTCACCCTAAACGCTTTGCTCGATCACACCATCCTAGGTGGCAAGATGTAGATCTGACCATCATGGTGACTCCACAAGGGCGCACAATGCATCGCCGACCGCTCTCCAGATCTGACCAGCCTAGGGCTGGTTGGCAAGCTCTAACACAGGGTCCCACGATGGCTCACCCCATGGGCTAGCCAACGTGACTGCTTCCTATCAAGAGGCCCTGCATGATCTCTACGCCGACTAGATTGGCAACATGCATCCGCTCACTGAGCTCGTTTTGCCGAGCGCCGACTAGTTTGCACCGCCATCAACATGGTGCAGATCCGTCAACTCGATGAAGACTCTCTGCTCCCGATCTTGGAGGCAGATCTGAGAGCAGAATCGGAAGGCTCCACCAAAAACGTCACCGAGACCATCATCGACCTCATCACCACCACTGCATCCCCACCTAGATGCTTTCCTAAAGAAATCTTCATGATCAGTGCTGACAGTGCTGCTCGCAATGGGGAAACCGACTCTTAGTGCATCGCACGAGAAGGAAGAAACATCGATCGTGCCTGATGCCGTGGAGAAGTAGACGCCGTCATAGTCGTAGCAAACGCCAATCCTGGCACAAACATCGGTGGTGGCACTGCTAATCAGCAGGGAGGGCACCATGTAGTCCGCAACCTCAACAAAGAGTTTGTCCAGGTTGATGGGCATGAGGTCCTACCAACATCGAGCGCCAACCTTATCGTCGTCGTGATCGAGATGGGCAGGCTCCCGCCATCACTAGAGCTCGCTAAAGCCACCGCCATGCTTAAAGCAGCAGCGGTGCAAGTTAATGAGAATCGCCAGAACCAGGCGCCATCGCACTCCACCGCTTTGAACCGATCTGCTGGGCCACGCAGGGCCTGATCCCAGCAAGCTGGTGGAAGTCACCTACAGGCAGGCAGCCCTTACCTCCAAAGAGGATTGAGAGGCAATTACGTCATCAATCCCAGGGGACAGCTGCAGTACGCCAACCCCAACGCCAACCAAGAGGTTGAACAACCTACTGGCGACTTACGATCACATCTTAATAATTGTCATGACGTTTGCCGCCATCTCGAGAATCGGCACAATTCACGCCACGTGGAGGAGATCCTTCATCGTCAACAATACAAAGAAGCACGGGGCAATCCTGAGGAGGTGTTTGAGCTGATCCAGCTGGCTAACTTTGCCACACCGCCTAGCTCCCGGGAACACCGCTTGGCCCGCCGTTGGCAACGTCGCTCGACCAGCCGATGGTGCTACTACTCCACCAGCCGCTGGCGATGCCGCTATCACCGGTGGAATCGATGGTCCGTGAACATTCACCGCAAAGCTACGGGCTATACAATGGCCCCCTAACTTCAAGATCTCCGGTGTCGAGCAGTACGTTGGTCACGCCAACACGAGCAATGGCTCATGAGCTATGCCACTGTTGTGCAGGCTGGTGGCAGCAACACCGATGTCATGGCAAATTACTTGCCCATTGTGCTTAAGCCCGCCGTGATGAATTGGCTCACAAGCCTCCAATCGGACATCATCGACTCATGGGATGACCTCAAGAGGTTGTCCATTGAGAATTACAAGGCTACATGTGAGTGGCCAGGGACGAAGCATGACCTGGCCAGAGTCTATCAGAAGCCTAGTGAAAGTCCTATGTTTGGTGTTGGTAATTAGTGACAATGCCTAAGTACTAATCCTATGCCTAAGTTGTATGTAGCATATGAGGATTAGTACATTCCAAGGTTGGTGGCAAGATGGACATGGTGATCATGATGGCCACACTTGGATTTGGATGCAACCCTATGTGATCAAGGCAAAGGTATATGCTTAAGGGTTGTGTTTTAGTAACCAAGACACCTAGTGGGTGTGGTTACATTATAGGATAGATAGCCATACTATAAAGAGGGGAATGACGCGGCTATTTAACTCCTAAGTGCCTCTAGGTGTGCATTTCATGTCATATGCATTTGGATAGAACTAATAACGCCTCGAAAAATGATTGTGAAAATGCTAACACACATGCACATGGTGTTGATCACATGGTGGTGTTAGCACGTTTGCGACGGCGTTGGAGTTTAAGCGGTAGAGAGGGTTTGGGGTCCTCTCTCCCTCCCGCCGAGCGTGCGAGCGCGGGATTCAGGTGATTTCGGGAAAATGAAATGCCTATTTTTCTACTACGCCGGAAGTCGGAAATCAAACGGAGGCGAACGGAGGTCACAGTGGTGACCGGACGCTGCACCGGACGCTGCACCGGACGCGGTCACTGTTTGACCGGACGCGTCCGGTCAGCGTTCAGCGTCTGCGCGTTTTTCAGTTGGATGATCGGACGCGCAGCGCGTCCGGTCACAGGCGACCGGACGCGTCCGGTCGTCCAGGGAGCTTACTGGACTCCGACCGGACGCGGGCACTGTGGCGTCCGGTCGGTTCACCAGCGCGTCCGGTCGCTGGTCCGTTTTGCGCGACTCAGTGTTCACCGGCGCGTCCGGTCAGTCACGGGACCAGCGCGTCCGGTCGTGACCAGCGCGTCCGGTCGTTGCGACCGGCGCGTCCGGTCGGTGGCTCGCGAAATAGCCGTTACGCGACCGGCGCGTCCGGTCAGTTTGACCGGCGCGTCCGGTCAACGCGATTTCGGCTGTTTTAAGTTTCTAACGGCTATATTCGAAGGGGTACGTCTATATATACTCGTTGGCCGGCTCAAGGCTCTCTCTCTTGGACATTTGACATACTTGTGAGCACTTTGAGCTAAGCAACTCCCCTCCCACTCATCTCTCTTGCTTGTTTGCATATTCGAAGTGAGATTGAGTGATCCAAGTGCATTTGCATTGTGAGATAGCATCTAGTTGGCACTTGGTGGTTGATTTGCTGTGGGATTCTTGTTTCTCTTGGTGGTTGCCGCCACCTAGACGGCTTGGAGCAGCTTGGAGGCGTTGGCAAGAGTTGGTGATTGTTCTTGGCCACCTCAGGTGATTGTGAGGGGTTTGTGCCTACCTCGGCGAAGCGCCAAAGGCAACGTTAGTGGATTGCTCGTGTCATTTGCAACCTTTTGCCATTTGGTAGGTTCTTGTGGCGCCTTTTGAGAGGCTCGGTGTGAGACCGATTAGCCACCGAACCACGTGGTGAAGAGGGACACAACGGGGACTAGCGTGCCGGCAAGCACGTGAACCTCGGGATAAATCTTTGTGTCATCATTCTTATTGTGATTGATTGATCCCGGTGGTTGTGTTTTGTGGAATTCATCTCTTGATCATATTGTTTGGTTGGCTCAATACTACGCCCCTCGGTGATACCCTTCTAACTCTCTCTTGTATTAATTTCTTAGTTACTTTACTAGAGTAACTCTTTTGTGTAGCTTGCTAGTTGTAGTTTCCTTCTCGGTTTGACTTGTGCGGTTGAGTGCAAATATACTAGAATTGTGATTTGGATAGGTGGCTTGCAAACACCCCGTAGGCTAAGCAAAACTCGCATCTCGCTATTTGTTATATTGATAAACTTGTTTAGCTTGTCTTTGTAGAATTTTTAAAAGGCTATTCACCCCCCCTCTAGCCATCAAGACCTTTCAAGTGGTATCAGAGCCGTGGTCACCGTTTGTAAGGCTTAACAACCTCGGTGTAAGATGGCTCAAGTTGTGTTCAACCATGTCGGGGGCAAGCCTCCATTCTTTGATGGTGTCTCTTCTTTTGATCATTGGAAAAGAAAGATGAAGCAATATCTTGACTCTATCAATGAGAAGGTTTGGGAGGTGACACATCATGATTATGCTATCATTGATCCCGACAACCTCACCAACAATGACCGCATCAACAACCAATGCAACACTATGGCTCTCAACACTCTCTACAATGGGATTGATGCAAAGGTCTTTGAGCAAATCAAGGATCTTGAGATGGCAAGTGAAGTGTGGATAAGATTAGAGGAAACATATGAGGGCACTTCAACGGTAAAGAGTGCCAAGCTCTATATGCTCAAGGATAAGTTTGCAAGCTTCAAGATGAAGGATGATGAGTCCATACCGGAGATGTTCTATAGGCTACAAGTTATTGTCAATGATCTCAAGAGCCTAGGAGAAGATGTCAAGGACAAGGACTTCTCACATAAGTTCTTGATGAACTTACCTAAGAAGTTTGCTATCTTGAGGAAGATGATCCAAAGAGAGGGTTTGGACAAGGTGACTCCAAACCAAGTGCTTGGAGATGTCATGACCGATGCTCAATATGATGATGATGAAGATGAAGATGAGAAGAAGGAGATCAAGGTCAAGCAAGAGAAGCCCATTGCATTCAAGGCTTCATCTTCTAAGGGCAAGAGCAAGGTGGAGAGCGATGATGATGATCCATTCGATGATGAGACCATGGCCCTCCTAGTGCACAAGATGGGGAGGTTCATGAAAAAGAAAGGATATGGGGCAAGGAAGAGAAGGGACTTCATAAAGGCAAAGGAGGTGCTTTGCTATAATTGCAATAGCCTCGATCATGTAGTGGCAAAGTGCCCCTATGAAGACAAAAGATATCATGATGGGGAGTTGAAGTTGAAGAAGAACAAGAAGGACAAGAAGGAGAAGAAAGAGAAGAAGAGCTTCACTATCAACAAGAAGAAGAAGGGTGGTGGCTATGTGGTCACTTGGGATAGTGATAACTCCGATAGTGATGATGATAGCTCTAGTGACGATGAGAGGACCACTCGGCGAGCCATTGCAAGCATCGCCCTCTCCAATAAGCCATCCATCTTCGACACTACATCGACATGCCTTATGGCCAAGCCTACTAAGGTAAAATATGATGATAGTGATGATGATTCTTGTGCTAGTGATGGTTGTAGGAGTGATGATGAGGAGGATGAGGACTACTCCAAGGATGATCTATTGGGCATAATAGATCAAATGAGCAAGGGCTACAAGAGGACAACCAAGAAGTGCAAAATCTTAGAGCAAGAGCTCATTGCCAAGAGCAATGAAAATGATGCCTTGATGGAGGAGCTTGTTGCTCTCAAAAAGAGTAAGGAGTGCAAAGGAATTGAACAAGAGCTCAAAGCTCTTAGGAAATCCTTTGATGAGCTAGAGGCCTCTCGTGAGTGTCTAAAGGAAGACCACGAGGACCTTGAAGTTGCTCACATTAGGCTTAAGGAAGCCCACTCCTCTCTACTTGAGCTCATCAAGGAGAAGGACCTCAAGTTGGAGAAGCTCATGAAGGAAGCTAAGGAGGAGCAAGTGATTGCCACTTGTGATATTGGACTAACATGTGATATTATTAATGATTCTTTATTTGTTGGTCCTACTAATGCTTCATGTAGCTCATCATCATCCACCACAACCAACTCTATCTCTACTACTAGTGATTCATCACTTGTGGTTGAGAATGAGACTCTCAAGAGAGAGGTGGGTGATCTCACCCGCGCATTAGGCAATGCCTATGGTGGGGATGCCCGCTTGCTAAAATGCTTGGGTAGCCAAAGGTTCTCTCTTAACAAAGAGGGTTTGGGCTATACTCCCAAGAAGGGCAAGGCGGCCTTTGCTACTCCAAAGTCTCGCTTTGTGAAGAGCAATGGTCGTTATTGCAATAGATGCAAGCAAGTTGGGCATCTAGAGATTAATTGTAATAAAATGAACAAGAACAACAACAAGTCTCATGCTAAAATGGATTACATTCCTTTCGATTCTTGTTATGTGCTTACCAAGGGTGAGAAAGGTGTGCATGCTAGGTTTGTTGGTACACCAATTGTGGGTCCAAAGAAGAAGGCCATTTGGGTACCAAAGAGCTTAGTTACTAACCTCCAAGGACCCAAACAAGTATGGGTACCTAAGAAACATTAATTTATTTTGTAGGTAAATTACAAGGCCGGAGGAAGGCATTGGGTGCTTGATAGTGGATGCTCTCAACATATGACCGGTGATTCAAGAATGTTCAACTCTCTCAAATCAAATGATAGTGGCATTGATAGTATCACATTTGGTGACAATAGCAAGGGTGATGTGAAGGCTCTTGGAAGGATTGCAATCTCAAATGATCATAGCATTTCCAATGTGCTCTTAGTTGAAAAGTTGAACTTCAATCTTCTCTCGGTTGCTCAATTGTGTGATCTCGGTTTCAAGTGTATATTTGGTGTTGATGATGTGGAGATAGTTAGTGTTGATGGCTCCAATTTGATCTTCAAGGGCTTTAGATATGAGAATCTATACTTGGTTGATTTCAATGCTAGTGACACTCAACTCTCAACATGCTTACTCACCAAATCAAGTATGGGTTGGTTATGGCATAGAAGACTTGGTCATGTTGGCATGAAGCAATTAAACAAGTTAGTGAAGCATGACTTAGTTAGAGGCTTGAAGGATGTCACATTTGAGAAGGATAAGCTATGTAGTGCATGTCAAGCCGGAAAGCAAGTGGGCAACACTCATCCATTGAAGAGCATCATGAGTACCTCCAAGGCATTTGAGTTGTTGCACATGGATCTATTTGGGCCAACTACATACACAAGCATTGGTGGTAACAAGTATGGTTTTGTGATTGTGGATGATTTCAATAGATACACATGGGTATTCTTTCTTATGGACAAGAGTGATGTATTTGACATATTCAAGAAGTTCATCAAGAGAGTGCAAAATGAGTTTGAGACCACAATCAAGAAAGTGAGAAGTGACAATGGAAGTGAGTTTAGAAACACAAGAGTTGATGAGCTATGTGAGGAGCTTGGAATCAAGCATCAATTTTCGGCCAAGTATACACCTCAATCCAATGGCCTAGTTGAGAGGAAGAATAGAACTTTGATTGATATGGCAAGATCAATGTTGAATGAGTATAATGTGAGTCATTCTTTTTGGGCCGAAGCAATCAACACGGCTTGCTTCTATAGCAACCGCCTCTATTGCCACAAGTTCTTAGAGAAGACACCATATGAGATCTTAAATGGAAGAAAGCCCAACATTGCATACTTTCGGGTATTTGGTTGCAAATGCTACATCTTGAAAAAGGGTACTAGATTGAGAAAGTTTGAGAAGAAATGTGATGAAGGTTTCTTACTTGGTTACTCCACTACTAGCAAAGCTTATAGAGTTTGGAATTTGGCTAGTGGCTTACTTGAGGAAGTTCATGATGTTGAGTTTGATGAAACAAATGGCTCTCAAGATGAGGAAAATAACTTGGATGATGTGAGAGGAACTCAATTGACCAATGCTATGAAAGAAATGGATATTGGTGATATTAGGCCAAAGCAAGTGATTGATGTGAATGACAACAAAGATCAAGTGCTCCAAAGTCCAATTACACAAGCTAGTGGGTCTCCAATGCAAAATCAAGCTAGTACATCATCTCAAGTGCAACAAGATCAACAAGTGGCTAGTTCATCATCTCCAACTCATGATCAACATCAACATCCAAGCAATCAAGTCCAAGTGCTTCAACCAACTAACATTGCAAGAGACCATCCATTGGATTCCATCATTGGTGACATACAAAGGGGAGTTCAAACTAGATCAAGATTGGCATCATTTTGTGCTCACTCTTCTTTTGTGTCAATGGAAGAACCCAAGGACATTGATAAAGCATTGAGAGATCCGGATTGGGTAAATGCAATGCATGAAGAGCTCAACAACTTCAAGAGAAATGAAGTATGGGAATTAGTTGAGAGGCCTAAGGATTACAATGTCATTGGAACAAGATGGGTCTTTCGCAACAAGCAAGATCAAGATGGAATAGTAGTAAGGAACAAAGCAAGACTAGTGGCTCAAGGTTACACACAAATAGAGGGTCTTGACTTTGGTGAAACTTATGCCCCGGTTGCAAGATTGGAAGCAATTAGGATCTTACTTGCCTATGCTTGTGCTCACAATATCAAGCTATATCAAATGGATGTGAAGAGTGCATTTCTCAACGGGTATATTCAAGAAGAGGTGTATGTGGAGCAACCTCCCGGTTTTGAAGATGACAAGAAACCCAACCATGTGTACAAGTTAAGAAAAGCTTTGTATGGATTGAAGCAAGCACCTAGAGCATGGTATGAAAGATTGAGAGACTTTTTGCTAACCAAAGGTTTTGTCATGGGCAAAGTGGATACTACTCTCTTCACCAAGAAGATTGGGAAAGACTTGTTTGTATTGCAAATATATGTTGATGATATCATCTTTGGTTCAACCAATCAAGATTATTGTGATGAGTTTGGGAAAATGATGGCAAAGGAATTTGAAATGTCAATGATCGGTGAACTTAGTTTCTTTCTTGGACTTCAAATCAAACAAATGAAGGAAGGAACATTTGTGAGCCAAACCAAGTACATCAAAGATATGCTCAAGAAGTTTGGCATGGAAGATGCAAAGGGCATTACAACCCCAATGGGCACTAGTGGAAGTTTGGATAGTGACAAGAGTGGTAACATGGTGAATCAAAAGCTTTATAGATCAATGATTGGTAGCCTACTCTATGTGACGGCATCAAGGCCCGATGTGATGTTTAGTGTATGCATGTGTGCAAGATTTCAAGCCTCACCAAGAGAAAGTCATTTGAAGGCAACAAAGAGAATATTGAGGTATTTGAAGCATACACAAGATGTTGGATTATGGTATCCCAAAGGTGCAAGCTTTGAGCTAGTTGGATATTCGGATTCCGACTATGCCGGTGACAAAGTGGAGAGAAAGAGCACTTCCGAGACTTGTCAATTGTTGGGAAGATCACTTGTCTCATGGTCATACAAGAAGCAAAATAGTATCGCACTATCTACCGCCGAAGCCGAGTACATCGCCGCGGGTAGTTGTTGTGCACAAATCTTGTGGATGAAGGCAACATTGAAGGATTTTGGAATCAATTTCAAGAATGTGCCATTGCTATGTGACAATGAAAGTGCCGTGAAGCTAACCAACAATCCGGTTCAACATCAAAGAACAAAGCATATTGATGTTCGTCATCATTTTATTAGAGATCATCAACAAAAGGGTGACATTGCTATTGAGAGTGTGGGCACCGAAGATCAACTAGCCGATCTATTCACCAAGCCACTTGATGAGAAAAGATTTCACAAGCTAAAGAATGAGTTGAACATAATTGACTTCTCCAACATGAGTTGATGCACTCCATGATATGACATGCCTCTCCTTCGAGCCCCAAGGTACAATTGGTTGACATATCATACATTCTATGCTAAGGACTTGTTTAGTGCATCTAGTCATAATTTACATGTTATAGGCTCATTCATGAAAATCAAATGAATTTGAAGTTTATATGGTGCCACTATTGTTTCTATGACTTGTATGATCTAGTGGTAGCATATAACTTGTTTAAATAGCTTGTGATCCTAAGTGTTTAATCTAGAAAACTTGTCTAAATATTTGCTTCAACATGGTGCATGATAACCCTTCTAGTGAGGTGTGAAGAAGCTTGCCCTTGGATCAAACCGAAGCATTTCATTTATGCAAGCAATCTAGGTTGAACCACAAACTTGATCCTCACCCCATAATTCAACAAGATAATCTATTTAAAATTGGTCCCTTGTGGTCATTGGTGCCAAAGGGGGAGAAAAATGTTGTTCACAAAGATAGATTCTAAAAGGGAAAACCTAAAGGGGAGAATTGATAAAAGAAGGGGATCAACTAAAATTTTTTGAGCACACAAGTAGGGGGAGCAAGCTCTTAAACATGAATGTTGCATTTCTTTGTGCACTCATATGTATGATGCATAGTTATGCATTTCTTTTTCTCCAATACTTTGCTTGTGTGGTGACTTGCTAGTATAATTTGAATGGTGTATTGAAGTACTAGCATGAATAGGAAGTAGTTAGATTTTTCTTGCTTCATGTTTTCCAAAGTGGTACTAGAGCCTTGCTTATAATGTTGATCTCATGAGGTTTCTAGTTATGTTTGTGCTTTTCCAAGTGGTATCTAACTACACAAGGTGCTAAGATGGTGTTTATCGCTACTCCGATGGTATCACGCTTCAAAGGTCTATAATCTAAAACACTTAGCACCTATTGGTAGTCAATGCTCCTAATCTTTCCTATCTAACATGTATGCTTCCTAAATCCAAACATATAGCATACATGTAGGGGGAGCCATTGCTATCAATTTGAATTCATGATCACATGTCCATAATTCTTACACATGGTAATATACTTGGACAATGTGACATGGGTTCAATAAAATTTTATCATAATATCTTTGTGAAAGGGTTGTCACCAATTACCAACAAGGGGGAGATTGAAAGTCCTATGTTTGGTGTTGGTAATTAGTGACAATGCCTAAGTACTAATCCTATGCCTAAGTTGTATGTAGCATATGAGGATTAGTACATTCCAAGGTTGGTGGCAAGATGGACATGGTGATCATGATGGCCACACTTGGATTTGGATGCAACCCTATGTGATCAAGGCAAAGGTATATGCTTAAGGGTTGTGTTTTAGTAACCAAGACACCTAGTGGGTGTGGTTACATTATAGGATAGATAGCCGTACTATAAAGAGGAGAATGACGCGACTATTTAACTCCTAAGTGCCTCTAGGTGTGCATTTCATGTCATATGCATTTGGATAGAACTAATAACGCCTCGAAAAATGATTGTGAAAATACTAACACACATGCACATGGTGTTGATCACATGGTGGTGTTAGCACGTTTGCGACGGCGTTGGAGTTTAAGCGGTAGAGAGGGTTTGGGGTCCTCTCTCCCTCCCGCCGAGCGTGCGAGCGCGGGATTCAGGTGATTTCGGGAAAATGAAATGCCTATTTTTCTACTACGCCGGAAGTCGGAAATCAAACGGAGGCGAACGGAGGTCACAGTGGTGACCGGACGCTGCACCGGACGCTGCACCGGACGCGGTCACTGTTTGACCGGACGCGTCCGGTCAGCGTTCAGCGTCTGCGCGTTTTTCAGTTGGATGATCGGACGCGCAGCGCGTCCGGTCACAGGCGACCGGACGCGTCCGGTCGTCCAGGGAGCTTACTGGACTCCGACCGGACGCGGGCACTGTGGCGTCCGGTCGGTTCACCAGCGCGTCCGGTCGCTGGTCCGTTTTGCGCGACTCAGTGTTCACCGGCGCGTCCGGTCAGTCACGGGACCAGCGCGTCCGGTCGTGACCAGCGCGTCCGGTCGTTGCGACCGGCGCGTCCGGTCGGTGGCTCGCGAAATAGCCGTTACGCGACCGGCGCGTCCGGTCAGTTTGACCGGCGCGTCCGGTCAACGCGATTTCGGCTGTTTTAAGTTTCTAACGGCTATATTCGAAGGGGTACGTCTATATATACTCGTTGGCCGGCTCAAGGCTCTCTCTCTTGGACATTTGACATACTTGTGAGCACTTTGAGCTAAGCAACTCCCCTCCCACTCATCTCTCTTGCTTGTTTGCATATTCGAAGTGAGATTGAGTGATCCAAGTGCATTTGCATTGTGAGATAGCATCTAGTTGGCACTTGGTGGTTGATTTGCTGTGGGATTCTTGTTTCTCTTGGTGGTTGCCGCCACCTAGACGGCTTGGAGCAGCTTGGAGGCGTTGGCAAGAGTTGGTGATTGTTCTTGGCCACCTCAGGTGATTGTGAGGGGTTTGTGCCTACCTCGGCGAAGCGCCAAAGGCAACGTTAGTGGATTGCTCGTGTCATTTGCAACCTTTTGCCATTTGGTAGGTTCTTGTGGCGCCTTTTGAGAGGCTCGGTGTGAGACCGATTAGCCACCGAACCACGTGGTGAAGAGGGACACAACGGGGACTAGCGTGCCGGCAAGCACGTGAACCTCGGGATAAATCTTTGTGTCATCATTCTTATTGTGATTGATTGATCCCGGTGGTTGTGTTTTGTGGAATTCATCTCTTGATCATATTGTTTGGTTGGCTCAATACTACGCCCCTCGGTGATACCCTTCTAACTCTCTCTTGTATTAATTTCTTAGTTACTTTACTAGAGTAACTCTTTTGTGTAGCTTGCTAGTTGTAGTTTCCTTCTCGGTTTGACTTGTGCGGTTGAGTGCAAATATACTAGAATTGTGATTTGGATAGGTGGCTTGCAAACACCCCGTAGGCTAAGCAAAACTCGCATCTCGCTATTTGTTATATTGATAAACTTGTTTAGCTTGTCTTTGTAGAATTTTTAAAAGGCTATTCACCCCCCCTCTAGCCATCAAGACCTTTCACCTAGCGAGCTTCTTTGGAGCTACATCAAGTGTTTCTCCGAGGTCAGGAATTGTATTCCAAACATCTCGAGTCTGAGGTCATCGCCGCCTTATCAAGGACTCTACCATCATGATGAGCTCCACATAAAGTTCAAAAGGAAGCCCCCAGCATCGATTGGTGAGATGTTTACAACCGCCAACTAACATGCAGATGCTGAAGAGGCCGATCTACACCATCGTACAGACACCGCCCGGGTTCCCTAGCCTGATCGCCCAGCACGTCGCGCTGACGAACGCCTTGATGAACGGTGCTACGACGACCGCGACCAATGCTATGATGACCATGAGCGCTACCACGATAGTCGTGACCATCGTGACGGGCAGGAGACCTCAAGGACTGGACAACTTTGACGTCGCAGACCAGAGAATTTTGTCGCATACATCGACCAGCCTCGCGCCAAGTGCAACTATAATGCATAGTTCGCAAACTCCTCGATGGTCCGTGTCTGATTCATAAGGGCACCAAACATACCATGAAGGAGTGAATGGGCTTAGCCAAGGTTTTCTAAGACCATGAAAATAAGAGGCGCGATGACTGCGATAACAATGGCAAGGACCGCGAGCCCCTCAATGTGGGCGGCGCTTTCCAAGATCCTAGCAAGACTATCCATATGATCTTTGGAGGTCTAGCTGCCTCCGAGAACAGGTGTGACATGAAGCTCACCTCCCGGTGAGTCTGAAAGCTCTATGTTTGGTGTTGGTAATTAGTGACAATGCCTAAGTACTAATCCTACGCCTAAGTTGTATATAGCATATGAGGATTAGTACATTCCAAGGTTGGTGGCAAGATGGACATGGTGATCATGATGGCCACACTTGGATTTGGATGCAACCCTACGTGATCAAGGCAAAGGTATATGCTTAAGGGTTGTGTTTTAGTAACCAAAACACCTAGTGGGTGTGGTTACATTATAGGATAGATAGCCGTACTATAAAGAGATGAATGACGCAGCTATTGAACTCCTAAGTGCCTCTAGATGTGCATTTCATAATCATATGCATTTGGATAGAACTAATAATGCCTCGAAAAATGATTGTGAAAATGCTAACACACTCGCACATGACGTGATCACTCGGTGGTGTTAGCACATTTGCGATGGCGTTGTCACATGTTGTTTCACGAGCTAAAACATGTGCTAAAGTGTCACACATACTTAGTTTAGCTCCTATGTGAAAGGGCGAATCAAACGGAGGCGAACGGAGGTCACAGAAGTGACTGGACGATGGATCGGACGCGGTCTCTGTTTGACTGGACGGGGCCGGTCAGTGTTCAGCGTCTGCGCTTGTCTCAGATTTTTGATCGGACGCGCAGCGTGTTCGGTCACCGTCGACCGGACGCGTCCGGTCGTTGAGGGAGCTTACTGGACTCCAACCGGATGCTGGCACTGTGGCGTTCGGTCAGTTCTCTAGCGCGTTCGGTCGCTGATTCGTTGAAGAGTTGTCTCTGCTTGACCAGCGCATCCGGTCAGTTACAGGACCAGTGCGTCCGGTCGAGCCCAGCGCGTCTGGTCAGTGCGACCAGTGCGTCCGGTCGAGCTACACACTGCGACCAGCGTGTCCGGTCAGCGCGACTTTAGAGGTTTTGAGTGCCTAACAGCTCTATTCGAAGGGGTACGTCTATAAATACTCGTTGGCGGCTCAAGGCTCACTCTCTTGCATTCTTTGACATACTTGTGATCACTTTGAGCTAAGAAACTCCCCTCCCACTCATCTCTCTTGCTTCTTTGTATATTCGAAGTGAGATTGAGTGATCTAAGTGCATTTGCATTGTGAGATTGCATCTAGTTGGCACTTGGTGGTTGATTTGCTGTGGGATTCTTGTTTCTCTTGGTGGTTGCCGCCACCTAGACGGCTTGGAGCAGCGGTGGAGGTCCGGCACGTGTTGGTGATTGTTTGTGGCTGGCTCCGGTGAGCTTGTTGTGAGGGGTTGTTGTGGTTCCCCGGCGGAGCGCCGAATTCCAACTCTAGTGGATTGCTCGTGTCGGAACTTCTTACTATTTGGTAGGTTCTTGTGGCGCCTTTTTAGAGGCTCGGTGTGTGACCAATTAGCCACCAAACCACGTGGTGAAGAGGGACACAACGGGGACTAGCGTGCCGGCAAGCACGTGAACCTCAGGATAAATCTTGTGTCATCACTTTCATATTGTGATTGATTGATCCCGGTGTTCGGTTGTCTTGGTATTCATTGTTGATCATATTGGTTGGCTCAATACTTCACCCCTCGATGAAACTCTCCTAACTCAACTCCGGTTTACCTTCTTAGTTACCTTTGCTAGCTAGTTAGCTTTGCTAGAGTAGCTCTTTTGTGTAGCTTGCTAGTTGTAGTTGTAGTTTCCTTCTCGGTTTGACTTGTGCGGTTGAGTGCAAATATACTAGAATTGTGAATTAGATAGATGGCTTGCAAATACCCCATGGGCTAAGCTAAACTCGCATCTCGCTATTTGTTATATTGATAAACTTGTTTAGCTTGTCTTTGCAGAAAATTTTAAAAGGCTATTCACCCCCCTCTAGCCATCAAGACCTTTCAAGTGGTATCAAAGCCTTGGTCACCGTTTGTAAGGCTTAACAACCTCGGTGTAAGATGGCTCAAGTTGTGTTAAACCATATCGGGGGCAAGCCTCCATTCTTTGATGGTGTCTCATCTTTTGATCTTGGCTCTATTAATGAGAAGGTTTGGGAGGTGACACATCATGATTATGCTATCATTGATCCCGACAACCTCACCAACAATGATCGCATCAACAACCAATGCAACACTATGGCTCTCAACACTCTCTACAATGGGATTGATGCAAAGGTCTTTGAGCAAATCAAGGATCTTGAGATGGTAAGTGAAGCGTGGACAAGATTAAGGAAACATATGAGGGCACTTCAATGGTAAAGAGTGCCAAGCTCTATATCCTCAATGACAAGTTTGCAGGCTTCAAGATGAAGGATGATGAGTCTATACCGGAGATGTTCTAAAGGCTACAAGTTATTGTCAATGATCTCAAGAGCCTAGGAGAAGATGTCAAGGACAAGGACTTCTCACATAAGTTCTTGATGAACTTACCTAAGAAGTTTGCTATCTTGAGGAAGATGATCCAAAGAGAGGGTTTGGACAAGGTGACTCCAAACCAAGTGCTTGGAGATGTCATGACCGATGCTCAATATGATGATGATGAAGATGAAGATGAGAAGAAGGAGATCAAGGTCAAGCAAGAGAAGACCTCCGCATTCAAGGAATCTTCTTCCAAGGGCAAGAGCAAGGTTGTTGTTGATGATGATCCATTTGATGATGAGACCATGGCCCTTCTAGTGCAAAAGATGGGTCGGTTCATGAAGAAGAGAGGCTATGGTGCAAGAAAGAGAAGGGACTTCATGAAGGCAAAGGAGGTGCTTTGCTACAATTGCAATAGCCCCGATCATGTAGTGGCAAAGTGCCCCTATGAAGACAAAAGATATCATGATGGGGATTTGAAGTTGAAGAAGAACAAGAAGGACAAGAAGGAGAAGAAAGAGAAGAAGAGCTTCACTATCAACAACAAGAAGAAGGGTGGTGGCTATGTGGTCACTTGGGATAGTGATAACTCCGATAGTGATGATGATGCAAGCTCTAGTGATGATGAAAGGACCACTTGGTGAGCCATTGCAAGCATCTCCCTCTCCAACAAGCCATCCATCTTCGACACTACATCGACATGCCTTATGGCCAAGCGTACCAAGGTAAAATATGATGATAGTGATGATGATTCTTGTGCTAATGATGGTTGTAGGAGTGATGAGGAGGAGGATGAGGACTACTCCAAGGATGATCTATTGGACATAATAGATCAAATGAGCAAGGGCTACAAGAGGACAACCAAGAAGTGCAAAATCTTAGAGCAAGAGCTCATTGCCAAGAGCAATGAAAATGATGCCTTGATGGAGGAGCTTGTTACTCTAAAACAGAGTAAGGAGTGCAAAGAAATTGAACAAGAGCTCAAAGCTCTTAGGAAATCCTTTGATGAGCTAGAGGCCTCTCGTGAGTGTCTAAAGCAAGACCACGAGGACCTTGAAGTTGCTCACACTAGGCTTAAGGAAGCCCACTCCACTCTACTTGAGCTCATCAAGGAAAAGGACCTCAAGTTGGAGAAGTTCATGAATGAAGCTAAGGAGGAGCAAGTGATTGTCACTTGTGATATTAGACTAACATGTGATATTATTGATAATTCTTTATTTGTTGGTCCTACTAATGCTTCATGTAGCTCATCATCATCCATCACAACCAACTCTATCTCCACTACTAGTGATTCATCACTTGTGGTTGAGAATGAGACTCTCAAGAGAGAGGTGGATGATTGTAACACCCCAGTGCATGCATTTTTGCACTTGCATTTCATGGGCATAAGCATAATTTATTCATACATAAGCATTAACACAAGAAACACTTGAAACATGCATTCGAAACATCTTAAACGTGTGACATGTGCTAATAAAACATTGCTTGTTATTTCATGATTCATAATGTATATGTTTTATAATTATGCTTAGTTAAGACAAGTGATTGCTTTGTTTGGTCACTAAACTCACTTAGACATGGTTGGGTTGCAAAATGAAATAAGTGAAACATTGCATTTATAACCTTTGCAACACAATGTTTCAAATGTAAAATTGAAATGTTTCAGTAGTACAAATGTGATGTTTCATATGATATATGATTGGACTTTCATAGTTTTAATAATGCAAATGTGCACCTATGAGTATAACAATACTTAATTCATGTTTAGGACATTAAATGACACCATATTCCTGTTGATGACTTTGGCTAATTAAGCTTTTACTTAATGACATGCTTCTGTTGACCCTTGAAGTGCTTTTGTTTGACTTGCTTTGAACCACTAGCTAGAGTCAATGCATGTTGGTGCACCCTTTACAAAAAGTGTAGATAATTTGATTAGGAGCAAAAGTTGTTTTGGTGCCCACTCTTGATAATGTACCTAAAATGGTGTTTTAGGGCTAGGAAGACAGATTAGGGGGGCTGTTTTCAGGGTTTTGAAATCGACTAAGTCTGGGACTGCATTTCGGTTTCAAAGTAGTTCACTTTAGGGCCCTGTAGTTTGCAAACCATGGAAAATTAGACAACGATTCTTAAATATGAAATGTTCATCTCGTGTAGCTCTACAGTTTTCGTGTAGAAAGTTTTGGCAAACGACGAATGGGTTAGGAGATATATAGGGGAGAAGAGGGCCGTTTCAGTCGGCCTGATGGCCGAAGGGGCCGATCATTTTCAACTGCCTGGCCGGGAGTGGTCGATAGCAGACAGACGCCGCTCACCACATGGTGGCCGTCCATCGGCGACGGTGGGCGGTGCAGTGGCCAGGCGCGTCGTTAAGGCGTCCGCCTGCACCCCCACTCTCTCATTTGCACTTGCCCTCACTCCAACTCTCTCCTTGCTCGCCCTCGCGGCCTTCCTCGCTCGCGCAGGCGCGTCCGCCATGGACGGCCGGCCAAGCTTGCTGCCACCGCGTCCTCACCGCTCTAGGTCCTCACAGCCGCAGCCACGTGCACCACCGCCTTCACCTCATCATGCTACACCTCGCGCGCACGCTCGCCCAAGCCGAAAGTCGCCGGAGCCCGCTACTGCCGTGCCACTCCGCCGTCGAGACGCGGGCTCACGTGGCCGGGCCAACTCGGACCGCCTCGCGCCGAGCTGGGTCGTCCAGCGGGTGCGCACGGGCTCCCGGTGCTCCCCCACCACTCCATCACCGCCGACATGCCTCCTCCGGCCGCCATCGGTCGTTTCCCCGGCGTCCTCTGTTTTCTAATCGCGACCAGGGACCTCACGCGACAATTCGACTAAAGGGAGGGGTCTTTCTGCACTGTCATAGACTCATATGAATAGTGCTCTCAGGACTGATTTGTAATTATTTTGCAGGAACTTTGGAAATTCATAGTAAATTGTAGAAAAATCGTAAAATAGTAAATGAGGACTTTTTGGAATCCTTGTGAAATTCTCTATGCAGTAGATCTATAATATGGCATGTTTTAGTTTAAAGTTTTCTCTGTAAAAATGGATTTGTGCAGCTAGGTTTTTAATGCTAGTTATATTTGTCATTTTCATAACTATAGATCTAGGGCTCCAAATGAAGTGAAATTTTTGTGGAATTCTACTCATGTGATATTTGATGTGTGGTAAAAATTTCATGAAGTTTGGTTGCCATTTGAGTGAGTTATTAGTGTATCTTGCTCTCACATGAATTCTTGCAATAGCAATTTGTCTTTTTCATAGAGGTTGATGTACATGTCCAAATGACTTGAAATTTGTACAATAGACTATTGTGTGCATGTAAGAGCTACTGTAATTTTTATAGATTTTATCATGGACTTTTGGTATATGTTTATTATTTCACCTTGCTATTTAAATAAATTAAGAAATGCATTAAAAGAAATTATTTAATGATGAGCACTATGCTTTTTGGTGATCATTTAACATACACTTTATGATGGTTACATTGGTTGTGGCCAAATGTATGTTTGGAATGTAAGTTAATATTTATTCTTGCAGTTGATGCTTTCCTGGACAGTTTCTGGGACTTTGGTAATTGCACCATGAAAATGATGTTTGCTGAGAAACATGATTATAACAAAGTTGTAGATAACTCATTAATCTAGCTTGTATTAAATTTTGGTTGCATTTGGCTTATAGTTTGGGAGTAATGACTGTTTCAAGTTGGGTTCCAGAAATAGTTGTTCTCTGGAATCTCTGGACCAGATTCTGTAATTATGCATATTTGACTTGGTTAACTTGAGAATCATGCTAAGATGATTAAAGATGAATTATAGACAATTTCATAATCTTTCCATAATGTCTTGTTTCATGGCTATTGTATTTGTATAACTCCAGTTATGATCCAAACATGTTGATGTTGTTTGTAGTCCAGAAATTGTCAGATGCTAGTTATGGTTGTTTACTCCATGTGTTGCTAAGTGTGGCTTATACCCTTGATGATGGTCAAGTTAAGATACTTGTGATCTTGTCAAACTTGTGTTATGCTTGATGTGCTTGCCCTCTTTAATTGGTTGTGTGATGTTAGTTAATTAGCTTTTGGTGTCTATGTCTTAATCGTGTGTTTACATGAATGATTATGTGATGCATCTTGTGTTACCATTCATCATATTCATACGCATGCATCTTGCATCTCATTTAGGTTCGCTAGATGCACCACGTGAAGGACGAGATGTTGGAGCCAAACCCGAAGACGGTGTTTGGTGGACCTATCCCGAAGATGGAAGGACTAAACAAGTGCCGGGATGGGAGATGCTCGCCAAGCGAGTGTCATCTGTCAATCACTAACCTAGTGTTCGATCCCAGGCAAGCCCCGGAGCATTCTAAGCCTCCTACTTTATAAAAGCAATTGAGTATATATATATATATGTTATATATGCATTGTTGCATTAAGTTGTAGGAGTTGAGTGAAACCGTTGATGCATTTATTACTATCCTTGCCTACCTTATTACATTCTTACCCTACTAGGTTTAGGGTCGAATAACTGCTTAGCCCTGCTTAGACCGGTAGCGATCGGTGAGTTCCAGTCACCTGCAATTATAGGTGGTTACTGGAATATTTTAGCTATGGAATGGATGATATCCTGTAAATAACCAAGTGTTGATGGAGAATTGGAGACCGGGCGGAATAAGTATTAGGCAACCAGACAGGGTTCTGGGGTGCTTATAGTTTCCGTCTGTGTCGATTAAGGACCGACCGTTGTTGGGCCTCGGGTCATGTTGAACGCATGCCTCACATTTAGCTGGCCGAATAACATACCTTTCGACCGCGAAGCTGGGAGATTATTCGGGCCGAGTGGATTGCCCGCAACGCACTGTACCGGAGCAGTAGTGGCAGGATACGGGGGCACGATGATAAGGCCAAAGAGCAGTCGGGTGACCCCCGGGTACATGTGGTTCCTGGCAAACTCGCGACTTTACCTGAATGGTTGACTCGGTGACCAATACCTCACTTTAGCGGGTGAGTGAGGTTTGTGTGAGGAATAAATTACTAGCTGGTTAATAATCGATTCGAATCGCCATCGTTCACTGGATAGTGAACTCTTGACTCAAGTTACAGCATCGTAGTAATGATGATGGAACATGGATGGTTATGTGGATGATGTTGGAAATGCTAAACCTGAAATGGTAACCTTTGATGTTAATGGTTAATCAAGTGATTGCTTTAGCATCGGTGCTTACCTAGATTGAATAGGTTATAATAAAGATGATGCAAAAGGACTTAAATTAGTTTATTCATGATAACTTATGCTTTTCGCAAATGAGTCAAGCTAGCCCACTAAAAGAAAGCCTTGCATACTCCTTGGTGTCATATTATTTCCAGTTTATGACGGGTAAGTCTAGCTGAGTACCTTCTCGTACTCAGGGTTTTGTTCCCACCTGTTGCAGGTAGTAAGGCGTACTACTGTGGCGACAAGTTGGACTTCTCTCCCACTTCGGGTGGTGAGTGGACCATGGGCATGGTCCCTTCTTATATCGTATCTATTTGCTGTTGTTGGACATGACCATGCGCTGGCACTATAATTTAACTAAGTGTGTGTGTAAAAGGTGGTTTCAAGCTATTTCGCTTCCGCTACTTCAATTTTGAAGTGGGTTTTGCACTAAGTTATGTTGCACTCCGATGTATTTGTGAACTTGATGTAACATGTGGATTGTGGTTACTGAATCATGTACGATCTTGGTTGTAAGCTTGAAAAAGTTTGAAATCCCTTGTGATTTCACGGACTACCGGGTTTATATGAGTTCAAGTATGTAAATTGAGCGGGTAATCGCTGATTTTGTACTTGAGCTCTTATAAATTGGACGGTTCTGTTACAATGATCTCACCCGCACATTAGGCAATGCCTATGGTGGGGATGCCCGCTTGCTAAAATGCTTGGGTAGCCAAAGGTTCTCTCTTAACAAAGAGGGTTTGGGCTATACTCCCAAGAAGGGCAAGGCGGCCTTTGCTACTCCAAAGCTTCGCTTTGTGAAGGGCAATGGTCGTTATTGCAACAGATGCAAGCAATTTGGGCATCTAGAGATTAATTGTAATAAAATGAACAAGAACAACAACAAGTTTTATGCTAAAATGGATTACATTCCTTTTGATTCTTGTTATGTGCTTACCAAGGGTGAGAAGGGTGTGCAAGCTAAGTTTGTTGGTACACCAATTGTGGGCCCAAAGAAGAAGGCCATTTGGGTACCAAAGAACTTAGTCACTAACCTCCAAGGACCCAAGCAAGTATGGGTACCTAAGAAACATTAATTTGTTTTGTAGGTCAATTACAAAGCCGGAGGAAGGCATTGGGTGCTTGACAGTGGGTGCTCTCAACATATGACCGGTGATTCAAGAATGTTCAACTCTCTCAAGTCAAATGATAGTGGCATTGATAGTATCACATTTGGTGACAATAGTAAGGGTGATGTGAAGGCTCTTGGAAGGATTGCAATCTCAAATGATCATAGCATCTCCAATGTGCTCTTAGTTGAAAAGTTGAACTTCAATCTTCTCTCGGTTGCTCAATTGTGTGATCTTGGTTTCAAGTGCATATTTGGTGTTGATGATGTGGAGATAGTTAGTGTTGATGGCTCCAATTTGATCTTCAAGGGTTTTAGATATGAGAATCTATACTTGGTTGATTTCAATGCTAGTGACACTCAACTTTTAACATGCTTGCTCACCAAATCAAGTATGGGTTGGTTATGGCATAGAAGACTTGGTCATGTTGGCATGAAGCAATTGAACAAGTTAGTGAAGCATGACTTAGTTAGAGGCTTGAAGGATGTCACATTTGAGAAAGATAAGCTATGTAGTGCATGTCAAGCTGGAAAGCAAGTAGGCAACACTCATCCATGGAAAAGCATCATGAGTACTTCCAAGGCATTTGAGTTGTTGCACATAGATCTATTTGGGCCAACTACATACACAAGAATTGGTGGCAATAAGTATGGCTTTGTGATTGTGGATGATTTCACTAGATATACATGGGTATTCTTTCGTGTAGACAAGAGTGATGTATTTGACATATTCAAGAAGTTCATCAAGAGAGTGCAAAATGAGTTTGAGACCACAATCAAGAAAGTAAGAAGTGATAATGGAAGTGAGTTTAGAAACACAAGAGTTGATGAGCTAGGTGATGAGCTTGGAATCAAGCATCAATTTTTGGCCAAGTATACACCTCAATCTAATGGCTTTGTTGAGAGGAAGAATAGAACCTTAATTGATATGGCAAGATCAATGTTGAATGAGTATAATGTGAGTCATTCTTTTTGGGCCGAAGCAATCAACACAGCTTGCTTCTATAGCAACCGCCTCTATTGCCACAAGTTCTTAGAGAAAACACCATATGAGATCTTGAATGGAAGAAAGCCCAACATTGCATACTTTCGGGTATTTGGTTGCAAATGCTATATCTTGAAGAAAGACACTAGATTGAGCAAGTTTGAGAAGAAATATGATGAAGGATTCCTATTTGGTTACTCAACTACTAGCAAAGCTTATAGAGTTTGGAATTTGGCTAGTGGTCAACTTGAAGAAGTGCATGATGTTGAGTTTGATGAAACAAATGGTTCTCAAGATGAAGAAGATAACTTGGATGATGTGAGAGGAACTCAATTGACCAATGCTATGAAAGAAATGGATATTGGTGATATTAGGCCAAATCAAGTGATTGATGTGGATGACAACAAAGATCAAGTGCTCCAAGGTCCAATCACTCAAGCTAGGGGTTCTCTTGTGCAAAATCAAGCTAGTAATCATCTCAAGTGCAACATGATCAACAAGTGGCTAGTTCATCATCTCCAACTCATGATCAACATCAACATCCAAGCAATCAAGTCCAAGTGCTTCAACCAACTAACATTGCAAGAGACCATCCATTGGATTCCATCATTGGTGACATACAAAGGGGAGTTCAAACTAGATCAAGATTGGTATCATTTTGTGCACATTCTTCTTTTGTGTCAATGGAAGAACCCAAGGACATTGATAAAGCATTGAGAGATCCGGATTGGGTAAATGCAATGCATGAAGAGGTCAACAACTTCAAGAGAAATGAAGTATGGAAACTAGTTGAGAGGCCTAAGGATCACAATGTCATTGGAACAAGATGGGTCTTTCGCAACAAGCAAGATCAAGATAGAATTGTAGTAAGAAACAAAGCAAGACTAGTGGCTCAAGGTTACACACAAATAGAGGGTCTAGACTTTGGTGAAACTTATGCCGCGGTTGCAAGATTGGAAGCAATTAGGATCTTACATGCCTATGCTTGTGCTCACAATATCAAGCTATATCAAATGGATGTGAAGAGTGCATTTCTCAATGGGTACATTCAAGAAGAGGTGTATGTGGAGCAACCTTCCGGTTTTGAAGATGACAAGAAATCCAATCATGTCTACAAATTGAGAAAAGCTTTGTATGGATTGAAGCAAGCACCTAGAGCATGGTATGAAAGATTGAGGGACTTCTTGCTATCCAAAGGATTTGTCATGGGCAAAGTTGATACAACACTATTCACCAAAAAGATTGGGGAAAACTTGTTTGTGTTGCAAATCTATGTTGATGATATCATCTTTGGTTCAACCAATCAAGATTATTATGATGAGTTTGGGAAGATGATGGCAAAAGAATTTGAAATGTCAATGATTGGTGAACTTAGTTTCTTCCTTGGACTTCAAATCAAGCAAATGAAGGAAGGAACATTTGTGAGCCAAACCAAATACATAAAGGACATGTTAAAGAAGTTTGTCATGGAAGATGCAAAAGGCATTACAACTCCAATGGGCACTAGTGGAAGCTTGGATAGTGACAAGAGTGGCAACATGGTGGATCAAAAGTTATATAGATCAATGATTGGTAGCCTACTCTATGTGACGGCATCAAGGCCCGATGTGATGTTTAGTGTATGCATGTGTGCAAGATTTCAAGCCTCACCAAGAGAGTCATTTGAAGGCAACAAAGAGAATATTGAGGTACTTAAAGCATACACAAGTTGTTGGATTTATGGTATCCCAAAGGTGCAAGCTTTGAGCTAGTTGGATATTCGGATTCTGACTATGCCGGTGACAAAGTTGAGAGAAAGAGCACCTCCAGGACTTGTCAATTGTTGGGAAGATCACTTGTCTCATGGTCATCTAAGAAACAAAATAGTATTGCACTATCTACCGCCGAAGCCGAATACATCGCCGCGAGTAGTTGTTGTGCACAAATCTTGTGGATGAAGGCAACATTGAAGGATTTTGGAATCAATTTCAAAAATGTGCCATTGCTATGTGACAATGAAAGTGCCGTGAAGCTAACCAATAATCCGGTTCAACATCAAAGAACAAAGCATATTGATGTTCACCATCACTTTATTAGAGATCATCAACAAAAGGGTGACATTGCTATTGAGAGTGTGGGCACTGAAGATCAATTAGCTGATCTATTCACCAAGCCACTTGATGAGAAGAGATTTCACAAGCTCAAGAATGAGTTGAACATACTTGACTTCTCCAACATGAGTTGATGCACTCCATGATATGACATGCCTCTCCTCCAAGACAAAGCAAGGTACAATTGGTTGACATATCATACATTCTATGCTAAGGACTTGTTTAGTGCATCTAGTCATAATTTACATGTTCTAGGCTCATTCATGAAAATCAAATGAATTTGAAGTTTATATGGTGCCACTATTGTTTCCATGACTTGTATGATCTAGTGGTAGCATATAACTTGTTTAAGTAGCTTGTGATCCTAAGTGTTTAATCTAGATCACTTGTCTAAATATTTGCTTCAACATGGTGCATGATAAACCCTTCTAGTGAGGCGTGAAGAAGCTTGCCCTTGGATCAAACCGAAGCATTTTATTAATGCAAGCAATCTAGGTTGAATCACAAACTTGATCCTCACCCCATAACATGACATGATATTCTATCTAAAATTTGTCCCTTGTGGTCATTGGTGCCAAAGGGGGAGAAAATGTTGTTCACAAAGATAGATTCTAAAGGGGGAGAAAACCTAAAGGGGAGAATTGATAAAAGAAGGGGATCAATTAAAATTTTGAGCACACAAGTAGGGGGAGCAAGCTCTTAAACATGAATGTTGCATTTCCATGTGCACTTCATATGTAGGATGCATTGTTATGCATTTCCTTTTCTCCGATACATTGCTTGTGTGGTGACTTGCTAGTATAATTTGAATGGTATATTGAGGTACTAGCATGAATAGGAAGTAGTTAGATTTTTTTCTTGCTTCATTTTTTTCAAAGTGGTACTAGAGCCTTACTTATAATGTTGATCTCACGAGGTTTCTAATTATGTTTGTGCTTTTCAAAGTGGTATCTAACTACACAAGGTGCTAAGATGGTGTTTATCGCTACTCCGATGGTATCATGCTTCAAAGGTCTATAATCTAAAACACTTAGCACCTATTGATAGTCAATGCTCCTATATTTTCCTATCTAAGCATGTATGCTTCCTAAATCCAAACATATAACATACATGTAGGGGGAGCTATTGCTATCAATTTGAATTCATGATCACTTGTCCATAATTTTTACACATGGTAATATACTTGGACAATGTGACATGGGTTCAATTAAAATTTTATTATAATATCTTTGTGAAAGGGTTGTCACCAATTACCAACAAGGGGGAGATTGAAAGCTCTATGTTTGGTGTTGGTAATTAGTGACAATGCCTAAGTACTAATCCTATGCCTAAGTTGTATATAGCATATGAGGACTAGTACATTCCAAGGTTGGTGGCAAGATGGACGTGGTGATCATGATGGCCACACTTGGATTTGGACTCAATCCTACGTGATCAAGGCAAAGGTATATGCTTAAGGGTTGTGTTTTAGTAACCAAGACACCTAGTGGGTGTGGTTACATTATAGGATAGATAGCGGTACTATAAAGAGGGGAATGACGCAGCTATTGAACTCCTAAGTGCCTCTAGATGTGCATTTCATAATTATATGCATTTGGATAGAACTAATAACGCCTCGAAAAATGATTGTGAAAATGCTAACACACTCGCCCATGACGTGATCACTTGGTGGTGTTAGCACATTTGCGATGACATTGTCACATGTTATTTCACGAGCTAAAACATGTGCTAAAGTGTCACACATACTTAGTCTAGCTCCTATGTGAAAGGGCGAATCAAACGGAGGCGAACGGAGGTCACAGAAGTGACCGGACGCTGGACCGGACGTGGTCTCTGTTTGACTGGACGTGGCCAGTCAGTGTTTAGCGTCTGCGCTTGTCTCAGCTTTTAGATTGGACGCGTAGCGCGTCCGGTCACCGTCGACCAGACGCGTCCGGTCGTTGAGGGAGCTTACTGGACTCCAACCGGACGCTGGCACTGTGGCGTTCAGTCAGTTCTCCAGCGCGTCCGGTCGCTGATTCGTTGAAGAGTTGTCTCTGCTTGACCAGCGCGTCCAGTCTGTTATGGGACCAGCGCGTCTGGTCGAGCCCAGCACGTCCGGTCAGTTGTGGGATCGGCGCGTCTGGTCGAGCTACGCAGTGCGACCAGCGCGTCCGGTCAGCGTGACTTTACCGGTTTCGAGTGCCAAACGACTCTATTCGAAGGGGTACGTCTATAAATACTCGTTGGCCGGCTCAAGGCTCACTCTCTTGCATTCTTTGACATACTTGTGAGCACTTTGAGCTAAGCAACTCCCCTCCCACTCATCTCTCTTGCTTCTTTGCATATTCGAAGTGAGATTGAGTGATCCAAGTGCATTTGCATTGTGAGATTGCATCTAGTTGGCACTTGGTGGTTGATTTGCTGCGGGATTCTTGTTTCTCTTGGTGGTTGCCGCCACCTAGACGGCTTGGAGCAGCGGTGGAGGTCTGGCACGTGTTGGTGATTGTTTGTGGCTGGCTCCGGTGAGCTTGTTGTGAGGGGTTGTTGTGGTTCCCCGGCGGAGCGCCGAATTCCAACTCTAGTGGATTGCTCGTGTCGGAACTTCTCGTCATTTGGTAGGTTCTTGTGGCGCCCTTTGAGAGGCTCGGTGTGTGACCGATTAGCTACCGAACCACGTGGTGAAGAGGGACACAACGGGGACTAGCGTGCCGACAAGCACGTGAACCTCGGGATAAATCTTGTTTCATCACTTTCATATTGTGATTGATTGATCCCGGTGTTCGGTTGCCTTGGTATTCATTGTTGATCATATTAGTTGGCTCAATACTTCGCCCCTCGGTGAAACTCTCCTAACTCAACTCCGCTTTACCTTCTTAGTTACCTTTGCTAGTTAGTTAGCTTTGCTAGAGTAGCTCTTTTGTGTAGCTTGCTAGTTGTAGTTGTAGTTTCCTTCTCGGTTTGACTTGTGCGGTTGAGTGCAAATATACTAGAATTGTGAATTGGATAGGTGGCTTGCAAACACCCTGTAGGCTAAGAAAAACTCGCATCTCGCTGTTTGTTATATTGATAAACTTGTTTAGCTTGTCTTTGTAGAAAATTTTAAAAGGCTATTCATCCCCCCTCTAGCCATCAAGACCTTTCAGAGTCTTAGCTATCAGGGGCATCAACACCTTCACCGACCCTAGATATCTCCCCTAGTCAGAGCAACCCATCACCTTCAGTAGGTTGATCAGTGGGCAGAGATCCCATATACAGGATGCTTCCCTCTCGTACGGGACACTATCATCCGCAAGGAGCGCTTCACGAAGGTCCTTATCGATGGTGGCAATGCCCTCAACATCCTCTTTGCCAGTGCCTTGTCTGAACTAGGCCTCTCCAAGGAAGATCTCACCCCCATCAACTCTCCTTTCTGGGGGGTCATCCCAGGAAAGGCTTACCAGCCCTTGGGTGAGATCACAATGCTGGTGCGATACAACACCATCGAGATGTTCCGCATCGAGTACATCAGCTTTCTGGTGGCTGATTTCGACATCACCTACCACGCCATCCTTTTGGCCCGGCCTTGACCAAGTTCATGGCCATACCGCACTATCCTTACATGGTGCTCAAGATGTCGGCGCTCGGAGGAGTCCTTACCTTGTAGGCCAACCTCGCCGTTGCCTATGCCTGTGAGAAGGAGAGTCTCGCCCTTACTGAGGCAGTCAACCTCTCCATTCGCATGGACATCTGCCTCGCCAAGTCAAAGAAGGTGCCCCTAGAAGAATAGGAGATCCCGACGATGGAGGCGCCTCATGAAGCTACCAAGGCCAAGGAAACCAAGGAGGTGATCCTTGGCCTCATCGACCTGTCCAAGACCGTGAAGATAGGGGCCCACTTGGACCCTAACTAGGAAGGCGCGCTCATTAGCTTCTTGTGTACCAACACAGACGTGTTTTGCATGGAAACCTGCACACATGCCTAGGGTACCAAGGGAGTTGATCGAGCACTCCTTACACATCTCGCTGACTGCGAAGCCGATGAAGCAGAAGCTCCAACAATTTGCACAAGACAAGAAGGAGGCTATTAGGGTAGAACTAAACTAGCTTTTAACAGCCATATTTATTAAAGAGGTGTATTGAAACGTCCTGAACTTCCATGAAGGGAAATTCACAGAAACGAAGTGTAAAATGACGAAACGAATCGTCAATTTACCTAAATCTTAGTGATACACAAATTCATACATGATTATCAGTGTACAGTAGAGAGTTTTACATAAATTATTCTCTTCGCCACGCAGGGCGGAACATACTCACACACACACAACATCCTGAAGAGCATCTAACGAAGATAGCAGCGGAATACGATCTCCTAAAACTAGCTCAAGCGCAGAATAGGCCCTCTAGTCCTCCCAGTCATCGCCCTCATAGTCGTACCCGAGCTCAGAACCTGCCAAAAATCTATCAGTACACTTGGTACTGGCCACGCATCGCCCACCCTATGCTTGCATTGCTTTGTGGAAAGTGGAATGCATTGATGGAAGTAGAAGGAGACCTAATTAGGCTGTAGGTTTCCTATGCAAGTAGTTAGCATTTTAATAACATTAAGTTCATCAGGTTTTAACCCATCTTATTCACACGTTCTCCCCCTCCCATCACACACATCACATCTCATCTCACTCTCTCTAGGTGACAAGATCAACTCTCGCTCAGATCTCGCCTCAACGGCCAAAGCCAGAAACCATCACTAATCCCGGGGGAAAGGTAGAAAAGGACTCATCTCTCTAATCAAGTGAAGCGTAGGTCATGGGAATGTCCATATCCGTGGACGCGGCTATACGTATAGATCGATCAACTCTGCAGAGCATGTACACCTAGTAATCCACAAGATTGCCATCATTGATGATCCAGTTCGTTTAGGCTGATTTCGACTGCCTCCCAACCGGTACAGTACCACCCTACCACTCAGCCCTGGACCACCTCGGAGTCCACCAAAACGCTAAGACTATGAGACATAGTACCGGGCCCCCAAGGTCACTACGCTGTCTTAGGAGGGTGTGGGTCCCCATGCCCATACCTCCCTACACTATCACCTTCTAACCTAGTAGTAGTGGTACCAACCTAGTCAGTCGGGTAATCGTCCCCCGCCCATCGGGAGCGAGTGGTGTGTATGAAGGTCCCATGGTTCTGGTTGTCAAGACATACCAGTCCTTAGGGGGGACCGGACAGGATATCTTCTCAAAAGGGGATCACCAACTCCCTGTGCCATGACAGCACCTCCTCCAGGGATAACCAAAACCCCGGTCCACCTCTCACATATACCCGCCACAGGTAACTCCCGCAAGGGATGCCCAGGTCGCACCCCTCCGGCAAGACTTACCCCAAAGACTCGTCGTAGGATCCTGTCCGATCGACTCAACCCTCACCACACACCCAAAACGCATTCCAAGATCTCCCCATGTTCATTATCTAGTTTTTACCAAGTTTACAGCACCTCGTGCCTTACGCACATACGTCTCTCCCTCACCAGCATCACATCACAAATATAATGCGAGTAGGAGTAAAGCAGTAAGTATGTAACAAGCGAGCATCTAGCCTATCAGCGGGTGTGCAGGAGTAAGGTTGCAACAAGGTATAAGGCTCAAAGTAAAACTACCATGCAACCTAACATCCTATTCACTACTACACAACTGACCTTTCGTCGATCGCCTAAAATGCCTTTAGTCTCGGCGATTTCAGCGACCGGGACTAAATAGACTTTTAGTTCCGGTTGGTGTTACCAACCGGGACTAAAGGTCCCTCGCCAACGGCTCTGTTGTCAGGCACTGTTGGGAGGGACCTTTAGTCCCGGTTGGTAACACCAACCGGGACTAAAGCCCTGCCTTTAGTCCCGGTCGGTGCCACGAACCAGGACTACAGCTTTTGTCCCGGTCCGTGGCACCGACCGGGACTATAGGACTGAGTTTAGTCCCAGTTGGTGTTATCAACTAGGATTAAAACCTCCTCCTATAAATTAAACCTTCCTCTTCTTCCTCCCTGCCCGAGCCCTTCCTTGTTCATGTTCTTGTTGCTTATTCTTCCATTGTTCTTGCTTGTCTCATCTCCGGCGATCAATCCACTTCAAACGCTTCTACGCCGTCGTCGATTTGTTTGAAAGGTTGCTAGCTTCATCGTCCTATGTTTTAGCAGCACCATATGTAAATCCATGTTGTATATAGCTATTTTATTTCATATTGTTAGCTCCAATCACTTTTCATGTTTGAATTTTTATGAACGATGCTAGTTATAGTACCTAGAAAGTAGTATACACATATAATGTTTAGTTCTATTATAGACTTTTTAGGATACTTTTTACTTTAATTTGTTCATGTTCTCATTTTAAAATATTAAATAATGATGATTCTTTGTAATTTTGAAACAAATTTATTCTAACTTTAAAATTCTTCAAATTAATTTTATTTAGAGATAAAATTACACCTTTTAATAGAAAAATACAAATTTTATGATTTTGCTATTGTTGGGCATTCTTAACGTCATTACCAAAAGTAGACTTAGTTTTCTAATTCTGATAACGGCGCCAAAAATGCCGAACCTATCCCTCATGCCACTTAAGCCAAGTTGTCATCCCCAGCATGACATGAGAGACGCGGTATTGAAATATGCAACTGCTCTTCTAAATAAATAATAAATAAGATCTGCAAGCGCACAGATTAATACCGATGTAGCATTTTAACCGGGAAGTATTCCAGGTATCGTTATTTATATTTTTACCACTGGGAAGGGATTACTAACATCAATGTTGATTATGGAATGGAATATAGGAATGAGTATCAATCATTGCATGTATAAGTGAGAGCATTCATCTATCTCTTGCATACAGGGGTAAGTGTCACATAAAATATAGATAAAGTATGAATGGTGACAAAGATAATTAATCTGATCAGCTAGCCACATATAATAATGATAAGCACCTCAACAGATATTCTAGCAAGTCATTAGCATGGTATTAGGACGAACTACAAGGATATTTCCTAAGTTATTCTTAACTATAAAGTCTAGCATATCATAGTTAGTGCAAGTACACTTGGCAATCATTGCGAGAAAGGACTACGCCCATGCATAGTGATATTATCAAGGAAGATGAGAAACATAGCAATCACTCCCCCGTAATAATGTTGCTCTGCCTGCCTTACACACGGGAGGGGGACTATATAAGAACCAACGAAGCTGTCACCATCGCGGACCACCCCACGATCCGGCATATAAGGTGCAATCGCAGATAAATATGGTCTAAGCACCACGCCTACACAATATTTATCATTTACCCATGGATCCGATGGATAAACGCTATACGATCCTAAACATGTATATAATTCCAATCTAACTAAGCCAAGCGTATAACTATGATAAACTAAGAACAATATAATTGCAAACATAAACAAGTAGAGCATAGTCATAATCAATATATTGAAATAGAACAAAGTTATATTCATAATATTGAAGAACAAAGATGAACAATGAAGAACAGTAAAGGAATTACCAAGAATCCTCTTGACAGATCCGGAAACCAATCGAAGATTGACTCCTTCTAGTTCTAATCCTATGTAGCTATGCTATACTAGAGATCTAGTTGATGTGGTGGCTCTAGGGCTTGATCAGAGACTCTCCTCCTGAGATTAGGGTTTGAGGAATTGAGAATGAGAGAGTGCCTCCTCCAGGGGCCAGGGGTCCTGCTTATATAGCCCCCTCAAGTGAACGTGGGCCGTCGGATCAAACCGACATTAATCGCACGGTTTTCCTTGATCCCTTAGGTCGGTGGAGCATAATCCGCGAGACGGAGCCTGATTGGCTCTCAGGCCAGAGTAGGCGCCCTAGGGAGCAGGGCGGGCGCCCTGCCTCCGGGCCCGTTCGGCCTCCCGTTCGATCTCGTGGCTTCTGGAGTCTTCTAGATGATAGAAAATCGGTGAACACGTTATTATCTCTATGTAAACCCGACGTGTGGGCCTTTCCTCCGTATTTTCTGATAACCCCCTACAGAAACAGACAAACACCAAAACTCGTGGAATTCTGTCAGATAAAACCCTAAGTCTAGGTGTTGGTTGCATTTGGATCCTTTTCTTTATTTATTTGATAACTATATTTGGTACTTAAGGACCGTCAACAAACTTCCCCAAGCTTACCTCTTGCTCGTCCCTGAGCAAGGATAGACTCATTATGGATCAGAAGTTGCTGCAACGCCTTTGAACGTTGACGGTACATATGCTTTCAAATAAGGTCTCATCCCTGAGTTAGAGTAAACTGTCAAGACTTAAAACTTACTCATTTTACCTTTCACCATGGGGCTTGCAACCGTCACCTGCATCTTGAGTGGTTAAAAGATAGAACGGTCTAGTCAAACGCCATGTCTCTTATTCTTGATCAGCTATAGCTCTGGAGTTTTTGCAATTTTTTCAAATAAAACTCAGAGATTCCTTGTATGACTTTCTCGGGTCTCTCTTTTGTGGTATTTCTGGATCCTTACCAAGGCAGTAATGGTATATGCCTTCTCTCTCAAAGTATGTGGTATTTATGGTATAAGGCATAGTGACATTGCCTTCTCTCTCACCCTACTCTAATAAGGCTTTGATATCTGGAGCTCATAGGTGGGAGATACAGTATACATACTCATAGAACATTTATTGCATAGTCAAACCATGGATCCAGAGAAACAAGTCAATAAGTCAAATCAAGATGTGCATGTGTGGTGAATGAGTGGTGTATGGTGATAACAAAAGTCTAATGCTCTTTTTGAGGGAATACATACCTTTCTTGCTTTTTAAAACTTTTGAGGGGAATGAGATGCTCTATTTTTTTTCTTCTTTTTTTTTCTCTCAGGTGGGTATCTTGTACCCCTAATTCTACTGTCGGACACTTGTCCATTTTTACCTCTCGTCTCACTTTTTCTTTCTTCGAGGTTCCGAGCACTTGCTCCTTTTTATTTCCTCGTATTTATATATATATATTTTTTAGAGCAATCTCCCTCTTTTGAAAATATAGCAAGTGGTAGTAGAAATGACTTGAGCATTAACTTCACAGGGAATAACAGGAATGGGATAATGTTTTTGGCTATTCTCTCCCGGGTCAGGAGTAGAATAATTTTGGGTGAATCTGGAGATGGAAATGAGTGGATATATGTGGATGCGTACTTCCGGAGTAGAAGTAGCATGTATGAGTGAACGTGCAAGTGAATCTTGATTTTAACCACATGATAAGTTCCTAAGGGTCTACACAGCTTGACCACACTCAATGCCCATAAGCAGTAAGTAGTAGAAGTGCGGCTCTTAATCTAACAAGCATGTATATATGGCTGTGGTAGGAATTTAAACTCTCATCATACAGGAACTCATCATGCAACATTTTAAAGATTTTCAAAGATAACATTCTCTAGAATTCTAGCATCTCTAGGAACAGATAAACAGCAGCTCAACCTTCCCATATCATATCCGCTAACAACTTAGACTTTAGATCAAGTTCTCTTCCCACTAGTTCAGGTTTAGAACCAGTTTTAAATTATAACAGTTATGTCTAAACTAGAGAGAGAACAAATTTGAAAATTAGGCAGAGCAACTATTCATCATATCCATGCTAGAGTTTTATTTTCAAGATTCAGTTTAGCATAGCTACTTTATTTATTTATTAAACTAAGCAAATATATATAAACACAAAATATTTATTTGGGTTTTCATGATTATGCATCTTTTTATTTTAATAAAGCATAGGTATAAATGTAGATAAAAATACTTATCGGGATAAATGGGGGTGCTCTCCCCCAAGCTGGATCTTGACGTAATTTCTTCTGATGTAGCTAGCAGGTGCAGAGGTGTATTTGAATGTCGGCAGCACCCTGACAACGATTAGGATGTCCTCCATCTGCTAGTCTTCCTGAATTCTGTGGAGCTCAAATAGACAACAAAGCTTCGTGGAACTTGATTAAGCGTTAGCATAAATATCTAGCCTTTATCATGTTTGAGCTTCCTTGATAAATGTCACTCTCTATTTTTATTTTCATTTTTATAGAACAGAAAAAATATATATTATTATTATTTTTTTTATGCCACCACAGTGAATGTACTTATGGGTTTTATGCCACTCGCATACTCACATGGGGCTTACTGTTTTCAACATTATATTTTTTTAGATAGAATGAACATGATTAACTGAGCAATAATTAAAGGAAAAATGATAACTACCAAGTTTACCTCTTGGCACGGCGTTCGGTGTTTTTAAGTCCTCCGAACAGGACTTCTTTTCTTCTTAGTTGTCCTGGGATTTGGGTGGCGTAGACGGTGGTTCCGGCAGCGCCTCCTCTTCTTGTGTAACTGTTTTCACTTTCCATACCCGACTTGGTGCTTCGGTCTCCTGTTGTGTATCCTCGGGCCTTATGACCTCTCCTTCATAGTCTGCCCATACGTCCTTGATGGTTTGCCTCCTTTGGTTATGGTTACGTTGCCTTCTTCTTGTCCTGACCTGCTTAGAATCTTCAACTATATAGTTAGGGTCATTAAAGTAGCGGCGTACCTTCTCAGAGGGGAAATGCATATGGACTTCTCCGGTTCCAATGTAGATGATTGCTTTGACGGTGCCTAGGAACGGTCTTCCTAGGATGATGGGTGGATCGTACTCGTCGTCTCCCATGTCAATGACCTTCGACCTTTCGGGATGTCTGATCTGCCATCTGGAGCTGAGTGTATGTTGGTTTTAAGGGCATGGTTCCGTACAAGAGCTGATAGGTGACTGTGGCCATTATGTTGACGCCTGATCCAGTGTCGCAGAGCGCCTTCTGAAAGGAGTATCCATTGATTGAGCACTCAATGCTTGGCATACCTGGGTCGTCCTTCTTGATTAGGAACGGCGACTTGGGTCGTCGGTCTTGACCTCCTTGAACTGCAGTGACCATCTTAGCTGATTCGGTCCATCCTTGGTTGTTCTTGTTCTGCTTGTTCCTCCTGTTGGTCCTCTTCCTTGGTTCATGTTGGGGTTGCTCTGGGATTTGTGTAATCTTGTTCTTGAAGGAAAACGTCTCCTTCCTCCCCTTGATGTTGAAGTTGATCTTTGCAGCGCTGGCGTAGATGACAGCTCCCGAGGTGTTCAGGAATGGCCTTCCCAGAATAACTGGTGACCTCTCATCGGACCCGGTCTCTATCACCACGAAGTCAGCTGGAGCATACGAGGTACCAACTCGGACACACATGTTCTTTAATATTCCTTTAGGAAAGCTTAGTGTCCGATCTGCAAGCTGCAAACACATAGTTGTTTCTGATAAAGGATATGTAAAGAATTTTTCATAGAGTACCCTGGGTATAATGTTGACGCTGGAGCCAAAGTCGCAGAGTGCTTCTGGGAAGTCCACCATGCCGATGGAGATCGGGATGATGGGGCGTCCTGGATCGCCTCTCTTGACTGGCAGAAGGTCATTATGTACTCCGACAGCGGGATTACTCCAATAGTTACCTGCATCAAACATGTCTACAAGATTTGCAGATTCTAATCCTTCCGGTTGTGATGGTATACCGGGGTTAGTAGCAGGAACAGCAGCAGCTATTTGATTTAACTGAGATTCAATCATTTTATTAAAGCTAATTTGGTTTTTGATGGCAGTAGAGAAATTATCCATTCTATTATTTATGTTTTCTAGTATTTTATCATTGGATGCCAATTTCTTAGACAAGTTATCCATTAGCTTTCCTTGATTAGACACTAACTCTCTCAGGGGTGGAAAATTATTATTGTTGTTGTAAGAGTTATTACCTTGATAATTACCTGAGTAGTTACCTGAGTAGTTAGGCCTCTGTTGATTCCAACCTTGATTTTGTTGAGGACGGTTGTAGTTGTTGTTGTTGTTGATGTACCTTGCATCCTCAAGCATCTCAGGGCAGTGATTGCCTGAGTGTCCAGTATCTCCACATTCCTCACAAGTCATGTGAGAGTCGTAGACGTTCATGACTTCTCTTTTGTCTCCAGCTTTATCATCGAGCTTTTTCATGAGTAGGTCTAACTTTGCAGAAAGCATGTCTACCTCCTTGAGCTGGTGCATACCTCCACCCTTCTTGTGTGTTTGGATCCTCTCTTCGTTCCAACCTTGGTGTGACGTCATCTTCTCCACAAGGGCTGTAGCTTGTGGTATAGTGAGTGATAGAAATGCGCCTCCGGCTGCAGCATCCATGGTCTCACGAGCACTAGTGATGAGCCCATGATAGAAAGTCTGCATAAGTAGCCAGCTCTCCATTCCATGATGGGGACATTCTAGGATGTAATCTTGAAAGCGCTCCCATGCTTCTGGAACGGATTCATCATGTTGTTGCTGAAAACTTGTAATCTTCCCACGAAGAGCATTGGTCTTGCCCATGGGAAAGAACTTAGCCAGAAAGTTCATAGAGCAGAGTGCCCACGTAGTGTTCTTATCCTTCGTCGCGTAGAACCACTGCTTCGCTCTCCCCAATAGTGAGAATGGGAAAAGGCGAAGTAGTATGGCGTCTCTGGGAACATCTAATATAGTGAATGTGCTGCAAATCTCTAGAAAGTATTGGAGATGAGCACTTGCATCTTCGTGCGGCTTCCCACAAAACTGGTTGGCTTGTACCATGTTGATGAGCCCTGGCTTGAGCTCAAAGTTCTTGTCGATGGCCGCGGCAGGTCCAGTGCGGATGTTGTCCGTAGTGGGAGCTGAGAACTCGCGGATCGTCTTGTTCGCCATGGCTGCGAACTCTGTTGACAAATTCCAGATGAAACCTCGGCGGTCTTCTGAATTGGATGAAGTGTTGCGTCGAAGTGTTGACTTCTTGAGCTTGGCTCTTGCCTCTCTGGTTAATGCTTCGGGGTTGTCAACAAAATTTTCTGGAAGATGTCCTTTATTCATACATCACCCTGCAAAACAATAAGAATGGAAAAATACAGGGGTAAATCTGTATGGGAGAATTGATGATCTCAATCACTTAATGATGCGAATGATGACTCAAATTCCGTATTCATTCCTTGTTAGTAAATCAACCTTCCCCGGCAACGGCGCCAAAAATGCTTGTTGGGCATTCTTAACGTCATTACCAAAAGTAGACTTAGTTTTCTAATTCTGATAACGGCGCCAAAAATGCCGAACCTATCCCTCATGCCACTTAGCCAAGTTGTCATCCCCAGCATGACATGAGAGACGCGGTATTGAAATATGCAACTGCTCTTCTAAATAAATAATAAATAAGATCTGCAAGCGCACAGATTAATACCGATGTAGCATTTTAACCGGGAAGTATTCCAGGTATCGTTATTTATATTTTTACCACTGGGAAGGGATTACTAACATCAATGTTGATTATGGAATGGAATATAGGAATGAGTATCAATCATTGCATGTATAAGTGAGAGCATTCATCTATCTCTTGCATACAGGGGTAAGTGTCACATAAAATATAGATAAAGTATGAATGGTGACAAAGATAATTAATCTGATCAGCTAGCCACATATAATAATGATAAGCACCTCAACAGATATTCTAGCAAGTCATTAGCATGGTATTAGGACGAACTACAAGGATATTTCCTAAGTTATTCTTAACTATAAAGTCTAGCATATCATAGTTAGTGCAAGTACACTTGGCAATCATTACGAGAAAGGACTACGCCCATGCATAGTGATATTATCAAGGAAGATGAGAAACATAGCAATCACTCCCCCATAATAATGTTGCTCTGCCTGCCTTACACACGGGAGGGGGACTATATAAGAACCAACGAAGCTGTCACCATCGCGGACCACCCCACGATCCGGCATATAAGGTGCAATCGCAGATAAATATGGTCTAAGCACCACGCCTACACAATATTTATCATTTACCCATGGATCCGATGGATAAACGCTATACGATCCTAAACATGTATATAATTCCAATCTAACTAAGCCAAGCGTATAACTACGATAAACTAAGAACAATATAATTGCAAACATAAACAAGTAGAGCATAGTCATAATCAATATATTGAAATAGAACAAAGTTGTATTCATAATATTGAAGAACAAAGATGAACAATGAAGAACAGTAAAGGAATTACCAAGAATCCTCTTGACAGATCCGGAAACCAATCGAAGATTGACTCCTTCTAGTTCTAATCCTATGTAGCTATGCTATACTAGAGATCTAGTTGATGTGGTGGCTCTAGGGCTTGATCAGAGACTCTCCTCCTGAGATTAGGGTTTGAGGAATTGAGAATGAGAGAGTGCCTCCTCCAGGGGCCAGGGGTCCTGCTTATATAGCCCCCTCAAGTGAACGTGGGCCGTCGGATCAAACCGACATTAATCGCACGGTTTTCCTTGATCCCTTAGGTCGGTGGAGCATAATCCGCGAGACGGAGCCTAATTGGCTCTCAGGCCAGGGCGGGCGCCCTAGGGAGCAGGGCGGGCGCCCTGCCTCCGGGCCCGTTCGGCCTCCCGTTCGATCTCGTGGCTTCTGGAGTCTTCTAGATGATAGAAAATCGGTGAACACGTTATTATCTCTATGTAAACCCGACGTGTGGGCCTTTCCTCCGTATTTTCTGATAACCCCCTGCAGAAACAGACAAACACCAAAACTCGTGGAATTCTATCAGATAAAACCCTAAGTCTAGGTGTTGGTTGCATTTGGATCCTTTTCTTTATTTATTTGATAACTATATTTGGTACTTAAGGACCGTCAACAGCTATCTTTTTATTAACGTCCATAAATTAATTTTATGAAATGATGAACTACTTATAAAATTTTGAACTCAATTAGACAAGGTTGTGCCGCGCTCTTTTCTCATGCTGGGTTTTTAATTATGTGATGCCATATAATGCAGATATTGACACGCCATTGGATGTACAATGTCGATCGCCGCTCCAACGAGTTCATTGAGGGCGTGCGAGAATTCTGCAGAGTGGCAGAGGAAAACAAGCGGGATGGTTTTATGTGCTGCCCATGTGTCGTGTGTATGAATTTGAAAGAATTTTGTAGCTCAAGAAGTATTCACTTGCACTTGTTCAAGTCGGGTTTCATGCCAAACTACATTTGTTGGACCAAGCACGGAGAGACTGGGGTTATGATGGAAGAAGGTGAAGAAGAACAAGCGCACCCTGACGATGTTTTTGCTCAGTACTGTGACTTCACGATGGAGGAAGTTGAAGAAGAGGCGGATGCAGAAAACAGTATCGCTGAAGATGACGATGCTCTTGGTGATGTCATTCGTGACGCACAGAGAGATTGTGAAAGTGAAAAAGAGAAGGCTAAGTTTGCCCAAATGCTACAGGATCACAAGAAGTTACTCCACTGTGGTGGAACCGTATATTGAGAAACACATGAATTTTATACGATCCGAGAATCTTGGGAAGAATGAGGCTTGGATTATGCGTCATCACATGGAGACATTCGGTGATTGGTTGCACAAAAAATGTCAGGGTGATAAAACTATTGGAGATAAACTGTATTTGTTGGCTAGGCAACCAGCGTGGCACGTCCTCACGTACAAAGGGTACGAGATAAATGGAAATACATTTTACACCGTATTCCAAGATAAAAGAGTACCAACCAAAACAGTGGTGTCCACGTGGATGCTACAGAACCGAATGGGAACATAAACACATATTATGATCGCATAGAGGAGATTTGGGAACTAGACTATGCACATAATTTTAAAGTCCCTCTATTCCGATGCCAATGGGTGAAGATGAATGGAGGGGTATCAGTCGATAAGGAGTACGGAATGACAATAGTGGACCTCAACAATATTGGGTATAGAAATGATCCATTCGTCCTTACTGCTGATGTGAATCAGGTGTTCTATGTGAAAGACATGTCTACAAAACCCAAGAGAGGGAAACACGATGAGAAAAAAACCAACGAGCTAAAGCGCCACATAGTTCTTACAGGGAAAAGAAACATCGTGGGAATTGAAGACAAGTTAGACGTGTCAGAGAATTATGAAAAGGATGAACGAATCCCACCCTTCTGTGTGGCCAAAGACCCAAGCATCTTGCTCGCTGCTGAGGACACTCCATGGTTACGGAATGATCATAACCAAGGGCATTACGTCAAGAAAAAGTTTACCACTATGCCCGCTTGATATAGGTAGTGAACTCAAATTAATAATGTGTATTTGACATCTTGTGTAATATAATTGTAACATTATGTGTTGAAAATTCAAATTTGAGTGGTTCAAACTTTGCTATATGTGGGAATTGTGGATTTTCAACTACACTTTGCCAACACTTTATCAAATGCAAAAATGGTCTATGTATGAAATGTAGATCTTGATGAGTGGAACAATATTGGTATTCATGACTTTTCCAGTCGAGACCATCCAGGGTTTCGAAAACCGGTATTTGGCTATGAATTCTTCCAAATTCAAAATTGAGTGGTTCAAACTTTTACAAATGAAAAGTTGACCATTGGACCAAATGTAGGTATTGATGAGTGGAACAAACTTTGTATTCATGAGTTTTCCATTCGAGACCATCCAGGGTTCGATCAAAGTGTGTGTTTCTAAAAACCAATGTTTTGACTTTGTTCAAACTTGGTCAAATGACCTATTTGATGACTTCAAATTAAAAACTTTTGAATACCAAGTTGTTAGAGCTCATCAAGATCTACATTTGATACATGGACCATATTTTCATCTGGATAAATTTTAGCAAGTCCCAGGCACATGTTTTCAAAATCGAGGACAGGTTTTGGTCAGACTTGGTCAAATGACAGACTAAATGACTTAAATGAAAAACTTTGGAATACCAAGTTGTTAGAGCTCATCAAGATCCAAACTTTTTATATATACCATTTTTCCTATTTGAAAAAGTCTAAATAAACAATACTCACCAAATCTTGAATCTCACACAAACTATATGAAACTATATGTGGGAATTGTGGATTTTCAACTACACTTTACCAACACTTTGTCAAATGCAAAAATGGTCTATGTATGAAATATAGATCTTGATGAGTGGAACAAACTTTGTATTCATGAGTTTTCCATCCGAGACCATCCAGGGTTCCGAAAACCGATGTGTATCTCTGAAAATTTTAAATTTTCAAATTTAGACAATTAATGTCGCGCATTTGGATAATTATTATTAAAGAAACAAAAATTTAACGTCCAAATGACCTAAAAATAAATTTTATGTCGAAAGCCAACAATTTTATATATTTTAATTGCCCATTATATTTTTGCATTAACACAATATTCATTATAAATAACATTTATTTTGGATAATATGAAATATTTGAAAAAAATAGTGTTTAAAATTTATGTAATGCACAATAGATTCAAACTAAACTAATGTGTATTTTTGAAAAAATTTATGATAAATATTTAATTTACTATGCATTTAGAAAGATGAAAGGAAAAAAAGTGAAAAATAAAATCCACCAAATTCTGGTGCCTAAACAAGCGGCAGAATTTGGTGGAAGGACCTTTAGTCCTGGGTCTGGCCACCGCCCGGGACTAAAGGGGCTTTAGTCCCGGTTCCAGCCACGAAACGGGACTAAAGGGCTTAGTCCCGGGTCTGGCCACCGCCCGGGACTAAAAGGGGCTTTAGTCCCGGTTCCAGCCACGAACCGGGACTAAAGGTCTCACCCTTTAGTCCCGTTTCGTGGCTGGAACCGGGACTAAAGCCCCTTTAGTCCCGGGCGGTGGCTAGACCCGGGACTAAAGGTCCCTGGCCTATAAAGCCTCGCCTTCTTCCTCCTCCTCCCCACCCACGCGCAGACACACGAACCGTCGCCGTCGATCTCTCGAGCACTGCCGCCCGAGCACCGCCGCTCGCCGCCCTGAGAACCGCCGTGCGCTGCCCTCGTCAACGTCCGCGTCCGCGTCGCCAGGTTCGTCTCCGCGCGCGTCCGTTGGGCGATGCTGCTGCCCCATTGCCGGAGCTAAGAACCGCCAGCCCCGAGAACCGCCGCGCTGCTGCTTCCGGCGCCGGCGCCCGCCAGCGGCGGATATATATATATACATATATATATATGTATATATGTATATATATATATATGTATATATGTATATATATGTATATATATATGTATATTTGCATCTATTATTCATGAACGATATGTATATTTTGGAAGAATTTAAGTTAATATACATGTTGTGTCCATTTTGGAAGCCTCAACCTTAGCACTTAATTTTGCATGATAATTGTGTTGACGTTATCATTTTTAGCCCTTCTTCACTCTACCTCACTACCTGCATATATATATCTAGGTAAACTATTAAACCTGAAATTTGAATAGTTTTTCCATGAGTTAAAATTATTTATTTTAATTAAGAAACACAACTTGTGATAGACTTACTTGTTATTAGATGTATTAAGTTAGTAGGAGTTGGTCGATACCGTTGCTGCATGATTACCTTGATCTACACTTATATCTAGATGGTATCCCACTAATATGTGTAAGTCGATCTCTTATGCTTAGTAATGCCTAAACCCTAAACTGTAAACCCTAAACCCTAAACCCTGAACTGTAAACCCTAAACCCTAAATATTTTTGCAGAAATGGCCGACCCGAGAGAAGACGAAGAAATATTGTTGAACATGATCCGCGGTAGCGCTGAAGAAGGTCGTTATGATGATCGTGAAGGCAATGAGAACCCTGAGGGCATCGATGACGGTTCTCATTACTTGGTCGACCCGAATGACCAAGACAATATTGGTGAGGTCTGTAATATATGCAGCCTCCTATGTTTATATACATAAAATTCATGCCTACATAGCCCTCTGTCTCAACGACAACCACGGGGACCAGCAGAAAAGTACAAGGCCCGAAGAAGCCGATGGAGGGCCGGTTGGTTATCACGGATTTCGACGAGAGAACAGGCCAGCCACATGGACCCCATGCAAGGGCCTTTGTCAACCACTTAGGGTACCTTGCCCGGGATAGGATACCGATCAATGTCCGTGAATGGAAGAAAAATAAGCAACGCCTAGAAATCAGTTATGTCTCCGACCGTGATAAGGAACTAGTTTGGGGTGACGTGTTGCAACATTTCACGCTAGACACAAACGATGAACAATTGAAGGAAAGAGTTCGGGATTGGTCTATGAAGAAGATGGCCACACAATTCCAGTGCTATAAGAAGAATCTATATAACGACTATATCAAGAAGAACAAGACTCCGGATTTCAACTGTAAGCACTTTATCAAGCTGTGTCCGTTTTGGGATGAGTTTGTACAGTTCAAGACATTGGAAGAGGGTCAGCAATGGGCGAGAAGGAACCAAGAGAATGCCCGACACAAGACCTATCACCATAGGATGGGATCAGGTGGCTACCCTACTGCCATTCCTAAGTGGGAAAAAGCCGAGCAAGAGCTAATTGACAGGGGGTTGGTGCCAGAATCCCTCGACTGGCCTGAGCACGCCAAGCACTAGTTTTTCGCTCACGGAGGCCGCCTAGACCTAGAGACCGGAAAGGTCGTGTATGGGGAATGCATCCAAGCTGTAGCAGAAAGATTTCATCAAGCCCGCTCCGTCGCGCAAAGTGGAGAGTGGTAGCCGAACAGAGATAAAGATGAGCTGACATACGCCCTGGGGAACCCTGAGCACGGTGGATGGACAAGAGGCTATGGCTCCGTGTCGTGGGAGCATGCCTTCCCTCAGGACAGAAACTTATAGAATCCACTAGAGAAAGAAGGAAGAGGACAGGGAACGGCTACGCCAGTTGGAGGAAGCTGTTGTGAAGACCAGTGAAGTGGCTCATAAGGCACTAGAGCGGGAGGAAGCGCTTAAGGCCACTATGAATGAGCAAATCAGAAAGGCTGTGGAGGAAGTTGTAAGTTCCCGCCTCCAGAGCTTGTCACAGCCGGCCGCCAACATCAACCCCGGCTCAACTCAGTTGAAAAGCAGTTGTGCTTCTACGGAGGTGCCTGTGAGGCAAGATGATGACGTAGGGATGCGCTTCCCGATGGATGACATCACCGCTCCGTTGACGTCCTATGAGCTGCATATTTCGGAGGGGAATGCCATAGTCAAGGTGGCTACCGGTGTTATATCTCCTATCGACCCCACCAAGACACCAAGGATCCACTCGGTCGTAATACCACCCGGATATGCTAGTGTCTCTATGGATAGAGTGGTCAAAGGCCATGAAAATGTGGCTTTGGATATCTAAGGTGGTGATGGGGAGAAGACCCTAGGTGAAGCGGAGAATACATTCATATGTTGGAAGAAATGGTACATCATTATTCCTGGGGCGCCGCCACCACAACCGAACCATAGGTGTGGATGATTGTGAACGCAATTGCTTTTCAATAATTATGTACTATATCTAATTACGGTTCACTCATGTATATACCTTGTTTGTTTTTTTTTCAAATCCAGGACCTCCCCAAGTCCGTCTATCCATTCACCACATGACCACAGTGCCATGGGACACGACGACGACGACGATTTCATACAAGCAGACAAGGCTGCATTCCCACCGCTGGCCGTATCTCCTCCATGACATACTCCAACACCGCCAGCGGCCCAATCTCCTCCACAACAGCAAGCTCCAACCGCGCCGCCGCCGCCTTCGCCAATGCCGACAACGGCCGCCTCATCGGCACCGGCTGGTCCATCGAGGAACAAGAGGCCCGCTGGCTCACAGAAATCGGTCCCACCACCTCCGCCGAAGAAACAAGTTGTGGTCACGAAGATCCCAAAGATGACCAAGCTTCCATATGAGAAGATTGATGAAGAACTTAATGCTTTAGTCAAGGCAGAAGTGAAAGCGTTCTTCGAAAAGACCAAAGCTGATGCACGAGCAAAGCAAGAGAAGCCATACCTAATGTATCCTCGTGTAAAGCTACGTCAAGTGGTGCAGGCTATGCAAGACGAGAAGCGTGCCGCTAGTAAAAAACCAGCGCTGCCACTATCAGACTATGAGCGTACTATCACAAAGAAAATTGAGGAGGACAAAAGGAAATAGAAGGCGGCCGAGAAAGATGTTGGACAGCTCGGCCAACAAGCGCAGCAATCAGTGCCGCTACTAGTGGTTGAGAATCAATATGGTTCCAACATGAACTTGATGCAAATGTCGGTACCTGATGACGTGGACTTAGATGGACTCGTCAAGTGGATGAATGTGACTGGGCTTTCATTAGAACAACTTCTCGGTCGGGAGGAACTGACAACTGTTAAAGAGACCGAACTTGTTGATGAATGGCAGAGGAAGTACGTATATGGCAGGAGTCTATGCGACCCTGCAAAGGTAAAAAATCTTGGTACACAAATGTACAAGCTGCACAAGTACTACTTGAGATTCTGTGCACAACATCAAAGTGAACAATATCTGGGCGTCCAAGTCAGAAACCGTCACTACTTCCGTGGAGATGACGTCATATGGGTACAGTTTAGTGAAATACACCAGCTTCTCTATATGGATGCTCTTGATAAATCTCTCATAAGCTCCTACTGTCTGTAAGTGATTCTTCTTTTTAATCAATAATCCCACTCTAGCATATGTACGTATTCGTAATAACTATGATCACGATGTGCAGACACATGATGAGAGAACTCAGATTGAAACAAGACGATCGAATTGGTTTTATCGATCCGTATGTCGTGTACAAGGACACAAAGACTAAAGATCCATTCAATCTGAAGATCAAGGAAATGGAGAAAACCCTCCGGAGGTTCTTTTATAACCAAAGGCATAAGGAGTTGATACTCTTCCCTTACAATATGGGGTAAAGTGTTGTGTTATATCATGTCTTAGTCAATCCAACATTAATATATATATATATATAAGTTGACTCTATAAACAAATACAGGGATCACTGGATACTCATTGAGATTAAGATCAAGGAACAAACTATAAATGTGTGGGACTCAATGAGAAAAGAGCTGGCAATGTACCAAGACATGATAGACATGATCCAGAGGTAAGTTCTATCATTCGTTAATTATCGTTGGCTACACATTTAATTTACTATGCTATACCTAATCAACGACCAACTTATTGGGCAGGGCTTGGGCTTGGCTACAACAAAGGTATCGTACGGATCTGAAAGTGCCACTCCCCCTCCTATTCTACATAAGTGGGTGTCCAGACAACCGTATGGAACCAATTTATGTGGATACTATGTTTACGAGTACATGCGGTGTAGCAAATTTACACCTGCTAAAGAGATGCTAATAGTAAGTAACATGTGTATACAGTAAATTCATATCTTATTTATTTGTTGAAACTAAATAAATCTTATGTATATTAATATCTTTTCCTTTAATTAATGCAAATGGAAGGAGTGGGAATTGAAAGAACAAGTGTTCAAGCACACAATACTCGTCGCAATCCAGGAGACGATCGCAGGTTTCATCAACGATCATGTCATCCCGGAAGACGGCGAGTTCCACCACAACCCTAGGTTGAATTTGAAGAGTCCAAACAAGAACGAACACTTGTATGAGCTTTGAGTGGCGGGCAAACATTTGTGTAACTCATAAACTGGCGACCGAACACTTGATTACTTGTATATTATTGTAAATGTAATGTGTATGTACGTATATGTATAGCTCTATAATATATATATATATATATATGTAGTTTCATACTTTATTTGTGTGCAATAATAACGCTTTCGTATAGGTGCAACATATACGGATAATAGCAGCGAAGAATAAATTGGAAAACAATATAACTGAAAACCAAAATCAATAATGAATTGGAAAGAAAAAGGAAAAAGAAAAAAGAACCTTTAGTCCCGGTTGGTAATACCAACCGGGACTAAAAGGTGCTGCGCCACATCGATGCCTGGCAGCACCTTTAGTCCCGGTTGGTATTACCAACCGGGACTAAAGGTCTCCCTTTAGTCCCAAGCCTGAGAACCGGGACTAAAGGTGGGACATTTAGTCCCGAAACCTTAGTCCCGGCTCGTAGCCTGGGACTAAAGGTCCTTTTGGACCGAGACTACAGCCCCGTTGTGCAGCAGTGATTATTGCATAAAAGAATAAGCACTAGCAATTCTAATTATAGCATGCGTAATAGGATCTATGAGATTGGGTGGGGCGTGGCACCTGGTAGGTCATCACCCAAGTCCTCGCTGTAGTCGGGGTCGTACTCCTCAGTCGGCAGGTCCTCCGGCTCTGTTAAACGTAACATATGGTCGCATGAGCGACTCCTATAGAGGTGCACAAAGAAGCAACAGAAATTCAAAAGATCCAAATGCACTCAAACATAAGCCTTTGACGTAGAGCTCATTTTTAGAAAAATTTGGACACTGGTTTGGTATTTTTCTGGATTAAAATGAATTAGTTATGAATTTTCAAAGATTAAATGAATTTCTAAAAAAGAAAAAGGCAGATTAAATAAGGGTGTGACACGTGTCAGCAGCTGGTTGGCCAGAGGTGCATGTGAGGCTGACAGGTGGGTCTCGTTGTTTGGTCAACGGTCAACTTTGACTGGGCCGAGACCGGGCTCAAGCGGGCTGGTCTAGGGCTGGATACGGGCCAGGTTGGGCCAGTCTGGGCCGGGCTAGCCCGGACACATGTCAAGCGGTGGTTATGTCCACGTGGCCACTTGTGTTCAAAACAAGCTCTGGCCCGCGTGGGCGTGGCCCATGGTGAACAGAGCGGTAGGGAGTTGTGAACCGCATACTCAGTTCGTGGTGGACTGAGCTCACCTGCCCTCTCTCCCTCTTGGTCCATGGTACACTAGGTGCATGAACCAGCACGCGAGTGCACCCTTCTCCCCTGCTCCTTACGGCGGCGCTACGCCGGCGGCGAGCTCACGTGATAGCGCACGGTGGCGGTTCGGAACGTCTTTTAGTGGGCTCTACAGCCTCGTGGGTTTGCCGGCATTCCAAGGATGTAGTCTAGGCAGGGTCCTAGGAGCTCCAGCGGTGTCTCCCACGGCGGCGACGCTCCGACGCGCCTCAACTCTGATGAACCAGAGCAATAAGGCAACGATTCCCTCCATCTTGTATACAGCCAGATTCACGATGCAGAGGTGAAGCTCGACGTATCCACGGGTTCGGCTACGATGGTTGAAAATGATGGAAAACACCCCATCGCGGTGGTGCTCTAGGTATGGTGACTCCGGCATGGCAGAGCCAGACCAGATGTTCTAGTGCTCCTCTCTCTATTTCCTCTCGAGCACCGGGCTCCTTCCACCACGGCAAAACGATCAGGCCCCTCCTTCTCTACTCTTCTGTCTTGAGTCAAAAGGAACGGCCTCGCCATGGCTGTGCTCTGGCCATGGCGGGCACGCTCTGAGTGTCTCTGTGATGGTGGCGTTCCTGATCCGGTACGACTTGGCAGGATAGTGTTGTGCATAAGTGTGTTTGCATGACTGCGTGTAGGTGCAAACGATGATCAGGCACCGGCCTTGGCCGTTCCCAGTATGGAATCGATCATGGTGGTGCCAATGTGTACACTGTGGCGAGCATGGAAGGCGGGGTACGGCGAGACGTGGATCACCTTGGGCTTGTCGCGGCTGGGTGTTGGTGTAGTGACGAGTTGTAGCAGTGCAGAACGGTGGCCGTGCAGTGCAGACCGGTGGTGGAGAGGAGGAAGTCTGGCGTCTTCTTCATCTCTGGTAGGTTCGGACGGCAGCGTCAGCTTTGGGCTCCTCGGTCCCTTCTTGCCCTTCCTTCCTTCTTCTCTTCTTTTCCCCTCCTTGCGGTGTAGGGTGGCAATGGTGCCAATAGTGCGGTGGCTAGGAGGGTGAAGGGCTAGGGCAGCGGAGAGGCTCTGCTTTTATAGCCGAGCTCGGCTATGGTGGGAGAATGGTGGATGCGGCAGTGGGGACGCGTGGAGAAGATCAAAGGTGTTGCGGTAGGTTTTTGGGGCGCAGCATGATCACGAAGGTGCCGTGGCGCTCCTAATTTCACGTAGCGGCTGGCCTAGCACCGTATGATGGCATCAAGGGGCCGTTGCGGGTGTAGGCCATAGTGGTATCGTGCGATGCGTGAAGGGGCTGAGCGCGCGCGCAATTGGCCGAGGGAGCGCGCTCGCATAGCTGGCGCAGAGCCTTGGCGCGCAAGGCGATAGCGGAGACAGGGGAATCTTTCCCACGCTGATTTCATGACCCTGACTCCCCCTCTCTCCACTTTGGGCGAACAGAGGACATGGGAGACGGAGGAAGGCGATGACTCGTGGGGCCCTCTCATCAGTGAGCGAGAGAGAAGAGGACATGAAGTCCTTGGTGTCTGGTGAAGGCGATGAGGGCCGAGGCGGCCGCGACCTTTCTGGGCAGGCCCAACGTGCGGGCGAGCGCATGTGCGCGCGAGGCCGCAGGCGTGATGCAGGCCGGGCCAGGCCGGTTTGAATGGCTAGGCTGGAAAGTAGTTTTCCCTATTTCAATTGATTCTTTTAGCTTTTCCATTTATATTTTCTTTATTCCAACTAAGCCAAAACTCTTATATGCATACAAGCCTATTGCCACCACTTAGGTATTCCAGTGGGGCCCTCTAGAGGTATTTCAGGGTTTCAACTATTTGCCAAAGTTATATTTACATATTTATTTAATTAAGCAATTCATTAAATAAATGTTATTGCTTTTAATTAACAATACAAAGAACATAAGAATCAACTCATGAATATTTAATTAAATGCAAAAAATGTAAATATCTACTTTAGGGTCTACTGGTGCAACTAGGTAGTAGTTTTCCTACATGTCACTCACCAAACATAGGTTGTTTTTAGAAAAAAAATTGTAGTTGTGATTTTTGGTTGTAGAAATCTCTGGGTTGTCACTTGTATCATCTTGAGTGGCTGGCTAACCCAGTGCTCGTTCAAAAGAAGAATAAAGAATGGAGAATGTGCATTAATTACACCGATCTCAACAAAGACTGCCCTAAAGACCCCTTCGGTCTCCCTCGCATCGACGAGGTCATTGATTCCACTGTCGGTTGTGAGTTTCTTTCCTTTTTAGATCGCTATTCTGGTTATCACTAGATCTCCTTGAAAGAGGAGGACCAGATCAAAACATCCTTCATCACACCGTTCGACGCCTATTGTTACACCACTATGTCCTTTGGACTCAAGAATGCTGGTGTGACAAATCAGAGGGCCATTTAGCGCTGCCTTAAAGATCAAATAGGGCACAACATTTGAGGCCTACATCGATGGCGTAGTCGTTAAGTCCAAGACCGGCGATAAGCTCATCGCTGACCTCGAGCAAACATTCAAGGCTCTCATGAAATACCAATGGAAACTAAATCCCACCAAGTGTATATTCGGTGTTCCATCAGGTATCCTCCTGGGCTACACCATCAGCGCTAGAGGCATTGAGGCAAACCCTGAAAAAGTCTCAGCCATCACCCGAATGAAGCAGCCGACCTGCGTAAAAGACGTCCAGAAGCTTAGGGATGCATAGCGGCTCTCAGCCGCTTCATATCACTCCTCGGAGAGAAAGGTCTCACCTTCTGTAAGGTCCTAGATGGCTAGAGGGGGGTGAATAGCCTATAAAAAATTCTACAAATACCACTAAGCAAACTTGTTAGAATAACAAACGGCGTAAAGCGAGTTTTGCTTAGCCAAGGGTTGTGATGCAAGCCTCCTATCCACAAGTCTAGTAGATTATGATCTCTAGTTCACACAAGTGCTATGTCACTAATTTTACACTAGAGAGCAAGCTAACAACACTACTAGCAAAGCTACCACTAGAACTACACAAGATAATCTAGTAAGAGTAAATGCAAGAGAGAGGATTGTGATTCTTATACCGACGGTGGAGTGAAGATGTTGCCAATCACCAAGATGATATACAATCAATCAATATTGATAACAACACAATATGAAGACCAATCACTGGGAGACAAGAGACATAATATTTTTGTTCACCCGGTGTTCACTTGTGCACCGACAAGCTACGTCACCGGTTGTGTCGACCAACACTTAGATGGTTTCCCGGTGTGACCCTCAAGTCACTTGCCCCTCAAGGCACGCCCCGCAAGGCACCGCAAGACACCACTCTCAAGTGAGGTAACTCAATGACACGCGCATTCCACTAGAGTTGCTTTTGGCATCCCGCCGAGAAAAGCACAAGAACCTCTCACAATCAACCGGAGGTGGCCAAGAATAATCACCTTCTCTTGCCAACGCCTCCAACAATCTCCAAGCCGGCTAGGAGCGGTACTCTCCAAGAGTAACAAGAAATCCACCGGCTAAACCACCCACAAGTGCCACTAGATGCCCTCAAGCTATGCAAATGCACTTTGGGATCACTCAATCTCACTTTTGATTTGCAATCAAGCAAGAGAGATGAGTGGGAGGAGAAGCTTTAGCTCAAAGGATGCACAAGAGTGTTAGAAATGCCGAGAGAGCTCCCCAAGAGCTGGCCAACACGTATTTATAACTCCCATCCTCGAAACTAGCCGTTGCCACTTTACTGGGCGTTTTTTGGGACGACCGGACGCGCCGGTCGCACTGACCGGACGCGTTACACCGCGTCCGGTCGCCCTACGCCGTCCACGTGTCCATCCAGATTCAACTGTGGCCGCCAGATTTCAACGGTCGACTCAGCGCCCCAACAGTCATCGCGTGACCGGACGCGGCGAAGCCCGACCGGACGCGTTGGTCCCGTAACGGACCGGACGCGCTGGTCAAGCCTGAGCAGCGCTCCAACGAATCATCGACCGGACGTGCTGGAGAACTGACCGGACGCCACAGTGCCAGCGTCCGGTTGGAGTCCAGTAAGCTCCCCCAACGACCGGACGTGTCCGGTCGTCCGTGACCGGACGCGCCACCGCGTCCGATCAAAAACCAGAAACATGCGCAGACGCTGAACACTGAACGGACGCGTCCGGTCAAAATAGACCGCGTCCGGTCCAGCGTTTGATCACCTCTGTGACCTCCGTTCGCCTCCGTTTCTTTTCTGACTTCCGGCGTAGTGGAAAATAGGCATTTCATTTCCCCGAAAACGCCTGAATCCCGTGCTCGCAAGCTCGGCGAGAGGGAGAGAGGAACCCAAACCCCTCTCTACCGCTCAAACTCCACAGCCTTTGCAAATGTGCCAACACCAACAAGTTATCACCACCTTGTGCACGTGTGTTAGCATTTTCATAAACATTTTGAAGGTTTTTTGGTTAGCTCACTAGGCCCTACATGCAATGCACTTCATGAATTCACCTAGTGGCACCCCTACGTCGAGTAACTGATAAGACTTCCCCTCTTAATAGTTCGGCTATCGACCCTAAACCACTCACACCCTCTATGGTGTCTTGAGTGTAAAACAAAATGGTCCTATGGTTATACCTTTGCCTTGAGCCAATTTTGTTTCTTCAAATGATATGATCCACTTCATATCATCACATGACCGTCTCGATCCATCGACCTTGACTTCACTTACTCTTCACCGTTGCATCGGTCCGTCGGCGCCAAGTCTTGCTCAAGCTTCACCATCGCATGGTCCTTCGCTTCGAAGCCTCGACTTGCCCTTCACCTTCACAACCGGTCCATCGAGCCAAGCCTCATCTTGGTCTTCACCATTTTGGTCATATGAGTCAATGTCATGTCTCATATTCAATGACCACCTTTATCTAAATCATCCACTTAGATACAAAGGTTAGTCATAGGTTTCATCAATTAGCCAAAACCAAACTAGGGACTTTCACCTTCTTCAAGCTGCTTAAGGCCAGCGAACATTTCGAGTGGACGAAGGAAGCTGCTTAAGGCCCACTTCATCTACAAAACTAGGTTTTTTTGAACCACCTAACTTTTAAAACTGTTTATTTTTACACCTTGGCCAGTTTTGATAATGGTTTTTTTGTTGATGTGGCACGAGGGGTAAATCGTACTAAGTTGAAAGTTAAGGAGGTAAATCAAAATAGAAATATTTTTCTAAAAAAATTCAAAATTCTTAGAATTTTTTCCAAAAGTTTATCTTAATGTTTTTATGTGGGAAAATAATGCAATTAAAATCCTACAATTTGGTTTAATCTTAGAAAATTTGTTTAAGCTAGAAAATTATGAAATTAGTTTTAAATTTTTTTTCTTGTAAAGTCATGCCCTATGTTATGGTACCTAGCTTGAAATTGTTTAAATTTTGAAGTCCTCATTTTGGTGCTTATTTTCTATTAGAAGTTGTTCTTATCTACATAATGAGTCGTTATTGATCGTCCGTACTGTGTACAAGCGCTAGTGGAGTGTTGTCAGGAACATAGTTGGCGCCAGTCCCCTACCTTGGATAAATTTTTAAAGTAGTTGCGTTAGCCTATGTGCTTGCATGTATCGTGCCACACACATGCATTATTTTTGTATGTAAAAATATTTAATAAAAAATCTCTGTCGCTCTCTCTCTCTTTCCTTGGCACTGGTTTTTTTTACAACTAGTGCCAAGGGAACTAGTGCTGGCGTATGATTTTAGAGAAAAATATGAAACTAGTTTCATAATTTTTTGAGCTAAAATAGTTTTTTATAAATTTCTAAGATTAAATCAGATATAGGATTTTAATTCTACTATTTTCCCATGCAAAAATATTTGGATGATTTTTTATATTTTTTTAAATATTTATGGTCTGATTTAACTCCCTAAAATTTTAACTTAGTCCAATTTACTTATTTTAACGTGACGCCACATCAACAAATCTACTATCAAAACCATTTAAGGTGCAAAAAACCGACGGCTTTAAAATTATTTTTTTTAAAAAAAACTAGTTTTAATGATGAGAGGGGATAAATCAAATGACCACGAAAGTTGAGGAGTTTAGATTTAGAAGGATTTTTTTCCCTTATTCTTGGTTGAAAGCCAAACCATGTTAACACTGCTTGAGTGCGTACTATACATTGACTAGTTAAGGACCGATAGCGCTGGGATCCAAACACCCCCTAACAACGTGATGCAAGCATATATCAGCAACAAAAATGCGGTAAAGCCGCCAATATTTGAACCTCCAAGTGCGTAGCACTGCCATATAAAGCCCGTGACGAAGCTAGGGTAGGGGGCAAACAAAACAAGAAAACGACCAAAGATACCTCATCACTAGTTATATATAATAACAGTGGGCGGCTGCAATCCACTCGGCCTCCTCCGTCGCTGCCGCGGACGCGCTCTGCAAAGCCGCAGGGCAGCCGGCAGCAGCAACCAGCAACAGCAACGGCGTCGCGCTGCCCCCACACGGGCACAGCACACGCACCCACAACACCACCGCAGCGAAAAAGCAGACTGCCTCCTTCCTTTCTCTCCTTCGCCCACCTCCCCGCTCCCCTGTCCTCTCCGTTCCTCTCTCTCGCGCACTTCTTCCTCCACTCCACTCCACTCCACAGACACAAACACCCACCCACCCACCTGGCCGGCCGGGGCGCCCCACACCCCCCTGGCCTTGATGACTACTGCGCCCAACATCGAGATGATCGCCTCCTCGCTGCGCCACTGCTCCCTCAACGGCGGTGCCGGCGCCGGCGCCGGCGGAGGGAGCGGGCGGCGCCGGGGAGGCACCAGGCGCCGCGGCGCCGAGGGCGGCGACGACAGCGAGGGCGTCACCGTCGAGCTCAACTCCGAAGTCGCGCTGCCCTACCACTGGGAGCAGTGCCTCGACATCCGGGTACGTCTGTTGCTGCACTGCATATCGTACCCTACGGCCGGGTTCCTTCATTCACATCACGCTCACGGCTCGCGGCTGAACGCCGGTAGCGCGCGCGGGTTATTTCCCAATCATTTGGCCATAAATGGCCAACGGTCTCCGAGTCCGAGGTAGATGGATGCCGTCGGCGGCGCGTTTCAGGAAGTGGATGGATCAATCATTCACTCATTAATGGCGAAAGTGGCGAGCAGACCGGCCGGATGGGGATAGGGATTTTTCCTTCATTAACTCGCTTCCGCCGGCCTGTCCCCCTCTTTTGTTCTCTTGCTCTTGGATTCTTGCCTTATGCCTCCCGTACCCGGTTCAGATTAGCTTTGTTCTTCCTTCCCTGTTTGGGTTTTCTTTGGATTGTTTGGCTTTGGCCGGGGATTTCTTGATTGCTTTCTTCTCCTTTGATTGATCTCCCTGTTTCCTTCCATTTCCGAATCTGAAACAGAGAGAGAAGAAGAAGAAAAACAACAGCAAACCTGTCTTCCATCTTGGTTCGTTCGAGCTCAGAAGACTCACTCTTGTTCCATTCCATCTGCTTGTTCTGTTATACTAGCGTAGCGTTCTCCCAATTTCTTATCGGGGGGATGTGATTAAGGCGAGTTCAGATCTGTGTCTTCTCAATGCTGACACATCCCTGCCCTTTTTATTAATCTGTCTCTATCTGGAACTCGAGATTTCGCCGCGGATTTCTTCTGGACCACAGCGTTACGCACTCTGTTGTTGGTCCTGGTCCGTAATCACCCAGCCTAATCACCTGCTCTGTTCAAGCGCTTGTGTGTTCCCCACCGCAGATGCAGAGAGATCTTCGGGTTGGAGCCCATTCCTTTGCTTCGAGTTTTCTAACTATCTGACCCACACCCACTTTATTCTGAACAAGTAAGCAAGCACATCATAATCATCGTAGTTATTATTAACTGAAAAGGCCTGTGATACGCAACTCAAGCTGTTCCCCCGTTTACTTTCTTTTCTCCTGGAACCAATGCAAGATGCATTGCTTGCATCTGATTCTCTCCAGCAAGAAATTCAGAGAACCAAGCAAAAGGCAGCATCTTTTTTTTGAAACACAAAACACATTATCATAGGCGAAAAGTCTTTCCATCGGCAAGGCTTTTTCGCTGAAAAGCTCCTTTCCATGATTCCATCGCAGACAGAGACGGTGTTCGTGAAGGGAAGGCGTGTGTGGTCATGGTGGCGTTTCCTCCTTTCCAGCCCTGCCCGGGCTGCCTTCCTGCAACCTGTTCCCCGATACCGGCATAGTGCCCTGCCCCCCCAAATGCCACTAGTTTGTGTGTATATATATATACTATTATGCATTATATCAACAGACAAACATAACCCAACAAAGATGATATACCGTATACGTACGTAGATGTCATTTCTTTGATGCAGAGTTTTGGTCACTGATAATATACGTATATATAGTAAGCATCTGAATCTGCATTAGTTGCTCTTGCAGACTGCCCAAATATGTACAGTACTTTTTTTGCAGATTCTTTCTAAGTACTAGTATATATACTTACTAGGAGAGGAGTGGTCTACGTGCAAATATATACTATATATAGCGTTCTCGAACATCGATTTGTAATGTAATATAATCTAGTAGTTGGTGTGCTGCATTTTGTGAGCTAATTTTCGTGCAGACGGGGCAAGTGTACTACATCAACTGGGAGGACGGCACCCGAACGCCGGTGGACCCGCGCACGACGTCGGCCTTCTCCTCGCCGACGCCGCGCTCCACGTCGTCGGCGTCTCGGCGCACCCGCCGCGCGTCCACACCGTCGTCCGGGTACACCTCCGTGTCGTCGTCCGTGGGCGCGGACGTCACCGGCACGTGGCGGGGCGCCGCCGGCAACGACAGCGGCTACGACAACGACGACGAGGAAGAGGACGACGGCGAGGAGGACGAGAACGAGAACGATGACGAGGACGAGGACGAGGACGAGGCCGAGAGCAGCAGCACCAGCACCAGCAGCTCCAGCAGCACGGGCAGCAGCCGGGGATCGGCCGTCTCGTCCACGCTCTCGTCCTTCTCGCCCACCGACGAGTCCGGCTCCGGCGACAACGGCGGCCGCGGCCTCGGCGGCGCCGGGCACGTGCTCGTGGCGGCCGGGTGCCGCGCCTGCTTCATGTACTTCATGGTGCCGAAGCGCGCCGACGTGTGCCCCAAGTGCGGTAGCTCCGGCCTCCTCCACCTCAGCCGCAACGGCTACGCCTGAGATCGCCGCCGTAGTTCGCTTCGCTAATTGTAGGGGGACCTCTCCGCCTGTCGCGCAGGCAGTCGTGCAAGCAACCTCTGTTGGCTTGACCATCTATAGATCTTCTTCCATAAAAACTAGGAGTACTACGAGTTTTTGTTGCAGAGAGAGAGGGGGAGAGGTCCCCAAACCCAATCTTTTGCCATTCATTTCCTGCTACATTGTACGCCAATTGCCAATGTATGGGAGCAGAGAGCGAGGAACCATTCCTTGATTTCTTTTTCTTTCTTTCCCTCCCTCCTGTATTTTCCTTCCCTGGATGTCACTGTTTTTCCTCTACGTGTTTCCGCTTGTGAAATTCAGCCAGCTAGGTAGAGAGATCAGGCTAACCCTTTTTCTTTATTTGCGTTATATTTGTTCTTATTATTAGTTGACTCTCATCAAGAATAACCACATGCCCTTTGCCTTGGTAGCATGTACTACTACACCAGCATTTATGAATGTCTAAGTATAATCCAGGGACGCATGGCGTATTCCAAATTTGGGTCCAAATTTACTATGCAAAAAGAAGATTTTTTGTCACATCAAAATGCCGGCACATGTATGGAATACTAAATATAGATGAAATCAAAAACCAATTGCACAGTTTTGTTGTACTTTACGAGACGAACATTTTGAGCCTAATTAATCAATGTTTGGACAATTATTACTAAATAAAAACAAAAATGCTACAGTGCCAAATAGTGATTTAGCACTCCTCAATTTGGGATCTAAACAAGGCCTTACTGACCACTGGTGTCTGGTGGGCCGGGCTGCTTGTTTTCTGGCGGTGCAATATTCTTTTGGTGTGTGTCTTGGAAGCGAGTGCATGTACATGTAGAATACAGACGATGCGCCTGGGCTGGCCCTGGTCGGGCCTGCTGTTGCATTGCTGGTTTGCTGCTACTGTACGCTCTCAGTCTCATCAGCTCAGCTCAGCTCCGCCAGGCAGAGCAGCTCCACTCCGGTCCGGTCCTAGCATAGCTATGCTATGTATAGATACCAAAGTTTAGCCACCAAATTCACTATATAGAATTTCTATTTTCCGTCATATCAAAATGTCAGCACATATATGGAGTACAAAATATAGATGAAATAAAAATCTAATTGCACAGTTTTGTTGTACTACTTTGCGAGACGAACATTTTAAACTTAATTAATCAATGTTTGGACAATTATTACCAAATTAAAAAAATTACTATAGTGTGACATGATGTTTACTATATAAAATTTGCCTTTAAACTTTGGTATCTAAATGAGACCTAGGCTCCGTTTAGTTGGTAAATTTTTTGGCGAAATGGAACTGTAGCAGTTTCGTTGTTATTTGGCAATTAGTGTCCAATCATGGTCTAATTATGCTTAAAAGATTTGTCTCGTCCATTTCGTCTAAACTGTGTAATTAGTTTTATTTTTTATCTATATTTAATGCTTCATGCATGCGTTCAAAGATTCGATGTGACGGGAAATCTGAAAAATTTGACAAAATTTTTGGCATCTAAACGGTACCCTAGTTTCTTGTGCTCATCCGTATCTGACGCCGGCCCTGCAGCCTGCGCCTGTCATGCCATGCATGCTCCTGCCAACCAAAAATTCCTCGCCTGTGAGGGGAGAGAAACATACTCCCTAGATATGCTTAGATAGATTCTTCATATTATATATATTATATATATTTTTTAATCGTATAGTAGGAGTAGCAGTATTGCGTATGGGAATGCAGTGACCAACGAGTGAGATCACAGATGAGGTGCAGCTGGGTTCACGTGCAGCGTCTGTGCTGGCGTGCTACGCTCTCGTCAGTGGAACTGGAATGTTTGTCTTGTATTATACGTACAACTATTAGTACTGTGCTATCCTTGGTTCAAAACTGGTACAATACTTATATTATATATATATATTAATTACTGTTGTAGTTAATCGACACTTAGAATCTACTCACTCCCTTCAAAAAAGCTGAAATTCTCATTTCTTCATAAATCAAATAATCATAAATATAATTAAATATATATTTAAGACACTAATATTTATAATTCGCAATAAGTGTTACTCCCTTGGCTCCGTTTTATAAAATGGACGCGGTTAGATTCGTAAACAATTATACCAGAAGCATGCACCACTTTAAAAAAAATTCTGTTACAGTACTATTCTGTTGTCGTGTTTCGTAAACCGGACTAGTAAATTTACAAGATTGTCACGCTGCTCTAGGAAGACGATGCTAGCATCCAATAGACACGATGATTTATACTGGTTCAGGCCGGAGCCCTACGTCCAGTCTCAGAGATGATCGAATGCGTGTTTCTCGCTTGAATGCTCTGAAGTTCTTATAATGGGGGTGCAAGAACGGTGGAAGAGGTGGAAGGACCTATGCTAGGCGAAGGGTTGCCCGAAGAGAAGCTCCAGAAGCCCTACCACAATGGTGAATGAATGGAATGGTAGAGGATGTCCGTTGTCTTGCCCTAGTGGTCCTTATATAGAGTTCGGGACTAGGCTCATACAAAGAGGAGGTTCTTCTGACCGAAGGGTCGAGAGCCTAAGGGAGGGCCTAGCTAACTTGGCTGGCAAGCTACACCATCTTTTGGTGCATGATCGGTCGTGGCTATCGTTATGGTCTTCTGGCCACGTTGCGGCAGGATGTGACGTGACGCTACTGTGCCGGTCGTGGCGGCACTGTAGCCTCGATGGTGGTTCGTCAGCCGTCCTGTGCAATGCAGTGTCCTTCGTGGCCTTCGTCAACGTCTCCTGGTTCCCAGGGGCGTCGTACCCAAGTTAGGTAGCCGCCCTGGGTCATCGATTGCTTGGTCGCTTTGCAGGGCCAAGGGCCTCGACCCCGATCGTCGGGGTTGGGGCACTCTGCCGGTCTAGATGGCCCTTTCGTCGAGCCCCTTGTCGTGGATCCCATCCCTTAGTGGGTGGAATCGTACATGCATCTTATCAGTCCATATTTGGATGGTAGGTATCGTATCCGTTGTTACCGCCGTGCGGTGTTGTCTTATCTGTGTTGTATGGCACAGGGTTGGTGTCTGACCGGATCGAGGTGACTGTCGTCCCCTCGGCCCTTGCGAGGTCAGTGCGGCATGCTTGCTCTTGTCAGAGCGGGTATGCTTGGTTGAGCTCGACCCCTCCCAGGGGTCGTGACAGGGGAGAGGTCGTGCATCTCTCGAGCGCTGTGCGGCTTAGGTAGGAGGAAGGGTCATGGCTGATCCCGGCCTTAACGCCTAGCCTAGTGCGCTCGTCTTAGCTGGACCCCGGTTGTTCGGGCCTTCGCTAAGTGGCGTGTTGCGGGCCGCGTGGCCTGCTAACTAATTGATACCTTAAAACACCCCAGGGTCACAACCCCGACAGTAGCCCCCGAGCGTTTTCACGATCACGAAGTGATCGTGAAAGTGCTGATTCGTGTGCGCGCTGGAGCTCGGGCTCGTAGTCGTGGCTTGTGCTCGACTTTTTGTGGGTTAGTGTGTTCAATGTGGTAGGTGGTCATTGAACTTTGTCAGGACGCCCTGATGATGCGGTACGTGGCCGCCGAGCCTTGCCGTGTCAGTGCGCCATGTGTCGGGGTTCGTGACCCAGGCGGGACCGAGAGGTTTTGTCGACGTTGTACTAGTCTTGCCTTTAGGAAGGTCTTGTTTTCCTCGACTTTTTATGGGCATTTCTCGTTGGTCCCAACCTCCCATGGTGCGCCACGTGGCGTGGAGGCTTTAGGTTGTTTGGTCATCCCTTGGGTCTATAAGTAGGTGTTTTTTTTCTTTCGTTCGGACCATTCGTGGCTGTGGCCTTGTGTTATCTTAGATTTCCTCGAATGGCCAAGCATTTGGGGAGATGATGAGGAACCGAGGGTTGTGCGTTCTGGGGGAACCGCGCAGCTCTAGTCACGCACCTTTCTAGGAGTCGCTCATGGTGGCCGGTAGTCGGCGTGGCATCCCCAACAGGTGCTAGAAGGGATTTTGCAGGCAGGGAGGTGAGAGGCAGCAAAGATGTCAGTTCCTCGTGAAATCATCGGGAACTTGACATCTTCTCCCCTCGCCATCCCTGTCTTTTTTGGTCCGTGGGCTATGGTAGCGTGATGAGATCCGCAAGACATTTTGTCTGCCTCTTTCATGCTCCCGCAGCCGGCGACCCAAGAGGCACTCTCCGTCACCTGTGGCGGTGTTTGGCGCTTTGTGCCCCTTGTGCGGCGTGGCCGCATCCATAATTATCAGGTGGTGAACGAGGAGAGATTCCTCTTTATTGATGCCTTGCCTTGTAAGCGGTTTACCCGCTTCTGGTGTGTTGAGGATACTCGGATTCTGTAAAATCCTTTCTCCTAGGGTTTGTCGCAGTTGTTCTCATTACCGCTGTGAGCCCCCGAGCCAGTGGGTCATGGTTGCGCTGTTAGCGTGAAGTCACCGAATAGGAAGGGTGCTCTTTTTGGAATTTTTTGAGGAGTCGTTCCCCGACCTCTCTTTAGCTCGATCATGAGGATTTTTTGCAATCGTGCCCTGGCTCGTAGGTTTTGGACCTTCTATCTCTTCTGCGTGACCGAGTTGTGATCACGCTTTGGGTTCCACATTGTGCATCACCCCAGCCTCTTGCTTCGCTGTTCTCTCCTGGAGAGGTTGCGGACCCCTAACGGATTATGAGTCCTTGGAGCAGGCCTTAGGTCAGAGCTTGGCCCTGCCTTCTTTCAGGGTCACGGGGACCCAACCCCGGTTTTTCCCCGGTGCCCTTGCCAACCCCGAGAGGTTTTGTTGCCTTATTGAAGGCGGGTTTGGTTTTGCCCCATGCGGGGAGAGGCATGTCCACCGTAACCACGCGGTCAGAGCGGTGCGCTTCATCGGGGTCTATGGGTAATTCGAGTGGGACCCGATATCCTCCCCAATTGACGTGGAGTTCGGCTATGCCTCACGTGAGATGTCCCATAAATCATCAAGACGTCAATCCCGTTGGTCCCCAGCCACCTCCGCAGCGGCCAAAGGGCAAGATGCTCCCCCCTAGAGGGGGTCAACCCGGGAGACTTCGAAGCGAATGACTCAAACACAGGGAGAGATGATCATGTGGCTCCACACCACCGATTAGAGCCATAGGGGCCCATCTCCTCCCTGCCCCTATCCCTTTTGTGGCCTTAAGCCCTACTAAGGCCCGGCTCAAGAGAAGGTTTCCTAAGCACGACGTGGGGTCATGGATGCGGAGGGTCGCTCGGTGTGTGAACCTAGGGGTTGTCAACCTCCCATGGCCACGTCACGTCTTGGCGGTGCCCTCTTGTAAATGGTTGTGCGCCATAAAACGTGGGTGCGTGAATCTAAAGATAATGAAAGACATGAGGCTTACTCGGGATATGTTGCCGCACTGGCGTCCACTGCTCAATCTGCCTCATGATTATGAGTGCATCTTGGGGTTCGTGCCTGTCTTGGGTGTCGACCGCTGTCTTCCCCGCCTTCGTCTTTGTGCCGTCTATTTAAGTCGAGGGACAAGAGGGCAGTGCGCCTCATCCCCCCTTCTGCCCTGTCTTCTGAGTTTTTCTTGATGTCCAATCCGAGCAAGAGAACGACTGTCTCCATCGGGCGTCATGGTTCATAGTCTGTCCCGACGGCTCCGCCGCCGTCGGGAGGGATCTTCGGAGATCGAGCTCCGCCGCACCCTACCGGCGTTCGTCCTCCACAGGTGTTAGAGGAAGTTCCGTGAAGATAGAGAGGAGCGTGGCCATGGGAGGCTCAGGTCACTAGGTTCCCCCATGGTTGGGGGGCACACGGCTCCTAGCTCTGGGTTTGGGAGCATTTGAGCATTGACACGGTGGCCCGCTCGCTGGCTCGTCGCTAGGTGTTCCTCCCCTACTCTATTGAAAGCGGCGTCAGGGCGGTTCCTAGAGGGCTCCTCTTCCTTACATGTTAGAGGAAGCTCCACGCGGTGGTTGTCCCTGAGGCCTCTGTCGACAATCCTCTCCTACTCGTGGTGCAGCTCTGAAAGTTAGAGATACCTTGTACCGGTCTCTCCGCTTCATGAGATGTCCATCGCGAGCGGGAGGGGATACGATGATTATCGTAACCTCGGGTCTATCTAGTCATGCAATGTGCTAGACTAGAAGTTTTTGTTCGTGGCTTTAGAAGCCAATGATCCTAATGTTTAGGACAGTGTTGTAATCGGCAAACGCATGAGTCCTTGAGGCTCCGATGTATGCATTGCTTTTTCTAACTTTCCTCTTGTCATCACCAATGTTAGTTGTTTGGATGACTTATCTCAATGATCCTTGGCACGAAGGGTTTTTGCCCAAGTTGTTTGATCTCTGTGTTGTGGATTCTTGCGAATCGTCCTGTCCAGTTAGGCTCGTCATCGAATCATCGCCGATCTCTGCATTTGTGGTTCCCTGCCGAGCCTCCTTTCGGAGGAGCGGTTGCCACGGACCTAGCTGGGGTGGCCTGGCTAGGTCACTCGAGTGCACGCTGAGGCGCTCGGTGTTCTTGAGTGGATCGTATTTTTTGGAGCTTCAAGGAGTTCTTGGCGGTTTCATTTGCCCGGGTGGTGCTTGGGCTCTTTGCGCATAGTGTGTGATTGGCATATTCACTTGTCATTCTATCATTCTTTCGCTTATCTTCTGTTCGAGGTGGAATGTGCTCCACCCCCGTAGCCCTTTGCTTGTGAACTTGTTTTTTAACCTGGGGGCTGGCCCACGGGGCTAAAAATGTGCGTAGTCCATTGGAGCGGCAGAACGGCAAGGGATGATCGCAGATCTGACACGATGCAAGAAGAAAGTGGGGGAACGACGCAAGTTCCCTTTCCCTTCGCTCCTTTGGCCATGAGCACACATGTTTCCTGTTTCCTCTCAGGCTCGCGTGTAGGTGCCTGGCCTCACCTGGAACTGGAAGCTGGTCCGATGGGTCAACCGGGGCAGCCTGAGTGAGAGATCAAGTCGCGGGTTACCGGCTCGTCGTGGCATTGGGTTCGGCTACGAGTCGCTCGGGAAGGGGTCGCTAGGACGATGACAAGCAGTGCTACGTCATGGAGCATGTTTATGTGCTCTCGTGTGCGGCCTTCGTGAGCGAGTCGTGTTTGGATGCTAGCGCGAGTCAGATCGGGTCACTCGAGAGTCTAAGCAGCTTCAAGGTGAGGTGTGTGGGCACATGATTCCGTAGCTGGCTCCACGGGTTGGTCATGGCGCTTTGGAGCTAATGGTACGCCTATACGTGTAAATGGACGTGTTTGGGCAGAACGGCTAGAGCCAAAGATAACATTACTGACCGGTGCACCGGAAGCTACTGACGAACCAGTTGCCGTAGCTCGGGGCGCGTCGAGCCCCCAAGTGCTTGCTCATGATGGAGTCGCTGCGATCTCTGGGCCGCAATCTGATGTGGACGCTTCTTCGGTGCTTGGAATAGTCATAGCAGGCACTGGTCAGCCTCTTAGCTGGCTTTGGATCGACTTCTACCAGCTCGACATTCTTGATGGGCTCGTGAGCCTCCGAGCGCGTCTTCTTTGTGTCTAGCCCGCTATAGCTTCTAGCCAAGAGGGCTCGTGTGCATTGATGCTTGAGCCCTCATGGCGCGACGACGTTGTGATCGTCGCGTCCTCACCTCTGAGTGTGGTGTGTGCCCTCAACAAAGGGCTGACACGACCTGTCGTTGGGGAAGTGGATCCCGAGCACGACGCGGTTTGGTTCATTCGACGCGGCGCACAGCGTGCTCAGGGGGGCCTCCTCCTTAGATGTATGCGCCTCGGGGCGATAGCTGATAGCTTGCTAAGGCGTGATGGGTGGTGTATCTGCCTTGCAGGATGGAACCCTGGCTTGGGCTTGGCCATGCGTGGCATCACGTTGGCTGGCCCCTTGATCACTAGAGACGGCACCGCGCGGTGGCGGGCGGCTTCATTGCTCATGCGTGCCCTAGTTCACTGCGTTCCACTGGTGGCAGAGATGTTGTTCGGGGTGTGACTCTACCGTAGGGTCCAGTTTCACCATGCGGCGAGTCTAGACTGGATGAGTGCTGATGATGGGCGTTGACCCATTGGTTTGAGCGATCTCATGGTTCCCTAGAAGGATGTGGCCACCGCGGGCTATCCCTTGGGCGGGGTCGCCATGAGCCATGGCCGTCTGGCTTCCTGGGAAGTCTTGGCCCTGTCCGGTGATGAGAGAGGGCACTGGGCCCCCTACGTAGGTGCACTCCGGGATGCAACCCCTGAGAGCGGTTCCGAGAGTGTGTCCGCTGTGGACCGTGGGAGGATCTAGACCTCCGAGATGGAGGTCCGGGTCACAACTAAGGGTGGACGCGGGCATCGGCCCTTCGGTGTGGTTAACCGCGTGGTTCCCCAAAAGGATGTGGCCGGTTGAGGCCATCCCTTGGGCGGGGTCGCCATGAGCCATGGCCATCTGGCTTCCTGGGTAGAAGTCTTGGCCCTGGTCAGTGATGATAGAGGGCACTAGGCCCCCTACGCAGGTGCACTCCGGGATGCAGCCCCTGAGGATGGTTCCGAGAGTGTCCGCCATGGACTGTGAGATCCGGTCTGGGTCGCAACTGAGGGCGGATGCGGGCGTCGACCCTTTGGTGTGGTTAACCACGTGGTTCCCCAAAAGGATGTGGCCAGTTGAGGCCATTCCCTAGGCGAGTTCATTGCGAGCCGTGGACCTTTGGTTTCCTGAATGGGAGGCCTGGCCATGGCTGGCGGTGAGCGAGGGTATTGGCCTGTCTGGGTAGGTGAACTCCAGGATGCTACCATCATAGGTAGTTCCGAGAGTGAGTTCGCTGTGGACAAATGAGAGTGGTCGACTGTCCCCTACCTGGCGAGCCAACTGTTGGTGTTTCGTAAATCAGACTAGTAAACTTATACGATTGTCGCGTTGCTCTAGGAAGCCAATGGTAGCATCCAATAGACATGAGGATTTATACTGGTTCAGGCCAAAGCCCTACGTCCAGTCTCAGAGATGATCGAGTGCGTGTTCCTCGCTAGAATGGTCTGAAGTTCTTACAATGGGGGCGCAAGAATGGTGGAAGAGGTGGAAGGACCTATGCTAGGCGAAGGGCTGCCCGAAGAGAAGCTCAGGAGCCCTACTTCAATGGTGAATGAATGGAATGGTAGAGGATGTCCGTCCTCTTGCCCTGGTAGTCCTTATATAGAGTTCAGGGCCAGGGCTCATACAAAGAGGAGGTTCTCCCGACCAAAGGGTCGAGAGCCTAAGGGAGGGCCTAGCTAACTTGGCTTGCAAGCTACACCGTCTTCTGGTGCACGATCGGTTGTGGCTATCGTCATGGTCTTCTAGCCACGTTGCGGCAGGATGTGACGTGACGCTACTGTGCCGGCTGTGGCGGCACTGTAGCCTTGATGGTGGTTTGTCAGCTGTCCTGTGCAATGTGGTGTCCTTCATGGCCTTCGTCATCATCTCCAGGTTCCCAGGGGCGTCGTACCCAAGTTAGGTAGCCGCCCTAGGTCGTCGATCGTTTGGTCGCTTTGCGGGGCCGAGGGCCTTGACCCCGATCATCGGGGTCGGGGCACTCTACCGGTCTGGATGGTCCTTTCGTCGAGCCCCTTGTCATGGATCCTATCCCTTAGTGGGTGGGATCATACGTGCATCTTATCGGTCCGTATTTGGACGGTGGGTATCGTACCCGTTGTCACCGTCGTGCGGTGTTGTCTTATTTGTATGGTATGGCATAGGGTTGGCGTCTGACCGGATCGAGGTGACTATCGTCCCCTCGGCCCTTACGAGATCAGTGCGGATGCTTGCTCTTGTCAGAGTGGGTATGCTTGGCTGAGCTCGACCCCTCCCTGTCTCTCCTAGGGGTCGTGATGGGGGAGAGGTCGTACATCTCTCGAGCATCGTGCGGCTTAGGTTGGAGGAAGGGTCATGGCTGACCCTGGCCTTAATGCCCGGCCTGGTGCACTCGTCTTAGTTGGACCTCGGTCGTTCGGGCCTTCGCTATGTGGTGTGTTGTGGGCCGCGTGGCCTGCTAACTAATCGGTGCGTTGAAACACCCTAGGGTTGCAACCCCAACATCCGTATTCCGTATACTGTGTATATATATGAATTTGACTTGCATGTTATTTTATTATGTCGAATATGGTAAAAATCAGTAAGCTAATAGAAGAAAATTCAATAAAATATTTGATCACATTATAGAAGAATAGGTGATGAAACAAATAGCATATGTAAATGACTTTACATTAATAGATTAGAGATTAAAAGTGTTGCACATAATAGAGATGACGTTGATATTTTTTGTAATTAATAACAGATGGCATAGATAGCTTGCATGAAAAGATTGCAATAGTGGGGCACTTAATGGGGAATGATGTGGGCACCTTGCATGAAGAGAGAAAACATCTAATGGGGTTTAGCTTTTTAAGAGTATATATAGATATAGATATAGATATAGATATAGATATAGATATAGATATAGATATAGATATAGATATAGATATAGATATAGATATAGATTACCTAATTGTAATAGAACCGACTAAATTATAAGAACAGAAGTACAAAAACAATCACTGGAGTGATCAAATTCCTGTACTTAGGCTCCCATAACCCCGGTAGTCCGGAAATCTCGAAGAATTTCAAACAACTTTCAACATACAAACCAAGATCGTAGTGATTCAACACAACACATCATTCGTTACCACCGTTCACAAGTAGCATACGAATTACATCCATCGGAGTTCAAAATAAAATATTACAAACCGAGTTTGTTCCGCGAAAGCAACATAGTTCGATACATAACTTCATAAGTTTAAATACATTGTCAGATAGTAGTCATGTCCACAAAAGCAACTTAGATAACATAACTAGTAGAGATCGCGCCCAACGATCTAGTCCTCATTCCGGCTGGGAGGAGACAGTACTTGCAGCACCCAGAATAGAACAGGTCATCTGCAACAGGTGGGAAATAAACCTTGAGTATGAGAAGGTACTCAGCTAGACTTACCCATCAAAAACCATAAATAAAGTGACACCAAGGATCATGCACGGCTGATATAAGTGGGGCTAGCTTGACAATATTTTACATAAAAGCTTAGTACAGGTAAGAATCATTAATGCTAAAGCGTCAAGTTAATAATCATTAACCTGTCATCTATATTAGCACCTGTACTAGAGCACTCACTTGATTAGGAGCAAACAATATTAACCATAGCAGGAATAATAAGGCCATCATCATCATATCATCACTCCTGAACCATAATTATTATTTAGTGCATCTACTTTGGAGATACTCCCGTCAAGTTCTCACTAACCGGTGAGAGACGGCGACTCGATTCGAATTACAACTCAGCTGAGGGGGTATTCCTAACTCTTACCCTAGCATACATTGCAAGAGTAGCCGTGGGTCACCTTTGGTACAACTCAGGAACCAACTTTGCGGGTTCGGTCAGCGCCCGCACTCTTAGGGATTACCCTTCTGCCAGGACAATCAGGACTTTTAAATCATCTGCCCTTGGACTCACGCCTACAACTCCCTTCTGAGGCGCACTTTATACTTACTGACTCCTGGTCTGAGTTGAGCTACTCGGATTCACGGTCAGAGACACTTGAGTTTGGCTAGCTAAGAGAGAGGCATGCGTTCAACATGACAAAGAAAGGCTTCAAGAATCGGTCCTTAAGCGACACGGACGGAGTCACTGTAAGCCTACAGCCTTACAAGCCCCCGCCCGGTCTTCATTTAAATTATACCAGGTTCTTTTTCACGATAGCAAATATAGCCAACCGTGCCACATGTATAGTCCTATAGCTCGCAGGTGACAGGAAATCTCCCGACTTCTATCGCTTAAAGCAGGGCTAAGCAATCTACTTGATCCTGAGCTACATAGGATTCATGGTAATAATATCTAGACAAGGATTGGATATCTATGCAATAAGTGTTTTCATCCAACACCTAAAACTTAATGTAACAATATATATATATAACATAATACTTAATTGTATTTCAGAAATTAGGAGGCTTATAATGCTCCGGGGCTTGCCTTTAACAAAGTTGCACGGGACGTGGTCCGAGCAGTCAACGACGACCTCATCTAGCACTTCTCCTGTGGCCTGCACCTCCTGAACTCTGGTTTTGGGCTACTGCACCTTTGGAGCTTCCTGGCTCGTCCCGTCGAATTCCAGCAAAGTCACGCCCTCCGGTACACCTATTGCATGCATATGCAGAAGATGAGTACAATGAATGCATAAGAGTGACATGATGCTTATGATGGATGAATAACAGCAAGTAACAAAACATCACAAGACATTCGTTGACCGAGTAGGTGCAACGCTCTATTCAAATCACTTTAAAACGTGTCTCGATCTTTCTTCTAAAGAGCAAGATTAAACTCACCTAACTTGCACAACCTAAGATAAAGATGTTCATCTTCAGTTAAAGGCCTAACACCTGCACCTAAACTCACCTTAATCAAATTTAAGCACCTAATACATCACCAACATGCTTAAGTATAATAAAGACACACTTAATCAGAAAGTTCAGGTTTCACATCGAAAGGAGTAGTTCATTAAATCAATCACAACAGGAGTTCTACAAATACAATTGACTTGCAAGAGGACATTCTGAAAAGCTTATAAAATTATCTACAAATCATTTATAAACATCAAAGCATGATTCTAAATTTTACTAGGTCGAATTAAAGCAAACACAGAATCTGTTCTGTGCAAACAAAGAGCAACCCAAAGCTGAGAGTCAACTTTGAACAGCTATAAATCCTAAATTATATAACCAAATTCCACCAAAATTTAACAACAATAATATCATGAAATTCACAACAACTTTGTTATAGACCACAAGACATAAAACCATCATTTACATAGAGTAATTAACAACATCTTGAAATCTATCCAGAATTGACAAATTCACTAAATTAAATATTTAGTGATATAGCAAAAGCACACTTAAGCTAAACTAAGTTTACCAACTTATTACACATCTGAAAAGAACACCAGAAAATGTAGTGCCAAGATCTAAATAATTTCTTTAATGTCCTTTATTAATTTATTTAGATAATTAAGTGAATAAAGGAACCTATATCAAAACTCCACAAATAAATCTATAAAAATTATAGTGACTACCACATACATCCAGGAGGCTACCATAAAATTTTTATAGCATTTGAGAAAGTATATTTTCCTACACAAAAAATAACAGATGGAAAGACTAATTTTGGCATAAATGAGAAACCCTATTGAAAAGTATCAAACAACAGATTTCACATTTTTCTTGGGTTCTTACTGACATGAAAATAACACTCACCAAATTTCACCTTTACTGGATCTATAGATAATTTATGAAAATTCACACAAGATCCAACCGTGCAAATAATATAAATGCATAACTCCACCATATAGTAGCCAAAATGGATGGAATTTAAACTATAGGCTACTTAGGACATAAACAGTACCCCATAAAAATTTCAAGTCATTTGGAGCTATACAACAACAGATACAAATTTCTCCTATTTCCTAGTGAATAAAAGAGATAATTTATAGCTTCAATTTCCATAACAGAACATGACATATTTTATATTTTTAATAAAAACTAGACTTCACAAGGAACACCACAAAATTTGAATCACATCATTTGGATCTCTAAATCACCATATTTGGATTTTTGAATTTAACACTCAAATATGTGAAAAGAATAAAAACAAAACAAAAACCTAACTCTACTCGGCTACTAGGCCGGCCCGATGGCGCAGCATAGCCCACAACCAGCTCCCGCCCGCCTGAGCGCTGACAGCGGGGGCCCGCTGGTCAGAGGGACAGAGATAGGGCGCGGCTTCACCCGGCCGCTACTCGTCGACGGCGAGACCACCGGCAGCGAGGCCATCGCCGTTGTCCTCCCCATGACCACCCGCACACAGTGGTGCCTCTATTTTGACCGGTGGGGCATGGGAACACCGCCATCGGCATGCATGGCGGACGGCGGAGGGGGTCTAACGGTGCTCCGGCAAGGTCCGGCCATTTTAGGTGCGGCGAAGCTCGGTACGAGCTTCTCGGACTCGCGGGGAAGCTGAGGGAAGGGAGAGAAGGGGGTGAAAGGGATTCGGTGATAGCCGGCCGTGGTAAGCTCCAACTCCGGCGAGCCTCGGTCATGGCGGTTGGCGGCGGAAATGGCCAATAGGCCCTTACCTAAGCTCGGCCGGCTCAACGAAGGGGTTGACGAGGAGCGGAGCTAGGCGGAGCTACGGGCGCGATTTGGTGGGCAAATGCGCAGTGGAGAGCGCGCACGAGCTCAGTGAGCTCGCGGCGACGATGGTGCTTGGCTCCTCCGCCTCGGTGAGCACAGCAGAGAGAAGAGGAGGCAAATGGAGGGGGAAGCGAGCTAGAGGGAGGCGTGGCGGCCTTGAGGGTGCCGTGACCCGACCGGCGGACCCCATGCCGGCGTACGGCTGCCACGATGCGTCCACGCGGCGTCGACGGCCTGTGGCCGGTCGGCCACCCCCTGTTTTCAGTTTGAACTGCAACATGTGAAACAGTGTCTTGAAACATTTGCAACATCACAAAGCCAGAACAGCAGCTACTTCCTTGACCTATATCTCATGATCCAGGCCAAATCTTGGGGTGAGCCAATTGACAAAGTTGAAGTTTGACAAATTCTCTACAACTTTGTTTTAATGAGTCAAGTCCAGATCGGCACAGTTTGAGAGATACAAGGCAAAGAACAGGGACTGTTTTGAGGAGACAACAGAAATCCAGCAGAGCAGAAAAGCTGAATTTTGAGAGGGTTAGAAGGTGATTCATGAGATGAGCCAAAAATAAAGTTTGTAGCTGATAAAAGTTGCCACAACTTTTTTATAGATGACTTTGGCAGATTTGGAGTCTAAGATGGACATTTTGGACAGTTCAGCAGATGTACTTCTCAAGTCAACTAGGGAAACAACACTCCAACTGACTAGTGGGCCCTATTGAGCATGTTAGGGTCAATTCCATGAGATGACCATATTACAACTTTTGTTCCTTAATAAATTGGCTACAACTTTGCTTAAGGTTGCACAAACATGCATAAACATCTGATAGCACTTTTTAAACAAGGGATCAAAAGAGGTCTAGAAGTCAACCTAAGTCAACTATGGCTTAGGAGCTAAGTTGGTCAACATGGTCAACATGAACATTGTCCCATAAGGTATCCTAAGCATAGTTAAGGTATTAGTGAGCATGTTTGACTACCCCTTGCATTATCTACACATGATCATAAGCAACACATAAAAGAAACCTAGAATAACAAGCATGGTTTCACATGTTTCACTACCATGTTTCACTAGTTTCAAGCAAGTAACACACACATAGAGATGATGCATGAATGAATGATGCTTATGCTCACGTAATGCAAATGCAAAATGAGGCAAGATAACATCTGGGGTGTTACACTAATAATCGTAAATGGTCAAAAATATGATTTAGAAGACCGTGTCACTCAAAACCGCACCTTAAAAAATGGAACAGAGGGAGCACTAGATCAATGTTATAATATATTTTTATAATAAACTATTTACTTACGCCAAAAATAATAAATCTATTTAAATATTACAAATGGTCTGAAGTTCTTTTTATTTTTTATTTAGGACAGAGTTGTAGTTCTTATGATATTCTTTTATTCTTGAACAAATGCTCGCAGGCATTGGCTTTAGTTTGGTGTACCAGGAGTAATAATGTATAATAATAGGCAGAAGGGCTGTTTCAATTAGGATATGATAAAATCAGCAACTTGCAAAGTGGATTATTCTATTTACACCCTTGCTCTGTTCTAGGAGGAGCACGCACATGCTTGTTCTTTTCTTAATGAAAGATACATATTTCGTCAGGGTGTGTTGAAGCATTATCCAGTCTTTGAAACCTATAAAATGAGATCGAGGCAGGTACTACTATAACACCAGCTATGAAAATCTAAATTATTGTTACTAGCATTCTGTCAAGGTTCCTCTCTCATGATCTATTTTATTTTAAGAAAAAGAAATGGGGAGAAGAGAAGTGTAGTTTGGAACGAAGGAGACAGGTCCTCCATACATGACAAACGCGGTTAAGCTACAGACAAGTCTGAAACCATACGAACCAGCAAACAAACGGACCAAACAAAACAGGTATGCTTTTGAGAGGCCTGTGCCATTCCCAGCAAAGTACAACTAAACAAGGAGTAACGAAGCATAGGTCGGAGATTCTTCACCACTCTATACTACTAAGGGTTGTTTGGTTCACCTAAACTAAACTCTAGTCCTAGTTTTGGATGCCAAATAGAAAGACTAAATATAAGTTAATTATAGATTAATAAGAACTAATACAGGCCAATTGATGTCTAGAACTCATCAGAAAGAAATTGACTAGTTTATATTTAGCTTATCATTATCCCGTGACGCACTAAATTTTAGTCCGATGATCTAAACACGCTCTAACCTTCTTGTCTCTTCGATATTCTTTCTTTCGTATACTTTTAGTTCCTATATATAGGATTTCTCTTCCAAAGACTTCATCTAAGAAGTCAGAAACCATGTTTAGATAGTTTCAGTCTTTTTTTTAATAAAAAATAGTTTCTCAGTTTCTCTCGTAGTATCGTTTCATAAGCTAACGTTTGGTAAAGTTTTCTCTAAGAAGTCAGAGAAACCAAAATTGGAACCACTCAAAAAGCTCTATTAAAGAGGACCCTATATTTCGGAAGATAGCTTTATATGGTGTACGTACCATAGCAGCGTATCCGGCCCATTGTTGTGTTTGATGAGTTGGAGACCAATATATAGTAGTATCAAATATATTATTTCTATCCCGAGAAGGATGCAATTTTAGTATTATCTTTAATTACTCAAATTATCTAAAGTTTGATCAAGTTTGTTGGAAAATTATAATTATATTAATGTTTATGATATAAAATATGATTTTTATGAAAATAAATTCCACACGAGTCCTATTTGATATGATAAACATTAATATATTTTATATAAAATTTTTCATACTTAAAAATGTTTGATTTGATACTATGAGGCAGTATGCTTTGGACAAGAGAACAGATCCAAAACCTGCAGTATACTTTACGTATAGCATATTGGAAGGTAGCAAGAGTGAGAGATGCACACACACAATGGCTGTCCACGCAAACATAGATAGATTCACAGATATATGATCTCGGTGACACAGGAATATATATGATCTGAATGAGAGCAAAGAGGACAAATGGGGTGGTAAACGCCGGGGTGCAGGAAAGCTGGGACGCTGTTGTTTCCATCTGCGTCTCGTAGGATGTCTCTGGCAAGGGAGAAAAGTGGTCACGACGCATGTTTTGGAGAGAGAAAGATAGAGAGAGGACTGGTGCTGGCCTGGTGTTGGTATACACGGCCAGCCCACCAGCCGGAGCACGGAACCTATCCTGCCTCCTCGGTTCGGCAGAAGGGGAATCTGTGCAGTATGGGGGCCAGCCTCAAGGGGCAGTGCTTGGTATGCATGCTCAGCAGTCAGCATCACCGTCTACGCTCTCATGCAGTCCAGCAAAGGAGCTAGTTAGCAGGCTAGAAGCTGCAGTGACAGCGGTATCCATTGCCAAGGCCCTCCTAAGTAGAATTAATTATCACCCAGATAATTTTTAACACTGTATATCCAGTCTAAATCCATACTCTAAATCCGCACTCATGTTACTCTAAATCCATACTCTAAAAGGAATATTTCGTCCTATTCATCAAGATTATCTCATTTATATCATTTTCTTCCGTACTCATCCAACCTCTATATTTCTTATCTATACCAACCACCATATATTTTATTCAACAATCCCAACTACCATCTCCTCTCTCCTCATTTTTTTCTTTTCCTTTCCTTTTCTTTTTCTTTCTTTTCCGCTCTCTCTCTCTCACGAGTACGAGGCGCCGGGCCGTCCCTCTCTCGGCGAGCGCGAGGCGAGGCGAGGCGTGGGCGGACGGCGTGCGGCGGCCTCGCGAGTGGCGGTCGGGCGGCCTGGCCAGCGGCCTCGCGAGCGCGGGCGGCGGGCGCTGGGGGCGGTCGTCGGCGGCACGACTCCGGGCGAGCGCGGCTCCGGCGTAGGGAGATGGCGCTGGGGGCGATCGTCGGTGGCACGGCGAGGCGAGGCTAACGCCGGCGAGCGTGGCTCCGGCGGCGCGACTCCAGGCGAGCACGGCTCCGGCGCGGGGAGATGGCGCTGGGGGCGGTCGTCGGTGGCGCGGCGAGGCGAGGCTGACGCGGGCGAGCGCGGGCGAGCACGGCTTCGGCGCGGGGAGATGGCGCGGGGAGGCGCGCTCCTCTGCTCCACTAGCGGCGGACCTTCCTCGATTCCTCGACGGAGCTTCCTCGGCGGCGCTGCTCCTCTGCGATCGAGCAGGCGGGAGGACGCCGCGCGGGCGGCCGGCGAAGCGAGGTGGACGCGCGGGCGGCCTGCGCTGCGCGGGCGAGGTGGATGAGGACGAGCAGGGTCGGAGGAGGACGACGCGCGGGCCCCGCGTGGCGTATACCGGGACTCTCCGTACGTCCGCCATAGCTAGCAGTCGAGAGCCCTTCCATAATTTTACCGGGGCCTTTACCGTCCCCCGCTGTGGGAGTTTCACATGGTATATGTGTTTGCCGAATGTATTTACAAGTCCCGCTGCGGATAGTCTAAATAGAAGGCTGATAGCTGCACTAACAATTAGTCTTTGCATAACTATATGTATATTAACTTATTAGTTGACAAGATTTAGCTAATTTGGGCTAAAATGCTACCGGCTAATGGCACCAAAACAGCACACGCATGCAGGGACGGAACAATTCCAAGGGTAAACCTACTTTTTGGCATGATTCCAAGGGTAAACCAACACGCATCCAAGAGTTGGTTTCCTAATGGGTTATAATCAGGTCTAAGCTAATCCGTTTATAAGTATATCAACATAAGCATTGTGCACCGAAGAGATGAGGCAGCCTCGGGGTCAGATCCACCATTGGTTAGTTGGTCTAACTCACCCTAGTCGTAGGGGCTGATTATGGCATCGGTGATGTAACACCCCGACCCATTAATAGCCTGTAGTAGTTAGCCTATGTGGCCCATATATGGTTGTGGTTGGTGAGTTTAGTACCAACTTGGTTTAGGAGGGTGAGGGTCAGCTTATAATCCTTGTCGCTCCAAACATAGCACCTTCGGGTTAACCCTTTTACACAATGGATGACAAAGGTGTAAGAGAGGTGCTATGGCATAATAACCATGTATCAAGGGGTGCTTCTGGTCATCTACTACATATGTAGTAAGCTGCCAAGGGTGTCAATCCTTTAGGTGGGGGGGCAAGAGGGGTGAATGTAAGACCCCAAATAATGAGTAGCATGTAGTAGTCGGCCCATGATCTTCACTAATTCCCTTGGCAATGGCTTGAACAACTTGATGCACCATAGGATATGCACCTCAACTTTGCCAAGTCTCCAAATTGCCCAAAGTCCACTAGAATTCTCACTTCTCCTTCATGATCCAAACCTTTTTGGTGCCATTCATGGTTGAAATAGTCTCCTTTGGCACCCACATAGACTTGGTTCACCCCTTGTTGGCTTGCTTGTTCACCTTGATAGCCACCACCTTGCCATTCTATTTCTTCAATAGGAAGGGTGTGGTGGTCTTCTTGTTCACCTTGTTGGTGTAGGCATTGGAGAGTTTGCTTCTTTTGTTTTTCTCTTTCTTCTTTTCTCCCCCTTCCACCTTGTGGCCTTCCTTGTGGCACAAGTAGCAAACCATAGTTGCTCCCTCATCAAGCTTCTTCACTCCCTTGATGATGTTATCTTGATGAGGTTATGATTGCTCATTCTTGCCTTTCAACAAGATCAAGTCCTTAGTGAGGTGATCCACTTCTTGCTTATAAGCATCTCATTCTCCATGGCAACTTCGTCGGTGCATGAATCTATGTTGACGGTCGCTAACGTCAACTATAAACCGTCATTTTAACCTGCATTTACCCTCAAAATCAATCACCAACATAGGAATAGAGGTTTAAACTAACAAATTCCACGTCTTGGTGAATATTTGTATGCAGGAGGATTTATCCAGAAAATGGATCTAGTGGGCCATGTTATCTCAACAGATGATGTTTATCTGCAACGAAACCGACTCCACTGGACTCCAATCCACCGTCACTAAGTTACCGATGAAGATGATGGCAGAGGACACCATAGGGGGTCCACCGACCTATAGGTGGGGTCGGCCAACCCCCTATTTCCACCAAACACTATGCCATCAAATGTGGATCCTCCACCGACCTTAAGGATCAATCTCCACCATGCTTCAAGGTCAGTTCGTAATGGAGAGTCAAGATGGAGTTTTGCCATGGATTCATGGGCCCACAGGGTGCCAAGTGCCCCCTATAAAAGGACCCCTATACCCCCTCCAGAAGGCATCGCATTCAAGAGAAGGTTTTACTCTTATTGAACATAGAAAATAGAGAGATAGAGAGTGAGGGAAGAGTTTGGAGATATTATCGGGTTTGTCGGTGCTTTCTCTTCGACTTGTACCTTGGCAGATCCAGACTCTATCCAAGTCTGCATTTGAGATACTTCTGGTAATTGATTTCTATCTAAAGTAAGTTTTGTGTTCTCTTATTCGCGGTTCATATTTCTTTGAGTACTTTAATCCTTGCTAGGCCTCGGGATTAAAGTAGTAATCGTTAGCATAAGCATGGTGCTTAGGCTTTTGGCTAACTATGTTTGCTTCCTGCTCCTGGTCGCATGGTAGGTAGTGGGTGGTGACAGCCCCATCTATCCTTTGTATTCCACCCCATGCTAAGCAGGTTCTTAAATTTGTTGGACTGTAGTCGGTTGGTTGAGTTATCTTTAGCGGTGCTCTATCTTCTAGCGGCATCCTGAAGTGAACATTAGAATCATAAGTCTTGCTTTACTTAGGATCATAACCGTAGGAATCCTCTCTACTCATAGTTTAACTTATACCTTGTTTGCTATCCCTGGCCGAACTAGTTCTTAGTTACCACACACATGTTTTCCCGTGGATACGATACTCAAAAATACTCTAGGTGAAAACTATTTTGATACCCATGCGCTTGCAGATTTTGTCTGTGTGCCACCACAGGAGTCAACAATCTACAACAACATGCTGAACATAACTCGTTGAACGGGTGTGAGTCTAAATCAATAAGAACAATGTAACATGTAGAGGCATACTTTTTAATTATGTCATAAAGTGAAACCTTTTTACGGGTGTTTGCACTAGCTCCAAGTTTTTCAGTTTTGTTAGCTAACTCAACATTGTAATTTGCAAGGGAATCAAATTTTCTAGTTCTTTATAACTAGAAGTTGAGTTAGCTATTTTTTATTTTAGTTCTTTTAGTTGTTGTTTTTGTTTAGTGCAAACTTCAACATAAAATTTTACTTCTTTATGTAACACCCAGAATACAAAAAGAAAAAATATGCTTTTAGGAGAAAAGCACACATGGCAAAAGGTTAATTGGGAGTTTTATTAAGTAGCAAAACAATGCCTTTTTATACCCATCACTTGGTGATGATCGGAGACCATGGATGCATAGAACTCATCAAATACATTCTATTTGACTACTTGTACATATCAATTGGATTTTTGATAGTTGAGTTACGTCCTTTGCTAGGCGGAGGGAAAAAGCTATAATACTTGCATTCTGCTACAGTAGCCTCATTCAGCTACAGTATGCGAGAGCGCAAAGTAAAACACATGATGGGTCACACGTTTGTGTTACTCACATGATCCATTTGTGCCTCGTCGGAGGCGAAGAAGAGCCGCCCGAGGATGGGGTAGCGTTATGGGGAGGGGATTCACTCACCAGTGGGTGTAGAAGAGGGTTTGAGGCGGTGGTCATGACACGGCGGTGGTGGCGAGCGATACGGTAGCGGGACATGCTGGCAGGGGCGCCGCTCGCCAGGGGCGATGAAAGATGGCGGTTGGTTGGGGCTAGAGGCAGGGGCGTCGTGTCAGAGTAGTCATCGGCAGCCTTGTGATTAGAGGAGGGTGGGGTCCAGGAGTGGTAGTGGGAGATGGGTGGGGCAGTGATGTGGCGGGAGCCGCCGACCGTGGGTGGTGGATGCGTGAGGGAGCGTTCGGAGGAGGAGGGGTACCAGTGGGGGCGACAGGGGGGAGGTGGCAAGGGGCAGGGGCGAGGGTGGCGCTGACGAGGAGGAAGACGGGTCGTGCGGTTCCCAGTCACGTGACCGGTCACGCAATATCTTTGTCCACGCGAGTGGCGGAGCTGCAGGATTGATTGCTTCAGATTGTTTGCAAGCGCATTAAGGCAAGCAAAGCCCCTGACTTCAGTATGGAGGAGGATGGGCATATTTACTTCAGAGGTCATCTTTGTGTGCCACAAAATGCTGAGGTAAACATAGTGATTTTGAGGGAACCTCATCATACTCCATATACGGTGTATCCATTTGAATTGGTCAAAACTGAGGGTTCGTGTTATTAGCTTGGCATGGCCAATAGATACTCCCTCTATCTCAAATTATAAATCATTTTAACTTTTTTGGAGAGTCAAAGTATCTCAAATTTGATCAAATTTATATGATAAAATAATAAAATTTATGATACCAAATAAGTATCATTAGATTCTTCATTCTTCATTAATTATATTTTTATATTATACCTATTTGACGTCATAAATCTTTGTAATTCTTTTTATAATTTTGGTCAGACTTGAGATGCTTTGACTCTACAAAAGGTTGGAATGCTTATAATTTGGAACAAGGGAGTAGAAAATAATTATTTTTATGCGACCATTCATATGCATTCAAGTTACATTCCTCGGTCGTACTGCCTACCTAATTCTTTTGAGGAAACTGGTGTGCGTAATTTGTACATGGACCTCCAAGACAGTTCAGTATGGAGACCGTATTTGGAAATGATCAGACTGTATGTTCATCTATATTTCTTTCGTGCATGGCAGGCGCTATATGCTTTGTTTGTTCATGCACACACACATACGAACAATATAATGCAGCCTTTAGAAGGAAAACACGGTGAACAATGCCAGTAAAGAGTTCAAAGAAGTATGAAACCTGCAGGCCAGTTTTCAAGAGAGAATAATCTCGGCAGGCGCGCACATGGAGAACCATCCAATCCTCGTCTGACATATATATGCGCACACATCTTTGACTGGCTTTGGGGGTGGTCACTGGTCAGACATGGATGGGATGGGACACATAGCCGAGTTGTTTCTAACTTTCCAGTGATGCAAAAATTTGACACATTTGTTATTTTGGTAGCCATGGACAATGTGTCCAGTTTCACATAACTAGCTGCGCACACCTGTACTGTGTACCTAGCTAGTATCTTCTTTAACACCAAGAGCCACTTATGTTACCACGTCTAAGTTTAGGCAAATTTGACTGAGTATCTTTTTATTTGGTTCTTAGCGAGCTACATCTGTAAACAATATTTAGTTTGACTGAGTTATGCTTTTATTTGGTCCCATGGGCTAATCATTTAGAAAAGTCTGGTGAGAAGTGTGTAGCAGAATTTGATGTGGTAACCTTAGGTTGGTTTGGCGCGCCTAACAATTTGCTCGCGCTACAATTGAAAGGGGCTGTACAACCCGCCCTTTAATTACAATCATTAATGGACGCACCGGTAGTGATGTTTGTTGAAACAACCCTCCCTTTGCAACATTTGAAAGGTTCAACATCCCTATCACAAGAATTTGGTTAGCCAAAAATCAGTTGTGATGCTACAAATCACAACTAGTTCATAGCACCAACTAGTTATGACGAATTGGATGAGAACAACAAATGTTCTGTAACACAAATGGGTTGTAAACATGTCAAACGCAAATTATTGTTCCACATCGAACCGGTTGTATGCTCTTAAAAAACAAGATGCGTCCACTCTACAAGATTTTGTGAAAACCTCACTCCAATATTTTGAGGTTATAAATTAATCTTTAATTTTATAAATATAGTAGAAGAGCCTTTTGTTATGTTTTGCATGCAAGGTTTGCTAACTTATTTCACTTTAAATGTACACCAAGGCATTGTGTCTATCTAGAAGACCTAATGCGTTGCTCTTTTTTTTGTGGATATGCATTTTTCATATAATTTTGGTTATAAAAATGATGTCACATTATATCATTTTGACTTCATTGTCAATAAATCAAATATGAATGCTCACATGTTACTTTTGATATATAAACAAGGTTGACACTTGCAAAAGTTGAATAGTATTTAAGAGAGATCGAATCATCACTAGAGCATTGCATTGGCTGATTGCATCTTGGTGGCACTAGTGATTGTTGAAGCTTGGGTGTTCTTTTTACTCTTGGTGGTTGCCTCCACCGAGATGATTGGAGCTTCAGTGATTGGTGAGGCGCATTGGTGATTGTTCCCATCCCCAATCAAGTTGATTGTGAAAGGTTGTTGATCCCACCTTGCGGAGTGAGAAGGGATATTCTAGTAAATTGCTCCTGGCTAGAAGGAGGGCTTATGGGCTTAATTCTTGTGACACCCAAGTTGTGGGTCTAGCTTGTTACGCTAGTGAGTGCGTGAATCATTCACCTAAGACCCGTCACAACGGGCATTAAGTTTTCGGCAAGCAATCGAACCTCAGGAGAAAAATTGATTGTGTCATCTCTCTTGCCCGGTTCGGTATAATCACTACACCTATATTTCATTCATATTCTCGCTAGTGTAGTGCTTGTTGCTTGTGTGGCTGAGTAGTGGTAGCTCTCTTGTTAGTAGTAGCACTAGTTAGTTTCAACTAGTTGCTAGTTGGTCTCTAGTGTGGTTATGTAGCTAGTAGCTTTGTGTGTTGAACAGGATAGAAAAAAATTGCTACTAGACTTGTGTACGGGGCTTGCTTGGAGTGAACTAGAGCTACTACTTGTAGTGGCTATTAGGATTACCTATTGTACTAACCACTTCACTCTAGCGATCTGTGAATAGTAGAAGGATTTTTATGGGATATTTGATGGGGATGGGGTTCCAGATCTTCCATCAGGTCAAGTTAAATAGCGATTTTGTTGGAGAGCAACACACTGATCCAGCTTCAGATAACAAAGACCCAAACTCTGCAACCTTACCACCACGTCTTCTTTGGTTATCAATCGGGTCACAGTCCAGTTGACCTTGCCAACAAGGCTAATCCCTGTTGTGAATTGAAGAACATAAGAAAAAACAAGATAAAACACAACTCAAGTAAAGTGACAATTGTGGATATATAATTAAGATCTCAAATGTGAGGTTTCACAAACCGATAGTGGTGACTATTCAATAACAGATTGATCTAAAGAAAAACACAAACCCTAACATGGGTGGTGATTACTCAATATAAGGTCTAAGGGTCATCACACCCCCTGGACACGCCCCCTAACAGGCTCTAAGACGATACATGGCCGAACGGACCAAAAGACTGTGTTGCAGCACCTTGACAAATTCTAGACACCGAATTGTTTCAACGATTCCCATTGACTCCAGTCGAATTTGGACCTCAAACAAAGCTATTGGTTACCTTTTGAATTAGGTTTCTATGCATATGTGTATCATAAAAACGGAGTCTGTATGCATCTTGACGGTTCATTTTACTGCAAGCTATCCTAAAGGCCAAGGAGACTCGAACTCAAGCTAAATTGGGCCTCCAGCTTGGCTTGGATGTCCTTGATGGTCCTCCATAGCTCTCTCCAAGTACTTCATGACCCTCTCCAATGTTCTAAGTAAGATAACATCATTAGGTAGCAATCTATTCTCGAAACTGTGAAAAGGATCGCTTAAGAATAAGCCACATATCTAGATTTAATTGTCGCATTCGTGCTCGGGTCATTGGACCTTGCATAACAGTTGGAGAATCAGTGGGTGCATCCGAAGGAGTGATGTCCTCATCATTCTCCCCTCTTGAAGTGGAGTCATCCTCAACTCAAGCTCATCTTCTTCTCCCAAGTATGGCTTCAAATCTGCAATGTTAAATGTGGGACTAATCCCAAACTTGGGTGGCACCTCAAGTTTTTATGCATTGTCATTTATTTTCTCAATTATCTTAAAAGGAGCAACTCTTGGCATTAATTTAGACTTATGCATCTCTGAAAATCTATCTTTTCTCAAGTTCAACCAAACCAAATCACCTAGTTCAAGTTTAACTTCCTTTCTTCCTTCATTACCAGCAATTCTATATTTTTCATTCATAGTGGTTTCATGCAAGAATAAACTCAGCATGCTCTTTAGCATCATTATGTGTTCTTTCAGTGGTAAGCCAAGGCAAAAGATCAATAAGAGCATGGAGGTTAACTCAATACACTACCTAGAAGGGACTTACCATGGTGGTGGAGTGTTCAGCCCTCTTATATGCAAAGTCCAAATGCGGCAAACACTCTTCCCACATCAAATTGCACTTCAAGATTTCTCTCAACGTGGTGAAAGGTCTTGATGGCTAGAGGGGGGGTGAATAGCCTATTAAAATTTTCCTACAAAGTGTGCTAAACAAGTTTATCAATATAACAAATAGCGAGATGCGAGTTTTGCTTAGCCTACGGGGTGTTTTCAAGCCACCTATCCAATTCACAATTCTAATATATATGCACTCAACTGCACAATTCAAACCGAGAAGGAAACTACAACTAAAACTAGCAAGCTACACAAAAGAGCTACTCTAGCAAAACTATCTAGCTAGCAAAGGTAACTAAGAAGGTAATGCGGAGTTGAGTTAGGAGGGTATCACCGAGGGGCGAAGTATTGAGCCAACCAATATGATCAACAATAAATACCAAGACAACCGAACACCGGGATCAATCAATCACAATATGAACTGATGACACAAGATTTATCCCGAGGTTCACGTGCTTGCCAGCACGCTAGTCCCCGTTGTGTCCCTCTTCACCACGTGGTTCAGTGGCTAATCGGTCACACATCGAGCCTCTCAAAAGGCGCCACAAGAACCTACCAAATGGCAAGAGGTTGCAATAACACGAGCAATTTACTAACATTGTCTTTGGCGCTTCGCCGAGGTAGGCACAAACCCCTCACAATCACCGGAGGTAGCCAAGAACAATCACCAACTCTTGCCAATGCCTCCAAGCTGCTCTAAGCCATCTAGGTGGCGGCAACCACCAAGAGAAACATGAATCCCATAGCAAATCAACCACCAAGTGCCAACTAGATGCAATCTCACAATGCAAATGCACTTGGATCACTCAGTCTCACTTTGAATATGCAAAGAAGCAAGAGAGATCAGTGAATTTTCGTTGTTTTCTCGTTCCGCTTGTTTCGCCCTTTCACTTATGAGCTAGACTAAGAATGTGTATCACTTTAGCACATATTTTAGCTCATGAAAACACCGCATGATAATGCCTCCAAATCTCGACATTGGCATAAAGGAAAATAGGCATTTCAACTCCTCGAAAACGCCTGAATCCCGCCTCACAAGCTCAGTAGGAGGGAGAGAGGACCCCAAACCCTCTCTACCGCTCAAACACTACCGCCATCATAAATGTGCTAACACCACCAAGTGATCATCATCACGTGCAAGTGTGTTAGCATTTTTACAATCATTTTTACAATCTAGTTTGAACTCCCCTTTGTATGTCACCAATGATGGAATCCAATGGATGGTCTCTAGCAATGTTGGTTGGTTGAAGCACTTGCACTTGATTTCTTGGATGTTGATGTTGATCATGAGTTGGAGATGACGAACTAGCCACTTGTTGATCTTGTTGCACTTGAGATGATGTACTAACTTGATTTTGCACAAGAGAACCCCTAGCTTGAGTGATTGGACTTTGGAGCACTTGAGCTATGTTGTCATCCACATCAATCACTTGCTTTGGTCTAATGTCACCAATATCCATTCCCTTTATAGCATTACTCAATTGAGTTCCTCTCACATCATCCAAGTTTTCTTCTTCATCTTGAGAGGCATTTGTTTTATCAAACTCAACATCATGTACTTCTTCAAGTTGTCCACTAGCTAGGTTCCATACTCTATAAGCTTTGCTTGAAGTTGAGTAGCCAAGTAGGAAGCCTTCATCACATTTGTTTTTAAACTTGCTCAATCTAGTGCCTTTCTTCAAGATATAGCATTTGCAACCAAAAACCCGAAAGTATGCAATGTTGGGCTTTCTTCCATTCAATATCTCATATGGTGTCTTCTCTAGGAACTTGTGGCAACAGAGGCGGTTGCTATAGAAGCAAGCCGTGTTGATTGCTTCAGCCCAAAAAGAGTGACTCACATTATACTCATTTAACATTGATCTTGCCATATCAATCAAGGTTCTATTCTTCCTCTCAACTAAGCCATTAGATTGAGGTGTATACTTGGCCGAAAATTGATGCTTGATTCCAAGCTTATCACATAGCTCGTCAACTCTTGTGTTTCTAAACTCACTTCCATTGTCACTTCTCACTTTCTTGATTGTGGTCTCAAACTCATTTTGCACTCTCTTGATGAACTTCTTGAATATGTCAAATACATCACTCTTGTCCATAAGAAAGAATACCCAAGTGTATCTAGTGAAATCATCCATAATCACAAAGCCATACTTGTTGCCACCAATGCTTGTGTATGTAGTCGGCCCAAATAGATCCATGTGCAACAACTCAAATGCCTTGGAAGTACTCATAATGCTTTTCAACATATGAGTGTTGCCCACTTGCTTTTCGGCTTGACATGCACTACATAGCTTGTCCTTCTCAAATGTGATATCCTTCAAGCCTCTAACTAAGTCATGCTTCACTAACTTGTTCAATTGCTTCATGCCAACATGACCAAGTCTTCTATGCCATATCCAACCCAAACTTGATTTGGTGAGCAAGCATGTTGAAAGTTGAGTGTCACTAGCATTGAAATCAACCAAGTATAGATTCTCATATCTAAAGCCTTTGAAGATCAAGTTGGAGCCATCAACACTAACTATCTCCACGTCATCAACACCAAAGATACACTTGAAACCAAGATCACATAATTGAGCAACCGAGAGAAGATTGAAGTTCAACTTTTCAACTAGGAGCACATTGGAAATGCTATGATCATTTGAGATTGCAATCCTTCCAAGAGCCTTCACATCACCCTTGCTATTGTCACCAAATGTGATACTATCAATGCCACTATCATTTGATTTGAGAGAGTCGAATATTCTTGAATCACCGGTCATATGTTGAGAGCACCCACTATCAAGCACCTAATGCCTTCCTCCGGCCTTGTAATTTACCTACAAAATAAATTAATGTCTTTTAGGTACCCATACTTGCTTGGGTCCTTGGAGGTTAGTCACTAAGCTCTTTTGGTACCCAAATGGCCTTCTTCTTTGGACCCACAATTGGTGTACCAACAAACTTAGCTAGCACACCCTTCTCACCCTTGGTAAGAACATAACAAGAATCAAAAGGAATGCAATCCATTTTAGCATGAAACTTGTTGTTGTTTTTATTCATTTTATTACAATTAATCTCTAGATGCCTAACTTGCTTGCATCTATTGCAATAACGACCATTGCTCTTCACAAAGCGAGACTTTGGAGTAGCAAAGGCCGCCTTGTCCTTCTTGGGAGTATAGCCCAAATCCTCTTTCTTAAGAGAGAACCTTTGGCTACCTAAGCATTTTAGTAAGCGGGCATCCCCACCATAGGCATTGCCTAATGCACAGGTGAGATCATCCACCTCTCTCTTGAGAGTCTCATTCTCAACCACAAGTGTTGTATCACAAGTAGTAGAGATAGAGTTGGTTATGGTGGATGATGATGAGCTACATAAAGCATTAGTAGGGCCAACAAATAAAGAATCATCAATAATATCACATGTTAGTCCAATATCACAAGTGACAATCACTTGCTCCTCCTTAGCTTCCTTCGTGAACTTCTCCAACTTGAGGTCTTTTTCCTTGATGAGCTCAAGTAGAGTGGAGTGGGCTTCCTTAAGCCTAGTGTGAGCAACTTCAAGGTCCTCATGGTCTTCCTTTAGACACTCACGAGAGGCCTCTAGCTCATCAAAGGATTTCCTAAGAGCTTTGAGCTCTTGTTCAATTCCTTTGCACTCCTTACTCTTTTTTAGAGCAACAAGCTCCTCCATCAAGGCATCATTTTCATTGCTCTTGGCAATGAGCTCTTGCTCCAAGATTTTGCATCTCTTGGTAGTCTTCTTGTAGCCCTTGCTCATTTGATCTATTATGCCCAATAGATCACCCTTGGAGTAGTCCTCATCCTCCTCCTCATCACTCCTACAACCATCACTAGCACAAGAATCATCATCACTATCATCACTATCGGAGTTGTCACTATCCCAAGTGACCACATTGAAAGCATCTAGGCCCCAAGGTTTGGTTTCGGTAATTAATGACAACACTTTATTACCATGACTAACGTGTGTTTTGCAGAGACATTGGTAAGTTAGGTCATGGAGGTGATAACTGCTTTGAGCACTGTGGCTTCGTGTCCCTTGATGGAAATCGTTTCGGTTTTCAAAAGAGTGACGTCAAGATTAAGGACGGTTAGTTCCGGATGACGAAGTGTTGAGACACATTCGGAATAGTCGTTAGGATCTTCGTTTTTCTCTTTTGGCCGTACTATAAAGGGGGGCATGAATGGGTAGCTTGACCTAGGCGAGTCCTATGTTTAGGTGTGGTGCACACTTGTTAAACTTGGCGCTAGGCAACCCTAAATTAGCTCAAGGTTCAGTTAGAAGCAACTTGGTTGAAGTTGCGACGCGTTTCGACGAGTTTCGGGCTGTTTTCCAGGCACCGGACGCGGTCTTCGGGAACACCGGACGCGTCCGGTGTGTACTTAACCGCGCTAGGTTTCGGGCCTGACCACCGGACGCGGTCCTCGCGAGGACCGGACGCAGTGGTCAGCGACCGACACGTGTCATCCAGGGAGAACGCCCGTCGGACGCGACCTGGACTTGATCGGCGCGTCCGGTGCGAGTCCAGTAAGGTCCAGAGAGGACCGGACGCGTCCGGTCTTCAGGCATCGGACGCGGCCTCGCGTCCGGTGTGAGTCCAGTAAGCACCCTTGCACGTCGGACGCGTCCGGTGCTACCTGACCGGTGCGTCCGGTGGTTCGATTTCAAAAACGGGTTTTGACCGTTACGGGGGACCGGCGCGTCCGGTGCGTTGCACCGGCGCGTCCGGTGACCCCGTGTCAGAATGTAACGGTTCGTTTTCTCTGAGGGGTGTATAAATACAACCCCTCCGCCTCTTTTAGAGGTCTCTTGCTCATTCAAACATCTGAGAAAACCCTTTAGAGTGCAAGGGAGTGCAAGAGCTCTAGTGAGGATAGAGTTTTGAGAATCAAAGTTTGTGATTCCTCACTAGTGATTCGAGAGTAGCAAGTGTGCATCCACCTCCTCATTTGGGCTCGTTGTGGTCAAGTGAGAGTTCTAGCTTGTTACTCTTGGTGATCGCCATCACCTAGACGGCTTGGTGGTGATTGGGAGTTTGGTGATCATCCGGCGGAGCTTGTGGATGACCCAACTCGAGTTGTGAGCGGTTTTGGGTGATTCGCCGCGACGGAGTGTCGAAGAATCAACCCGTAGAGAGCACTTGATCCTTGCGCGGATCAAGGGGGAGCGACACCCTTGCGCGGGTGCTCCAACGAGGACTAGTGGGGAGTGGCGACTCTTCGATACCTCGGAAAAACATCGCCGTGTTCCTTGCCCCTTTACATTCAAGCAATTACTTTCTCGTATTTACTTTCATTGCTTGTTTTACATTCCTAGAATTGCCATGCTAGACTAGGATTGGAAACTAGGGTGCAAAACTTTTGACGGTAGACTCTCTAGGAACACAAGTAGGCACTAGGGGTGAATTCCGGCTTGTAGGATTTAATTCTTGCAATTATTTTTTAGAAAAGCCCAATTCACCCCCCCTCTTGGGCATCTTGATCCTTTCAATTGGTATCGGAGCCGTGTTGCTCCTAATTTAGGCTTTGCCGCCTAGAGCAAGATGTCTAACGGGGAAGGACCACCTCCCACCTTTGAGGGGGATGATTTTCCATATTGGAAAATCCGTATGGAGGCGTACCTCGAAGCCATAGATGTCGGGTGTCTTAGAGCCGCAACCGAAGGGCTTCCCGCTATCAAGGATCCCGCAAACCCCACGGGTGACGAGGAGAAGTACGACCGGTGGAATGCAAAGGCCAAAAATGCACTCTACCGGGGCTTAGGCAAAGATATCTTCAATCGTGTGCGTAATGCAAAGAACGCTCATGATTTGTGGCAAAATCTTTGTGCTCTCCATGAGGGAACTAAGAGTGAGCGTGAGGAACGCTATCATATTGCTTTAAAGAAAATTAATTCTTTTGAGATGCTTCCTAAAGAAAGTGCTAATGAAATGTACACTCGCTTGAATGTTCTTGTAGAGGACCTCAATGCTCTTGGACTCACTCAAATGAGTCAATCGGATGTTGCAAGGCGGATCTTGAGTGTGCTTCCCGTTGAGAAGTATGGTCACATTGTCACCGTGCTTCATCAAAGTGATCTCTCCACCGCAACACCGACTCAAGTATTGGGGAAGATCAATGCTCATGAGATGTACATGCACATCACTCCGGAAGAGGGCTCATCATCTTCCAAGAAGAAAGACTTGGCCTTCAAAGCTAGCCATGACAAGAAGAAGAAGAAGGGCCAAGCCATGATCGTGCAAGAAAGCTCAAGTGAAAGTGATATCGATGATGAATCACTTGCACTCATGGTGAGGAAGACCACCAAGATGCTAAAGAAGCTCAACAAGAGTGGCATCAAGTTCGATGGCAAGAAAAAGAAATTCTTCACAAGTAGCAAGAGAAAGCCCATCTCGGAGATGGATTGCTACAATTGTGGTGAACTTGGCCACCTAGCTCATCAATGCCCTAGACCACCAAAAGACAAGTTCAAGAACAAGAACAAGGGCAAGAGAAATGATTCAAGTGATGAAGAAGATGAGAAGAAGAAGAACAAGCCATACAAGAAGAAGGATGGCAAGAAGAAGGAGTTCTACAAGAAGAAGAAGGGTGGAAAGGCATATATTGTTGGTGATTGGCTCACCGACATTGAATCATCTTGTGACTCCTCCGGAGATGAGAGCGATGATGAGAAAGAGAAGGTTGCCGCATTTGTGATGGGGCCATCATCTTCACCGACATCTTCACCACCACCTTCACCGCCTTCTTCACCATCATCGTCCACTACTCACCTATGCCTTATGGCCAAAGGTGAACGTAAGGTACAAAACCATGATAGTGATGATGATGATGATAGTGATAGTGATGATGAATTTGATGCACCTTCTTATGATGAACTTGTAAAATTGCTAAACAAATACACTAAAATCATAAGAAGGACAAGAAGTGAAAATGATGACCTTCAAAATGAAAATGAATCACTCTCATCTAAGCTTGAAAATGCTCAAAAGACTAGTGGTGAGCTTAGAGATCAAAATGAAACTATGTCTTCCACTCTCAAGGAGCTCAAAACCTTTAACAAAGAGCTTAAAGATCAACATGATAAACTTGAGAAGAAGCATGATGAGCTCATCACTAGACATAGCTCTCTAAAAGACAAATACACCACATTAAAAATTGACTATGATAGTCTTGTGGTTGCTAATGAACTTGCTCTTGAGACGCATGATGCTACTAACAATGTTGTTAAGTGTGATATAGCTACATCATGTGATGATTTGATCATTGAAAGCATTGAGCAAGGTTCTAGTAGCAAAGGCAAGAGTGTGGTTGAGTCATGCAACCATGATGATTATGCCAAGATCAAGTGTGAGAATGAGAAGCTTGCAAATGAGAACAAGAAGCTTAAAGGTTTGATGGCTCTTGAGAAGCAAACTACAAATGAGTCACTCATTGAAGAGAACAAGAAGCTCAAGCAAGAAAAAGAGCATCTCAAGACCGGCCTAAGCAAGTTCACAAGAGGTCAATATTTGCAAAGTGAGCTCCTCATGAACACCGTAATGAAGATGGATAGAAGTGGTATTGGGTACTTGGCAAATCAAGAGAAGAAAGCAAAAGCTCAACAACAAAGCAAATCAAAGCCCAAGCCAAAGAGATGTGTTGAGTGTGGTCAAGAAGGTCACTTTGCTCATGAATGCAAAACTCCACCACCACAACCCTTGCCCAAGCATGCTAGACCCTTTGCCTTCAATGCTCATTACATGCTAAGAAAAGATTCAAATGGAAAGATGAAAGTCATGTTTTTGGGTCCCCCAAACAAGAATAGGCCAAAGAAAATATGGGTTGCCAAGTCACTAGTTGAGAAAGTCAAGGGCCCCTCTCAAGTTTGGGTCCCTAAACAAAAAGCTTGATCTCTTGTGTGTAGGTGAACTACAAGACCGGTGGATCTCATTGGGTTATTGATAGTGGTTGCACTCAACATATGACCGGTGATCCTCGTATGTTCACCTCCATTGAAGAGAATGGGATATGTCAAGAGAAGATCACATTTGGGGATAATTCAAAGAGCAAAGTAAAGGGTATAGGCAAGATTGCAATATCAAATGATCACTCACTCTCAAATGTGCTCTATGTTGCTTCATTGAGTTTCAACTTGTTATCCGTTGGGCAACTTTGTGATCTTGGCTTCCAATGCTTGTTCACACCAAATGAAGTTGAAGTTTCAAAGATAGATGACAAGCAAGTGATATTCAAGGGCTTTAGATACAACAATCTTTATCTTGTTGACTTCACCTCCGAAGATGCAAATTTGATGACATGTTTGTTCACCAAGACCTCACTTGGTTGGCTTTGGCATAGGAGGCTTGCACATGTTGGAATGAGCACTCTCAACAAGCTATTGAAGAAAGAGCTAGTTAGAGGATTGAAGGATGTGAAGTTTGAAAAGGACAAACCTTGTAGTGCATGTCAAGCCGGCAAACAAGTTGCAAACACTCATCCCACCAAGGCTTTCATGTCAACCTCAAGAGTGCTAGAACTTCTACACATGGACTTGTTTGGGCCTACAACATACAAGAGCTTGGGTGGTAATCTCTATTGTCTTGTGATAGTGGATGACTACTCAAGATATACATGGACCTTCTTCCTTCATGACAAATCCGAAGTGGCAAGTTGCTTCAAGAAATTTGCAAAGAGAGCTCAAAATGAATTTGAAGTCAAGATAAAGAAGATTAGAAGTGACAATGGCAAAGAGTTTGACAACACCAACATTGAAGCTTATTGTGATGAAATTGGAATCAAGCATGAGGTTTCTTCAACCTACACTCCTCAACAAAATGGTGTAGTTGAGAGAAAGAACCGGACTTTGATCACCCTAGCAAGAACAATGCTAGATGAGTACAACACTCCCGAGAAGTTTTGGGCCGAGGCAATCAACACCGCATGCTATGCTTCAAATCGCCTCTTCCTCCAAAAGTTTCTTGGCAAGACCCCCTATGAGTTGCTTAATGGGAAGAAGCCGGACGTCTCATTCTTCCGGGTGTTTGGTTGCAAATGCTACATCTACAAGAAGCGTCAACACCTAGGGAAGTTTCAAAGACGTTGTGATATTGGTTTTCTTGTTGGTTACTCATCAAAGTCCAAAGCATATAGAGTATTTAACCATACCACCGGTTTGGTTGAAGAAACATATGATGTGGAATTTGATGAATCTAACGGCTCCCAAGGAGCAATTGAGAATTGTGATGATGTAGGTGATGAACCATTGAGGGAGGCCATGAAGAACATGCCGGTGGGAGACATCAAGCCAAAAGATGATGAAGATGATGTGCAAATCATTGATCCACCATCTTCATCACGTGTGCCTCAAGATGATGACAAGAATGAGAGAGTTGAAAATGAAGATACTTATGTCTCTCATGAACAAGCCGAGGCACAAGCTCAAGATGTTGATGCTTCCCATCCACCTCCTCAAGTGGTTGATAGAAGAAACTCACCTCTACTTCAAGCTCATCCACAAGAACTCATCATAGGGAGTCCTTCAAAGGGAGTAATGACTCGATCTCAAAAGCTAGCTTCTTTCGTTGAACATCACTCTTTTGTCTCTTGTGTTGAACCTAAGAATGTAGAAGAAGCTCTTCAAGATCCGGATTGGGTGAATGCCATGCATGAAGAATTGAACAACTTCACCCGCAATGAAGTATGGACACTTGAAGAGCGTCCTAAAGGTGCAAGAGTCATTGGAACCAAGTGGGTGTTCCGAAACAAGCAAGATGACCAAGGCATAGTAGTGAGGAACAAGGCAAGACTAGTTGCAAAGGGGTTCTCTCAAGTTGAAGGCCTTGATTTTGGAGAGACCTTTGCACCCGTTGCAAGACTAGAAGCCATTCGTATCCTTCTTGCATATGCATCACACCACGATATGAAATTATATCAAATGGATGTGAAAAGTGCATTCTTAAATGGCTTTATAAATGAACTAGTCTATGTCAATCAACCTCCCGGGTTTGAAGACCCTAGATATCCTAATCATGTTTATAGGTTGTCCAAGGCGCTATATGGGCTCAAGCAAGCCCCTAGAGCGTGGTATGAGCGCCTCCGGGACTTCCTCATTGAGAAGGGCTTCACCATTGGGAAGGTCGACACCACACTATTCACCAAGAAGCTTAATGGGGAGATCTTCATTTGTCAAGTATATGTTGATGATATCATCTTCGGGTCAACAAATGAAGATTATTGCAAGGAATTTGGTGAATTGATGTCAAAGGAGTTTGAGATGTCAATGATTGGTGAGCTCACATTCTTCCTAGGTTTTCAAGTCAAGCAAATGAGAGAAGGGATTTTCATCTCTCAAGAAAAGTATACCAAGGATCTTCTCAAAAGATTCAAGATGGAAGAATGCAAGCCAATCAAGACCCCAATGCCATCAAATGGACATCTCGACCTAGATGAGGGAGGTAAACCGGTTGATCAAACTCTCTACCGTTCTATGATTGGTAGCTTGTTGTACCTTACCGCATCTAGGCCCGATATCATGTTTAGTGTGTGCATGTGTGCTCGCTTTCAAGCGTGCCCTAAAGAACCTCACTTAAGTGCCGTAAAAAGAATCCTAAGATATCTTAAGTACACCCCAAGCATTGGCCTATGGTATCCCAAAGGAGCTAGATTCCAACTAGTTGGCTATTCCGATTCGGATTATGCCGGTTGCAAAATTGATAGAAAAAGCACATCCGGAGGGTGCCATTTGCTTGGGAGATCTTTAGTATCTTGGTCATCTAAAAAGCAAAATAGTGTGGCTTTGTCCACCGCCGAGGCGGAATACATTGCCGCGGGGGCTTGTTGTGCACAAATCTTATATATGAAACAAACCCTCCTAGACTATGGAGTTGTTCTTGAAAAGGTGCCACTTTTATGTGACAATGAAAGTGCCGTTAAAATTGCTAACAATCCGGTACAACACTCTCGCACCAAGCACATTGATATCCGCCATCACTTTCTAAGAGATCACGTTGCTAAAAATGACATATCACTAGAAGGTGTACGTAGTGAAAATCAACTAGCGGATATCTTCACTAAACCTTTGGACGAGGCTACCTTTTGTAGGCTAAGAAGTGAACTTAATGTGCTTGATTCAAGTAACTTTAAAAAATAATAAGCGCGTGTTGTCCCTTGCATTGCATTGTATCATATGTCACGTTTACTTTATCGCAATGCATTTAGGGCTTGGCTAACACGGTTACGATAACCCTCCTTTGGAGGAGTGAAGAAGCCTAACCGTGGATCAAACTTGACAAGCAACCTAGCTTTACTTTCTTGTATTGCATTGCATATGCATGGTTGTTTGTTTGTCGTTTCTTTTCGGTTTAGCTTTGAGCAACCTCTGTGTTCGTCCATGAATAGAGAGAGCATTTGACGCTCCTAAAGGTCCAAAAACTCTATTGCATGGCCATACGTTGCTCCTCGGGTGTTTATTGCCTATTTTCGTAAAAATAATACTAGCCTAAGGCAAAATATTTTAAAAATTTGAGGGTTTGAGTGAGGTCACTCATATCGGGTTCCAATTGGTGTTTATTTGTGTCTCTTTGAATTGGAACTTGATTGGGAGAAGTCGCGTCATAGTTCGGAACGAAGAATGGCAAAAAACAGCGACCGGACGCTGCACCGGACGCAGTGTTGCTGCACCACCGCGTCCGGTCCCGGCGTTCACCAGCGCGTCCGGTTTTCCAGAAGACAAAGTCCAGATCTAGGCACCGGACGCTGCACCGGACGCGCCTCTGACCACCACCGCGTCCGGTCCCGGCTACCACCACCGCGTCCGGTGCTCCGCGATGAAATCCCGAGCACTCAGCCATCGGACCCTGACCGCGTCCGGTCTGTCCACACCGGACGCGCCCGGTGACTCCAGGAGCTTACTGGAGTGTCACCGGACGCTACACCACCGCGTCCGGTGATTTTCACCACCGCGTCCGGTGCTACCGAATCGAGCGGATCTCGCCCTCATATAACCGAATCGTTTTTTCCTCTGTTTTTTCTCATCCGCCCGACATCCGCCGTCGCCGTGACCTAACCCGCCGGAGCCGCCGCTCACCTACCTTCTTCCTCCTCTCCAGCGGCTCCCGCGCCACCACCTCGCCCTCAGCTCGCCCGCATTCACTCCCTCGCGCAGCGCCCGCGCCACAGCCGCTGTTTGCCGCGTCACCACCGTGCGCCGCCGCAAATCCGCCGCCTTCTCTCACCGCCGGCGAGCCAGCCCGCACCGTGACTCTCCTCTAGCGCCACATCTACTCCCTCGTGCGCCCGGGCACCTCGATCCCATCCTTCGGCCGAGATTTCCTACTAGGGTTTACCCCTAAACCCTAGCTTAGGGTTTGATAACCCTAACTCGAGGTAACGGCGCGTTTTCGATTTCGTTTTCGATTCAAGTCCTTTCAATTCCCTCGTTAGGGCTTGCCGTTGACCATAACCCTTCATTGCTATCTCGATTGGTCGTTTCAGTGCTCGATCGCCGATCTCGGGAGTTCTCGCGAACTAGATCACCTCGTCCCTTCACCGTCGTCTCGTCGATCCGAGGTAGCTTAGCGTCGTTTCCCTTCGTATCTCACGTGCTTGCTATCTAGGGTTTCGCATCTTTAGATATATATATGCTTATTGTATATCTCTCTATTCCATACGTGCAGCGAGTCAGTCGGTGTGCCGAGTCAGATCTGTTTGCCAAATCCGAGGCCAAGCCTGCGGATACGGATTGAGGCCAAGCCTCTCGAGTGTCAGTTCATCATCTCACAGAGGTTTTCAGGCAGTCAGTCAGCATGGTGCGTTGCAAGAACGCCGGTGGTGCTCCAGGTGACGGGGACAACAGTCCTCCCCGTCGTGATGAGATTGCGCGTGGTAAGCGCATCAAGTTTGCAGTCAAGAAGAAGAGGAGAACACTTTCAGATGCAGAGGTCGCTCAGGCAGTGGCAGACGCCGCAGAGCAGGCAGAGAGAGGTGGCAGACGCAGTGGGTTACACATAGGCGAGCGTCGCTTTCGTCTTGAAGGTCGACAGCTCGGCACAGAGGCCACTGAGGGTACCGAGGCTACAGCACCTTCAGAGCAGATGTCAGTTGATCCACCCTCAGAGCAGACACAGGCTACAGAGACTACACCCGCTACTGAGGCTACCCAGACTACTGAGGCTCCACAGGCCACTGAGGATACAGAGGAGCAGGCAGCTCAGTCTCCACCATGTCGCCGCTCCACACGTGCTCGTTCACAGGTGACACCCAGGCCAGAGGGCCCGCGTCGTGGAGCATGACCTCCTCCCAGAGTTAGAGGGTCACCCCCAGTTGTGCACTTAGACCTGAGGGGTGCTTCTTCACGTCAGGTGAAGAACTTGAGGTTTGTGGAGGTCAGCCGATGGTTTCCACCTGTCAGAGATCCCAGAGCTTCAGAGGGTTTCTATACCCCACTTCAGGAGGACTTCTACAGGGCCCTAGTTGACAGTGGCATTGCTTTCAGACCTCAGAGGGTATGTCGACTAGAGGCATTGGTTGATGTTGTGGGAGAGCAGCTCCGTCCTCACCTGTCCTATCTACCTGGCTTGTCAGATCTACTTGGACGGACAGGTGCTTACTGCGGCACATGGGTCAGGGAGTTCTATGCTTCTTTGTGGATTGATCCTGCACATGAGTTTATTCACTTCGCATTCAGAGGCAGCGATCACAGACTCTACAGCTCCAGAGCCCGAGAGATCCTCAGACTACCTGCTTCTGACACGAGGATCCACCAGTTGTGTTATGGCCAGACTCCACCTCCCAGACGCCCTCACGGCGGTTCAGTGCCACCCACCGACCTGGTTCGACCCTGCTTTCGCGAGCCTTTTGGCGAAGGGTCACGTCGTACACCTGCCAGCCTGACGCCTCTTGCCAGAGTCTTGGATGCTATACTCAGACGCACTTTACTGCCTCGACTTGGTTACAGAGAGGGACTGACGAGGATGCAGCTTTGGGTTGTTCACCACCTCTTGACACAGCGACAGTTTGATATCTGGGATCTTATCCTGAGTGAGATGGAGGACACCATTGCTGAGGGCTTCAAGGGTAACCGTCAGCTTCCCTATGCCCACTGGATTTGCTTCATTATCAGATCTGCTATCCAGATGCCACCAGAGATCAGGGCAGAGATTGCCAACACTACTACAGCATTCCCTGATTATGACATCAGACAGCTTTGGGCTTCAGTTACTAGAGAGCAGGCTCCAGCACCAGGACAGCGTGAGCGCCCTGAGGTTCCTGAGACAGCAGCTGAGCAGGACGCTAGAGTTGACGAGCTTGCCGAGGCAGAGCTCGCAGACCTTGACACTCAGCCTGCTGAGATACCTGAGGATGTTACTTCTGACAGCACCGATGAGGACTACCAGCCCATCCCCAGGTACCGGTCTCCTCGGTCTCACGACCACGAGGCCGGTGGATCTGGCTCAGCCTCCCGCTCAGACCCAGCCATGGTGGCTATCCTTGAGAGGCTGACCCAGGCTCAGGAGCAGCAGCAGCAGCAAATACAGGGCCAGGCACAGGATATAGCTGCAGCACTAGCACAGATACAGGCTCGCCAGGACGAGTTTCAGAGACAGCAGCTAGAGATCCAAAGGCAGCAGGTTGAGATGCAGCGACAGAGTCAACAGCAGTACATGGACCTTCTGCGTCATCTCATCACAGTTGGGGTTCCTCCGCCTGCATCTATCATGGGTCCGGCTTTGCATTCCAGCGGTACATCGAGTCAGGGACAGCCGAGCCTTCAGTTTACATCTCCACAGCAGCAGGTTCCCCAGTCTTTTCAGTCCCCGAGCTTCACACCTATCCATACGGGGTTCACACCGTCAGACCAGCCTCGCCCGCATCTTCTGACAGGCACACCCATTGGTGACTTCAGTGCCACTTACAGCGAGTTGACTGGTCAGCCGACACCCTCGCACACGACTACGTTTCACACTTCGTCAGGGTTGTCAGCTTCCGAGGCAGTCATTCCACCAGTGACAGGGACCGGGACTACAGAGACCATCCCTTCTTCAGTTGCCTCGACAGATCCCCCAGCTACTGGCGCACTTCAGGCTCAGGTTACTCAGACAGATCCACTTGTTGCTACACAGTCAGTGCCTGTTCCTGCTCAGACCCAGACCGCTTCACAGCCACGAGCTTCTTCAGAGGGTCAGCCAGATAGCTCAGATTCCGAGGATTCGCTTCACTTCGTGATCACTCCGTGCACCTCGGCACCCGACACGACTCCGTCTGTCCCCCCGTCAGATTAGTCTAGCTTTTTGGCGCTTGATGCCAAAGGGGGAGAGAGAGTAGTTTCAGGGGGAGTTTGTTAGTGGGTTTTCGTTTTTTGTGTGCTACATTCATGCATATCTTGTTTATTTTCAGCATTGCATTTTCTCAGCATTGCATTCGTGTGACATTGTCGTCGAGTCATAAATCTTCGAGTCTTAATGTCTTATCCGTCTCTGTGTTTAATATATGTCACCGTTTTAGCTATAGCTCTAAGGTTGTGCTTCCGTGCCTTACTCCGATTACTTATGAGCTATATCTTTATGTGTACTAACTCTTCATGTCTTATCTTATGAAGTACACTCTTTTGGCTTGGAGCACATAAGCAATTCCTAACCTTGTATGCTTATTGTCTTTTGCTTATGTGAACCAAGCATGCTCGAAAACCTTCACTCTAATCTTTTGAAACTTAGTGTTGTCATCAATCACCAAAAAGGGGGAGATTGAAAGCATCTAGGCCCCAAGGTTTGGTTTCGGTAATTAATGACAACACTTTATTACCATGACTAACGTGTGTTTTGCAGAGACATTGGTAAGTTAGGTCATGGAGGTGATAACTGCTTTGAGCACTGTGGCTTCGTGTCCCTTGATGGAAATCGTTTCGGTTTTCAAAAGAGTGACGTCAAGATTAAGGACGGTTAGTTCCGGATGACGAAGTGTTGAGACACATTCGGAATAGTCGTTAGGATCTTCGTTTTTCTCTTTTGGCCGTACTATAAAGGGGGGCATGAATGGGTAGCTTGACCTAGGCGAGTCCTATGTTTAGGTGTGGTGCACACTTGTTAAACTTGGCGCTAGGCAACCCTAAATTAGCTCAAGGTTCAGTTAGAAGCAACTTGGTTGAAGTTGCGACGCGTTTCGACGAGTTTCGGGCTGTTTTCCAGGCACCGGACGCGGTCTTCGGGAACACCGGACGCGTCCGGTGTGTACTTAACCGCGCTAGGTTTCGGGCCTGACCACCGGACGCGGTCCTCGCGAGGACCGGACGCAGTGGTCAGCGACCGACACGTGTCATCCAGGGAGAACGCCCGTCGGACGCGACCTAGACTTGATCGGCGCGTCCGGTGCGAGTCCAGTAAGGTCCAGAGAGGACCGGACGCGTCCGGTCTTCAGGCATCGGACGCGGCCTCGCGTCCGGTGTGAGTCCAGTAAGCACCCTTGCACGTCGGACGCGTCCGGTGCTACCTGACCGGTGCGTCCGGTGGTTCGATTTCAAAAACGGGTTTTGACCGTTACGGGGGACCGGCGCGTCCGGTGCGTTGCACCGGCGCGTCCGGTGACCCCGTGTCAGAATGTAACGGTTCGTTTTCTCTGAGGGGTGTATAAATACAACCCCTCCGCCTCTTTTAGAGGTCTCTTGCTCATTCAAACATCTGAGAAAACCCTTTAGAGTGCAAGGGAGTGCAAGAGCTCTAGTGAGGATAGAGTTTTGAGAATCAAAGTTTGTGATTCCTCACTAGTGATTCGAGAGTAGCAAGTGTGCATCCACCTCCTCATTTGGGCTCGTTGTGGTCAAGTGAGAGTTCTAGCTTGTTACTCTTGGTGATCGCCATCACCTAGACGGCTTGGTGGTGATTGGGAGTTTGGTGATCATCCGGCGGAGCTTGTGGATGACCCAACTCGAGTTGTGAGCGGTTTTGGGTGATTCGCCGCGACGGAGTGTCGAAGAATCAACCCGTAGAGAGCACTTGATCCTTGCGCGGATCAAGGGGGAGCGACACCCTTGCGCGGGTGCTCCAACGAGGACTAGTGGGGAGTGGCGACTCTTCGATACCTCGGAAAAACATCGCCGTGTTCCTTGCCCCTTTACATTCAAGCAATTACTTTCTCGTATTTACTTTCATTGCTTGTTTTACATTCCTAGAATTGCCATGCTAGACTAGGATTGGAAACTAGGGTGCAAAACTTTTGACGGTAGACTCTCTAGGAACACAAGTAGGCACTAGGGGTGAATTCCGGCTTGTAGGATTTAATTCTTGCAATTATTTTTTAGAAAAGCCCAATTCACCCCCCCTCTTGGGCATCTTGATCCTTTCACACATAACCACCACCCTTCTTCTTCTTGTTGAATTTGAAGCTCTTCTTTGCTTTCTTCTCCTTCTCTTTCTTATCCTTCTTGTTCTTCTTGAGCTTCAAGTCCCCATTATGAAATCTCTTATCTTCATAGGGGCAATCCGCCACTATGTGATCGGGGATATTGCAATTGTAGCAAAGGATCTTTGCCTTCATAGTGTCTCTCCTCTTCCTTGCCCCATGTCCTTTCTTCTTCATGAACCTCCCCATCTTGTGCACTAGGAGGGTCATGGTCTCATCATCGAATGGATCATCATCATCGCTCTCCACCTTGCACTTGCCCTTAGAAGATGAAGCCTTGAATGCAATGGGCTTCTCTTGCTTGACATTGGTCTCCTTCTTCTCTTCTACCTCATCTTCATCATCATTGTATTGGGCATCGGTCATTATATCTCCAAGCACATCGGTTGGTTTGACCTTATGCAATCCCTCTCTAAAGATCATTCTTCTCAAGGTGGCAAACTTCTTGGGTAAGCACATCAAGAACTTGTGTGAGAAGTCCTTGTCCTCAACCTTCTCCCAAAGCCCCTTGAGATCATTGACAATGACTTGGAGCCTATAGAACATCTTTGGGATGGATTCATCATCCTTCATCTTGAAAATGGAGAACTTGTCCTTGAGCATATATAGTTTGGCACTTTTACCATTGAAGTGCCTTCATATGTTTCTTCAAGCCTTATCCAAAGCTAATTTGCCTTTTCAAGATCTTTGATTTGCTCAAATACTTTGTCATCAATGGCACGGTAGATTGTGTCAAGTGCCGTCGTGTTGCATTATTTGTTGATGCGGTCATTGGAAGTGAGATTTTCCTCATCAAGAATGATGTATCCTTCTTTGGTCACATCCCAAACCTTCTCATGTATATTGCCTAGATATTGCTTCATCTTCCTTTTCCAATGATCAAAGGAAGAGACGCCATCAAAGAATGGAGGCTTGCCATTAACATGATTGAACACAACTTGAGCCATCTTACACTGAGGTTGTTAAGCCTTGCAAACGGTGACCATGGCTCCGATACCACTTGAAAGGTCTTGATGGCTAGAGGGGGGTGAATAGCCTATTAAAAATTTCCTACAAAGTGTGCTAAACAAGTTTATCAATATAAAAAATAGCGAGATGCGAGTTTTGCTTAGCCTACGGGGTGTTTGCAAGCCACCTATCCAATTCACAATTCTAATATATATGAACTCAACCGCACAATTCAAACCGAGAAGGAAACTACAACTAAAACTAGCAAGCTACACAAAAGAGCTACTCTAGCAAAACTATCTAGCTAGCAAAGGTAACTAAGAAGGTAATGCAGAGTTGAGTTAGGAGGGTATCACCGAGGGGCGAAGTATTGAGCCAACCAATATGATCAATAATAAATACCAAGACAACTGAACACCGGGATCAATCAATCACCATACGAAGTGATGACACAAGATTTATCCCGAGGTTCACGTGCTTGCCGGCACGCTAGTCCCCGTTGTGTCCCTCTTCACCACGTGGTTCAGTGGCTAATCGGTCACACACCGAGCCTCTCAAAAGGCGCCACAAGAACCTACCAAATGGCAAGAGGTTGCAATGACACAAGCAATTTACTAATGTTGCCTTTGGTGCTTCGCCGAGGTAGGCACAAACCCCTCACAATCACCGGAGGTGGCCAAGAACAATCACCAACTCTTGCCAATGCCTCCAAGCTGCTCTAAGCCATCTAGGTGGTGGCAACCACAAAGAGAAACAAGAATCCCGCAGCAAATCAACCACCAAGTGCCAACTAGATGCAATCTCACAATGCAAATGCACTTGGATCACTCAATCTCACTTCGAATATGCAAAGAAGCAAGAGAGATGAGTGGGAGGGGAGTTGCTTAGCTCAAAGTGCTCACAAGGTTGTCAAAATGTCCAAGAGAGATAGCCCAAGCCAGGCCATGGGCTATTTATAAAGCTCCCTCCCACGAACTAGCCGTTTGGACCTCTGTCGGGGGTGACAGACGCGTCTGTCGACCACTCGACAGACGCTCACCCTGGCGTCTGACGCCTCCTCATCGTGCCACGTGTCCCTCTGTTGAAAACGTAACGGTCAAAAGCCCGTGAGCGTCAGACGCGTCTGACGCATTTTGCCCTCGGCATCTGTCGCTCGACAGACGCTATACAGAGAGGAGAAAAATGTGGTCTCGTGCCGACGGACGCATCCACTGCTGCACCGACAGACGTGGTCCAGCGTCTGTCGTGCAAGCCCGCGCGCACCAGAGCAAACCCTTTGTCAACAGACGCATCCGACGCTCGCGACCCAGCGTCTGTCGCCTGCGACAGACGCGGTCCAGAGAGCATGTTGACGCTCCGAGCCGACAGACGCGTCCGATGGACGCGCGTTAGACGCGTCGCCGCGTCTGTCGCCCATGCTCGCTCGCACAGCCGTTGACGTCTGTCACGCTCTTGCCAACCCACTTAGCTAGGGTTTAGCGTCAGACGCTGCGTGCCCGCGTCTGTTGCTCGCGGCGCCAGCATCTGTCGCTCATAACTCAGCGAATTTTCGTTGTTTTCTCGTTCCGCTTGTTTCGCCCTTTCACTTATGAGCTAGACTAAGAATGTGTATCACTTTAGCACATGTTTTAGCTCATGAAAACACTGCGTGACAATGCCTCCAAATCTCGACATTGGCGTAAAGGAAAATAGGCATTTCAACTCCTCGAAAACGCCTAAATCCCGCCTCGCAAGCTCGGCGGGAGGGAGAGGACCCCAAACCCTCTCTACCGCTCAAACACTACCGCCATCATAAATGTGCTAACACCACCAAGTGATCATCGTCACGTGCAAGTGTGTTAGCATTTTTACAATCATTTTTTGAGGTATTATTAGTTCTATCCAAATGCATATGATTATGAAATGCACATCTAGAGGCACTTAGGAGTTCAATAGCCGCGTCATTCCCCTCTTTATAGTATGGCTATCTATCCTATAATGTAACCACACCCACTAGGTGTCTTGGTTACTAAAACACAACCCTTAAGCATATACCTTTGCCTTGATCACGTAGGGTTGCATCCAAATCCAAGTGTGGCCATCATGATCACCATGTCCATCTTGCCACCAACCTTGGAATGTACTAATCCTCATATGCTATATACAACTTAGGCATAGGATTAGTACTTAGGCATTGTCACTAATTATCAACACCAAACATAGAGCTTTCACATGGTGGACAATGTTCGATTCACTACTATAGTTTGTCCATCAGTTTAGGGATGACAAGTTTTCAAAGACAACATCTTTGCCACCAATTTATTCCAGAAAGTGTGCCAAAAGTGACTCAAGAATTTTGCATCATGATCTGAAATAATAATAGAAGGCATACTATCACGGAACCGTCCAAATTATAAGAGCACAAGTACAAAAACAATCGCTGGAGTGATTAAATTTCCACACTTGAGCACTATAATCTCGGTAGTCCACGAAATCATAAAGGATTTCAAACCAACCAACAAACAAGCCAAGATCGTACATGACTCAACACAACACATCACCTGTTACAACATTTCACAAGTAGCTTGTGGTAGCTTACATACATCAGAGTTCAAATAAGTTATTACAAACCAAGTTTAAAGTAGCAAAAGAAACATAGTTTCGAAAATCACAACACTAGTAGTTCAGATACATGGCCAGTCCAAAGTCATATCCCACAAAAGCATTCCAAATGAGAGACACTAATAGAGACCATGCCCAATGGTCTAGTCATCATCCCCCGCAGGGAGAAGACAGTACTTGCAGCAGCCATTATGGAAGATGTCATCTGCAACAAGAGGGAATAAACCCTGAGTACGAGAATATACTCAGCTAGACTTACCCGTCGTAAACCAGAAATAACATGACACCAAGGAGTATGCAAGGTTGATATAAAGTAGAGCTCGCTTGACAATATTTTGCATAAAAGCTTAAGTAACATAAGTAATCATTTATTACTTAAGCATCAAGTGAATAATCATTAACCTGCCATCTAGATTAGCACCTGTTCTATAGCAACCACTTGATTAAGGAGCAAACACTAATAACCATATCAGGTATAATAAGGCCATCATCAATATCATCATTTCTGAACCATCAAGTCATTTAGTATGACTACATTGGAGATACTCTCGTCAAGTTTCTCACTAACCGGGAGAGACGGCGACTCGAATCGATTACTACCCAGCTAGGGAATTATTCCTAACACAAACCCATGAAACCAGATCAACGGCCCCTTAGGTCACCTTTGATACAACTCAGGAACCAACTTCGCTGGTTCGGTCAGCGTCGTGCTCCCAGGGCTGCCACTTTGCCAAGACGTTCAAGAATTATAACACCTACCCTTGGACTCACGCCAATGGCCCCCTGCACATCCTTACTTACTCCAGAGTGCGCACTTTATACTTGTCGACTCCCGGCCTGAGTTGAACTACTCGGCTTCGCGGTCGGTTCATTGGATCCGGCCAGCTAAGTGATAGGCATGCATTCAAAATGACAAGAAAGGCTCCATGCCTCAGTCCTTAGTCAACACAGACGGAATCACTATAAGCATAACAGCCCACCTATAAGACTTCGCCCGGTCTTCATTCATTTTATCCATGGTTCTTTTCCATGATAGCAAATATAGCCAACCGTGACCAGATAGATCCCTATATCTCGCAGGTGACAGGATATCACCCGACTTCTACCGGTTTATGCAAAGCTAAGCATTGACTCGATCCTAACTAAATGGGATTCAAGGTATACTTTCTGGACAAGGAAAGGATAATATGCAACAAGGGTTCCAACCAACTCCTACAACTTAATGCAACAATACATATATAACATATATACTCATTTGCTTTCATAAAGTAGGAGATTTAGAATGCTCTAGGGCTTGCCTTTCACGAACTACGAAGGCTCATGACTGGGACACTCAAGCATGACCTCCTCACTAGCCTCTGGTTCTACTAGCTGGACCTCCTGAGCTGGCTCCTCCACCTCCTAGCAGGTTCCCTCGAACTCCACGGGTGTCACTCCCTCCGGTACACCTATTGCATGCACATGCACATGCACAGGGTCAATATCATGTATGCACAAGAGAATGAGATGACATGATGACCATGTATGAGAATGACAGTAGTGTAACCCAAAACAATTAGCATACGTTGACCGAGTAGGTGCAAATCTCTTCTCTAATAGAGAGCAAAACACTTATCACGCTTACACAATCTAATATACAACTGCTCATCCTCAGTTAGAGGTCTATCATCTGCATCTAACCACTTATTTTAATCAGCCTAAGCATCTAAAACATCTCAATCATGCTTAAGCAAGAAAATCAAGCTATCAGACAATTTCACCAACTCTGGGCATACAATAGCAGTCAAGTAATTTACTCATAACTAGATATTTATAAATCCAACTGACTTGCAACAATATATTCTGGAAATCTTATGAAATTATCTATATTTCATCTTTAGACACCTCAGCATGATTCACAAGTTTAGCAGGTCAAAATTATACAACTACAGAATCAGGTCTAGACAAGACAGAGAGCAACCACTCCTGTGACCCAACTTTGAATAGCTGTAATTCATAAACTACTTGGCCAAATGCTACCAAATTTTAACGAAAGCTAGATGAGTAAGTTTCCTACAACTTTGGTACTCACAAGTTTCCCAGAAAACATCATTTACATGGTGTAATTAGCTAAACTCCAGAAACTGTCCCGAAAGTCACTAGAAGTGAAAATTGGGGAAAAAATTATTTCACTACATATAAGAATGATCCTTTGAGCATCACCAATGTTACTAACAGTGAACATATATCAAATGAAGACTAGAAAACATAGTGCCCACCTCCAAATAAATTCTTTTCATGCCTTTATTAATTTATTTAGATAATTAGGTAAAATAATAAACATATAGCAAACATGTATAATAAATTCTATAAAAATTACAGCAGCCTAAACATGCTCTCAGTAGATTACTATAAAAGTTTCATAGCATTTGAGCAAGTGAAACTCCCTATACAAAAAATGAAACTACCAGGGATTAATTAAGCAATTCAAGCAAGATAAATCACCAAACAGATTTCTAGCATGCTCATAGTATGAACAACATTTTTCCCAGCTACTACATACGCCAACAAGACATCTCCAATAGGAATCATATTTTTAGCACATCTATAACTCAATTTATGAATTTACTAAGGAATTAACAAGATAAATAGCTAGTAAATAAATTACTTCAGAACATGGCATGTTTCATATTTTTAATAAAAACTAGACATCACCAGGAACACAACCCAACTTGAACCACTCAATTTGGACTATTGGAACTCTAGATATGATTTATCAAAATTTGCATCATTTTCTTAAAAAGAATAAGCAAAAACCCTAAATCTAGAGACACTGACGGATGGGGCCCGTGGGTCAACTGACCCCACCGGTCAGTCGCACCGAAGCAGAGCATCACCGTTGACCACAGAAAACTCGACGGCGGTGAGGTTACTAGCGGCGAGGAGGGCATCACTAGACTCCCCACGACGGCCCGCACCCAACCGTACTGGAAACCCAACCCTGACCGGTCACTAGCCAAGGTGGTGGCATCAACGGCAGCTCAGCAGAGGCACACGGCGGCGCACTCGCCGGAGTCGGCCGTGACAACCAGAGACAAGCACCATGGAAGCTTCTACAGACTACCGCGATCCCCTAAAAGACACGAGGAAAAGAGATGGCCCGAGCCATCCCGGCCACGCCGAGCCCGAGCTCCAGGCGGCAATGGCGGCCATGGCAGCCATCGCAATGGGGCTTCTCACCTCGGTGAAGCACCATGGTGCTGCTAGGTCATAGAGGAGAGGAGGCCTAAGGTGATGCTGCTGGCACTGTGGAGTGAGGCAAAGCGCAGCCGCGATGATGAATTGCGGCGGTGAGCTCGGTGGTGGGGTGAGGACGGCGACATCTGTAACACCCTAGGTGTTAGTCCCTCACTAAGCAGTGGGTTTGAGCTCAAACATGACATATTAAGTGGAGATGACAATGTCAAGGTTAACCTATGGAGAGGAGCCTAACCTAAAGTTGGAGGTTGCACCATTGCTTTACATATAGGCCATTTTCAAGATATATGCTTGGATGATGTTATTGCAATATTTTCATGTGTCTCACCTTAGTACCTATCTATATTGATCCCTGAAAAAGTTTCATGAAGTTTGGAATCAAAAAGTCACATGAAATGATAAGTTCTATTTCTATTGGAAGGGCATGATTAAGTGGATGGAATTGGAGATCATCAACCAAACCTTACAACTTTGCCCAAATGACTCTAGATGAACTCTACAACAAAAGTCATGAAGGGTTCATGTTGAGCAAATGTCAAGAAAATGCCCCGATTGGCCTAAAACCCTAGTTTAGGCTTTATTAAGTTGTTGCTTTGACTAAAGTGAAAGTTTGACTTATGTATCAGTTATGAGGTTTGACCTTAAACAAAAGTTGTAGTTCATCTTGTGTAGAACAAACTTTGTTTAATGGTCAAGAGCTAGTTTGGTCTCTAGATTAGTCAAATAGAGATCCCAAGATTCAAGGCAGTGCTGTTTTGGAGCCCCAGATTTTGGCTAAGTCCTAGCTGAGGTTTAATTTCGGGTACCCCACTTTGGGGCTTTATATATTGCAACACAAGCTGATCCAGACCTTGATCCTTTAATAGAAGTTGTAGTTTAGATTATGTACCACAAACTTTGTTTAAGCACCAAGGCCTGGTATGACTTCTAACCTAGCCAAATAAGGTCACCAAGTTTGAATGTGCTGCTGTTGTCCAGTCTTCAATAATCCTATGTCATTAGATTGGCATGCCGCGTTCTCATGATTTTGTTAACAAACTTGACTTGCTTCCAAAATAAAACTTGTAACCAATGTCATGAAGGAGAGCATGTCAAAAGTTGGTTTAAGTTTGACCACGTTTGACCTAGTAATTAGAGTCCTAACCGAGTGGAGCTTAAACATCATTAATTCGCTGACAAAGTCAACTTTGGAGTTAATTATATCCTAATCTAGAGCCCTAATGGCCGAGTACCCTTAATAAAAGTTATAGGGCTTTAGGAGTGCAGAAACTTTGCTACTGCACTCGAGATCCGAATCTCAACCAAATATGTCGAAAATTGGATTCGAAGTCGGGCTCGTCTGCGCCCACCAGGTGTCTGAGGAAACGCCTTCGTGGCAGCCATGCGCGAGAGCGCGCCCCACCATTGCTGCCATGTGCTCCTTCATGGCTCGCTCTTCCTCTCGTGCGTGGGACGGCAGCAAGCGCTCCCCGAGCTTTCCACTCGCCCTCACATGCCCTCCCTCTGCCTCACCGTTCTTGCTCGCGCGCGCGCACACCACCGTGGCCGTGGCCACCATTGCCGGCGACGCAAATTCCACCGCTGCTCCCTCTCCTTTGCCGTCGCAGCGCCTAGCCCTGCCATGCATGCGCCTCGCCGTTGGAGGGCTACCGCACCACCTCGCTGCAGCCGGAGCTTCGGCGACGCTCCTGTCCGCCGGAGCAGCCGCCATGGCTGCTACTGCTCCCGTGGCCGGGCCGCCACAGGCAGCCGCTAGCCAGGCCGACCTCTCCCACGACTGTGCGCTGGTCTTGCGGCATGTAGCGCTACTTCGCTGCCGTCTTCATCACCGGAGAGCACCACCACCGGAGCAGCTGCCGCTGCTAGCCACTGTCTCCGTGGCCGGCTTGCCTCAGACCCTCGCAGAGCAAGGCAAGGGCAGCAGCAGGTGCGCGCAGACCCCCTGGTGCTCCCCCACCCCTCAGCCGCGGCCGACGAGTCTCCTCCGGCCAGCACCGCGAGCCTCCGACGAGCCCCCTCTCCAAATTCGCGTCAAGGACTGCATGCAAGAATTTGACTCCACGCAGGGGCCTAACTACAATGTCATAGACTCATATGAATAGTGCCTCGAGGGACCTATTTGTGGTGAATCGGGTCAAACTTTGAAAATACATAGTAAATCATAGGAAATTCCTAAAATAGCAAATGAGTACTTTTTGGAATTCTTGTGAAATTATCTATGCAGTGGATCTATAATATTTCATGTTTTAGTTTAATGTTTTTGCTATAAAAATGGATTTTTCAGATTAGGTTTTTAATACTAGTGGTATTTGTCTTTTTCATAACTGTAGTTGTAGGGCTCCAAATGAAGTGAAATTTTTGTGGCATGCTACTATGATTTTTGATGTGTGGTAAAAATTTCATGAATTTTGGTGGTAGTATGAATGAGTTATTGATTCCTCTTGCTTTCACATGAATTCTTGCAATAGCAATTTGTCTTTTTCATAGAGGTTGATATACATGTCCAAATGGCTTGAAATTTGGATAGTGGACTATTGGGGGCATATGTAGGCCACTGTAATTTTGGTAGAATTTAATGTGCACTTTTGATAGGTGTTCATAATTTCACCTAATTACCTAAATAAATTAAGAAAGTGTATTAAAAGAATTTATTTAGTAATGGACACTATGTTTTATGGTGTTCATTAGTCATGTGTGACATGTTGGTAAGGTTGGTTTTATCCAATTATATGTTTGCAACATAAGTTAGTATTTATTTCTTGCAAATATAGTTTCTGTACAATTCTGGGGGCAATGTAAATTACCCCATGTTAATTATGTTTTCTGAGCATCTTGTCTATAGAAAAGTTGTATATAATTCATGTATCTACCTTGTGTTAAAATTGGGTGACGTTTGGCTAAGTAGTTTTTGATTTATAGATATTTAAAGTCAGGTCCCAGATTTGGTTGCTCTCTGTTTGGAGCAGACCAGAGTCTGTAGTTTTATCTTTTTATCCTAGTAAACTTGGGAATCAGGCTTAGTTGATATTAAATGAATTGTAGACAATTTCTTAAGCTTTCCAGAATGTCTTTTTTCAAATCATTTGAATTTATGAATCTCCAGTTATGATTGATTTACTCAGCTACTGCATATATGTCCAGCAAGTAGCAGATTCTAGGTCTAGTGCTTTGATTAACTTTGTCATGCTAGTGTGTTGAAGTGTGACTCATATCTTTGATGGTACGTGGGTTAGTACCCTGTGATCTTATGAGACTTGTGTCTTGATTGATGTGCTTACCATCTTCTATGTTATGCCTTAATGAGGATTAAGTTAATTAGTTCAGGTGCTTATGTGAACTTTGGTATGCTTGCTTGATTGCTTTGTTTATTGCATTTCTATGCATTCACACATATGCATTGTTGCACCTCATATAGGTACGATAGTAGAAACGTGTGAAGGATGTGGCGTTGGAGCCAAACCCGAAGACAGTGTTTGGTGGATCCATCCCGAAGATGGAAGGATCGGACAAGTGCCAGATTGGGAGATGCTCGCCAAGCGGGTTTCACCTGACAAACTCTAACTTGAGTCGGATCCCAGGCAAGCCCCGGAGCATTATAAGCCTCCTACCTTCAAAGCAATTAATTCTATATATGTTATAAGTATTGTTGCATTAAGTGGTAGGAGTTGGTTGGAAACCCTTGCTGCATTATATCATTCCTTGTCCAGATATATTAATCTTTGAATTCTACATAGACTAGGATCGAGTAGATGCTTAGCCCTGCTTTAAGCGGTAGAAGTCAAGTGATTTCCTGTCACCTGCGAGATGTAGGGATATTCATATATGGCACGGTTGGCTATATTTGCTATCGTGGAAAGAAACCATGTGTTAATAAAATGAAATGAGACCGGGCGGGATGACGATAGTGAAGCAACAAGGCATGGAGGTCTTGGGTGTAGATCTATCCCCGTCTGAGTCGCTTAAGGACCGATTCGTTGTACGTCTTTGAGTCATGTTGAACGCAGTCTAACACTTAGTTGGCCGGATAAGTCGTTCCGACCGCGAAGCCAAGTAATACAGTTCAGACCGGGAATAGAATGGTAGGTCACATCTTGGAGGTAGTAAGGATGTGCTTGGGAACATTGGCTTGAGACAAGGGGGGTTAGAGTCCCTATCACCTGGTAGAGTGTTGCCCTTAGGGATGCGACATTAGTCGAACCTGTGACTCCTGAATTGTACGAAAGGTGGCTTGTGCGACCCTGGCAAGGGCCTGAGCGGTGAGTGTTAGAAATACCCCTCCAGTGGATAGGAACTCGATTCGAATCGCCGTCGCTCCCAGTTAGTGAGCACTTGACTTGAGCAGCGGCAACGTAGATTCAATTAAATTGAACGGATGATTAATTGGATGATGATGGAAATGTTGCCTCAATTTATACCTGCTATGGTTAATATTGTTTGCTCCTAATCAAGTGAGTGCTCTAGTACAGGTTCTAATATAGAGGACAGGTTAATGATAATTAACTTGATGCTTAAGCATTAATGATTACTTATCTATATTAAGCTTTTATGCAAAATGTTGTCAAGCTATCCCACTTTATATCAGCCTTGCATGATCCTTGGTGTCACTTTATTTCTGGTTTATGATGGGTAAGTCTAGCTGAGTACCTTCTCGTACTCAGGGTTTTATCCCCACTTGTTGCAGGTTGTGATGTATCATGGCGACTGCAAGAGTTGGTTGGCTCCTGCCTTAGTGGCGGAGTGTGATCATGGGCATGATCCTTCTAAGTTATCTTCTCTCTAATGCTGTTGTTAGAAGACGACCTTGGTACTGGCATGTATTTGAAATAAGGGTGTTGTTAGTTTCAAATTACTTTGCTTTCGCTACTTTTGAACTTAAGTTGTAATAACTATGTTGAATTCCGACGTATATTGGATTACTTGTGAAATGGATGTAACATGTGACTTGTTATGTTGAATCACTATGATCTTGGCTTGTATGTTGGTTGGTTTGAAATCCCTCGTGATTTCATTGGACTACCGGAGTTATATGGGCTCAAGTGTGAGAATTTGATCACTTCGGTGATTGTTTTTATACTTGTGCTCTTATAATTTGGATGGTTCCATGACAACATCCACCTCGGTGGCTCAGACGAAGGAAACAGAGCGAGAAGAGCGAGTGAGAGGAAGTGGAGGCACGCGCTACCCGCTATCAGCTTGCTCTGGACACGTCGCAGCTTAGTCCCGGCGTTTGGAGCCACGCGACGGCCTGCCTCTGCCACCGGTCGGCCACGGCCGTTCTGAAAGTTTGGCCATCAGCCCTAAAGACGACGACTGACGGCGCATTTTCTCCCCTCAGAAATTTCCTAAACCAAACGGTATTAGCTAAAACTTCATTAGTGAAATTTGTAGTGCTACAGACAAACTCCAACTTTGCTTATAGGTATTTGATTCAGTTCGCCATGGTTTACAATCTACAAGACTCTAAAGTTACCTACTGTAACACTGTAATGCACCCCCAACACTTAGAAACTTTTGAGGTTTGAAAACATCATTGGAATTTGACTTGTGGGCCACTTTAGAGCATGTTAGGCACATTTTCATGGCAAGGTCCTTAAACAAATTTTGTTCCTCACAAAATTTACTACAGCTTTGCTTAAGGGTGCACAGCCATGCAAACACTCTAAGCTGTACTTTCTATTTGGTCAAACAAAAACACTCTAGGGGTCAACTAGAGTCAACCATCACTTAGAAGCACAATTAAGCTAAGTGGTCAACATGAACATTGTTCCATTAGGGTTTCTAAACATAGAAATAGAGGATGAAAACTTGGAAGATGTGAGAGGTGCTAAGATTGATGAAGCAATGAAGTACAAGGCTAATGGTTATATTAGGCCAAGAGAGGTGCAAGAGTGGATGATGATCCTATTGGAGTTGTGCCTCCAACTAGTGTATAAAATCAAGATCAACCTAGTACAAGCAGCTCTCATGAAAAGATCAGGTGCCAAGTCCTAGTCCAAGCAAACCATCAAGTGCAAAACCATCATTCTTAAATGATCAAGTGACGCATGCATCCATTATTTAATCAATGAATTGCAAGCGACCATCCACACATTGTTAGAGATTTGAGTAGTGGAGTTCAAAAAAGATCAAGGCTTGCTTAATTATTTTTGTAAGCACTAATTCCTTTGTGTCATCTGTATATGGAATCATCCAAGGTTGATGAGTCTTTAAGAGATGAGAATTGGGTAAATGCCATGCATAAGAACTCAATAACTTCACTAGGAATCAAGTTTGAAAACTAATGGAGGGGCCCAAAAGACACAATATCATTGGAAATAAATGGGTATTCTGGAATAAGCAAAATGAGACACAAGGTTACATAAGTGGAAGGATTGGACTTTGGGGAAACCTATGTACCCGTAGCAAGTATTGAGGCCATAAGAATCATGTTAGCATATACTTGCTCTCACAACATCAAGTTGTAACAACATATGTGAAGAGTGCATTTTTATATGAAAATGTCAATGAAATAGTATATGTTAGGCAACACCCCCCGGGCTTTAAATATAACAAAAGACCCAACCATGTGTACAAGTTGAGCACGACTTTCTATGGTTTGAAACAAAAACCTAGAACATGGTAAAAATGGCTAAGGCATTTGTTTGTCTCAAAGGATATATCAAGATGGGGAAAGTGTGGATACTATGACCCTCTTCATTAATAGTTGGCAAAGATTTTGTTTGTGTGCCAAATCTATGTGGATGATATCCTATTTGAATCAACAAATCAAGAATTTCGTGAAGAGTTTGGTGAAATAATTGGTAGTGAATTTGAAATGTCCATGATTAGAGAGTTGAGCTTTTTCGTTGGTTTACGAATAAATCAAACAATTGAAAAATAACACATTTGTTAGTCAAGATAAATATTTGAAGGGCAGGCTCAAAGAAGTTTTTTGTTATGGAGGTTAGGTCTTTTTTAACTGTATATATGATAGGTCGGTTAAGTTTTTTTTTTTTGAGATGCTTGTAAAGATATGACGTGCGTACATTATCAAATGATGTGCAGCTCGTATTTTCCGGGTGGATCGATTGGGTGCGTCGCTGTCCACCCCAGCTGGGCGACAGTGGAAGGCGTTGGATCCTCCAAAATCCAAATATGTATACCAATATAATATGAGCTCCAGCTACCGATCCAAAGAACGCATGCACGTGTCGTCGTTGCGCCCAAAGACCGGCCCGTTCGATCAACCTTTCAGCACGTGAAGGATCACATCGGGGCATCAAGCATCATGCACGTCCGTCCAAAAGAATTGCTCAGCACAAATCGAGGTGGTGAGGAAGACGGAGAGAGATCTCTTGGTCGTCCTCCTCCTCCTCCTCCTCCTACTACACACGCGTAGTACACCTAGCACGCCATTGTTGATGCATGCAGCACCTTTTGCTTTGAACAGTGCTGGCGCTAGCGGTGCTGATAGATACGCATGCATGCACGTCGCGAAGACAACAGTGTTGCCCATGCCCCGTCCCCATCGTGCTGCCCCAGCTGTGAGACACGGTGCGCGCTTGTCCGGCTCCCCGTGACACACACTCGATCGTCGCCGGCGTACGTTAAACATAGTATGTGTGCATGCGTGTGTATGCCACCAAGTCTGTACAGCCATGCCACCTACCATACCTGTGCATCGGTTGCGCTTTTTTTTCATACTAATAACCCACTCATGCATGCATCGTCTCTCCTGGCCAGCCAACATTTTCCCTCTGAAGATCTGTCTCACAGCTATATATGGCTATATATATCTATATATACAAGTATAATAAATTTGTGGTTTTCCCTCCTTCCCAAATTATAAGTCGTTCCAACCTTCTTGGAGAGTGAAAGCGTCTAAAAGTTTGACCAAAAGTATAGAGAAAGTTATAAAGATTTATAGCATCAAATATGTATACTATGAAAATATAATTAATGAATAATCTAATGATATTTATTTGGTATCATAAATGTTATTATTTTATTATATAAATTTTTTCAAACTTGAGATTCTTCGACTCTTCAAGAAAGTAACAATGACTTATAATTCGGGATGGAGGGACTATATCAGTTCTCAGAGCTAGCTAGTGGCATTTGTCATCGGAATTTGATCGACATACTCCTACATTCTCAGCCAATGCAATATATACCTAGAGCAACTCTAGCAGAATCCCTACTTAAGTCCCATAGCTAATATAGGTGCCCTAGGCTAAAAACACAATTCTAGCAAATCCCCACTAAAGACATAAATTTGGGTGGGCACCCAAATCCTCCTTAGGGACCCAATTCCTAGGGGCTTAGCTTCACGCCCCCATCCCAGGGTTGTGGTAGTTCCTCCCCCACGCTCCCATGGAAGCATGGCCGTGCGACAACAACTCTGGCGGCGCGGCTCCCTCTCTCCTCCACCGCACACCAGCGAGCTCAGGCGGGTGGCGGCGCGGCTCCCTCTCTCCTCCCTCGCGCGGTAGTGAGCTTCAGTGGCACGGCTCGCTCTCTCCTCCCCTGCGCAGCAATGAGCTCTTGCGGGCGATGGCGTGGCTCCCTCCCTCCGCCCCTGTGTGGCAGCACGAGCTCCGATGGGCCTACCCGCTGTGGCTCCCTTCTCACCTCCCCTGTGCAGCCAGATCTGCGGAGGACACGCACCACTACACCCAAGATCTGTTAGGGCGGCTGGTGAGCCACTATAGAGGTAGTTGGGCAAGCCATCCCTACCAAGCCGCCTCTAGAAATCATGGATTTATAACAAATTTGTAGAGGCGGCTGATAATTTCAGCCACCCCTAGAAATAGTTTTGTAGGGGCGGTTGGATTACCGGCCTCCTCTAAAAATATATTTTATTTCTAGGGGCAGCCTCTAACTCCAGTTGTCTCTAGTATTACCAACCGCCTCTGCTAATATATTTCTAGAGGCGGTTGGCCTAGTGGTATCCGAGCGGTAGGGGCGGATGGTGAGTGAGCTGTCCCTACTGTAGAAGAAAGGCGTCTTCACAAATCAATTATGTAGTAGTGACTGATGTGGGCTCGGCAATAGATTTGTGGCACGGCTCCCTCTCATGGCCGGCTCGCTCCCCTAGCGAAGGATATATAAGAGCAAGAGCATGAGGAGGAAGAGGACGGGCGGGAGGCGACGACTCGAGGAAGAAGAGGACGAACAAGGTAGAGGAACTAAAGCGCTCAATGACACAAAGGTCCCATTTGTAAGTGACTATTGTTATCTTTTTGCAGGCTCGATTTAGGAGCTTTTATTGGAGTAGATATTAAATGTGGGGCAACAAAAGTAGCAGGAACACAAAATTAGAAGCAAGGGCCCTGATTTAGATGCTCCTGCCAGAGTTCTTCGTACTCCATACCAAGATTAAGACTGCATGTGTTCTATGAATATATAGTTACATGTACATCACCCCCAAAATAAAGTATCATCGCCTCTCTCAGCTGCAAACTGCATGTTACGGACGGACAAGCAGTACGTACGACGAAACATATGTACTCCCTCGGTTCCAAAATAACTATCGTTTTCGTTTTTTGAGAAACAACTTTGACTAAATATATATTAAAAAACATTAATATTTATAGTACATAATTAATATCTCCGGAAAGATCTTTGGATCTAGTTTTTTAACAAATTTATTTTGAGATAAAAATATTGTACGTATTTTCTATAAATTGAGTCAAACTTGCGACACGAAAACACAAAACGACATTTAATTTGGAACTGAGGGAGTAGGACATAATAACAGCTTTTCATGAGAAACATCCTTTATTGTGGGTTGCGATCGAGACTGGTCGGGGAAGAAATGGGCCGGCCTCACGCCCTCCCCTCAGTCACAGATCAGGTGTGGGCCCAGCCTGCAGTGGTGGCCCCACAAACTTTTGGAGAGGGCTCCGCCGGTTGGGCCAGCGTACATGCTGTTGGCCATGCCCTCGTTTAGTTTTCAAAATATTTTAGAAAATGTAACTGTAGCGTTACTGTAGTACTTTCGTTGTTATTTGGGAATTATTGTCCGATCATGGCCTAACTAGGCTTAAAAGATTCAGCTCGTCCATTTTATCTAAACTGTGTAATTAGTTTTATTTTTTATCTATATTTAATGCTTCATGCATGTGTCTAAAGATTCGATGTGACGGGAATCTGAAATATTTTGGGAAATATTTTTGGAACTAAACAAGGGCCTGGTCGAGACGAGAGAGCCAGAGATCATGCAGGCTACAGGGAGGAGGAACAGTGTTTCAGATGGCGGCGTCTGCACCTGCATGCATGCGCTACTGAACAATTGCATATGCAGCTATAGGACTGTACTTAAGCGCATATAAATTGAGCAATTATCCACCAGTAGTTGGGTTATGCATACACTGACAAAAGTGATTATTTGGGGAACTATAAATTATGAACTTTCAAGCTTTTAATATGAGACTTTCTGAATCTAGAAATCGCTTTAGGGCCCGTTTGGATCCTTGGAATTGAATTCATTCTAATAAATTACAATTTAGACATAGATTAATTAAACTAATATAGTTATATACGGAATATGTTTGTATATTTATTGTTAGGCATACAAGGGACATACTTATATGTTGCATTTCTATTGTAGGTAAGTGAGTTGAAGAGTGTGCTATAAGTTAGAGAATAGAATTATAGTATAGTGATCTATAGGATCCATTTTCATCTCCCACCCTATGAATTTGAAATAGGCTTTTGTGAGCTTAGGAAAGTTGTGGAATATCAAATTCCAAGTTAAATAGCCTAATCTATTAAGTAGATTTCAATTTCCCAAAATGAAGGGATCCAAACGGCCCCTTATGCAAAATGTTAGCATTCCCATGCAAAGAAGCCACTGGAACGATGTGGGCGAAATAGTTGAGAGGAAGTTACATATCCTCTATGATTCGATGTCATCCATGTGAGCCCATAATCTGAGAACATAGGTTAGTTTTGTGCTACATTATGGTGATCATGTCCTGTAGTAACTAACATGAACATGCAGGAAAGGCTGGTACCTTAAAAGAATTGGAGGGAGGGTTGCCTAGTCATTTGGAGGTCGTGGTGCTGGTAAAAATTCAGTATTGGCAAATTTTGCATGGTGGGTAGTGGGTAGATTTCTACAAAGAAAATTACAACACATAAGATGTTAATCCATCAAGTGGGTGGTGGGCAATTGGAGAACCCGATTGGAGGAGGCCAATTTCCGTGGAGTCTCCAAGAATGGTGACTGTTGAGATTTTTTTTTAGGAAAGACTGCCGAGAAATTAGATAGAAAGAAACGTAAACCATTAATTGCCTTTAATTTGCTGAATTTTGTGGACAACATGAGCTACAGATGGACGTGTCTGCCTAAACGGACATGATGCCAGACATGGATTATAGAGAGGTGCTACATCGTGCATGATGCCCAAGGGAATGGGCAATCAGAATTTGTGACATACATATTGGGTGGTTTAAAGAGGAAGGAGGTGAACGATCCAATAGTCAGACACAAAGCATTTATGTTATGATAATTGCAGATTATTAAAGAAGGACAGGAGGTGGCTCGGTGTAGGTCAGTTTTTCAGCTTGACGTAGTGATCCTACTTGCCTGTTCTTTGTTGCCTCGAGCATTCAGCAATCAGCAGTAGAAGCTAAAGAGGAACAGTCAATCAACCGGAAGCTGAAGAAAAAGCTAAGATAGGTGACTGGTTAACTCATACGGCTAGTAGTACTCAGCATGCAAGCCTGTAAACTGTAATGATAGAATCACGTGCACGGGGATTAGTTGCGGGCAGCTTTCAACAAGGGGCGCGCGCGAGATGGGGATCTATGCATGATGGCCTTATGATTCGATGGAGCTCTAAATGGGTGGACGCCCCTTCATCACTGTTTGCCCATCTTCTCTCCCTGTCCTGTCTTTTGTCTCTCGCAACTTCTGTAGGAAGGAATCCATAGCTCTCGCTGTGTGCATGTCTCTTGCATGCATGGACCATGCACGGCTGCATGGCATGGCCCAGAGTGCGCACTCCCTCGCTCGCTCTCTCTCTCTCCAAGGCTCCCTTTTGACCCGAGACTTGTAGCGTCAGTTGAACCCTTGAACCTCTCTCTCTCTCATTTGCGATCTGTCATCTGTCTGCTTGTCCATGGCAATTGGTACGTACGTACATGTGTGTTGTCTGGAATTATTTGTGGGCGGACAAAACGGTCTCCCACCAGCCACCCTATGTGAACTGGTCCTGCATTTGTTGCTTTCTCAACTGTTAACACACGAGTATAACAAAGTATTGGACATAGGGATTCATACATATACCAGGACTATACTTTTCATTTTGGCGTGGACAATTGTATAGCTAAGTCCCAAAGTGACCCGGATTTGAATCCTAGACGTGCTCGCATTTGCGCATTTATTTTACAAATTGACACTACTAATCGACTACAATTTTTTCTAGAGATGGAACACGTAAGAAACCACCTCTAACTAGGACAGAGAGCACTGTAGGTCACGAACTGCCCCTAGAAAGCAATTTTAGGGGGTGGTTATGTTAAGAAAATCGCCCCTAAAAATTATCCATTTTCAGGGATGCTTCCACCTCTAAAGTTGTGGTTTTTAGGGTTGGTCTTATTGAGAGGCTCGGCTCTAAAAATCAGATGTTTCTAGGGGCAGTTCTATTAATAGAACCACCCATAAAAAGAATTTGCAGGGGCAGTCCTTTTATTGAACCGCCCCTAAAACTGACTTTTTAGGGTTCAGCACGCGGAGCGACTTGGCTGCTGCCTTGCCTCGCTTGCTTCACCCGGAGATCTCACCAGCGGCGGCGAGGTGTTGTTATGAACCACGGCAAAGGGGGACGGGAGCGGAGCAGGGAGCAATAGGGTTTTGGGCGAGTGGGGGAGAAATGATATCAGCTTAACTCCCAAGTCCCAAGTCATGTGAACTTTATATGTATACTGTACTACCCGATAGACTCAATGCGAACATTCCTAATTATATTCCTCCTACAGTCGTTGCATGCTACTAAACACTGCAGCGAAGCACTTTCAGCCCATATTAGAGACGACCGAGCGTCACCCCTAACGCGTCACGGGTGAACACACAAGACGTGACGAGGCGCTGCATCGTCTCAGCCCATAGCTTCATACTTCGCAGTCGCCGAACCTTGAAATGTCAGTAGAGATTAAAAGAACAGAGGCAGCACGTTAGTAGCAAAGGCCGCACGTTCGCACGTAGTTTGTGGTAATAATATATTTATATTGCAAATACTCAGCAGTCCGCCCATCCATGATTGACCATATCAGGGATGGGATTGACAGTTTGGCAGCACATCGACGTGGTAAGGCACAATTTGATGAAACAAGGGAATAAAAAGAAGAATAAAAGAACATTATATGTTACACCCAGAATCGCAGTTCGCTGGCATATGCAAACACCAGCTTACTTCCATCACACGCAAAACCTTTTTCTCATGGACGTGAACACTTCAGTGTTGTTTGCTTCTACCAACGAAACAAACGCTGCAGGCACAATTCAAAGGCAGTGTTAGTTTGATGAAAAATGAGAGCCGGTAACGGATCTTTCGAAAAAAAATGAAAAATGAGATAATGAAACTTGCAGTAGCGCAGGAAACGTAGTTTCAGAGCACATAAATCAAGTGTCTTCAATCCAGATTGATTTGCATATCAATTCCAGTAAAATCATGGAACTAGGATGACAGTATTAGACCATTATGTTTAAGTGAAAAACGTTGTTTTGTTTTGTCATGAGTTTTCTCTCTAGGTGATTACCTTGCTTTTCTTCTTTTTCTTCTCAATGTATGCAACGATCTCCATTTGACGCTCAAGAGTCTCCTGCAAGGTCTGCAAAAACTCAAGTCAAAGCAAGTTTTAAAACAGGCTAATTGGTTCAGAAATATGCTATAATCATATACTTCGTAGTGTTTCAGATTATTGTTTTTGATACAGAAAGATACGAAACCAAAATAATGATTAAAATTACTAATTACATAGTATGTGGTTATGGTGTGGTAAAACATGGTTTTCCAGCAAGGTGCAGATGATACCTTCTTTGTAGCTGCAAGCTCCTCTTCCAGTGCACTAACGCGGATGACAGCAGCCTGCAGAATCTCCTCCTTATCAACAGGCATTGATGCAGGTTTTGTCAGGAGTGCAATGACCTTCTCCTCAAGCTCGGCGAGGCGCTTTGCGGAGACGGCATCTTCAGCTTCCTTCACAGCCTCTTTTGATAGCTTGGATCGCTGCCGCTGTTGTATTTTTGATTTACTTTTTGAGAGGGTAGCAGGCTTAGCTCCACCTATGGCAGCGCCAAGTACCTTCCCAGGCATGTTGCGGGTCACACGGACCATCGCTGCAATGCTCATCACAAGTGCTATGATGCCAGCATAGAGTGGGGGCTTGGATCCATCAGAGGCATTTATAATAGCTGATAAAGAATAATGTTTAGTCAGTCTATCAGCGAAAGGAAACTGGGAGTATCACTAATTCGTCAAAAGTTTGTTCATTCATAAACTTGTAGTGGTGGTGCTAACCTTTGGTGATGGCAAGCTTCTCATCTGGTGGTGTTCCCTGGCTCTTGCAGATAGCGTCTATGGCCTTTTCAACCATTGGGACATCACAAGAATAGGGTGATCCAGGGGTCTGAAAAAGTTCACCAGAAATAAAAAGTGAGTACATCGCAAATGTTAGGATTATTGAGATTAAGAACTTTGCACTATTAATGTCTTTGTTCATTATCGAATGATCAACAATAATAACAAGAATGACTTACAGGATGTGAAGTGGGGATAAGTTCCTCGTGAACAGGTGACAGCTGAGGATGTTCAATTCGGCTGCGGGAAATTTTCTGTGACTGAGAACGCTGACCATCTCCAGCTAATTGTGTTTCCCCATCGAATAAAGCTTGTTTCTTGATTTAAAAAACATTAAAAATAGATAGAAATAAATACAACCACTATGCAAACATGAAAGTTGTTTTCTTTGTTTTCCCGTACCTTAGGATACATGTCATCTTCACAAATCATTTTCTCCTCAGCCTCAAAAGAGGACATACTGTGTGATCCACACCTCCCAGCACCACTTTGAACCATCTTCACATCAAAGTGGCATTAGGAATTGAGTTAGTACCTTCTCCTTAAAAATTTCGTGATTTATATTCGAGGTGACAAGGTTGAGGTCAAAGGACCAGATTGGACTAGTCCTCACCTTCATGATTTCGGGATCCTTCCAAGGGCCTTTGTCAGCCTTCATGCAACCACCTTCACACTGGCAAGTTCCACCAAAAATTTCTGGCAACTCACTGAATAATAGAAACGTGTATATTTCAGTGGGCAAATGTGCCATAGAAGTTAGCTGACGAGTTCAGTAAAGCTAATAACTACAAATTAGAGGACTGGTTTTTACCTAGCATCAATCACCTCAAGAAGCTTGCTCTGATACTTGTTACCCAGAACCTATAGAAATATGGAGACGATATTGCAATTGAGTACTGGAATCATAGCTAAAGAACAAAACTACAAAAAGATGAAAAAAAAAATACATGAATCTTTGCAGTGGTCTTTGGGTCAAGAAAGCTCTTCACTGTGCCCCATAGAAGCCGGAATCCCTGGCCTGCATTAATGATGAACATCCGGCACAGGGTCTAGCACCAAAAGAGAAGATAACTGGCATGGTAAGAACAACATTTACAAAATTCAGATCAAATATCTGAATACAAAACACGTATCAAAGGGACTATACCTCTGGATAGTTGTCACCATCAATCTTCTGAAGCATACCAATGAGGTCCCTTGCAGCTTTGCTGAATTGCTTCATCCCCTGAAAATGTGTCTTTGGTTACTCATTGTAAAATTGCAACCATTGAGTAGCAACCAATCTGTAAATACATACATACCACTCCTTGCACATCAAGAATTGTTGTGCTCTGATCAATATGGCGCTTTGCAGCGATTGAGCAAGCTGGGAACTTGACAGCAAAGTTCTTCTCGAACTCCTTGACATGGTTCTTGACAAAGCGATCCATTGTAGTGACCTGCATTAGCCTATTCACATCGATCTGTCCAAGCCGTTCAATGTAGACAGGCCTGCCTTCCTTATCAACCCCATGGTAACCTTGAGGGTAGCATTCTGCCACCTTATCAGCTTCTTCGAATTCGAATTCCTAAGTTTGCATTAGAGAAAAGGAAAATGTTACAAAAGTTTATGAACTAATAGCCTGTAAATATCGATGAGAAACTACTAATGAAAATGACGAAGTTGATTTTAGCAAACTCTGGTAGTTATAGTTACCTTGAGAATGGTATCTGCACCAAACTCCTTTCTCCACTTCAGCATATCAGACCACATTTGCTTTGCCTTCTCGATATCAAACTTCCTTGCCTTCAGAAATCTTCATCATCCCAAATTTCAGCAATGCTGCCACACATGAAAATGCAATCATACAATAGGATGGATCATTACTATATCACACACCTTAGCATCATGTGGTAGTCATCATGCTGTGATGGTAGGAGCTCTTCAAGTACAAGAAGCTGGCGGAAGGCATCCACAGCCTGCACCTCCTCAGGTTCACGGTCATCCAAAATTGAGATGGACATGACCTTGCTGCTCTTCCTCCCCCTCTTCATGGAATGCCTAAACTTCTGTGAGGCGCTCATAGCCTTCTTTTTCAGAGACGCGATCTTGGCTTTCTTTTCATCCTCTGAGCATTCCACATTGGATTTCCTCTTCTCGTCATAGTGTCCATCTAAGGCTGCAGATATCATTTGTAGGTAAGTCAATTCTGCGAAGTTCAATTTCAGGGACTAAATTTGACTTGTAAGGATTATGTTGAATTGTCCTTGATTGGGCAAAACAAAAGTGTGTTGTCATAAGTGCAACTTTGCAATAAAAACCCACTATGTACACATTCAGACATTACAGGAATATCACAAGTTTTTTTTTATGAGGACAAAGAAAGTGCTGTTGCAAGATATTATGTATCTCAGTCAACAAGAAAATGGTTATGGCATTTAATTATATGCATACTCACCAGAGCTCAGATGGTGCTCATGAGATCCTGATAGGACTTCTGCCATTACTGGGTTGCCCTATCGGACCTGATAAAAGAAAGAAGAGGTCGTATTGAGTTCCATGCACCGACCAAGTTAACCGGAAAACTTAAGCTGATGGAAAAAGTGGACAATTCACTTCTACTTGAATAAGCCTGAATAAAAACTTAAGAAAACATCATCGCCATTGCACCAATCAAATGGTATGTTGCCACACATGATCAATGTTGAAGAATAATGTGCTGAATATTTCAATGTGGTGATAATACACCAAATATAATCTGATTCACTGCCAAGTGGTAGGATTAAAAACGTTAATTTTTAGGGTGACTTTTCTCTTTGCGTGCAGTTGAGACTAGATAATTAGGACGTTTTCAAAACATATATTCCCTCGTACTAAGGAGATAATCGATACCTGATGCTTAGCAATGATGTTACCAATACCTACCTAGAACGTGTGCATAGAACAGAGCACAAGAACGACGAACACGCAAAGCGGCCGTGAGTGAGGCCAATGTACCAGCAACAGCAAACAACAACAAAACGCTCGTGATTCCCCCGGCGAGCAAGCACCTAGAATGGCTAGATCGGAAAGATATGGTGGGGCGCGCACTCGCAGCTATGGATCGAGGAGGGAAGTGAGGAAAAAGGAGCGCGCACGCACGTACCTCCGAGAGGAGAGCCTTGAGGCGGAGAGGGAGGGCGATGCTGGAGAGAAATGGCGGGGGGCTGAAGAAATAGAGGCGGGGGTGGTGGCGCGCTCGTCGCGGGACGGAGCGAACGCGGAGCAAAATGGTGAGAGGCGCGCACGACGCCCGCAGCTGGCAAGTCTGACTTTGGAGATGGAAGGACCGGAGGAGCGACAGCAGGAGACGGATTCGCTCGTCTCGCAAATCGCAATAGCCACTTTAGCTAGCTTTCCATCCACTTCAGCAACAAGTCTTCGATAGCCATACAACTCATCGTTATGCAAAATAAACTTGAATGCACTCCTAATACTTTTATCAACTTTGGCATCTAGATCATGTAAATAATTAATAATTGGGGTGGTGGCGCGCTCGTCGGGCCAAAATGGTGAGAGACGCGCACGACGCCCGCAGCTGGCATGGCGACGGAAGGATGTTAGTTAGTGGTAACAACGGTTCTTCGGGCAGTCTGACTTCGGAGATGGAGGACCGGAGGAGCGACAGCAGGAGACGGATTCGGAAGCGCTCGTCTCGCAATAGCCATTTGCCACAAATGCCTTCGTAAACCTCTCCTATAGCCACTTTAGCTTGATCATCGACCCAAGCACTTCAGCGACAAGTCTTCGACAGCGACACAACTCATCGAAGACTTGTCGCTGTAAATAATTAGGAGTGCAAAATAAACTTGAATGCACTCCTAATACTTTTATCAACTTTGGCATCTGGATCATGTAAATAATTAATAATAGGAGTCCTCCGGTCACCTAAATCAGCCCCCAAGCTCATTAGAACAAATTTGGGTGCAATTTGGTTCGTTCTCTTCCCTTTGCATCAGCCCTTTGCATCAGCTTTTCTCTGACGTGAAAATTTCATCCTCCGACGTCGAAGTCCGATGCTTATTGAGCCAACATGTTAGCCTTGTTATTGTCATGCCTTGGTATATACCAAATTTGGAATTCAACAAAGTATGCAATAATGTCAAGGAACTTGTTGAGATAGACATTGAACGGTCCTTCTAAGCATGGAAACACACCAGTAACTTGCTGGTTGCTGCACTACCGGTAAAGACTAAAGAGTAACCACCAAAGGCTACAACATGCCTTGGATTGCAATATTTCCAAGCCAAATAAGAGAGCCTCGTATTCGGCTTGATTGTTGATGCAATAATAATTCAGTCAGCTTGACACCTCAAAAATAGCAACATTAGAAGAAACAATGACAATTCCAGATATAAACAGTGTTGCGCTATCTTTGCTCGTTTCCAGACCAGTAAGCATGGGACAGGATGTGGGTACAACGCAAGCACACCTACAGAAGAGGGCCAAAAGGCACACAACTGCCGCTTAGTGTTACAAGCGTATTCCAGGTTATGCAGTATACACATTGCTTTGAGCTACGGTACTAACTATATGGAAACAACCAAACTGTTCGTTTCCAATGTATCTAGTCCTTCAGTATCGACGGCCGCCACCAGTCGACAGGAGCACTCTAGTTGCTTTCTTACCCTTCTTCCCGGCGGCATTTGCTTTCTGCATCTCCGAGTTGTCAGCTGCAGCTACAGCTCTACTGGAAGATATGATGCTGGCAAATGATAATGTGGACGGCCCTGCATAACAGAAATATATTGTTACCGCCAGGACTTTATTGGAAATCACGTTCTACACTGATGTGTCCAAACTCCTGAACAGACCAGGTATCTCGTACCTTTGTCTCTCGAGTTTTCGCTTTGGCCATTTGCATCCCCAGTTCCGAGTCTTAGGGGAGGTGAGTCTTGAGCAGATGCAAAACCCAAGCGTGTTACGTCAGAGAAAAGCTTCCTTTCACTGACTGGTGGACTGGTGGATGGCCCAGCATTGTCTCCCAGAGCTTCAGTGGAAAGAGACATCAAAATCAGGGCCAACAAAAATGAACCCAATCGCCGACGTGCATAATAAAGCAGATGAGAAAATGGGCAACAGCCAAATGCAAACAGAAAACTGCGATATTAAGCATATGAACAAGCAGGGGGCTCAGACTAATTATGAAACTCCATTCGAAGTTCAGTAAATTTACCTTCGAAGTCATCCAGAGAGAACATGACATCGTTGTGACTCTGAGAGAAATTTGTATACTCAAACTGCATAGCTGATGCCTGCACAGCAGCAGCAACTTCCGCCTTCGCTCTCTCACTTTCTTCCTATAAAAACAGAGGAAATATATGTGAAAAAGGAGCCAAAACAGGCCACACACAAGCAACATGGAAACCAAACCATGAAACTTAATGGCTCTTGTACAGAATGATGACCTACTCATACTGTATTTGGATTCCAATTGCATCTAAATTTCCAGAAATGGCTAGGTCAAATTAACCAATTAGGTAAGCAATTTGTAGATGATAAGCATTGTGAATTAGAGTTGCAAGTTATATTATGCCTGACGATTCTGCGCGCATCCTTGCTAGACATATACTGGGTTTCATGTGCCTCTTTAGAAACAGACTTGCAGCCAAAACCAGTCGTAAAGGGCTTCACCATCCCCCAGATGGGATTCTTCCCATACGATCCAGTTGTAGTTGCCATGCTACTTTGGGAAAGAACCAACAAGTATAAGACAACAACCAAGCAGTAACAGGAACAAAATTTGCATCTAGGCATTGTACAAACATCATTGTTAAGCAATGAGAAAGCCAATATCCAAATACCTAATATCCATCAACTAACTCTCTAACAGTTACCCAATTCAGGGCATAGTCTAGACATTCTTTAGAATGATCATCGGATTTTTCGGATCCAGTTTTCCAAAAACCTGGCCGCTTTCACTACTGAACAGTTCCAAGGAATTTATATCATGACTCCTAGGACGATCCATATTTCAGACCCGAAGAAACTTTAGTTTGCAATTTTTGTAAACTAAAATCTGCAATTGGATGCCCTCCACCAGATAACCTGTTAATAAGTAATAACCTGGTGGTTTTGACCCCCAGTCTCTACTACCCTGATGCACATGATAGTTCTGATGAGCTCTGAATGGTCCAACAAAAACTAATACGCAACGCAGCCAACAAACTTGTTACCTTCTTGGTGGCTTGTTTTCTTTGTTTCTCACGCTTCTTGATTTCATCCAAGAATGGAGCCAATGAGCTAGGAGATACTATATCGCTCAGGTCAATTTCACAGAACTGCATAATGTGTCAGATGTGAGGCATGGTCATTGGCCAAGAGCAAAACTTGATCTTCACACCAACTTGACCTGTATGTGGCTGTTAATAAGAATACCAAATTTACCTGGAATGTAGTTGTTAATGAGAAGTGACCCAAAAACCGATAGCGCTTCCTTACAGCCTCAGACTGTGTTACAGTTTCCAGCTCCAATATTTTTGCAGTTATTCTGTGTACAAATTAGCAAAGTTAACAACATCAACATGATTCAAGCACCAATCAAAAACAGCAACAGTATTGCAGTGTCAAAAGATACTAGCGTTGTGGTAGCATTTCAAACTAGTTTTTATTCAAAAAATTTATGGGGCTGCAACAGAAAAAAATCATAATTTTCCAGAAAGGGTGTGGCGCAACGCAAAAACTAATCCTAGAGCTACATGGTAACCAATGGCTACAGAAAATTTGACTCCAAACAGGGATGATGGATTGAGATAATTGGTACTACCTCCAGTCAAAAAAACTTGTTGCATTTGACCGATGCGTATCTTTGACCACTAATTTCTTCTAGTAAATATTTTTAAAATCCTTCAATTCTGTGATATTTTGCAAGTCTACTAGAATACAAAACTACACATATTTTACGTGTTTCCACCACCAGATCCACCGTGCAGCAACCCGGGGCGGTCACCCTGGCTCCGCCGGAGCGCAAAAGAGATGTTTCTAGTCTAAAGGATAAACATAATATGTTGTAGGTAAATACTCTTGTATGGTGAGGATCAACCAGGCTCCAAGAAATTCCTGGATCCACCACTTAATGTTTCCAATTAAATAATAAAAAAGTTATGGATATTTGTACATTTTATTAGTTGCCTTAAGCCAATTACTCCCTCCTGTCATAAAAACATGTTGTTTAGCCCCGTTCGCTTTGCTGAAAAGACAAGCTGAAAAGTTCGGTTGGTTGATTTGTTGTGAGAGAAAAACACTGTTCCTTCGCTGAAAAATAGCTTGCCTTTTCAGCCGTACTTTTTCAGCGAATGAACAGTGTTTTTTCTCTAAACGACATGTTTTTATGACAGGAGGGAGTAATTGGCTTAAGGCAACTAAATCGCACATTCAATTTAACGATTCACACACATTTGTGAGAACCCCAAGCACAAAACATCTTTGACTGGACCAAATACTGCAAATAAATATGCAAACATCAAGACCTCCCACTAACCTAGTTGCCACAGGTCTGCAGAGTATAACATGCCTCACACGTCGCATGTAGGCATTATCTGTGCTCTTGGACATTCAGGTAAATTGTAGTGCTACAAGCAAATAAGGGCATTCTAATAGTGCTAGAAAAATAAGGGCATTTTAAGTCAGTATCTTGAAGCCCTTATTCCTTAAATAGAATGCAAGTTACACTAATAGTGTGTAAAGGGATGCTAGAACTCAAACTTTTAGGGAATAAGCAAAGATCATATTACCTAGGTGGAAGCATATCAGAACCACCGAAATGGTTTAGAAGACATCTCATGTTCAGTGGATGAAGAATTAGGTGTTGGCCATCTGACACCTGCAACAATATTTAAAGCCATCGGAAACTCTGAATATGTGAAACCACAATTTGGAAAATTCATCAGTATCAAAAGCCTGAAAATCTCAAACCTGGTAAAACGTGTATGGGTCATGTTCATTTGAATCAACAGTGGTGGTACATTTCTCATTTACTTTAGACATTGTTCCTTTACCAGAGCTTTTACTCAACTCAGGAGACATGGAGAGTTCTGAAATACCACTGACCATATCTCTATCTGAAACAGAGGAGATCGTGTGCCCACTGATCTGGTGAGAAGTATTCACATCAAAAGAGTTCCTAGACTTGAAACTAGATCCAGGAGAGAAGCTATCTTTTGACGGGGGGCTACCACCATAATTTCTGTACTCAATCCAATATTTCATCTTTTCTTCCAGTTGCTCTAAAGCAGCAGAAACATATGGAAGTTTCTCCAAGTCATCAACAAGGCCTAAGTCAGCCATATGCAACCAATTACTAAGATCCAACTTTGCCTCTCGAACAGACAACTCCACATCAGATGTCAAAATAAACTTTGAGAAAACATTATACGGATCTTCATCTGCTGTAGAATTTTCACTGGAGGAGATTTTAATGGAAGGAGTGAGCGAATTTCTTGACCGGCTCAGGAGTGTAAATGTGGCAACGTCACCAGCACAGAAATTCTGGACTTGAGTAATTTGTATTGTACACAAATCCTTTGTTGATACCATCATGAAACACAGAGGACACTTCTTCCAGCACTCACCTCTATAATCCTCTTTGCCCATCATGAGATAACGCAAAATGCATGGAAAGCAATATATGTGTCCGCATGATGTGATCTGAGGGCACAATGGGCTTTCCAAACAAATAGGGCATTGTACCTCAGAAGGGCTATAGTATCTTACACAGATAATATCTTCCCACTGAAGCATCTTATCAGGATCCATTGATTCAATCTGGTAATTCCCAGTATCCAACACAACAAACTTATAGTTTGCTTGGAGGAACAGATCCTTGTTGTAAGGTTTGATCTTCCTTTGTCTTCTGGGAGGATATGTTCTAGGGCCTCTGGGCTGTGGCCGAGAAATAGGATCATACTGGAAATTCAGTAGGTGATTGGCATTCACGGCCTGATTCTTCCTGGCAGTTATCTGAGTCCCATTACCCTGAAGTCCAGTAGAACCTGAAGCCTGGAGGGATCCTGCCATTTTAGGTCTCTCAGGAAATGACCCAACTGAGACAAAATTACCTACAGGGAAACCCGAATTCCCCTGTTCTGAAGAGTGGCATTCTGAAATATTGCCAACCTCTTGAGTACATGCATGATTCTCTTCCCCAGATATTATAAATCCAACTACCTGGAAGTTATTGCATTTTATCAATATGTTAAGAGCAGTAACTGGAGTATTTAATGCTAATGTGCAAAGAAAAGATGAAAAAGCTCCGCAAGCACTTCACCTTTTCGGGAGCATTAATAGATTCTCCAATAGCTGGAACCACTGGGTCTGCAAAATACGAATTGCATTGTAAAGATTACTCTGAAAACAGGAAGGCTAAAAAATGGTGTGGCATCAACGATGAGAATGCAACATGAAGTTATGCATACAACTAGTCTAACGGGAAGATAATGAAAAATCTGACTTAAGATCTTAATAACAGCCAAGTTGTGAAAGTGAAATAATGAGTATAATGACACCACAACAACATGTATAGAGCGGCTTGATTGGAAATTAACAAGCAAATCAAAGGAAAGCATCTCCATTGCCATTGGAATATTCATTTCCAACATTAATACTCCCTCCATTCCAAATTACAAGTCATTCCAACTTTCTTGGAGAGTCAAAGCATCTCATGTTTGACCAAAATTATAGATAATTACAAAGATTTATGACATAAAATAGGTGATACTATGAAAATATAATTAATGAAGAATCTAATGGTACTTATTTGGTATTATAAATGTTATTATTTATTTAATTTATTATATAAATTTGGTCAAACTTGAGATGCCTTGACTCTCCAAAAAAGTTGGAAAGCCTTATAATTTGGGATGGATGGAGTTCTACACTGGGAGATGTCCATATGAAAACCAATTGTTCAAAATTCAAAATGCTAGAACTAGAGCTTAGGTAGCATAGTTTTTTCACTAGCTCTAAAAGAACCAACTGTAGGGTAAAAACTTATCAATTAAAGGTCACTGCTGATCTAACTATAAGACGTTCATTTTTATGAAAAATTGTAACTTGAATCAGGTAAACAATCAATATGAATTTCAGAAAATGATGCGCTGATACACAAAATATGGTCAGATTTAAACAACTAGATCTAGATGACCTGTACAGTAGACAATCTTATTCTTAATGCAATGTACTGAAAATCATTCTTGTACATAGAGTTAGGCACACAGATCATGACCATATTGTACACTACAAACAGATCATGGCCATCAAATATACATGGAGAAACAATGGTTATGATGAAACCTAAATTATATCGCTACTGTATTTTCTGCTGGATAAGAACTGAGTCAAACGAAAAATACTATCACCTGGGTGTATGAATCTATCCTATACTTTCGTCCTTCAACTCAATAAACAGCAACTCAGCGAATGTTTTTGCATCCAAATTCAACCAAACCTAATAGGAGCAAAAATACAGTAACTACACTTTAACCGTCCCGCTTGACCAAGCCTAAGCCCACGAGCATTTATGCACGCGAAATTTGGCCCCAGGCTATCAAATCATTCTCAGCTCATCATAAAACCTAGAATCCATGGCCAATCACATGAGTTAAGCCGCTGGAAATCTCAGCCCCTAATGCGCAAAGAGAACACTGTAAACTTGCTAGGGGACAAAAATTCGTTCCAAGCTTGTGCTCAACCAAGGCACGAGCTGGCGCCAAACAACGGCACGTAATCAAACCAACACCACAGCAGCTGGTAGCTCTCAAAGTAATAACCAACAGAACCTAGATCCAGCCTCACCGGGAATAGGCGCGTTAAATCGATCTACGGGCGCAGGGGGACAAGTGGGAAGGAAAAATCACCGGAGCTGGAGCCGACCCCACGGTCTCCGGCCGCCGCAGCGGCGCCGGGTGGCGAGACGGATGCCGGAGGGGAGCGGCGGCCGTGGCGGCGTCTGTCGCTGCCATGTTGGGGACTAGGACTAGGGTTGTGCGGGCGCGGGTAATAGTGTCCTCCGGTGCGTTCGCGTGGGGAGATGGACATGAACCCGCGCGGGAGCTCGTGGGGTGGGTGAGCGGCGCTCGGTCGATCGGCGGCGACGGAGAGGGCGGTGGCGCGGGTAAAGGGACAGGGTGGCGTGGGATTAATACGGTCGATGCGGTGGTAGGATCGTCGGGTGTTAGGCGTTGGGCAGGCAAGGCCGCGCTCACGTGGACCAACCCACGTGTGGGGTGAAGAGAAATGCGGGGCCCTGACGTCAGTTACGTGGTGTTGGAGAATACTGTGCACTGCGTTCATGCGATGTGGCGGAAGGTGGGGATTTGTTGACAGGAGTAGGAGGATATGCGGTTGAGTAACACGATGTGTGGATTTTAAAAAACAAATAACCTTTCTAGAAAAAGGTATTTTAAAAGCAATTGTGTTTTAGTTTTTTAAGAAAATATAATTATTGACCGATTGAAAGTCACTAGGACGACACAAATACAAAATGTGAGTCCCGGCTCCTATCCCAAGTCGCCTCGCACGATGACGGATGAGGTTGTGCTCATTCTTTCTCTCTTCCTTGAACCTTTTATTCAAACTCGAGCATTTTCAAGTTCTTTGGTATAGGTATATATCGTTAGAACAAAATCTACCAAATGATTTAGTGCTTAATTGGCTATTATATTTAGGATGGACCGGAGTGCAACTAAACAAGTCCATACAGAATTCAAATATGTTTATCTAAAGTTGTTTTTCCCACCATAGATGTGTTTCTTTTTGTCCGGATTCAAATAGCTTAGTTCATTCTTGTTGGACTTAGGTTAATAGGTTGAAAATGTCATTTATTGAGAAAATGATGTGGAACTATGATGCATGTATAGTTAGAATAATCGCAAGGTGGCTCATGTTCATCACATTTTTTCATTATGAGTTAGACATTGTTCTTGACATATAGGAATAAGTATACCGTAGAAGGAAGGGTGTAGTTTGTGATATATTTTCTTTTCGATGCAATTATGAAATGACCACGATGCCTAGAGGGGGAGGTGAATAGGCGTAATTTGAAACTTTAGAAACTTTGCAGCGGATTAAGTCATAGGTATTGGAATTTCTGGTCCCAATCAAAATTTTCGGACTTGTCCAGAAATTTCAGTGAGGACCGAATTTCCGGGCCCTAAGAGAGGAATGGGCTAACTAGAGTTACGAAATTGAAATTGCTCAAACATTAAATTGTTTTTACCACACGTGTAGGGAAGTAATACAAAGTGATTCCATGCTATCATTAGTTCATTACCTCCAACACCTACACAAAAATATAGATAGGGCCACCACAACAAATAATACAAGATATGAAATCACAAGGTCACAAGCACACGGGGGGCAAAAGATTTATCTAAGGTTCGGCCACACCACAAAAATGTTGAGGCGACCACAAACTTCTTTAGTCTCTTTCACTTCCCCTCTTTCCTTAGCAACCACAAAGATCAAAGACGGGAATTCAACTAGAACAAAGTGGGTAATACAAAATTCTCGGAGCACCTCATAAGCAAGAAATGAGTGCTTCAGTGGGTAACACCGGCTAGGGTTCCAAGAACCCAAGAGTAATAAACCAAAAAATAAATCACCGGCGGGTACCACAAGTGCTAAAGAGAAGGATCTTACTCCGAGAGTCATAAGCATGAAAAATCTCACTCCAAAGTTTAGGAATCAAGCTTAAGTGAGAGAGTGTGTGGGAGAGGGAGAAAGTGTTAGAGCTTTTGGGCCTGCTTGGTTGGCTACCAATTCTTGCCCAACCAAAATCATGGCAAGCCAAAACTTTGCCTTACAAAAATTAAGGCTTGCCAAAGTTAGAGCAAACATACATGCGCATTTGGTTAAGTGTCATAACAATAATATGAACGCTTTTTCTTTCTTATGCAATTTAAGAAGTTTCTAGAGATTTGCCAAAACTTTGGCCATAAACATTGGTTGCCAATTCTTTGGCAATGAACCATTTGATGACTAAAAATTTTGGCTTGCCATGGTATTGGTTGAGCAAAAAAATGGAAGCCAACCAAGCAAACTCTTTGTCTCAAAGTGGGTGAAAGCTTCAAAGTGCCAAGACAGAGAGGAAAGTAAGGAAGTGAGTTAAATCCACTCCCTTAGCCAAAGACCGTTGGCGACGTCTCAAATCCACCACAAATTTTTTGGGGGCGGGGATGTGGAAATTCCACTCCCAAACAATATAGCGCACTCTCTCAAAAACCTATCAGTCCGGAATTTCCGGTATAGACCCAAAATTTCTAGTAGATAGTAGCCATTACAACCTGAGCGAGGCTACCCGGAAAATGATCGGGATAGCTAGAGGCTTGGCTACAAAGGACCAAGTTGCAAGTATAAAGGGCAAGCTAGGGGCTCGGGTGCGATGGACCATCAAGGCGGTAAGCACAAGTAGACGGCTTGGCACCGATGGACTGAGGCAATGGTGAAAAGCAATCAAGGCTACAATCAATGAATCAATAAGGCCATGTGAAGCCATGAAGTGGATCATATCATTCATGGGAGATCAAGACAAGAGTTATTTTGTGTTAATGATCAGGTGGCTTGATGATGGATGATGAAGGAACTTCATGCTATGGGAAATGGTCAAGGTAGCGTAGTTGGCTACATATATGGACGGCCATTGTTCATCATTTGATGAAGATGAAGGTTGGATGCTTGTGTGGCATCACTGACATGGAGATGGAATGAAATACACGAGGCAAAGATATATCTGTAAGGCATTTTCATTTCACTGGTCTAAGGTTAAGTAGAGAAGTGTTTAATCAGGTTCAAGATAGATAACCATACTATCAAGAGGGCATTCTTGTGAGCTAAATAGTTATCTAGTGCTACTAGGTGAGATCTAACTCGCGATGCCTTTAGACCAAGTGGCGTGAAAATGAGTAAGAGAAAACTTTTGCAAAATGACTTTAAAAATGCTAATGCAGTGCTAAAGGAGTTGTTGTCACATTGGACAACATTTGGGAGTTAGCCATTTTGAAAAAGGGTTTCAAACAAAGCTCATAGAGCTGTTTTCAGGGCACTAGAATTTTACAGTGGTGGCACCGGAGTTGCCAACGGAGAGTAGGCATAGTGCACGGTTGTCAGTCGAATTTTCAGCACTTGCATGTTATCTTTGGTGTGCACCAAAGGTTTCACACATCAGTGTAACAGCACGTGGGAAACAGCATTCACACCGGAGAATTCACTCCAAAGAAGGTTTCCAGAGTGCATTTTGGTCTATTGTGAGCACCAAAGCTCTCCTGTGTGCACCGGAGTGCATACTGGAGCTTTACTCTATACAGGTTTTTTAGCATGTTGTTTGGGCTGTTGTGTGCATAGTTACTCTTCGATGCACACCGGAGCTTTGCCTAAGCAACCGCTAGTTTTGTAGCTGTTGGAATTCGACCGTTGGAGCTCTCCGGTGTGAACTTCGGCACTTAGCAACCATGTTCCCACGAGAGAACGGAAACGGGAACTTTAGGTGTTATTTTATAACATGGGAATGTAAATGTTCCCGTTCCTGGAATGTGGACATTCCTGGAATGTGGAACATGGGAACATGCCCATGTTCCTGTTCCCAGACTGCTAAGCTCCGGCAAGCACGTAGAAAGTGCAACTTTCTAGCAACAGCTAGTTTGGGGGCTTGAGCTCTATATATAGAGGGTGTCACTGGGTGTTTGAGAGTGTTGAGGTCATTATGAACCCACCCACACATGTGTGAGCCAAAACTAAGCCCTCCACTCACATATGCATAGTTGAGATTGTGATTTGCGGTGAGTTGGAGTGATCTAGTGCATTTGCTTAAGAGAGATAGCATCTATTGGCACTAGGGACTAGTTAGCAAGCTTGAGAGATTGTTACTCTTGTAGGTTACCACTTTCTAGATGGCTTGGTAGCAAGAGGCTCAGTCATAGCATGCACAAAGATTGTGCGGTCCTCCATAGATACCGCAATTGTGAGTGGTGTTATGTGTAACACCTCTGGTGTTATGAGCTCGCTTAGCACTGCGGTTAAGGCCTGAGAGAATTTATTAAAACAAGTTCCTCGGATTTTTAAGGTTAAACTCACACAAAATGATAAAGCAAATCTTACATGACTCACTTTTGTGGTTAAGAAAAAACTAAACGAGCATTGTAAGCTAGTCTATGTTATGTGCAAATATGCTAGTGAGATCCTAATAAGAAAAATCGAATAAGTTGTTGTAATTGTTTGGCATGAAAAACAATTCCTATAAACAAAGGTGTAATATAGCTTATGACTAAAAAGTGCCATTTTTGGTGAATTATATTGAGCAAAATAATCAAATGGAGCTTAAATGTTTTGCCTCTATGAGTTAGAATAAAGCATGGACTATCACATAAGATATTGGTTAGTTGAAATTAATAAGGTTTAGACCTTTTAAAAATTGTGCCAAAAGTACTAATGGATGTTAATCCTAACCACACATGAATTCTCGTCTGTATTAGTGATGGACAATGCCATTTCGGCATTTAAATTTCAACAAGAATGCTTAAGCACTAATGTCATGTTTTTGGACAATTGGTTGCATCAAAGTGAGCACTTGGGCCTGGTGTAGGTTGTAGTTGGATGGATGACCTGTTGCTCGCCTTAATATTTTTCCCTAACTACCTTAGGACACGTTGTGGATTATGTCGTGGTTGCTCTATTCGTGAACCGACATCCCAGCGATGAACTTATGTTGGCATCCATGTATTTACCTCTCCATTTGCCCTTGGGGCTTTGTGTGTGCTTCACCAGGCAGCTGGTAGCGTCGACGTTAAGATAAGGGAATTGATTGACATCCAGTCGTGTTGATCAAGATCGTTTGGCTCGCTTTAAATTTCGTGCTCATCAACTTTTGCTCGTGTTCGGCTTGTGTCTGCAGTCACCTGCACGTGCACGCTGCTGTTGCGTGGCTGTGCCTAGCCATGGTCGTGTCAGTGGCCGACCTTGCTGGCTGCTAGCCGCACGACGTGTTGGGGTCGACGGTTGCCCCCCCCCCCCCCCCTCGAGGCCGGGCTGAACTGCTAGACTGCGGCCGCATGGCCAGCGCAAGCAGTTGTTGGCCAGACCAGGCATGGGTCATGTCGCCGCCGCGGTGGCCGCCATCTAGCGGACGCGCGCAAGTTTCTCCGAGCCGCTCGAACCACCTAACTTTCACACCCTACCTGCCTCCGTTGTCCCTGTCGAGTTAATGCACTGTTGCGATGCCACTACTCTCCCCCGCGTGGTCTTGTGCTTGGCTCCGCGCGGCTGCTCGGGACATGGCTGCTGTTCCTCTACCGCAGTCCGCGTTCCGCTGAGGCCAAGCCATCTCATCGTTGCCCCCACGACCTGTTCCCTCTAGGCCTCACCCGTGTGGACACTCTCGCTTAACTAGCATAGTTGGCCATAGTTGGCCGAGCCCTGTAAGGCCGCTGTCCCGTCTGCCCGTTGCCACCACCGGAGCCACGCCACTTTGGAAGTAAAATACGAGATGAATGTGGCACCACACCTCGAGTCAGTGCTCTGGCAGCGAGATAGTGAAGTTAGCGAGCAGCCGACCCTCACCATGGCGCGGATGAGCACCACCGGCCGCCAATTTTGGCGTTCACCTTGCCCCTGGCCATGGGCGTCACTGCAGCCAGTTGATTGGGGGTAAGCCAAGGTACTCTGGTAGCGTTTCAGTTGATGTCTCTTACAGTCTCACTTGGACCTCGCCTTTATCGTGCGCACACGGGTTTGGTCAAGGGCTTCTCCGGTGACGGCGTGCCGCCTTGCCAGCTCGGTGCGCCGCCCCTTTACCGCGCGAGTGGCCAGGATCCCCTGGGTTTTCCCACCCCAACCGGCCACGCAGCTAGCGTCGTGGTAAGACCCTCCTGCTCCCCCGCGATCCCTAACGCCTCGCTAGTCCATAGGATCATCAGAATGGACGCGCCACCGTGGTGGTTAGCCCGCCAGCATGAGCAGCGCAATAGGAGTCACCGTGTAGCTTCCAATCACCGCCTAGGGTTTTGTCTCGACTCCGCAGGGCCCGTCGGCTTGCTTGTTGCCCCGTTGGCCAGCGTAAGTGCATAGTGCCGGCTGGAGTTGCGTCGACAGGCATGGTGGCGTCGGGGACCAGCTCATTGTGAAAATGGATTTGCGTGGGGTGCTCGATGCAAAGCGCATCTCTGGTACAATAGTGCGCTAGAGCGTCGCGTAATAAACTATTGGTCTAGGGTCTCTTTTGCAAAGCGCGGGCGCGCTCGCGGGCTCCCCGTCGTGGGCCGCTTTCTGGGCCAACCGCTGCACTCGCAGCCACCTGCGCGGGGCGTTTGGCTGCCAGGCCAAATTTGGTTGCCGCCGGCCTTTTCATTTTCTAAAGCAATTTCTATTTTAGCTTCTCAACCAACTTGTGAATTCAATATAAATTGTTGTAGATGTCCAAAAATTGTGAAACCAATTTTGTTAGACTCCTAAAATCAGGATCTATCTGTCAGAATGTTTTATCCACATAGTTGCATAATATTTTTAGGAGTTCGCTAATTATTTCAAAATGCTTGATATTGCTAAGTATAAACTTGTGAGAATTTTTGTAAGAAAATGGTAAAACTGTTGACTCTAAAAATTTTACAGTAAACTCCTAATATTATTATCTACTCTCTGTAATTTTTGTAGCTCCAAAATAATTAGTTGCTAGGATAGTTAATGAGCCCTAGTTTAACTATCTATTGAATCAATAAAATGAATAAAGCAGCGCTTTGGGTTCGTGTAACTAAAATAGTTATTGAAAAAATAATGTCTTATTCGACAATGTGGATACATGGCCTAGTGCATTAGTTATTAAAGCTAGCTCGTCAGCTTGAGAAGCACGATCGTGTTTTAAGTGTTGCAATTTCCGTTGATTATGTATGTCTCTGCGATTGCATTCGCGCATATCATAATAGGAATGATGATGGATCACGGAGTCGACCGAGGAAGCAGAAAAGACGGTGCCAGACGATTGTGCCACCGTGACGGAATGCTAACTTTTGGTTATATCATATCCAGGCAAGCCCCGGTGCATAACCCCTATTATTCTGCACTTTACTTTATGCTTGTGCATTAAGTTATATATATATATAGAGAGAGAGAGCGCTATTACCCTACAGCTGGCTACAAAATAACTTATTCTGTAGCCACTTTGAGTTACGATAATTGCTATGCTAATTTACGAGATTATAGTAACTCCTTACTATGTGATTTATTATAACATTATGGTAAATATCCCCATGTGTTATAGTAATTCAACTATCGTAAATATATACTGACATTGTTGTAAATTAGTATATAAAATTATCATAAATAGAGGTGACTACAAAATAACTTATTTTGTAGCTAGCTATAGAGTATGTATATATATAATAAAGTGTTTAAGGTCTATACATTTAGCACATTAGCGTATTAGCGTATGCGAGGCCAGCGTCTTTTCCTATTCTCGATGGACATAGTTTATCTTTCTCGGTACAGTTCTTGAAGATTTTGCATTTGCTCGAAGATGATTTTTTTACAAAGCATTGAAGCATTATTGTTTTATTTGAGGTATAATCATAATAGTTATTTTATTGTTATTTTTGTTTTTTGTTCATTACTATCGTTAACTTTTACAAACTAAACATATGTTGTAATTTATTTTTTTTCATACTATATACTTCAGTTGTCATATTAAAATTTAGTTTAATGGGCCCTTGCGATCTTGTTTGTCCGAGGGCCCTTAAATTTATAGAGACGGCCCTGAGGGTGTTAGTGTTTTATAGAGACGGCCTTGAAGTCGTGGATAGACAATTAGTTTAATTCTACTATTTTGATCGACTAGCCATAGCGATTAGATGTACAAATGACTATTTACCCATCTCTAGTTGGCCATCTCGACCTAACAATGAAAAGCGACTCTAGTAGAATCCGAGCGTTGAGAGTACCTTGTGTTTGTGCTGGCTCGAGATCAAGCGTTGTGCTTACATGGTCTTATACGTAAAAAATTTGAGTGCTTTCGCCAACAATTGTCTTAACAGTAAAAAAATGAGTGTTTTCGCGAACAATTTTTCATGGGGCTACTTAGGTTGTGTTCAGTTCAACTTGTGGAAAGTGTTTCTACTACTAAAAAGTAGAAAACCAACCAAATGGGTGCAAGTTGAAGCTATTTTTCCGGAAGCTGATTTCACGTATTACAATTTTCGTAGCACCCTGGACAATTTTTTTTTGTCTTTCAGCTTTTTCCAAATGGATGAAAATAGAAAGATGTTTTATAGCAGTTTCAAGGTAGATAAAGAGACGGGAAGGTTTCATATTTGTTTAAGTTACAACTTTTTCACAGCACATACCTCAAGCTTTTTGATAGCCCACAATTGAAATTTTAGGACTTCCACGAACTATTGTATGCTTCATCCGTTCTAAGGTCCCCTTTGGATTGCATGAAAAACAAAGGAAAAATGTAGGATTCACATTCCTATGAATTCAGTCACTGTAGCATATATTGATTCACAGTAATTGCCTGCATCACAGTATCACGCGCACACATGCACAGCCATCACAAAAAGCTCAACTATACACAATTGCATTGCTGAGAATAATTACTCGCCTCCCTATATAACACAGCCCCAGAATCCACCGCAGCCACACAACTGAATTCTGCTAGTCCACATCATTTGAGTGCTATGAACCTGACTTCCCTATATAACACCGCCCCCCCAATACAGAATTTCCAGAACCGGCCCAAAAAAGAATCGAATGCCAATAGCCCTATACCAATCTGTACATTCACTTACAAATGTCATCTTCTTCCTGCTGTAATTATTTCTGTCCACATATACACCTAGGTGACTGACTGACTATAGCTTATCGGCGATCCTGCCAAGGGCGTCCGCCAGCCTGCCGAGCACGAGAACTAGGCTGTTAGCTTGGTCTTTCCTCTGCTCCCTGTCGAGCTCGCAGTTTTGGTTCTGCGCCTCCAACTGTGCAGCCACCAACCGGCTGTTCCGGTCTAGGATCTCGATCAGCTTGCTCTGCAGGTCTGCTGTGCCTTCTCCAGCCCCTTCGTCGGTCCGCGGTCTCTTCTGTCCGCCCTGCTGAGCCGGTGCATCCCTCTCAGAGCTTTGCTCAGGCTGTGTGTCTTTCGATGTGCCTGCTTAAGAGATCGCATCGTTATCACCTGTGTGTTTAAGTATTCACAACTGGTGCAGCGCCCCCACCGGCCCCGCCCCCCCACCCCCGACACCCCCCCCCCCCCCCCCCCCCCCCCCCCCGGCGATAATTTCGCATTAAGGCAGAGGACTCCTCACCTAGTCCGAGAAAAAAACCCCCGATTCTTGTACCCTGCCCGAACACAGGGCCCGTTACCCTGTGAGTGGGCCAGTGCCACAGATAAAAAAAAGGAACTTAGCCTTAGCTCAGCTGGTGATAGGTGGTTTGGGTAACTGGGTATACACCCCTATCTTCTAGGTTTGAGTCTTCTTTGACTTGAATTTGAATGCCCATTTCTTTTTATTTAAAATGAGACCTAATTCCTCATAGATTGGTCAAGTTCTTTTTTAAGCACAATGAGAGGTTTCCAAATTCCGACCTAGTCACTACGTTCAAAGAAAGCACGGTATCTGCAAGTGAAATGATAGTTTCAGTCAAACATATTATGTTGCCATTGGACATTTCAGAGTTGCTCAGCCAAAAGAAAAAAAGCATGTGAGAAGCTTCAGCAGTTTCATAATTCATCACTAACTAATATGACACCAAGGGATGTAACACTGGTCAGTCCCATTCACATGATTTCAAAATTGCCGTGCCAGCGCGAGCCATCATCCCAGTTTGTGAAAAACAAAAAAGAACCAGAAAACGAAATCAGCACAATGGTATCAGCCACACCCATTTCTGATCCATGCACTTCCACAATTTAAGTATTTTCTCAAAAGAAATCCTGGATATATACCATGTTAAAATATAGATACCACCAGAACTATGAAATAAGTTCATATTTTAACGTCATTGTGCATTCATAAACCTTTAAAGAATACTTCGAAATGTTCAAGTGCATAGGCCTATGACTTTCAGTTCTTCCCTACTTTTACTACTATTTACACCTATACTCGGTGCTCACTCTTTTTCCTAACTTCCATTGTGGAAACTCTTTACCCATTTTAAGGCAGTCCTACATAGGTTCTGTCAGTAGATAGCTACTAAAAGCAAACTTTCTCCCGTGACAAATGAAAAAATCTAGTTGAAGTGTCAAAGTATCTGCAACATAAAGGTGAGCATTAAAGTGTTGATGCAAATACAGTAACTAGTTCTGCCTAATGAAAGTATATTGACCGAAATATGACACCATGAGATTCCTCAACAGTCTATGACAAAGCTTAAAGCCAATCTCACATAAGTTATACCAAAATTGAGGCATTTCATTATGTGTACTAATCAATTATTAAAAAAAACTAAAACTGATCACTTGGAAGATTCAAACTTTGAAACAGTATCACACAGAAAGGAACTGATAACCGTCATTCGTCCAAAACTGCCAATATGGAAAAAGTTTGATGGACATGGTAACCACCAAAGAGAGCCATTTGTAGTTGCTTACACTTTCGTATAAGCTGGCAATCTAGCACAGTATGAGTTTGGTTTCAGCGACCCCATGACCGCATAGCAACGTGATTTAATAATGCCTATTATAAGTTATAACAATGGACAGCTCATAGCTGATGATACAGTTCACACTAGCCTCTGTTACTGACGACATTCTACAGTTCTTTTACTGAAGCCTTGCTGAAATTTGAAACATCAAGTGCAAAGTGAATTTCAATAATGAAAAGTTGTGCATCTGACGCATGCTGTAATTATGATAATTGCTGAAATACCACATTCATCACTAATGCAACACTCCAATTAGTGATATGCACACAATAGGCTAATGAACCCAATGGAACAGTAAAGTTCTTCAGCGATGCTAAAAGAGCTGGAATTGCAAGTTAAAAAAAAGAGGAGAAAGGAAACTAGAGAACAGTAAACGAATTAAAAGTCCATGTACCTTGCTCAGCGCTCTGTTGTTGCCTTGATGCCTCGGGCTTCTCTGAAATGGAGAATTCAAGCCATTAATCAAGACAAAATCAGTGGACCTACCAATGAAATCGACAATACAAGACGAAAGTACACCAAATGAACACAATCAGAATTAAGAGATGAATCAGAGAAAGTCGCTCAAGCTCCAATCTCAAATTTAAATTCCAGCACACCAAAATGATAATCAGACCGAAACATCCAGGAGCAGAGCAACCGCTAAATTATTTCATCAAAAAAAGTTTCTTGCAGAAAAGAAAAGGAGCACCAAGAACTCGAAATTTTCCACCCCCGTTAAAGCACCAAAATAAAGAACACAAGACACATCTCATAACAAGATAGTAAGTAGGATGCCCAATCAAGAGCATCCGATTTGAAGGAAGTTGTTGTGCTTACAAGTTAGGAGCTGTAAACATGAATACCTCAACTTTAGCACGGACAAGAAGAACCAGAAAGCTTCCCACCTTTTACCTCCAGCATATAAACAGCGGCAAAACGCATTCGCAATTAAAAGGTTCTGATTTTTTTATATATAGCACCAAAAAATTAGGAAGAACTCGAAAGCATCAAACAGTGCAAGCACCAGGAGGCAGAGGCAGCAAAAAGGCGAAGCGGAAGTCAACGAGCAGCTCACCAGATACAGGCACGGCGATGACCGGTGGTGGTGGGGGAGGAGGGGGCACCGCCGGTGCGTCCTCTTCTTCCTCCTCCTCATCCTCCGAGAACAAGGCCTCCTCCGTGGCCGGGCGGCCACTGTCAAAGACGGCCTCCGGCACCTCCGCCTCCTTGCCCTCCTCGACGCGCACCGCTGCCGGCTCCTCCGCCGCGGCATTCCGGGCGGAGCGGTCGTCGAGGATGGCCCGGCCCCGGCCCTCGAGTATGTCGTACACCTCGCGGTCGAAGAAGCCCGGGAGGCGGCGCTCCCTGCGCGCGTCGTTGCGCATAGCCCAGAAGGACGGCTCGCGCGAGGCCGCCGCGGCCCGCTCCCACTCCTTGATCTTCTTGTAGTCGCCGGCGAGGTTGCTCCAGCGCTTCCGGCACTGCACGGGGCCCCGCTCGACGCCGTGGCGCCGGCAGTACTCCGCCACCGCGGCCCACTTGGGCTCCAGCGCCGCTGAAGCCGAGGCCTCCCCCGACGCCGACGCCGCCGCGGCCGCGGCCGCCGCCGCCACGCGGCCCCTCCCGCCGCGCCCGCCGCGGCCCTCCACCATGCGCTTGCCCTCGATGAGCACCAGTATCTCCTGCCGGGTCCACCGCGGCAGCCTCGGCGCGCGACCTGACGGGGTGGCCGCGGCCGCCGCCGCGGCAGCAGCTGCTGCTGCTGCGCCGGCGGGGTCGCCGGCGGTGGACATGGCTGGGGCAGGGTAGGGGCGCGTGTGCTTTTGTGGCGGAAGTTGACGTGACGGCGTGAGGCGGGTGGTGTAACGGAAGCTTAACGACGGTAGGAGAGAGAAAGGGAAGAGAGAGGAGAGGGAGGGAAGGGACGGTACGCGTGGGGGAGGGAGGAGGTGGAGAGAAAGCAAGGAGAAGGGAGGTGGAGAGAGAAAGGGGTAGGAGGATGGTGAGGGAGGGTTGCGTTGTCTTACTTAAGCAAGGGGATTAGGAGCAATGGCGTTTAATTAGGCACTCACTCATGTGACTTGTGATAGGAGTACCCATTTCCAAGTGGTCCGTACAGAACACCGTGTTCCCGTGTCACATAGGATGTGTTTGGATGGCTTCCAAACTACGCCAAAGGCCGCCGTGCTGCAAAAGCGACACGCCGTGAGAGCCAAATACCACCGCTGCAGTTTGCTGCAATTTTGGCGAGTGCTGCAGCCAGTAGTGCAAATCACGTGCCGCAGCCAGAGGTGAAGCTAAAGTCACAAAAAAAGGGCGCGCAACACGCCAATAGTCGAGCGGCCGTTTTGTTCGCCGCGCTGGCGGCGCGGACACAGCTGTGACGACAGCGAGTCTGGCGGCAGGTAAACACGCCCATAGTCTCTCACAATCTCACAAATTCAAAAACACCAATAAATGGCTTCTAAATTTTATTCTAGTTTAGCCCCTTTTGATTTCTCATACTCAACTTATTTTTTTATTGAACATAATCAGCTAATTCCATATGATGAGCTGCCTCATCAATGTGAATGAAAGGAGAGGAAAAAAACAGAAAAAGAAAATGGAGCTAGAGGCAGGCTAGAAGAGAGGGGATTAGTTGGAGCAAAGGATAGGGAATCGGTGCCCAATACCAAGTGCCCATGCATGATGCGTCCTCCTATGCCCACCATGATGTAACAGGCAAAAGGTGCCTCACTCAATCCAAGGGGTTTCCTGGGAGAAGAAAAGAGAAGGTGCCAAGGTGGGGGTGGCCTTGCGATTGCAAGGAGTGGTGGTGCCTTAAGCGGGTGGGTTAATTTATTGTGCGATTAGGACCTGTGAGTGATTAGAGCACAGCAATAGGCGCCCAGCCAGCCTCCGATCCCAACGGTCTCCATCTCTGTGGACTGTGATGCGATCATTGCTCTCTTTCTTTCTTTTTTCTTTTTTTTCCATTCCAAAGGATTTTGGGCCTTTTTGCAGTAGCATACTAGGCATCTGAAAAGAATTGACGGGGCTATTTGTGTCTCTGCTTTGGGATGATTGATTATCGGCGACGCGTGTCTATCGGAGAGACGGAGATGCTTCGTTATGTGCATATTAGATGTGCCGTTACACAGCTTATTTGGTGGCTGTTAGCCTCATTCACGCACCCGGCCCACTGGAACAGTGTTCAGTCAAGCTTGCTGCTCTCCTTAGTAGTGCTCGCTCAAATGGATGGCTATGTAAAGATGCTGTCATGGGGATATGATGCTAGATCTTTTTCTTTTAAAAAAATCAATTCTACTTTTTGAAAATATATAAAAAAAACAAGCTAAGTAGTTTCGTTCTGGAAACATCTTGTCTATCCTCAGTGAGTCCCATGACAAAGTTCCAGTGCAGTTATTATTAGTTTTGAAAGCACAAAAAAAAAACATGTTGCGTATACCCACAATGGTGTGTATACACATGCATGGTGCGCCTGTTGCCTTTGCACATTTGAACGATATATTCAGAGAAAAAAAATTGCAAACAAGATTGGCTTTGTGATGCAAACATATGGCTAGATTAATTCCTGCTGCCAGACAGGGACAATCAGAAACGTGTAGCTGGAAAAGCCTAGCGAAATTGGGCATGGAAGCTCATCACGCATCAACTGATGTCCTTTCTTTTGGGCCATGATCATTTTCAGCTAGCCTCATCAGTTGTTAATATAATAGCAGAAGGATTAATGCACAACTAGCGAAAAAGAAAAATCACAGGCCTGTTGTGGTGGTGCGTGTGGTGACACACAATCGAGGGAATTATTGTATTGGGCGACTTGGTGTACTCCATCCATCTCATGCCAAGCAAGATGCCTTGCTAGAGGAAGGTTGGGCCTCACCTATGCAAATTTATATAGTTAGAGCCACAACTCCAGTATTGGTTTAGCTGTCCCTGACCTGCCTCTTTAAAAATTTTTGGGAGGTCCATTTCAATCTTATATGGGGCTGAATTGACCTCACCTACTGCCAGGTTCCTTTCAACATGGCTGTAAGCAACTACACCATATATATGTCTTCTGCTGGTGGCTGGTGCATGCCTCTACATCCAGAAAGGATATATGTAGTTTGGTTGGCACCAGCGATCATATGCTTGCAGCAGCATGTACACCATATTTAGCAGCAGCACAGGGATGATTGGTGCTGAAGCTGTTCCATCTTGATTTCCTGGTCTTCAGAGTGTGATTTTGAGTACTTTGCTGAAGGTTCTTCAGTCCTGAATTTTCAGTCAGATGTAATTTAATTAGTTGTCGCTGGAGCTGGAATCCTTCAATCTAGGTCCTTCAGTTTGCGTCCTTGTAACTTGCAAGGATACACCTACAGCTACTTGACAGTTACTGGCAGTTTCTGTAGTACTATGGCCAAAGTCAGAAAAGGGGAGAACTAAATGCAAGGACCAAGAAGATACGAAGAGATGGGGGCATGATCCTAAAAGGACACAGCCCACAGAGACAGGTCCCAATGGTAATGAGAGGTGTGACCTGAGTGATCGGCCTCCTCACATTGGCTGCCTATGCCTGTTGACACAATCCTTGAAGTGTAACTTTCAGTGTCAACTTCTGCTTTTTTTCTGTGACCAAAGGGGCCTTTGCCCTTTCAGCCACGAGAAGAGGCTGCTGCCCAGGCCCCGCCCCTCGTATGGACGCATAGCGGTTGAGATCATGGCCTGGACGCCGAGATTCCCGTTTGCTAAAACTGCAAGTTGCCCTGTGTGGGGAGGGTGCAGTGCAGAATTGCGAAAATGAGTGCGCGAGACATTTATGCCAAATTTGCTGGAAGACACCGAACACATTAAAATATTAATTTCATGTTACTGCAACCTGTTCTCTCACCTTTTCTAAACGATACCATAATCCAAAACTCTAGTTTATGTCAAATTTCCCTTTATTTATCGGACGGCAAGGAACCTAGGAATGGCGCAGTTCTAGCATAGCATGCCTGCTCTCATACCCGTCAGAAAACTTCCAATTTACTGTTGAAGAAATACAACATTGTGTAAGCGTACTTATGTGTGACGCTAATTAATATCATAGCACTCAAGAAGTATGCTTAACCCCGGTAACTATTGGTATTCATTTAATTCACTCATCATCTATAAAGCGAGGTATTTTAACCTCTTAAAATAATGAAAATCGTTTAAGTAACCTCTTGTGATGGTTTTGAATGCCATTTTGCTAGCATGCTATACTACGTTGTTGTGAGTCGTTGTGAGTCAACAAAAAGTAGGTAAAAGTTTACATGGCCATGTAACATATTGAGTGTTCACTCACAAGGGTAAAGTATGGGTGTGTTTGGTTCCCTGGCTTACTTTTAGCCTGGCTAGAATCTAAGCCTGAACAGCCCAAGCTTAGCTCCAGCAAGCCAACACTGGTTGTTTGGTTTACTTGTATTGCCTAGGCCTGGATTGTCTATATTTTTGTTTGGTCGCTTGGATAGATTGGATACAGTTACCTTGTCCTTGTGAGGGTGAGTTTTATCTCTCTCACCTCTCTATCACTTGTGCAGCCTTGCTCTTCTTCAAGCTGGAGTCGCCTCTGCCCATGGAAGCTAGCAGCTCAGCACCAAATCCCACCGCCAACAAATCTCTCTCTTCTTCACGCTAATACAAGCAGCCCCAAATCTCCATCGTGCTTCTCTACTCCGCTCGAATCACGACTTCTCTGCTTCGCTCGACTCGCGGCGATGCTTGCCCATCTCGAATCGCGCTTCTCTGCTCCGTTCGAATCGCGGCGAGCACGGAGATGGACAAGCAGGGCATCCTCTGCTCGAATCGTGCCTCGAGGCGGACCACGCGGACTGCCTTGACCAACCACAATGCCTGTCGAATCGCCCCTGCAGCTGATGACCTTGGTGGCCGCGGCGGCCCGCACGTCCTCCATCTCCCGGGCGTTCATCTTCGCGGCAACGGAGGCAGGTGACACCCACAGCAACGGGGGTGCTTGGCTTTGGCTGTGGCGCCATGGCAGGGCCGAGCTCGTGCGGCCCAGGTGCGGGGCGCGACGGTGAGGCGGTGGCGAGGAGGAGGGAGCGCGAAGCCAAGGCGGGGCGGGGGCGGGGGCGGTCATGGCCAGAGTGGTGGCCGCAGCACCGCCGTCATCCTCCACTCGAGCACAGATGCACCGGAAGGTGACTCAACCGGAGACCGGGCCCTGGCCAAGGTAGGCTCCAGGAAAATGACCAGCATTCGCGTTCTTTGGGAGCCAGGCTCTAGGCGTAAAGATGGCCTCACCAAGCTAGGCTTCAACCTATTTACAGCCAACCAAACAAGTCCATCTTGGCTCCAGGGAACCAGGCCAGGAGTTAGGCATCCAACCAAACACACCCTAAAGACCCCTCCCACATCCTCGGACGCCCTTTCAAATGCCATCCCCTCCCACGTTCTCTCTCAGTCTTGCTTTCTCTCCCATGGCTACCTCACCAGTGAATTCCCCTTCCTTCCTGACTCCTAGCCCACGCCCATCTTACAACATGTGCCGGCATGGGTAATCAAACAAGCATGGTAGGCCACAATGGCAAAGCAACTACGAGGACCCACCAATTAATAACTACAGTAAATTGAGTTGTCATCCATACACACTTAATTTAGCATAATTACTCTGGTCGTCCTTGGAGTCTCACCATCCATGCTATCCACAATGCACATAATACAACATAAGCAATACACATGGTGACCACATAGTTCACACAAGTTCTTACACATGAAAGTAGTTTAGATTTACATCACCAGACTAACAACATTACATAGTTCTTCGCACCTGTGATCAGTGGTGGAGCTTGGATCTAAACCCAACAAAGGCCAACCATTAAACAACAATGGTAATCTTTGATTTTTATCAAGCCAAATAACTGTCACTAATGGAGTTCACAAAAGTTTAGGGGTGGCCATGGCCCCTGTTGGCTGTGAGAAGCTCCGCCAATGCCTGTCATAGCAGAAGACTAGTGATACACTAGGTTTAAAATAAATATTGTTGCTCTTGTGACCACAAGCTACGCAATGCACCACATGGATCCATCATTGTGACTTTGAGTTGGGCTCCGGAGCGTAAAAAATCCACAAATTAGAGTGCCGTCACATGCAACACAAATTAGGAATAAACAGTAAGTATAACAATTCTACTCCGCAAGACTTACCCAAATGTTGTAAAAGGATCATATGCATTTGGTTTTTGCGAGGAAAATGATATTGAGTTGCATAAAGGCATTTAATTATGAAGTAAAGTTAACACCTAGTCTAAGCATTACACAAGCTAAGCATAATCATGAACATGTAACAATATGAGGAGCAAGTGAAAGGATTTATGGATGGCTTGAGGTGGGTGAATAGCCTGTTAAAATTTGTACAAAGACAAGGACACTAGGTAAAGTATATTAGTAAGAAAGACATTCCTAATAGACACTACTTGCCTGGCCTAGTCATATTATGCTCCTACACAATTCTAATTGCATGCTTCATTAAACAAGCACATAAGCACCCAAGCAACTAGAGGCTCTCCTAACCGCAACTAGTAAGCTAGCAAAAAAATCAACTAAGCTACACTACTCACAAGAAGGCTAAATTAAACTAGCAACTAAATAAGCTACCAACTAGAGAGCTACCACTACTCAAACAAACTACACAAGCACAAGTATAGAATTGAAATCACAAGTATGGAGAGAGCAAACCAACGAATGCAAATGACACAATGATTTACCCCAAGGTTCAGTTTCCTAGTTGAGGCGGATTCTATTAGCTCACTGCTTCACTAGCCTCGCGAGCACACAAGCTCGGTCCCTATGATATGGGCACTAGTGTGGAAGCTGGTGGAGCACCAAGAACCTCTCCAAGCCTCGATGATTCCACTAATTGTTGCTCTCTACAAATCTTTGGTGAGGATGAGCACAGAGCCTCGCACAAGCCAAGGATCGGAGCCATGCACAATCTCCGAGCAGTGCTTAAAGATCTCCACATATTTTTGCGATGATTCTTTACAAAAAAAAATCTTGCAGAATTTCTACAAATTTCTTAGGTAAAATACGGGTCTAAATTTTTCTTTGCCGCTCTCCCGACAAGTTTATTGAAAATATATATGTACGTACACACGTAAGCATACGTATGGATGACGTTTCCTTCTGTACTGATCTCGCGGGCTGCTGCTAACGGCCATGCTGTGCCCTCAGCTGTCGTAGGCGGGGCCTCACAATGCAAATCGCCCCACCAGACCAACGAAGTATTATATTATACATTTTTAAAAATCATTGTTGCCCTGAAGTCGTATGACCAGTGGTAGTGCTGTGCGGCATATGTACACATCACGAATTCCTTCACAAATTTTTGTATGGATCGATCGAGTTGAATGATGCCCTGGTCATCACCACCACAATTAGGAGTATAAGCAAATGCCTCAAGGGATGAGACCATATTTATATGCTCTTGATCTAGGGATCAATGATATCCTAATAAACATTAAAGCATAAAGCATACACAGGGGTAGATCCTTGAGCCAACAATGACTATGCACTCCCTCTGTTCTATCACTAGGTGGATTAGGGCCACCCACAGCATAACATGCTGGAGGAAGAAATAAAGTATCCATGTGTGCCGTATCAATGAAAAGTCACAATTCTTTTATAAAAGAAAACAATGAAAACGCGGGGAAAAGAGTTCATGACGATGTATTTGGAGAAACCAGGCCCGTATATTAACAGGAACAAGTGGGGCAACAGTTCAGGGCCTCCAAATTTACACTGAGTAGTAGCAATAGTTAATCCTTGAATGATAGTAAAGATAACACACAGCCAAACCTGCAATCATTGGTTTATTAATTGGAGTACTGGCCCAATGTAAGGTCTATTGTTGTATCTTGGAAACCAGATTAGTCTATTAGATAATATGAAAATTCGCATTATAATCATGGAATTGGAGAGGGGATTTGCTTATTTCATTGATCTTGAGCATGTCTTTTCAAAATAGCTAGGATGTATGATTCTACCCATGAAAAGCGTAGCAAGAAACAAATATTAGAAGCTGCAGCTCAAACTCAAAGGGGTGCTCTTGATACATATCTTGTGAAAGAATCATAGTTTATTTCTTGAATTTTAGGACCACATCATGCATTTTGTTCAGGGTCCTCCAAACCATAGGTACGGCCGTGGAGGAAACCATTGCACAAAGGGTGCCAAGGAATTTTTTATTCAAAAAAGTTCACTACCACCGGTATGATCACAGAACCCGGTTTCCTATTGGAATATCATCATCGCTTTGGTTAGTCTATTTTAAGACCATTTGGATATGAGATAACTGTTGTTATTCCAAGAAGTTAAACTGTTGTTTTCTATCCCCAATTACGGGTTGAAATATTAAGGCCCCGTTTGGCAAGGCTTTTTCACCGGCTTCAGGAGCCGTTTTCTGCCAAACGGGGTAAAGTGAAATGGCTTCACTGGTGAAGCCCCTAAAAACATGCTCTCACAGTGATTTGAGGTGGGATGGAGCCAAAAAAAGTGGCTTCTCCTGGCTCCTCCTCCAGGCTCTTAAAAACATGCTCTCACAATAAAGCCGTTTTGCCAAACAGTTTACCAAAACAGATTCAGCTCCACTGATGGAGCTGTTCGTGGAGCTGAAGCCAAAAAAAATAGCTTCACTAGTGAAGTGAAGCCCTGCCAAACGGAGCCTAATTATCACAATACTTGCTAGGAAAAAAAAAGATAAATCTAAATTCTCACAAAATATGGCTCGTTTGTTAGACTCTATTTATCTTGACAGTTATATATAGCAATTGAATCTGTTTAGCTTTCTTTAAAAGTTGGTCACTTATAGCCAAGTAATATAAATCCATGATTCAGCAGTACTCACTATGTCCCTTTTTAAATTTTCTTAAGTTTGACTATGTTTGTAGAAAATATATTAACAACATTTGTACCTCCAGATAGGTCTATTATGACAAATAAAGTAGACGATCTACTAATTATGTAACATAAATATTAATATTTTTGTATATATTTGGTTAAAGTTGTGTATGTTTGACTTCTCGAAAAGAAAAAACGGCAGTTAAAAAGTGACGAGAATGAATAATGATTGAAATGTCTACATCAAACAAAATGATATAATCAGTAGATATCTATTTTTTTCTAAATTATAAGTTGTTTGATTTTCTAAATGCATAGCTTTTATTTATACACCTAAATATATATACTATGTCTAGAACATAATAAAAACTATGAATAGAAAAAAGTCAGAACAATATATAATCTGGAACGAGAAAGTATCTATCTCTACGAATTGCATGTAGGGAATGTGAACACATGATTGGCAGGTAAATGGATTGGGCACAGTACAGTCAGGTGTTGCTCGCTGCATCATTTCAACGAACACGTTGGCAGCGGGAGATGGGAGGAGTCGTGGATAGATGGCACCTAGGTACCATTCAAACCATTGTGAACCTGCTTGATGACCAATGAGGATTGAGGAGGAGGCCATGGTCATGGTATACCTTTGAGTTGAAGACCGGCAAGGAAGTCGTTCTGGAGATGTCGACGCATCCCATCAACCGTTCAACGACAACATCATCGGTAATGCTGTTTATGGCTCTGCTCGCTTGGCTGATAAGTCATGGCTAAAGTATTATTCGCTGATTTGTTATGAGAAAAAAAATATTGTTCGTTCGTTGAAAAAGCACGGCTTATAAGACAAGTGAACGGGACCTATAGGTCGTCCGTTCGAACGGACGGACTCCGTATAAGTTGCTCACTCGCTTTGCGTCTTGCCCGAGTCGCTGCTCGCTTAGCGCGCTGCGCGCTTTTGCTCCGGGATAGACCCTGCCCTTGGCTGCACCACCCCTGCTCACACCGTGTGACCCCGCCTGGACTCGCGTCTCCCATCGCGGCCGTGCTCCATCGAACTTCGCGACGAGGCTCCATTCGTCCAAGCAGCAAGCAAATGTTACACTAAAAGTGCATGTTAAGTGTTTCAGAGGTACGTTACAAGTGTTGTATATCGACGTTGCAAAAGTAGATCGGGATGTTGTACATGTTGCAATGGCTATACACGTATGTTCAAGTGTATGTTCAAAATATTTCATCCGTTCCAGACGAATGTTGCAAGTGTTTTATCTGGATGTTGTAAAAGTAGACCTGGATGTTGCATACACATGCATGTTGTAAGCATATATTTTAACTGTTTTCATGTGTTTCATACATATGTTTGCGAGTGTTTCATCTGAATGTTGCAAATGTTTAGTAATGGTTTTCAAATGTTTTTCAATCGTTTTTGCAAGTGTTTTATATGCTTGTTTTAAGTGTTTTATTTGTCTTCTTTTGTATGTTACAATTGTTGCATCTAGACGTTTCAAAAGTAGATCTGGTGTTGCAAATGGGATACGTGTGGGAAGCGACCGGCGGCGCGGACGATGTTCGAAGCAGCGTGGGCAACGTCCAGGGCAGCGTGGCCCACTACTGGTGCGCTCCCTCGCAAGCCCGACATGCTATGCGCTCGTTTGCCCTGTACGGCAGCGTCCGGACTCTAGCGCCCCGAACGGTCCGGGCGGTAGCCAGTCCACAGCATCATGCGCCAGCCATTGTGGAGGGTACTCCTACAGTCCTGCTCCTCCGCTAGCGCCGTGAGGAAATGGATCCCAGCGCGAGAAATGGAGCGCGCACCGGCATTGACATAAGCTTTGGGCTTGGGTTCGAACTGAGCCCAGACAACTTTGGACAAGTTGTTTGTGGGTCGGCTAGAGGGAAAGCTGTTTCCCCTTTGGACTCTTCGACTCTTTCTTTCCGAAACGATTTTTTTCTTTTTGAACGATTTTGGATTGCCTTTGGAACGTGGCAATCCGTTAGGAACGAACAGTGTCGCCAGCGCTGTTGCACACACCCAGGCGAGCTGAAGTGACAGCCTAGCTCTCGCACCGGGCACTCATAAGGCTATCCGCACTCTTGCTACTCTAAATCCATCCTCTAAAAAGAATATTCTGTTCTGATCATCCATATTCTCTCCTCTATATCCCGAACTCCCGCATTCGTCATACTTTATATCTCATACTCTATATCAACTGCCAACACGTAGAGCCTACATGTCATACTCTATTTTTTCTTCCCTTCTTTTCTCTCTCCACTCATATTCAAGCAGCAGACAACAGCGATAGGCCCGGTGTAGTACGCTATCCTGCTACGCTGCTACGCTATATGTAGCGTTCACGCTAGGATAGCGGACACCAGCACGTACGCCGCTGCAGCTCGGGCGGTACGCCATCACCTACTGCAGTATGCCGTTGCGGACCGCAGCGCGGTCAGTCTAAAGTCCTAATCCTTCCTGTGTGCTGTGTGTGCCACCGTACCGCCGAATCTAAGCAACGTGCATGATTGACATATTCAGATTGAGTGGGTGCCTGGCGGATCGGTTGCGGCCCCCTGTGTTCCCCTTAAGCCATGAAATGACAAGCTCGGTGCTCCAATATATGTTGTAGGCCTACAACAACTTCACTAAATTGAGAAAACTATTAGGCTCTCTGGTTTAGGGAGCGTCCCCGTCCAGCATCAGCACGTCTGGTGTGGGTTCATCGGACGATTTCCGGAGCAACCGAGGAATGTTCGCTTGGCTGATAAGTTATGGCTAAAAGTATTGTCGGCTGATTTATTGTAAAAGAAAAACATTGTACCATGACTGATAAGTGAAGCTGATAAGTTCAAGCGAACAGGGGTTGATGCCGTGAATATACTAGCGGAGGGTGCGATCTCATGACAGACAAGTTGGTTTCCTTTGCCAAACCAAACATTCCTTTTAGATTCGGACGGAGGATCGGACGATTGACGATCGAGGAAGCATAATTTTAGACTATAGGGAAGGACTTCTTATAGCACAATGAGAAACTTATTCCCTTCCTCTTCTCTCTCTCTTGATGTTGGCCACCGAAGAGGCTCGCGCGTCCGCAAGCTCTCCCGCTTCACATGGCCGCCTTGTGTGCTCGTCCCTTGGCACAGTGGCACGGTCAGGGGCGGGCCTACTTAGAGTCAAGGGTATTCAATTGAATACCCATTATTTTTGACAAACATAGTATTTCTATAGCTACACACATTTAAGTTATGGTAAAGCTTATGATCTAAGATACAATGCTCAATTCTATGCTATATATCTTCTATTTATTATACAATTAGTTCTATCATGCTATATAATCCAATATACATGCCAATTTGGGTTTTAATCTATAGAACAAAACAATTTTCTTTATCCTTTAAAAATTTTTAATACCCACGTCCCAAATCTTGGGCCCGCCCCTGGGCACGGTCGGCCCACAATCTAGCCCACCTGGTGCGGCTGGCTCATGAGCTCACCCACCCAGCATGGTAGCATCCCAACGCGGTCGGTCCATGAGCTCGCCCACTCTGCACGGCAACTTCTAGCCACAGACAGTCTCCAATAGCGTGCCAGAGGTCGAGAGCACCTAAGAGCAACGGATAAGGGCCAGATTGTGGTGGATGGAGGCTAGACATCATGGAAACCGGGTGGTGGCGGGGAAGAAACCATCGTTGGTGAGAAAAGAGGATCAAAGAAGTTTCTCCTTTCTTTGAGGGGGAGTGGAGGTATTTTAGGAGATTGAGAAAAAATAGAAAAAGGAGACGAGAAAGGGTATCTAGAGTTTTTTCATCCAATTCCTTCGTATGACAGCTTTTTTTTTAAAAAAAAGATGATTGCATTTATCTGAAGTTACTCTTAGTTGCATTGCATGAGGCGCGTTGTGTGTATCAAATGTTGGCCAGAGGTTATAGAAAATGTTATTAACATATGGATTGATTCAAACTTCTTTAAATTTTATCAAGTAAAACTCGGACTGTGGGAGGATAGCATGTGCCCAGCATTTCGCATTAAGGTAGAGGACTCCTCACCTAGTCCGAGAAAAACCCCAAACCTCGTACCCCGCCTGCAAGTTTATAAAAAAAATTTATATATTCATAACTTCCAAATAGATACTATAAAAACATAATTCATGATTAATCTAATAATACTTATTTAACATCATAAATGTTAGTACTTTTTTATATAGATTTGATCAAATTTAAAACTGCTAAACTACTAAAAGAGAATTATATTTTTAAGACCTAGGGAGTATTTACAAAACCTAGCTAGGTACCAAATGGATGCTGATCTTTACAAGGTACAGGTGGAGCTTCAGTATCGAGTTATGTGCTTGCAAAGATTCTATACCACGAACAATGTTTGCCTATACATTCAATCGAGTTAGAGAACACCACGTCCACATCACCACCGGACGAACACGGTGAGTCAGTGAGCGTGAGGACCCATACGCACAGCGTGCCAAACGGGTCCATTCTCCATTGGACCCAAATCTATCTCCGTAAAACTTCAGCTTAGCTTCGGCATAGCCCGGTCCAGCCCAACCAACGTCACCGTGTTATTATAAACCAGGGGCCCAACCTATTCGGCCCATAACGAGGGGCCCACTTTGCTGGTTCTGAACTGGGCTTCTATTCGACAACTGAACATCATCAACCATCAATAAATAAATTTCTGCTCAAAAAAATCAATAAATAAATAAAAAACAAACAAACAAACACCGACAATGTGGATTCGTGATTGCTTCAGGTCTTGTTCTATGCTCCATGGTGTCCAACTGTCGATGTGCATGTTTGGTTCCGTTACCACAAATATTATCTTTTAATATTAACTTTTAGGATTATTGTATTGAATATTTTATCCCCTAAATAATTTTGAATAAAAAAATCTCAACTGCAAAATTTTATATCTTATCAAACTCAACAACTTTTTTATAGATCCCTTGAAGCAAATAATTGTGACTAAACATTTTCAAAACAAAACACTGTAAAAGTTGTAGATTGTGTTGACAACTACAACTTTGGTATAGATCCTGAAATCATATGGAAATTCTAAATTTTGAATTTCTAAATCTAAGAACATAAAAGGAATATTTAGGAATCTAAATAATTTCAAATAAAAACATGTTAATTATAAAGTTACAGACCATATTGAGAAATATAACTATCCGAGGTTGTTTGAATATTCTAAATTTTAATTTTCAAAATTTAACAACTTAAAATGTATTTGTGGGACTCTAAATAGTTTTAAATTAAAAACTTGTCAACTATAAAGTTGTAGATCATGGGTGATCGAGCTCTAGAATTTTGATACAAAGTTCATCTTCATCTGAGTTCATATGAAAATGTTATAAATGTTTCTTGAGACAACTATTTCTTAAGGCAAGTTTAAGTGTATCACCTCTGTTAGTCGATTTTTGGAGGCGGCATCATTAGAAAGCTCGCCTCTAAAAATAGCTATTTACATAAGCGGACACCTTAGAAAGCCTGCCCTGTTAATTGATTAACACAGGAGGATCTCCAAAGGCGACCACCTCTGTAAAAAATAGTCGATTAATAGAGGCGGTCACCTTAGGATACCCATCTTTTAAATGACTAACATAGACAAACTCTTGCTTAGGACCATCTAACTATTTACAAACCCGGCTCCAAAAATTAATGCACCTCTTAATTAGGGGGTCTGTTACTTAAAATCCTTTTTGGTTAGATCTCATGAAAATATATCTAGAAGCTTCAAAATAATATATTTAACTCTAGGAAAATGAGAGAATATCTAAAAATCTAAATATTCTAATCAATGTCTAAACTTGTTTCAAAACTTGTTTCAAAACTTTGCACTACAAAAGTCACAAAAAAAAACTTTGCACTACAAAAATATGAGATGCAACCCACATGAATGCAACATACATTAATGCTAAATGTATTCATGTTGATTGTGTCTTTTTTTTGTTGTGAAAAGTTTTCAAAACATGTTTAGTCATCAATTAAAATGTTTTGGGATTTTTTTGTATTTTTAGTATTTTTTATTTTACTAGAGCTAAATCTAAATTTTAGAAGCTTCTATAGATATTTTTACGAGCTCTAAATATTTTATTTAGGTTCTTCGCATCACAATGATCTATCTCTATAATATCTTTTTAGATTTTTAGAAGCGTAGAGACATTTTTTGTGGTTTAATAGCCTTGTTTATCAGAATTTTTAACTAAAAAGATAAAATTGCCTTCAAAACCACTTTTAGTAGGACATGGAGGTAATTTGAATGCTTTTGAGATTTTATGGTGTAAAATACCTGATTTTAAAGTTTGAGGAAGAAAATCCGTCTACAACAAATAGTTCAAGTGGTAAAATAAACTTTTACCCCTTTTTGTGTTCAACAAACGATGTGCCCTGCTTCAAAAGTGATCCAACTCAGGCCTTATGTGCCAGGCCCAAACACAGCCCAGCGCATCGTGTGGGACCCAAACCCAACTTTACACGTCTCGAACATCATTTTATTTCCCTTTTATTTCTTCCCTTTGAGATTGGAAAACATGGTTGGTCTGCTTCAATTGGTGTGATGGGAGCTGCGCGTGATCGTGCAAGGATCATTGGTGACGTTATTATGCAATACAGCGTCAAGGACTTGACTTGAGGTAACAAAGTAAATTCCATCAGCCTCTCATCACGTTCTCTTGGAATTCAAGACTCGCAACTTCCAAGCCGGCCGCTCTGTCAATCAGCAGATTCTTGAGCTAGGGTAATGCTGGGAATTAGACGCCCATCCACGCCAGACACCTGTGTTGGTGGATCCGATGTTCAGAAGCTGGCGTTTCTATCCGCTCCCTCCGCTAAAAAAATTCACACATCCACTCTGCGACCGGTTCCGTTGTGGCTCCCGCACGTCTCCCTCTCTACCGCACCTCCTGCCGGCCTTCCTCTCTACCTTTGCGGCGTGCTCCACCATGACCGCACCGCCCGCAGCGGGCTCATCGCGCGAGGCCGCACCACACGACAACTGCTGTTGCCTCCACTACGGGCACCACATGCGCCCTATCGCCGTGGGCCGCACAACCGCCTCCCTTGCTGCCATCCTCCTTCGCCGCGACCGCACAGCCGGGATCCTGTTGTGTCATGCTCCGTCCGCCTGACTGCTATGTTTTGTTGAAAACGCATGTTGCAAGCGTATGTTTCGAGTGATTCAAACGTTTTAGAGGCATGTTGCAAGTGTTTTAGATGGATGTTGCAAAAGTAGATCGGGATGTTGCATATGTTGCAATGGTTGTACACGTACGTTGCAAAGGTCTGTTACCAATGTTTCATCTTTGTTTCCTGGACGCAAGTTGCAAGTGTGTTTATCTAGATGTTGCATATGTTTCACACATATATTGCATGTGTTTTATCTGGATGTTACGTATGGTTGCAATGGTTTTCAAGTGTTTCCCGGTGTTTTTTCAAGTGTTTCAAAAGCATGTTTCAAGTGTTTTATCTGTCTTCAGATGTATATTGCAACTGTTGTATTTTAATATTTCAAAAATATATCGGGTGTTGCATCTCTCCTCCTCGCCTTCTGCTGCATCGTCTCGGTGTGTCCTCCTCTCGGGGTCGGCAAAGCATCCATACGATGCTGCGGCCGGGTCCTTCCGAATCGGAGGCGCCGCCCCCTTCCCCTCTTGTCACTCGGGCGACGCAGGCCCCGCGTGGAGTGCGGGAAATGGAGTGGAGCGCACGGGCGTCCGGACTCAGGCGTCCGTCCGAACGTGCGAACGCTAGCACTGCCGCTTAAGCTAAGCTAGGAGCATCGCTAAGATCTGACGTTGTTCCTCTCTGTTTTCTCTTTCCTATATAACTGCGATGCTAGAATTCTATTCTTTTATAGATAGAAGGGAGCAGTCACCAATTAGCCTCCCAATGCAAACTTAGGGCATGCTTGGTGCAGGATCCGGAGGTGCACCAAACGGCCGAGAAAAATAGCGCATCTTGGAGCTTAGAGCAGTTTTTATATATGGTACAACGGCGTACAAATGCGGAGTCACAGTTTTGATGTTTTTGTTCTGGTTCGGATTTATGTGGTGTCGGAACAAGAGCTGGAGTGGCACCGAAGACGACCTTATTTTCCTACCCTGAACAAAATTAACAGCAGCCAGGATCTTTTAAAACAAATAAACAGAACAGCAGCCGGTCAATAAAAACACGCACAAACGAACGCAGGAAATGATAAATCTAATACGGCAGCAGCGGTATCAGCCGCGGCGACCATCAGCCAAGATATTGACGAGGCATCCGCCAAATATTTACCAGTCGTTTATAATGAGCAAACGGTAACATCACAACCAACTAAGGGTCTGTTTGTTTTTGTGTTAAAGTTTAACAAACACTGTAGCACTTTCATCTTATTTAACAAAAAGTTTTCAATCTTGACTAATTAGGCTTAATAGATTTGTCTCGTAAATTACTCATAATCTGTGCCGACATACATATAATTAATATACATTTAATACTCTATGCATTTGTCGCAACACTGGTGTGCAAACCAAACCGGACCTAAGAACCAACACTTCACATCAGATCAATGGGCTGGTTCGGCTGATAGAAAAGCTGGCTGGTTTCGGCTGATTCAATAGTGTTCTGTGAGAGAGAATAAGTTGAAACAAGCTGAAACAAGCCAAAACATGACCAGCAGAACAGGGCCAATTAATTTTTTGGAAACTTTATTCTACTTTTATGTCACAGGCGTAAGATTCTGACCGGACAATGATTGGACGAGGAATAGTTAAGAGGGAAAAAAAAGAGAGAAAAGGCATTCCAGCTGATAGTGCAGGTCCATCATTCCGTGTTCGTACTACCCAAATATTTTGATGTGTCATCGGTCACTGCCACGCGTGGTTTGTTAGGGTTTTATCTTACCTTGTTTAGACGCACCTCAAAAGTTAGAATTTTTTCATTCTCTCCATCACATCAATCTTTGGACCTATGCATAAAGTAGTAAATGTAGGTAAAAAAATAACTAATTACACAGTTTAGTTGGAAATCACGAGATGAATCTTTTGAGCCTAGTTGGTCTACGATTGGACAATATTTGTCAAATAAGACGAAAATGGTACTATTCATCGGGTTCAAAATATTTGCAATCTAAACGTGGCCCTTGAAAAGATGAGCAGATCTTGTCTCGTCCTACCGTTGCTCAGATCATCATCAACTTGCTTGTTTATTTACAGGGGCCTCGAACAAAGAAAAATACAGAAGGATTAGGTCAATCATATCATGGATGACGATATGTATAGTTTTTGATGATTCCTGGCGCTCTTTCCCTTGAGCCTATCAATGTCTTCTTTTACAATTAAAAAAAATCACCCTTGAGCATTGCTATTAGATTAAACCACTTTTAGGATGGTCCTCTGTTCTCACCTTTAAACTATATTACTCTACTTTATTTACTCTATTCATACCATGCACTTTAGTTTATCACCCTAAGCGAGCTGGCCACAGAGCAAATCTAGAAGGGGTCCATTTGTCAGATGTTGATGAGCAATTGCTCAGTCAGTAAGAACTAGTAGGAGTATGTTAATTTGATACTGTGCTCCAAGTTAGATCTGTGATGTGTCTAGCTAGTACTTGGCATGCCCAATTTTGGGTGACTCCTAGGTGGAAGGCAGCCATCAGATTTGTCCCCTTCCTTCCTAAGTTTTTTTTAACAGCCCTCTTTAGTTTAATCTATGCAATTTTGTGTCTGAATTACACTGTCTGACCTTAGATTAGATAAGTCATGTTTTCGACATCTAAGCACAACTTTAACGTCAATTTTTATTATACTGTACTAGCTCATCAAGCCGGGCCTAAATCTTATGTTACATAAGTACTAAAGTTTCATGGATAAATTTAATATGCAGACCTAAAAGAATTTTTAACTTTACTCTCTCTCCCTCCCCCTTTCGTAACATGATACCCATATAGATACTCTAGAATCTCCATACGGCTGTGTTAAATTTGCTGTTTATTCTATACATTTGCATTCAACCTCTTTGGGTTTCTAATAGTATTTAGTTAAAACTTCATCTTAAGTTATATCAGCTCTTGTTTATACTTTAGATTTCAATTTTTGATTTTATAGTTGTTGTATTTTCTTATAATCCACATATGGAATTTCAACTCTAGTGCTTATGTATCTTTTACTCAAAATTTGTTTTTATATTTAATTATTTATTAGAAACCAGATTCTAGATTCTAGACTTAACTTTCAGGGCCCCTTTGGAACACAGGAAAGGAAAACATGGGAATAGGAAAAACATAGGAATATTGTAGGATTGCAGATGCAAAACAGGGGATTGAAAACTATAGGAATTTTGATGGAATGAAGTTTGGATAGCTCATGGGAAAATCATAGGAATCCTAAACGATTTTTAGCCATAATGAAGTTGTTTTATTTTCAGTAGCTGATCAGACATGGCTAAAACATTTCTTCTACATACAAGAACCGCCATTATGTAGCCGCAACACCTCTTGGTTTCTCATTCTTCATGCACAGGAATTTTACCGAGAGGTATGACTGGATGCTACGAATCCTTAGGAATTGGCATGCAAAGGAGTTAATTCCTACGGAACACTATTCATGTTTCCAGCAAACCAAACTATAGGATAGGAAAAATTCATTTGTGAACAGTATTCCTATAAAAATCCTACATAAAACTTGCAACCCAAAGGAGCTTTTAGTTAGTACAATGGCATAAACAATTGCACCATAGCATTTAAGGGCCTGTTTGGAACGCCGAAATTTCGTAGGAGCTCTTAGTTAGTACAATGTTGAGTTTACTCTATCCACTATTTTTTCTACACGATCTTTTAGCCGCTTAACATGTGTAAACGCTACACATTGGCTTGTCATGTCCATTTAATCAGCCATTTATCCCATCTAATCATTGTTTAGTATGATTACATGGTCATTTAGCCCTAATAAATAGCTAAACGATAGGTGACCGTTTAGTCCATTTAAACGTTTAGGCTAACACCGACTCTATCAAGGAATTATGTGTCAAATATTATTGTTTCAAAAAAAAGACTCACTAGAATTAAACAACTAATATTGCTATGTCATAATATTTTAGTCAAAATTTATAAATGTATCTAAAATAATAACTTTAACTTTTATATCATAAAGTTTAAATATAATTTAAAAGTAATGGTTAATGTCATAGGTATGCAACTTGTTAAGGGATTTTTTCATAATCGATAAATAAAAAATAATTTAAAGTATACATGCTGACACATAGGATTTATGTAATACTTTGAACTTAGCAGAGAAAGCAATATATAGTGTACTTTATGGATATTTATTTCTTTTGCATAATAGTTTATATTAATAATTTAGGCATAGATTCGAGACATATTTTAGGTTATGTTTTATAATGGTAAACACAAATAATTTTTATGCATATCTTTCACAATGGAACATATTGGTATTTTAGATTGAGGGGATTTTTTTGTTTATATGCATATTTGATAGATATTTATATGGCGAACATAGGTAATTTATATGCCTATTTGAGAGATACTTTAGTTTATGTAGATTGGGGGGATTATTTTTGTTTTTTTTCATAATGTCACAAGTGGGTAACTTTTTCTAGAAAGCATAACACATTCAATGGATAGTTCTTTGTGAAGATTTGACTAAAATAATGGTGAGATGTTTCTAGTTATTTTAATTTTGAGTATTTTGGACATGTTTGGTTGATGTCCACATAGGCTTGACACAATTTCTTAGGCATGTGTTTGGTTCACGCACAATTACGGCGCACTAAACTTTCTTATTCATCCCACATGTCATAGATTGATTTTAATGCCAAACTTTACCATAACTGTGGTGCTCGATTTATAGGCCACACTTTTATTGCCTGCCTCGTTACCTAATCTTAGTTGTGGCAAAGCTAGACATCAACCAAACATGACCTTAATTTTTTTTAACTAACACATCTGGTTAGGATTATTGTTGAGGATCCATTGAAGATAAGATTAAGATATGTGGTATACCCTTTGCATTGCACCTACGTGGGTCTTTGGTATGTATTTGGTTTGACCTAAGTTTAATTGCAGCAAACCTAAAATTCACCCCTATTAAAACTTTTCAAAATACCTTGTTAATCTTAAATTTGCTCACAATCCAATATTGTGCCTACTGCTGGAAACCCTCCCTAGACCCTCACTAGCCACTTTGGAGTATCAAAATACATGCCTGAAGAGTTGCCCTAGCAACTCTTTCCCATATCTCACAACCAACTGGGACTTGATCTCTAGCATGGCCCTATATTCTCTCTTTGTCTACAATAATCTCCTTATGTTAGGCTCCCTTCTTTTTGCCTAGCCTTGGCTTGCTCAAAGGAAAGCCTATTGCCCCTTAACCCCCGTGATCTCGATGTACATACCATGCGTAGATGCTTAGCTGGCCATGGAGCCCACATTATCCATGATGTAAAATCCCCATCATGAGATATCATGATCTTGGAGCAAAAGGTATTTATGGGGTTATTTTAAAATATCTTTCATAATAATAAATATGGGAATTTAGATGGAAATAATTTAGGGGTTATTTTAAAGTATTTTCATAATGACAGAAGTGGATAATTAGATATAAATTTAGGGGTTACTTCATGTGTATCTTTTTATAATAGCAGAGGCGTTTTAAAAAATGATTTGATTCATTAGCTACTATTGGTGATGATAATCACAGTTTATCAAATTAAAAGCTAGATGTTTATGATTTTTGTGAATTTTTTTAGAATTCATCTTTTTCAAATGTCTCATGAGGATTAATGTGAAAGCATAACTGGAGGCCTATAATTAGTAATATTAGTTTTCCAATATCCAAAATCCACACATATAAGATTAACGCGTAATTTAGGCTCCAAATGATTGACTTGGGATTGGGCAAAAGGAAAGAAAACACTCATACCCACCAACTTGTGAAAAAACTCATTATTTGAACAAATTCAGATTTGATTTTTCAAACGAAACCATAAAAGCTAAGCTACTGCACAGGAATTGTTTGGGGTTTTGCTTTTTTCCGGTTGTTGCCCCCGCTATGAAAAACCGAAAACGATCCAATTAGACTGACCGCACTGCTATCCGGTATCACGGACGCTACCGGCCACGTACGCGGGATGCCGGAAGAAATCAGCTGCAGCGGGTACTGGAAAAATCCCGGTAAAGCAGCACCGTCCGCTATCTGTGAAGGAATACAGGAGTTACGCTAAACCAGAGGCAGCAGCGACGCGCGCATGCAGGCGCATGCGGGAGGTTCCGGTGGCGGGCCCCACTGCTTCAACCAATAAAAAAATGTTATAACTCACAAATCAAAGAACCAAATTAAATTTCGATTGTACCATTAAATTCGTTTCAATAAATACTTCAAAACAAGATGTTACATGGATATATTTAGATAAAGTGACAAGTGGACCCTACAGTGGATAGAGGATGATATAGAGTATGGATGGATGCGGAGAAACTATATATTTTGTCGTGTCTAAGATAGAATATTTCTCTTAGAGGATGAATATAGAAGTCCATGAGTGCGGATAGCCTTAGGGCACGTACAACGGCCGTGCTGGCCGTCGCCTCCATACGGCAGTTTTGCAAAAATCCCCCCGTTCGCTACAGTAAATGAGGAGAGAGAGCGGAGCCGTCGCGTCGTGAGACGACGGCGAGCGCTCGTGCTCCCAGGCAAACTCGACGGCTGGCTTCGCGTTGTACGGAGCCGTCGTCTTGAGCCGACGCCGCGAGGATCCAGCTGCGCACTCGCGCGCGAGGGGGAAAAATCGCGCCAAAAATCCTCACCGAAGCCGTCTTCTTCGTGCCTCCCTCCTCACGCGGAGGGCGAGCGGCGAGCAGGCGGCGTCGGCACTGGGGCAAGGCGGGGCGAGCAGGGCGCCGGCACCGGGGAAGAACGGAGCGAGCAGGGCGCCGGCACCGGGGTGGGGTAGGGCGGGGCAGAGCCGATCCGTGGCGAGCAGGCGGCACCGGCATCGGAGCAGGGCGGGGCGAGCAAGGCGCATCCAGACGAGGCAAGCACATCGCGGGTGAGCTTCACAGGTGAGCACGTCCATGGAAACTAATACTGGATGTTTTCAGTTACCTGCACGGCCAAGGTCAGGTATGCACTGAAATTCTATTTTTCAGTTATCTGCTCACAAATCTTAATTCATTGTCTTGATCTAAGAAGCTTGTGCAGGTCAAGATACAGATGATCCTGATGATACAAATATAAACTGAAAGAAGATTTGGATGCGATGTTATTCTGCTGCAGATCTATTCTCAAGTATAGTACTCAATGATGAGAGAGAGAACATGAATAACCGTATCCATGTGACTCCTGGCACAAGAGAAACGATTAATCGTATGCCATAGACAGTTCGACACACACCTGTCCTCATGGCAGAATGAGACGTCTGGTCAGTTGAGATGCCACTTATATTCCCAATGATTCAAGCTTGTTTATTGCTATTTGGCCCAGTCCATTGTCCACTGATTCTCCCAACGGCAGATCATCAGAGGCACGCTGTGCGCCCAGACCCATAATTATGGTTTAAAATCTGATCTGCTGCCGAGCGCAATCATCCCTGTTCGTCTCAAAGTGGATGCAGACGAGAGCAAAAGGCGAGGCCTTTCTCGGACGCCAGTTTTGTTTCCATGTGTGCACCGATGAGAGATGGCAAGTCCCACAGCGACAGTGGAACACTGATAAGTATGGGATCGTCTCACGCGGTAAAATGTTTACTGTCACGCTAACGCAGTAATTAGGACTCTTTTGATCAGCTAGTGGGCTAATGGATAGAATATTGTGTGGGTAAATATTTAATCTACTTTAGTCACAAATGTTTGGATAGGCTAATGGCTAATTTTAACCAACACCTCAATTAGCATATTATCTCTTCTATTAGTTCTTCCAAACAGATCTTTAGGTTCAATTTGCCCAGTAGATTTGAAATTTTATAGATCTCCACTCAATCAGAAGTACTCCTACTGTTCCAAAATAAGTCCCAAAATAAATCAACTTTTAAACTTGTCCTAAATCAAACTATCCAAATTCAGTTAAAAGAATACACCGATCAAATATTTGATGATAGATTGAATTTCGTGTCATGAGTATTTCTATTATTTTTATAGAGTCTAGTTAAGGGCCGGTTTAGATGCAAAATATTTTGCAAAATAATACTGTAGCAAATTTCGTTGTTATTTGGCAATTAGTGTCCAATCATGGTCTAACTAGGCTTAAAAGATTCGTCTCGTCCATTTCGTCTAAACTGTGTAATTAGTTTTATTTTTTTATCTATATTTAATGTTTCATGCATGCGTCCAAAGATTCGATGTGACGAGAAATATTAAAAAATTTTGTAAAATTTCTGGCAACTAAACAGGGCCTAAATCTAAGATAATTTAGCGTTTGTTGGACACGTGTGGTGCGGTGTAGGATACGTCACGACATTTATGGCTATGGATAGCACGGACGAACGGGCTTCTGCGTTGTTAGGCTATTCGCACTCGTGGTACTCTAAATTCATCATCTATACATTTTAGTCACCAAGATTTTCTTCTCTATACTTAATTCTTTCGCATCCATCCATCCTCTATATCATCCTCTATTCACTATGGGACCCACTTGTCACTTTATCTAAATATATCCATGTGAGATCTAGTTTTGAAGAATTTATTGAAACGAATTTAATGGTGCAAGCGGAATTTAATTTGGTTTTTTGGTTTGTGAGTTATAACATTTTTTCATCGTTGAACAAGTGGAGCCCGCCGCTGTGTCAGAGCAGTGCATGCTCTTCTCCAGCTCCCGCCTCTGCGCATGCTATCTCGCCCGCGCGTGGTGCCTGGTACCGGACGGACGCTATCACGCTAAGAATAGCGAACGGAGTCTCTTCCTGTAAAATAGCGGAGGTTTTTACGGTTGCCGCTGCGGGTGTTTTTTACGATATATGCTACCGGATGGTTTTGCGAGTGCCGGTGCAGACATTCTTAGACTGTCCGCACCGGCTACCGGAAGCCATCCGCTACCGCTCCTCCAGTATCAAATTTGCTGCACCGGGTACGCTAAATGGGTACGCTACCTGCTCTCGTCCGCTAGAAATGCCAGGATAGCGAGGCACGCTACCGGCGCTGGCCTCCTGTTGCAAGCGTGAGATGTGAGGGAGAAAGTGTATGCGTGGGCCCGTTGCTGCTAACTAACAAAAAAATGTTATAACTCCTAAACTAAAAAACCAAATTAAATTCCGATTGCACCATTAAATTCGTTTCAATAAATACTTCAAAATAAGATGTCACATGGATATATTTAGATAAAGTGACAAGTAGGCCCCACAGTGGATAGAGGATGATATAGAGGATGGATGGATGCGGGAAAACTGTATATTTTGTGGTGACTAGGATGAAATATTCCTTTTAGAGGATGGATACAGAGAATGATGAGTGCGGATAGCCTTAATCAGTTGGGATGGCAAATCAACCAATAATGCTGGAATGAACAGTCATGTATCCCTGGCAGCTAGCGTACACGGAATATCTATTATTACAGTAGCAATAATTAGGCAAATCATTCAGGCTTTCGGCAATGCAAACGAGGGACCGTTTGGATGAAATAGAAATAGGTGCTAGTTTAAACTAAAAATTAGTTGGTTAAAATTTAGCGGGCTAAATAATAGATACAGTGTATTTAGATCCCCAACTATAATTAGTTGTGGGCTCCCAACTAAAAGTTTATCCAATTTTTTTGAATAACAGGTTTCCCCATCTTTATTGCCATAAAGCTATCACAAGTTCTTACAGTTCACAGCACCAGAAGGCGTACACAGACGCAAGGCCAACGGCCGGACAAAACAAGTTCAAGCCTAAAAAGGCCGCCAAAAAACAGAACGCGCTCTAAGCCCTATTACATTGAGATGTTGACGCAGTTCCTTGGACCACCGAAGGCCAAGCAGTTGATTGAGCCAACCCTGATAAATCCAGATTCTAACTGATCCGCGGCGCTGAGCTTGCTTCGGTCTCCACTAAGTGAACCACCTGCTCCACCCTTTCCTGGATATCCAATTTGAACATGGGCGACCAGCTTCTCAGCATCCTTCTCACCATAGCAAACACCTTGTTCATTCCACTCCATGGCACACCCTGAAAACACAGTGAATTGCGTAATTTCCAAATCACCCAAATAACTGCCGAAGTAACAATGTTACACACCATGAAATTTTTATTAGCTATCCACAAGGAAGCAGATGGAAATAAACTCCCAAACATGCTTTGCCACGCAACATTGAAAAAACAAATGAGAAATAGACTCTTTCTCATTACAGAACAAACACGTAGGATCATTCACCTCCCTCCTTTTTGCTAGGTTATCCCTAGTTAACACCCTGTTATTAGATAACTGAAAGCATCTAGGCCCCAAGGTTTGGTTTCGGCAATTGATGACAACGCTTTATTACCATGACTAACGTGTGTTTTGCAGAAATTTTGGTAAGTTAGGTCATGGAAGTAATAATTGCTTTGGGCACCATGGTGTTCATGCCCCTTGATGGAAATCGTTTTGGTTTTCAAAGGAGTGACGTCAAGATCAAGGACGGTTAGTTCCGGATGTCGAGGTGTTGAGATACATTCGGAATAGTTGTTAGGATCTTCGTTTTTCTCCTTTGGCCGTACTATAAAGGGGAGCATGAGCGGGTAGCTTGACCTAGGTGAGTCCTATGTTTAGGTGTGGTGCACACTTGTTAAACTTAGCACTAGGCAGCTCTAGAATAGCTCAAAGTTCAGTTGGAAGCAACTTGGTTCAAGTTGCGACGCGTTTCGGAAAGTTTAGGGTGTTTTTCCCTTGACCGGACGCGGTCCTCGGCTTGACCGGACGCGTCCGGTCAGTTCAAATCCGTGACTATGTTTCGGCGCTGACGACCGGACGTGGCCCTTGCGAGGACCGGACGCGGTGGTCAGGGCCGACACGTGTCACTTAAGGGGAAACACCCGATCGGACGTGACCTGGGTGTGATCGGCGCGTCCGGTCACGTTCCAGTAAGGTCCCGCGACGACCGGACGCGTCCGGTCATCACCGATCGGACGCGGTAGCGCGTCCGGTCTGGTTACAGTAAGCTCCCTGCACGATCGGACGCGTCCGGTCACCCTTGACTGGCGCGTCCGGTCACTCAGCCAGGTTTTTGGAATTTTGATCGTTACGGCGACCGGCGCGTCCGGTCACTTCGACCGGCGCGTCCGGTCATCCCGTGTTTTGCTGAGTTGGCAGGTAACGGTTCGTTTCGACTGTGGGGTGTATAAATACATCCCCACCACCTCTTTTAGAGGTCTCTTGCTCATTTCATCAGCTGAGAAACACCTTTGGAGTGCAAGGGAGTGCAAGAGCTCTAGTGAGGATTGTGTTTTGAGAATCAAAGCTTGAGAGTTCCTCACTAGCGATTAGAGAGTAGCAAGTGTGCATCCACCTTCTCATTAGGCTCGTTGTGGTCAAGTGAGAGTTCTAGCTTGTTACTCTTGGTGATCGCCATCACCTAGACGGCTCGGTGGTGATTGGGAGTTTGGTGATCATCCGGCGGAGCTTGTGGATGACCCAACTCATCTTGTGAGCGGTTTTGGGCGATTCACCACGACGGAGTGTCGAAGAATCAGCCCGTAGAGAGCACTTGATCCTTGCGCGGATCAAGGGGGAGCTACACCCTTGCGCGGGTACTCCAACGAGGACTAGTGGGGAGTGGCGACTCTCCGATACCTCGGAAAAACATCGCCGTGTTCCTTGCCCTTACTTTCAAGCATTTACATTCTCGTATTTACATTCATTGCTTGATTTACTTTCCTAGAATTGTCATGCTAGACTAGGATTGGAAACTAGGGTCATGCTAGACTAGGATTGGAAACTTTCCTAGAATTGCTTGATTTACTTTCCTAGAATTGTCATGCTAGACACATGATGCTACTAACAATGTTGTTAAGTGTGATATAGCTACATCATGTGATGGCTTGATCATTAAAAGCATTGAGCAAGGTTCTAGTAGCAAAGGCAAGAGTGTGGTTGAGTCAAGCAACTATGATGATTATGTCAAGATCAAGAGTGAAAATGAGAAGCTTACAAATGAGAACAAGAAGCTAAAAGGTTTGATGGCTCTTGAGAAGCAAACAACAAATGAGTCACTCATTGAAGAAAACAAAAAGCTCAAGCAAGAAAAAGAGCATCTCAAGACCGGCAAATCAAGAGGTCAATATTTGCAAAGTGAGCTACTCATGAACACCGTAATGAAGATGGATAGAAGTGGCATTGGGTACTTGGCAAATCAAGAGAAGAAGGCAAAAGCTCAACAACAACAAAGCAAGTCAAAGCCCAAGCCAAAGAGATGTGTTGAGTGTGGTCAAGAAGGTCATTTTGCTCATGAATGCAAAACTCCACCACCACAACCCTTGCCCAAGCATGCTAGACCCTTTGCCTTCAATGCTCATTACATGCTAAGAAAAGATTCTAATGGAAAGATGAAAGTTATGTTTTTGGGTCCCCCAAACAAGAATAGGCCAAAGAAAATATGGGTTGCCAAGTCACTAGTTGAGAAAGTCAAGGGCCCCTCTCAAGTTTGGGTCCCTAAACAAAAAGCATGATCTCTTGTGTGTAGGTGAACTACAAGACCGGTGGATCTCATTGGGTTATTGATAGTGGTTGCACTCAACATATGACCGGTGATCCTCGTATGTTCACCTCCATTGAAGAGAATGGGATATGTCAAGAGAAGATCACTTTTGGGGATAATTCAAAGAGCAAAGTCAAGGGTATAGGCAAGATTGCAATATCAAATGATCACTCACTCTCAAATGTGCTCTATGTTGCTTCATTGAGTTTCAACTTATTATCCATTGGGCAACTTTGTGACCTTGGCTTCCAATGCTTGTTCACACCAAATGAAGTGGAAGTTTCAAAGATAGATGACAAGCAAGTGATATTCAAAGGCTTTAGATACAACAATCTTTATCTTGTTGACTTCACCTACAAAGATGCAAATTTGATGACATGTTTGTTCACCAAGACCTCACTTGGTTGGCTTTGGCATAGGAGGCTTGCACATGTTGGAATGAACACTCTCAACAAGCTATTGAAGAAAGAACTAGTGAGAGGATTGAAGGATGTGAAGTTTGAAAAGGACAAACCTTGTAGTACATGTCAAGCGGGTAAACAAGTTGCAAACACTCATCCAACCAAAGCTTTCATGTCAACTTCAAGAGTGCTAGAACTTCTACACATGGATTTGTTTGGGCCTACAACATACAAGAGCTTGGGTGGTAATCTCTATTGTCTTGTGATAGTGGATGACTACTCAAGGTACACATGGACTTTCTTCCTTCATGACAAATCCGAAGTGGCAAATTGCTTCAAGAAGTTTGCAAAGAGAGCTCAAAATGAATTTGAAGTCAAGATAAAGAAGATTAGAAGTGACAATGGCAAAGAGTTTGACAACACAAACATTGAAGCTTATTGTGATGAAATTGGAATCAAGCATGAAGTCTCTTCAACCTATACTCCTCAACAAAATGGTGTAGTTGAGAGAAAGAACCGGACTTTGATCACCCTTGCAAGAACAATGCTAGATGAGTACAACACTCCGAAAAAGTTGTGGGCCGAGGCAATCAACACCGCATGCTATGCTTCAAATCACCTCTTCCTACAAAAGTTTCTTGGCAAGACCCCCTATGAGTTGCTTAATGGGAAGAAGCCGGACGTCTCATTCTTCCGGGTGTTTGGTTGCAAATGCTACATCTACAAGAAGAGTCAACACCTAGGGAAGTTTCAAAGACGTTGTGATATTGGTTTTCTTGTTGGTTACTCATCAAAGTCCAAAGCATATAGAGTATTTAACCATGCCATCAGTTTGGTTGAAGAAACATATGATGTGGAATTTGATGAATCTAACGGCTCCCAAGGAGCAATTGAGAATTGTGATGATGTAGGTGATGAACCCTTGAGGGAGGCCATGAAGAACATGCATGTGGGAGACATCAAGCCAAAAGATGATGATGACGATGTACAAATTGTTGATCCACCATCTTCATCACGTGTGCCTCAAGATGATGACAAGAATGAGAGAGTTGAAAATTAAGACACTTATGTCTCTCATGAACAAGCCGAGGCACAAGCTCAAGATGTTGATGCTCCCCATCCACCTCCTCAAGTGGTTGATAGAAGAAACTCACCTCTACTTCAAGCACATCCACAAGAACTCATCATAGGGAGTCCTACTAAGGGAGTAATGACTCGATCTCAAAAGCTTGCTTCTTTTGTTGAACATCACTCTTTTGTCTCTTGTGTTGAACCTAAGAATGTAGAAGAAGCTCTTCAAGATCCGGATTGGGTGAATGCCATGCATGAAGAATTGAACAACTTCACCCGCAATCAAGTATGGACACTTGAAGAGCATCCCAAAGGTGTAAGAGTCATTGGAACCAAGTGGGTGTTCCGAAACAAGCAAGATGACCAAGGCATAGTAGTGAGGAACAAGGCAAGACTAGTTGCAAAGGGGTTCTCTCAAGTTGAAGGTCTTGATTTTGGAGAGACCTTTGCACCCGTTGCAAGACTTAAAGCCATTCGTATCCTCCTTGCATATGCATCACATCATGATATGAAACTATATCAAATGGATGTGAAAAGTGCATTCTTAAATGGCTTCATAAATGAACTAGTCTATGTTGATCAACCTCCCGGGTTTGAAGACCCTAGATATCCTAATCATGTTTATAGGTTGTCCAAGGCGCTATATGGGCTCAAGCAAGCCCCTAGAGCGTGGTATGAGCGCCTCCGGGACTTCCTCATTGAGAAGGGCTTCACCATTGGGAAGGTCGACACCACACTATTCACCAAGAAGCTTAATGGGGAGATCTTCATTTGTCAAGTGTATGTTGATGATATCATCTTCGGATCAACAAATGAAGATTATTGCAAGGAGTTTGGTGAATTGATGTCGAAGGAGTTTGAGATGTCAATGATTGGTGAGCTCACATTCTTCCTTGGGTTTCAAGTCAAGTAAATGAGAGAAGGGATTTTCATCTCTCAAGAAAAGTATACCAAGGATCTTCTCAAAAGATTCAAGATGGAAGAATGCAAACCAATCAAGACCCCAATGCCATCTAATGGACATCTCGACCTAGATGAGGGAGGTAAACCGGTTGATCAAACCCTCTACCGTTCTATGATTGGTAGTTTGTTGTACCTTACCGTATCTAGGCCCGATATCATGTTTAGTGTGTGCATGTGTGCTCGCTTTCAAGCGTGCCCTAAAGAACCTCACTTAAGTGCCGTAAAAAGAATCCTAAGATATCTTAAGCACACCCAAGCATTGGTCTTTGTTATCCCAAAGGAGCTAGATTCCAACTAGTTGGCTATTCCGATTCGGATTATGCCGGTTGCAAAATCGATAGAAAAAGCACATCCGGAGGGTGCCATTTGCTTGGGAGATCTTTAGTATCTTGGTCATCTAAAAAGCAAAATAGTGTGGCTTTGTCCACCGCCGAGGCGGAATACATTGCCGCGGGGGCTTGTTGTACACAAATCTTATATATGAAACAAACCCTCCTAGACTATGGAATTGTTCTTGAAAAGGTGCCACTTTTATGTGATAATGAAAGTGCCGTTAAAATTGCTAACAATCCGGTACAACACTCTCGCACCAAGCACATTGATATCCGCCATCACTTTCTAAGAGATTACGTTGCTAAAAATGACATATCACTAGAAGGTGTAAGAAGTGAAAATTAATTAGCGGATATCTTCACTAAACCTTTGGATGAGGCCACCTTTTGTAGGTTAAGAAGTGAACTCAATGTGCTTGATTCTAGCAACTTTAAAAAATGAGCTTGTGTTGTCCCTTGCATTGCATTGTATTATATGCCATGTTTATCTTATCGCAATGCATCTAGAGCTTGACTAACACGGTTACGATAACCCTCCCTTGGAGGTGTGAAGAAGCCTAACCGTGGATCAAACTTGACAAGCAACCTAGCTTTACTTTCTTGTATTGCATTGCATATGCATGGTTGTTAGTTTGTCGTTTCTTTTTGGTTTAGCTTTGAGCAACCTCTGTGTTCGTCCATGAATAGAGAGAGCATTTTGACGCTCCTAAAGGTTCAAAAACTCTATTGCATGGCCATACGTTGCTCCTCGGGTGTTTATTGCCTATTTTCTTAAAAATAATACTAGCCTAAGGCAATCTATTTTGAAAAACTTGAGGGTTTGAGTGAGGTCACTCATATCAGGTTCCAATTGGTGTTTATTTGTGTCTCTTTGAATTGGAACTTGATTGGGAGAAGTCGCGTCGAAGTTCGGAACGAAGAAGGGCGAAAAACAGTGACCGGACGCTGCACCGGACGCAGTGATGCTTCACCACCGCGTCCGGTTCCGGCGACCACCAGCGCGTCCGGTCATCCAGAAGACCAACTCCCGATCTAGTGACCGGACGCTGCACCGGACGCGCTGCTGTTGACCACCGCGTCCGGTCCCGGTTACCACCACCGCGTCCGGTCATTCGCGATGACTTTCCCGAGTACCCTCGACCGGACTCTGTCCGCGTCCGGTCAGTTCTAACCGGACGCGTCCGGTCGCTCCAGGAGCTTACTGGAGTGTAACCGGACGCTGCACCACCGCGTCCGGTCATCGCGTGACGAGCGGATCTAACCCCTCATATAACGGTTCGTCTTCGTCTCAATCTTTTCAATCCGCTCGCGTTTTCACCGCCACCGTGACCTAATCCGCCGGGTTCTCCACTCGCCGCCGCACCCCGCCTTCTCCCTCCTCTCCGGCTCCTCTCCGACGAGCCTTGCTGCGCCACCCCGCGCCTCCTCGCCCGCGCCTGCGCGCGCCAGCCCGCGCCACAGCCGCGCAGCCGCGCCTCCGCCGTTTGCCGCGCCACCGCCGCCGTTTGCCTCGCCACCGCCGTCGTTTGCCGCGCCCCTGCCGCCGGTGAGCCGCGCCCGTGCCTGCCAGCCTTGCCTCCGGCCGTTGACCGCCTCGCGCACGCCTCCGATCGGTTCTCGTCGCGAGTTGCCCTAACCCTAACCCTAGGGTTCGCGTAACGTCGTTTCGGCCATTCGTCGTCGAGGTTTCGTCGCGCGTCATTTTCTTCGCGAGGTTGTTTCACGTCACCTTGATTTCCTTGTTAGGGTTTGCCGTAACTCATTCATTGTAATCCTAATTATCTCGTGTTTCGGCAAATCAGAGCTCGTCCGGCGAATTCGGGAAGTCTCGCGAACTAGGTCGTCTTACCCCATCACCGTCTTCTCGTCGATCCGAGGTAGCTATCGCGTTTCGATTCATATCTTATCTTATATGCTTGCTATCTCTAGGGTTTCGTACCTTTTAGTTATATATGTTGCTTATAGTAGATCCATCTATTCCGTCTTTTCAGCGAGTTTGTCGGTGTGTCAGGGTGATCTCAGTTTGTTGAATCCGAGGCCAAGCCTGCGGATACGGATTGAGGCCAAGCCTCTCGAGTGTCAGTTCACCATCTTTCAGAGGTTTTCCGATAGCTTGACAGCATGGTCCGTTGCAAGAACGTCAGTGGTGCTCCTAGTGACGGGGACGACAGTCCTCCTCGTCTGTCTGAGGTTGCGCGTGGAAAGCGCATCAAGATCATGGCCAGGAAGAAGAAGAAGAAGACACTTACCGATGCAGAGATTGCTCAGGCCGTTGTAGATGCAGCAGAGCAGACAGAGAGGGGAGGCAGGAGCAGTGGCATACGCATTGGCGAGCGTCGCTTTCATCTTGAAGGTCGACAGCTTGGTACAGAGGCCACTGAGGGCACAGAGGACACAGGAGCTACAGATGCTATGTCAGTTGACCCACCTGCAGAGGCTCCAGAGGGCACAGAGGAGAAGCCAGCTCAGACTCCACCGCGTCGCCGCTCCACACGCACACGAGCTCAGGTGACCCCTAGGCCAGAGGGCCAGCGTCGTGGAGCACGTCCTCCTCCCAGGGCTAGAGGTTCACCCCCGGTCGAGCACTTTGACTTGAGGGGTGCTACAGCACGTCAGGTGCAAGGGTTGAGGTTCGTTGAGGTCAGTCGGTGGTTCCCACCTCAGAGGGACCCCAGAGCTTCAGAGGGTTTTTATACTCCTCTACAGGAGGATTTTTACAGAGCTCTTGTTGACAGCGGCATCGCTTTTCGACCACAGAGGGTCTGTCGCCTCGAGTCACTTGTTGAGGTTGTGGGAGAGCAGCTTCGTCCGCACCTGTCCTTTCTGCCAGGCCTATCAGATTTTCTTGGACGGACAGGTGCATACTGCGGCACATGGGTTAGAGAGTTCTATGCTTCACTGTGGATTGATCCTGCCCATGAGTTCATACACTTTGCATTCCGAGGCCGCGACCACAGACTGTACAGCACTAGAGTGCGGGAGATTCTCAGACTCCCAGCTTCAGACACGAAGATTCATCAGCTCTGCTTTGGTCAGACTCCTCCACCTAGACGCCCTCACGGCGGGACAGTGCCACCGATAGATCTAATTCGACCCTGCTTCCGTGAGCCTTTTGGCGAAGGGTCTCGTCGCACTCCTGCCAGTTTGACACCACTAGCCAGAGTCCTGGATGCTATAGTCAGACGTACTCTTCTTCCCAGGCTTGGCTACAGAGAGGGATTGACTCGGATGCAGCTATGGGTTGTTCACCACCTCCTCTCACAGACACCTTTTGACGTTTGGGATCTTATGCTTAGTGAGATGGAGGACACCCTAGCTGAGGGCTTCAAGGGACATCGTCAGCTGCCCTATGCTCACTGGATATACTTCATCATTAGATCTGCCCTTCAGCTTCCTGCAGAGATCAGAGCTGAGATATCTAAGACTGGATAACGAGCCGGCTCGGCTCGGCTCGGCTCGGCTCGTTATGGCTCGTTAGGATAACGAGCTAGCTCGGCTCGGCTCGTTATCCTAACGAGCCAGAAAGCCAGCTCGGCTCGGCTCGTTAAAAGCTCGAGCCGGCTCGTTAGGCTCGCGAGCCAGTTATAAAAAATATACAAAATTTAATATTTACATTTATCAAAAGCTTAAAAATAGTAATCATACAAAAATAATATATCTAATAGCTTTAAATTAAATAAAATATTCGTATGAGCTAACATATCAACTATTTGCAGAGTGCAAGACATGAAGTAATACAAACATAATATAAGTTATGATGACTTTTTCCCTAAAACTATAGCTCATTTGACTCGCGAGCCGCTCGTGAGCTAGCTCGAGTTGGCTCGTTATAGCTAACGAGCTAAAATCTTGGCTCGGCTCGGCTCGTTATGGTAACGAGCTGAGCCGAGCCAAGCCGAGCTAGCCACGAACCGAGCGAGCTAACGAGCTTCGAGTTTTTCGTCCAGCCTTAGAGATATCTGATACTACCACCGTTTTTCCTGAGTATGATATCCGTCAGCTATGGGCTTCAGTTACCAGAGAGCAGGCCCCAGTGCCAGGACAGCGCGAGAGACCTGAGGTTCCAGAGACAGCAGCTGAGCAGGACGCCACTGTTGAGGGGCTTGCTGAGGCAGAGCTTGCCAATCTTGATGCTCAGCCTGCTGATCTAGCTGAGGATGAGGCCTCTGACAGCACTGACGAGGACTACCAGCCCATCCCCAGGTACCGGTCTCCTCGGCCTCACGACCACGAGGCCGGTGGCTCTGGTTTAGCCTCCCGCTCAGACCCAGCCATGGTAGCTATCCTTGAGAGGCTGACCCAGGCACAGGAGCGACAGGAGCTGCAGTTACAGCGACAGGCTCAGGACACAGCTGCAGCATTTGCACAGATACAGGCTCGTCAGGCGAGTTCCAGCGACAGCAGCTTGAGATCCAGCGCCAGCAAGTCGAGATGCAGCGACAGCAGTACGAGATGCAGCGACAGAGTGCAGCTAGTCAGCAGCAGTATTTGGACCTTCTGTGCCATCTAGTCACTGTTGGGGTTCCTCCGCCTGCTTCTGTCCTGACTCCTGCTTTACAGTCCAGTGGTCCATCGAGTCAGGGACAGCCGAGCTTTCAGTTCACCTCTCCATAGCAGCAGGTCCCCCAGTCGTTCCAGTCCCCGAGCTACACACCTATTCAGACGGGGTTTACTCCTTCAGACCAGCCTCGCCCTCACCTCCTGACAGGCACACCCTTCGGTGATTACAGTGCCACATACAGCGAGTTGACTGGTCAGCCGACACCCTCGCACACTACCACCTTTGCTACTTCTTCAGGGTTGTCAGCTCCAGAGGCAGCTGTTCCTCCTGTGACAGGGACGGGCACTACAGAGACAGTTCCTTCGTCAGTTGCCTCGACTGATCCCCCAGCTATTGGCTCGCTACAGGCTCAGGTCACAGAGACTCCTCCACTTGTTGCTACTACGTCAGTACCTGTTCCTGCTGCTTAGACCCAGACCGCTTCACAGCCACGTGCTTCTTCAGAGGGTCAGCCAGATAGCTCCGATTCCGAGGGAGACACTCTGCACTTCGTGATTACTCCGCGCACCTCGGCACCCGACACGACTCCGTCTGTTCCCCCGTCAGATCCTTAGACTAGTTTTTGGCGGTTGATGCCAAAGGGGGAGAGAGAGTAGTTTCAGAGAGAGTTTTGATAGAGGGTTTTCGTTTTTATTTGTGTGCTACATTCATGCATCATGTTTACATTACAGTCATTGCATTCGTGTGACATGTGGTCGTGTGAGATACTTTGAGTCTAATGGTTTATCTAGTCACTGTGTTATTTCATGTCACCTATTTTGGTTATAGCTCTAAGGTTGTGCTTCTGTGTCTTACTCCGATTTCTTATGAGCTATATCTTTATGTGTACTAACGCTTTTTGTCTTATCTTATGAGTACACTCTTTTGGCTTGGGGCACATAAGCAATTCCTAACCCTTTGTGCTTATTGCTTTTTGCTTATGTGAACCAAGCATGCTCGAAAACCTCAACTCCAATTCTTTTGAATCTTAGTGTTGTCATCAATCACCAAAAAGGGGGAGATTGAAAGCATCTAGGCCCCAAGGTTTGGTTTCGGCAATTGATGACAACGCTTTATTACCATGACTAACGTGTGTTTTACAGAAACTTTGGTAAGTTAGGTCATGGAAGTAATAACTACTTTGGGCACCATGGTGTTCATGCCCCTTGATGGAAATCGTTTCGGTTTTCAAAGGAGTGACGTCAAGATCAAGGACGGTTAGTTCCGGATGTCGAGGTGTTGAGATACATTCGGAATAGTCGTTAGGATCTTCGTTTTTCTCCTTTGGCCGTACTATAAAGGGGAGCATGAGTGGGTAGCTTGACCTAGGTGAGTCCTATGTTTAGGTGTGGTGCACACTTGTTAAACTTAGCACTAGGCAGCTCTAGAATAGCTCAAAGTTCAGTTGGAAGCAACTTGGTTCAAGTTGCGACGCGTTTCGAAAAGTTTAGGGTGTTTTTCCCTTGACCGGAGGCGGTCCTCGGCTTGACCGGACGCGTCCGGTCAGTTCAAATCCGTGACTATGTTTCGGCGCTGACGACCGGACGCGGCCCTTGCGAGGACCGAACGCGGTGGTCAGGGCCGACACGTGTCACTTAAGGGGAAACACCCGATCGGACGCGACCTGGGTGTGATCGGCGCGTCCGGTCACGTTCCAGTAAGGTCCTGCGACGACCGGACGCGTCCGGTCATCACCGATCGGACGCGGTCGCGCGTCCGGTCTGGTTACAGTAAGCTCCCTGCACGATCGGACGCGTCCGGTCACCCTTGACCGGCGCGTCCGGTCACTCAGCCAGGTTTTTGGAATTTTGACCGTTACGGCGACCGGCACGTCCGGTCACTTCGACCGGCGCGTCCGGTCACCCCGTGTTTTGCTGAGTTGGCAGGTAACGGTTCGTTTCGACTGTGGGGTGTATAAATACATCCCCACCACCTCTTTTAGAGGTCTCTTGCTCATTTCATCAGCTGAGAAACACCTTTGGAGTGCAAGGGAGTGCAAGAGCTCTAGTGAGGATTGTGTTTTGAGCATCAAAGCTTGAGAGTTCCTCACTAGCGATTAGAGAGTAGCAAGTGTGCATCCACCTTCTCATTAGGCTCGTTGTGGTCAAGTGAGAGTTCTAGCTTGTTACTCTTGGTGATCGCCATCACCTAGACGGCTCGGTGGTGATTGGGAGTTTGGTGATCATCCGGCGGAGCTTGTGGATGACCCAACTCATCTTGTGAGCGGTTTTGGGCGATTCACCGCGACGGAGTGTCGAAGAATCAACCCATAGAGAGCACTTGATCCTTGCGCGGATCAAGGGGGAGCTACATCCTTGCGCGGGTGCTCCAACGAGGACTAGTGGGGAGTGGCGACTCTCCGATACCTCAGAAAAACATCGCCGTGTTCCTTGCCCTTACTTTCAAGCATTTACATTCTCGTATTTACATTCATTGCTTGATTTACTTTCCTAGAATTGCCATGCTAGACTAGGATTGGAAACTATGGTGCAAAACTTTTATCGGTAGAATCTCTAGGAACACAGTAGGCACTAGGGGTGAATTCCGGCTTATAGGATTTAATTCTTGCAATTAATTTTTAGAAAAGCCCAATTCACCCCCCTCTTGGGCATCTTGATCCTTTCAATAACAACCAAAGAAAAAATTGCACTCTCGGAGGAATAAGCAATTTCCAAACAGCGTGAACGAAAACTGAGATTACCCCCCGGTGATTGATGATAGCATATAAGGATTGTACCGAGTACTTCCCAGAAGAATGATATGACCAGAGAATGTGATCTTCTTCCTCTTTCAGTTCAACACTTTTCATCGCTGATCTTAACTCTTCCCACATGTTCATAAGACTCTCAGAGACATTTCTCCTAAAGGAGAGCTGGAGGTCTATACCATCCCACACCTCTCTAACCGACTTTCCATGCTGCTCGTTGATAACATAAAGCAGCCAAAACAAAATGACTAAAAGTTTATCCAATTAATGGACTAGAACCATTCCGTTAGGTACTACTCCTTCCGTGAGAAAAAGAATGCAACTTTAGCATTGTACTGAGTTAAACTATCTTGATTTTGACTACATTTACAAAAAAAACATATTTATAATATCATATAAGTATTGTCATCGTCATAGAATATGTTTTCATAATACACCTATGGTATCATAAGTATCGATACCCTTCTGTATGAATTGAACTCGATTAAAGTTTAGATAGTTTGACTAGAGACAAATAGGATTGCATCGTTTCTCCTTCTCTCTCTGATCGCATTGCTTCATTTCTCCTACTCTCTCTCTCTCTGCTTCATAACTGCAAGTCTGCAACAGCATGGCATGTCTAGGTACCTATAAACAAGGCATGTTTGGATATATAAGATTAATTGTTAGCGAACTTTTTAGCCTTAGCCCATCCAAACAGGATGCTAATAGGTGGGTTAATCCATTTTTAGTCAACTCTTTAAATTATTAATTTAAGTTAATTTTAAGACCTAACTGATAACTAGCACTAACTTATCCAAACGTTAAATTATTAATTTAAGTTAATTTTAAGCCCTAACTGATAACTAGCACTAACTTATCCAAACGGGTCCATAGTTGTGCATGGAAAAAAAAAAGTACTGCCAGGGTTCTAAAGGCGGCAAGGAAATTGTGCTGAAGGAGAGGAATGAATGCTTTGTTTGGACTAATAAGCCACGGAGCAACTACTTGGATGGGCAACGGAGCAACTACCTGTAGTGGACAGCAGGTTTGAGCGGATGGAAGAAATGGACAAGCATTGTGCACGTGTTAAGAATTTTCTCCAGTACAGTTCTTCTAAAATTTTTCATTCCGTCACCTCGGATGTGTAGACATATACATGGAGTATTAATTACAGACGAAAAAATAACTAATTACACATATTGCGATAAATTTGCAAGAAGAATTTTTAAGCCTAGTTAATCTATGATTTGACAATGTTGTGCTACAGTAAACATGTACTAATGATAGATTAATTATGCTTAATAAATTCGTCTCGTGGTTTTTAGACGAGTTATGTAATTAGTTTTTTTTATTAGTATCCGAACATCTCTTCCGACATTCCATGAAACATTCGACGTGACACCTAAAAATTTTCAACCCATCATCTAAACACCCCCTATGTCGATTTTGTATGATAGGTCTGGTTGTCAACATCATTTAGCAGCTGATGAGGCCATTTTGCAGATCTAATTTAAGAAGACGCTGCTGACACCGTAGCAGTGCCAAGTGCCCATCAGCCTGTTCGTTTCGCTGGTTTATCGTGGTTGAAAGTACTGTTCATTGATTTGTTGTGAGAGAAAAATACTGCTGGATGGCTACTGATTCCGCTGAATAGCTCAAACGAACAGGTGCATAGCTAATCCCACAGTACGTAGTACACCTTTTTCTGGATATACTGTATAATATAGATGACGAATTGACTGACAATGTGCATGAAAGTTAAGGGCGTGTTTAGTTAACGGGTTGTAAAGTTTTTGGTACGATAGCATATGTGTAACTATAATCATTAGTATCTAATTATAGACTAATTAGATTTAAAAGATTTATCTCGTAAAATACATACAAACTATACAATTAGTTATTTTTTTATCTATATTTAATGATCTATGCATGTCTCCTAATATTCAATGGGATAGGATATAAAGTTTTTTTTTGGAAAACACCCCCTAAGCTGCATCGTGAGTAGGGTCATGTTTAGACTGCGAAAACTTTTTAAAAAATCACTGTAGCACTTTTCGTTTGTATTTAACAAACTTTGTCCAATCATGGATTAACTAGGCTCAAAAGATTTGTCTCGACATTTACAGACAAACTATGTAATTAGTTATTTTTTACCTATATTTAGTGCTTTATACATGTACCGACATATGTGATGTGACAAGAATTTTTAAAAACTTTTTGTATTTTGGTGCCATCTAAACATGGAGTACAGACAGGCCGGAAACGTGCAGGTGCGTACGACGGAGCAGCAAAAAGTTGGTCGTAGTCCGATCAAATTGGAGTGTTGAAAAGTACTGCAGTACTGTATTTGATAAATATTATCCAATTATAGACTAACTAGGCTTAAAAAATTCGTTTCATGATTTACAACCAACTGTGCAATTAGTTATTATTTGATAAATATTATCCAATTATGGACTAACTAGGCTCAAAAAATTCGTCTCATGATTTACAACCAACTGTGCAATTAGTTATTTTTTTACCTACATTTATTATTTTATATATGGGTCAAAAATTGATGTGATGGAGAGAGTGAAAAAATTCTAACTTTTGAGGTGCATTTCTCTTTCTGCTACAGTCGCATTGCACGGGCCTTCTGGCCGGTTTTATACTTTTATCTCATCTATTTTGACACCGTGTGCTACTATAGCTCTCGTTCGTGTATGTACCGTCGTCTCTTAATTGTGGCTGGGACCATATACACACCCATCACGAGCGGTTGGCGTTACGTTGTGTCCATTGGTCGTCGTCAACGGCCCTGTCGATCTGGTTTATAATTCGTCTTATTCAGCTTGTTTTTCAGTCGGAACAGTATTTTTCTCTTAAAAAAATCAGTTAACAGTGTTTTTTAGCCGGTTTATAATTCCAGCCGAACGGGGCCATATTATACACCGTCGTATAAAATGTCACATAACCGGTAACTCTCTTTTACATCGTTTGAGGAAAAAAAGTCAAAATATAAATAAAATTTAATATTTAAAATTTTTTTATACTGATACTAATAATAATTGTGCCCCCGCTCCCCGGCCTCCCTCCCTGAAGAAAAAATTGAGGTTATTTCTGTTTATGTCTCTGGTGGTCCTTCACTCATTTTAATTTTTGTTTAAAACAACAATATAACGAGTATACTAGCACGTACTGGTGCATGACATCTAGGATACACCGTATACTAGCTAGTTTAAAAGAATTGCTAAGAAAAGCTGAAAAGGTGCAAAAGAAGAAGAACAAACGAAGAACCCACACAGGTCACAACACATGCATGTTTGAAGCACGGACAAGGCATGTCATGGTTTTTCGAGTCCACCCACAGCTAGCCAGAACGAGGCGTGCGTGTATGTTGTTGATACGTAACGTGCAGTAGTACTCCAGCCAGCTCGTAGAGGCAGAGATCACGGCGGCGTTGGTTGTACGTGGTGGTGCGGACCACGGTGCTACACACACAGAGCGCATGCACCACGCCCTCCCGCCGATGCGTACGCTTGCAGCTACGTACGAGTACGACGACGACCACGCACGGACGTTACGTACTAGGCGCTTGGGTTGGCTCTTGGCTGGAATTGAATTGCCCCGGCCGCACGAAATGCTAAACTCTTGCAGCAGGCGATCGACAAACACAGTGAGGCACCAATGCAATTTTAAGATGTACGTAGCCAAGGTGAAGAAGCATCAGAATCGGAGGAGGATTACGCGCGCTGCAATCAACCCGGCCAAGGCAGCCAGCTACAGCGACGAAGAGGCCAAGGCTAGCGTTTTTTTTTTTTTTGAAAAGTGGCTAGCGTGAAACGCTAACTCGGCCGGCAGAGTTAGCGTTTCACTCGCACGCCAACTCTGCCGCTGGCCCGCTGCCGTCATTGTATAGTAGTATTTCACCATCACAGGTATCTCCAGAGTCAACCAGAAATATTCGTATTTGAAGTTGAATTAAAATAACGTAATAAATTCGATTCGATACCCGGAAAGATACGAGAATTTTCAAGCAAACGGCGAGGCCGGGCATGGCGTCCTTTTCTCGCCCTCTTTATTTATCCGCGCGTTCCTTTCTTGTTAAACAGGTCAGCAAATATACTAAACAAACATAAACAAGCCTGCAGGAATGTTGTTCGTCACAACTGCTCTCCTAACCTGACTACTGGCGTGCATGTATGTGCTCCCAGATGTTATATATGTCGCCACAATGTAATGTTTACTTGGACATGTCAAAGATCGGTGATGCCTGGTGGCCGAACTCACAGACAGAGTCAGCAACACATAGCAGCTGTCGCCGCCTCCTGTTTTTTTTTTCAGATAAAGGGAGTTTATTGCATTAAGCAAATGAAAAAGTCCCGGCCTCTACGTTAGACGAGGTATGTGGGCAAAAATTATTACAAAAGTACTCTGGGGTAGATTCCGTCGCATCCCGCAAAGTAAGCATGCCCAAACGCCAGACAAAATGACAGAGATAAAGCAAAAAGTTTCTCATAGGCTTAAACCTCCAACCATGCTTGGCGAAGATTTTCATTGTTAAGGTTTCCAAAATACGACATGCATTTCGCAGGGAGTTCTGCTTCTGCCCCTCTTCCTTTCGGAACATCGACCCTAGCCTGGTCCATTGTATTGTATCCCTGTAAATGATCTGCATTAAAGAACAAATCGGTGTTTTTGTCAAAGACAACATCCAATAGCTAAGCTTTTTTTCAAACTTATCCTCTATTATCTTCCAGTCAACATTGGTAATCTTACTATGATGCATTGGAATACCAAGCTAACGAAATGGATACTACCCCCGTTTCACAACCAAAAAGTTGTGTGTACTGATCCTCCCAATCTTTTGCTTCCCAATAGCAGAATAATTCACTCTTATGGAAATTAATTTTCAAACCCTCTAAATTTTCAAAAGTACATAGTAAAAGCCTCATGTTTTTTGCCTGTTTGAAATCATGTTCCATAAAAAGTATGGTGTCATCCGCATATTTCAAAATAGAGAGGCTTCCATCAACTAGGTGTGGTACTAAACCAATTATCTGCCCATCTTCTTTCACTCTTGATATTAGTACAACCAACATATCAGCTACAAGATTAAAAAGCAGTGGAGACAGGGGATCTCGATCCCTGCCGCAGACCTTTGTTAGTTTGGAAGTACCTACCCACATCATCATTCACTTTTATACCAACGCTTCCCTTACTTACGAACTGGTTTATCCATTGGCACCACTTTTCAAAGAAACCTTTCATCCTTAGTGTTTGCTAGAGAAAGGAACAATTTACTTTGTCATAAGTTGTCGCCGCCTTCTGGCCCTCTCTCTCTCTCTCTCTCTCTCTTCGGCAAATCCACCAGCAATAAAAAACAGAGAGTAAACTCATCTCTTGTTTGCAATAGTTTTAAATCTTGTTTGCTTTTGTTTAATATAAATAGAGCTATCATCAAAATCAAATGATTTTTGGCCGGTCATCAAAATCTGATGACTTTTGGTGGTGGTGGTGGGGGGTATTACCAATGATGACTTCAGTACGTGATGGTTGCGATGAAGTGACCTTTGTAAGCGTCGGTTTCATCAGCAGAAGGTCAATTTGTGATCATTATCTACAAGGGAAGATGTGCCCTTGGGCTCCCAGGAGGATTGTGTTAAATAATTAGGCAATTTCCAGATTAATTCCCAGATTAAAACCAGAATATAAGTCATGATTAAAACTAGAATATAAGTCATGACATATTGATGAATTAGATTAAGCATGTATAGCATGACAGATCAGCATGACGCATAGTATAAGCATAAATATGATTATGATTGTAAGCATAGCATAGATGAAACATTATGAAAGACAAGATTAGATCACGAGAATAGAACCTGATGACTGTAGATGTAGTAGATGGTGATGAAGATGTAGATAGCGCGTCGATGCAGCCTTCAGAAGACGAACCGTCGTGGAGAATTTAGGAGCAGTCGCGCGAAGAGCGCTTCCCAAAAACCTTATTCGCCTTCTCCCGGTGCAGGATCGCAAAGACGATGGTTCCGGAGACCTGCTCTCCCAAACGCCGGTGCACGCAGACGATCGGGATGGAGAAACTACGGCGGCAGCGCGGTAGCAAGAAGAGGAAAATACTAATTTACTACCTTAGGGATATTCTAACTGAAACTCCCAATTGTAGTTTTTGGTGTGTCTTTTCCCAGGAGGATAGGTACATATATATATGGAGGAAAACCCCCTACCTCTACATCAACTAGCAATATGGTACTAATTGAGGTTGTACCTCCCACCTCTATTCTTGGACTTAAACATTAAAGCCCATTAGGGAACACATGTATTGGGCCTTTGAGATTTATTAGAATTTCTTCATATGAATTTAGGGGAATATCCATATAAATTCTAACAATCCCCCACCAGATCTCAATTGCCCAGTATAGACATTTTCCTTCTCTCTCACTACTGTTTATATATTAGTGTTTCAGCAGAGACTGTTAAGTTGAACATCTGCCTAGAGCTTCAAGTTACACTCATTCACAACTTGAACAATGGACTACGCCTTGAATTGCAGGTTTTGTGCAAACGAGTTTCACTCAAAGTCAAACTAGTACTTGGCTGCCAGTAGCCTTCCCCGTGGGTGGAGCATATACGTCATACTCCTTGGTCTCTTCATGAGCTTACTAGAGATCACCCAAATCCCATAGACTGCGACGTTTTACAGTCAGACTCATATAGGTATGTTCTTTCAAGAATGCTCTGTAGGACAGCATCTTCGCTTGTTAAAGCCAATAGAACATATTAAGGCATTAGCCAACCTACCATACAGTGCCTCAACGCTTCGAGAGTATTGCATCTTCACATAGAGAGGGTTATAATTATACTCTCCTCAGTTCACCAATAGTTTGTTCTTCCCAGATCCTAAGTCACGGGATCTCCGATCAAAAAGGTTGGGTTACTGCTACTGTAAACTCATATGGGTCTCAAACCCATCTCCCTTGATGATATTTCTATCACATTTCGTGATAGTCCTTTGGTAAAAGGATCTGCCAGGTTCTTGTCTGTTTGCATATAAGCCACAGTGATTACTCCAGAGTTTCTCAACTTCCTGACAGACTTCAAACGTCTTTTAACGTGTCTTGTTGACTTCGCATTATCCTTAGCACTATTCACTTTAGTGATCACTGTTTGGTTATCACAGTTCACAAGAATAGCCGGTATTGGTTTCTCAACCACCAGTAAGTCAGACAAGAGCTCACGCAGCAACTCTGCCTCTGCAAAAGCTGCATCCAAAGCAGTAAGTTCTGCTTCCATGGTAGATTTAGTCAAAATAGTCTGTTTACTAGACCTCCATGACACTACGTCACCTCCAAGAGTAAATACATACCCACTAGTAGCATAGATTTGATCAATATCAGAAATCCAGTTCGTATCACTATATCCCTCCAGCACAGCTGGGTGCCCAGAATAGTGTATCTCAAAACTCATTGTACCTTTGAGATAACGCAAGACCCTTTTAAGTGCATGCCAATAATCATCACCCGGGTTGGACATGTACCTACTCAACTTGCTCACAGCAAAAGAGATATCTGGTCTGGTTGTGCTAGCTAGATACATGAGTGAACCAATTATCTGAGAATATCTTAATTGATCTCTAGCAATCTTCTTATTCTTTCTCAATGTCACACTAGGATCATAAGGTGTTGAAGTAGGCTTGCTATCCATAAAGCCAAAATGGCTCAAGACCTTCTCAACATAGTGAGATTGTGACAAGGTAATCCCACTATCTTCCTTAATCAGCTTAATGTTTAGAATTACATCAGCTTCTCCTAGATCTTTCATGTTAAAACTTATTGACAAAAAAGACTTGACCTCATTAATAATATCAATGTTTGTTCCAAAGATTAGAATATCATCAACATATAAACATAATATAACAGATTGGCCCCCACCATGTCGATAATACACACACCTATCAGCTTCATTAACAGCAAAGCCCGCACCAGTTAAAGTAGTGTCAAACTTCTCATGCCATTGTTTAGGTGCTTGTTTCAAGCCATACAAAGACTTCAGTAATTTACACACCTTCTGCTCTTCACCTTTTACTACAAATCCATCTGGCTGATCCATATAAATTTCCTCATCCAACTCTCCATTAAGGAAAGTTGTCTTCACGTCCATTTGATGAACGAGAAGACCATACGAGGCAACCAGAGAAAGTAGCACTCGAATAATGGTCATTCTAGCAACAGGTGAATAAGTATCAAAGAAATCCTCACCTTCCTTCTGGGTATAACCCTTAGCCACAAGCCGAGCCTTGTACTTGTCAATAGTACCATCAGGCTTAAGCTTCTTCTTGAATACACACTTACATCCAAATGGTTTACAACCAAAAGGTAGCTCAGATAACTCCCAAGTTCTATTAGAAAGAATTGAGTCCATCTCACTACGAACAACTTCTTTCCAATCATCTGCATCTGGATATGCGTATGCCTCTGTAATAGAAGTAGGAATATCATCCACAAGATACACAATGAAATCATCACCAAAGGATTTTGCAATCCTTCGTCTCTTGTTCCTCGCAGGAACTTCATTGTCATTCTCCTCAAGGACTTCTTCAGGTGGTTGCTCAAATGACTCAATAGAAGACTCAATAGGTACCGTAAAATCAGGAGCTATCTCAGAGAAAAATCTAGCATTGCTACATATATCTTTCATAGGGAATATATTTTTAAAAAATGTAGCATCACGAGATTCAAAAATTGTATCCACATGCATATCAAGAACTTCAGATTTTACTACTAAAAATCTATAGGCAATGCTATGGTGAGCATATCCTAGAAAGACACAATCCACAGTCTTCGGTCCTAGCTTACGCTTCTTAGAAATTGGAACATTGACTTTCACCAAACATCCTCACGTGCGCAAGTATGAAAGTGATGGTTTCCTTCCAATCCAATTCTCATATGGAGTTATCTCTTTATTTCTGTTTGGAATTCTATTCAGGACATGACTCGCAGTCAATAGAGCTTCCCCCACCATGCCTTAGATAGACCAGCAGTGTCTAACATGGCTTTCACCAAGTCAGTCAGCGTGCAGTTTTTCCTCTCGGCAATCCCGTTTGATTCGGGCGAATAGGGAGTTGTCCTCTCATGAATAATACCATGTTCCACACAGAACTCATCAAATAATATAGGAAAATATTCACCACCACGATCTGACCTTAGATGTTTAATTTTTCTCTCTAGTTGATTTTCAACTTCAGCCTTATAGATTTTAAAGTAGTTTAGCGATTCATCTTTAGTTTTAAGCAAGTAAACATAGCAAAATCTAGTTGTATCATCAATTAAAGTCATGAAATATCTCTTTTCACCTTTTTGTCAACACACCATTCATCTCGCAAAGATCAGAATGTATGAGTTCTAGAGGTGCCAAGTTTCTCTCCTCCGCTGCCCTATGAGGCTTTCGAGGTTGCTTAGATTGCACACAACTATGGCACTTAGAACCTTTGGCAATAGTGAGATCTGGAATTAAATTCAGGCTAGAAAAACATGACATCAATCCAAAGTTAACATGACATAAGCGAGAATGCTAAACACTCGAATTATCATTAATTGTGCCACAAATATGATTCACTGACTTATTACAAAAATCTGCCAAAGATAGGCGGAACAAGCCTCTGTAATCATAGCCTTTACCAATAAATTGTTCATGCTTAGACATGACTACTTTATTAGACTCTAACACTACCTTAAACCCATCTCTAATAGAAAGGAGACACTAACAAGGTTCTTGCGAATAGTAGGGACATGTTGTACGTTCTTCAGCTGCACGATCTTTCCCGAAGTAAACTTCAGATCTAACGTGCCAACACCACGAACAGAAGCATGTGACCCATTCCCCATCAGGACGGAGGAACCTTGCAGCCCTTGATAAGAAGAAAACAAAGAGATATCAGCACACACGTGAATATTAGCACCTGTATCAATCCACCAACTTGGAGATTGAAACACTGATAGTACAGTAAAATTACCATACCCTTCATCAGTAGTGCTTGCAGTCACGAGGCTGACCTTCTTTTTCTCTTTCTTGTCCACTCGCTCTGGACAATCTTTAGCAAAATGACCAAGCTCTCCACATGCGAAGTAAGGTAGCTCTACTTTGTCTTTCTTCTTCTTCTTGAAGGCAGTATTTTGTTTGGCATTGAAAACAGGTTGCTTAGGCTTTCCCTTGTTCTTGCCATGGTTTCTCTGGACAAAGTGGGCGCTATATTTTTCCTCGTTCCCCTTCTCAATGTTATCTTTAACCCGAGCTTTTTCCTCGACATCAAGAGATGCTATCAGGTTTTCAACTGATATTTTCAGTCTCTTGTGTTTGAGACTTGTGGCGAAATTCCTCCATGAAGAAGGCAATTTAACAATAATGCACCCAGCCACAAACTCATCGGGTAAGACACATTTAAGGAGTTCAAGTTCCTTAGCCAGGCGCTGTATCTCATGAGCTTGCTCGACTACTGATTTGTTAGCAACCATCTTGTAGTCATTAAAGCTCTCCATGGTGTACAGTTCTTTGCCTGCATCTGAAGCACCATAAGTAGCATTCAGATGATCCCATAGAGCCTTTACGTCTCTTAAGTGCATCATAGAATCAAATAGATAATCTGAAAGCACATTACGTACAGCTCCCACAAAGATATCATTAGCTTCCTGGAATTTTCTCTAATCTTCATCAGAGATGTTTCCCTCAGGCATGCCATCTTTGACCCAGAAAACTTTCATGGCAGTAAGCCAATCTGTGACCTTAACAGACCACCTCTTAATATGCGTACCAGAAAATTTTTTCGGCCTCAGCGTGTCAACGAAACTAGCCATAAATAATTCTAGAAACGACCTTAAATAAGGTTTTTGGATTGTTAAATAATTAGGCAATTTCCAGATTAATTCCCAGATTAAAACCAGAATATAAGTCATGATTAAAACTAGAATATAACTCATGACATATTGATGAATTAGATTAAGCATGTATAGCATGACAGATCAGCATGACGCATAGTATAAGCATAAATATGATTATGATTGTAAGCATAGCATAGATGAAACATTATGAAAGACAAGATTAGATCACGAGAATAGAACCTGATGACTGTAGATGTAGTAGATGGTGATGAAGATGTAGATAGCGTGTCGATGCAGCCTTCAGAAGACGAACCGTCGTGGAGAATTTAGGAGCAGTCGCGCGAAGAGCGCTTCCCAAAAACCTTATTCGCCTTCTCCCGGTGCAGGATCGCAAAGACGATGGTTCCGGAGACCTGCTCTCCCAAACGCCGGTGCACGCAGACGATCGGGATGGAGAAACTACGGCGGCAGCACGGTAGCAAGAAGAGGAAAATACTAATTTACTACCTTAGGGATATTCTAACTGAAACTCCCAATTGTAGTTTTTGGTGTGTCTTTTCCCAGGAGGATAGGTACATATATATATGGAGGAAAACCCCCTACCTCTACATCAACTAGCAATATGGTACTAATTGATGTTGTACCTCCCACCTCTATTCTTGGACTTAAACATTAAAGCCCATTAGGGAACACATGTATTGGGCCTTTGAGATTTATTAGAATTTCTTCATATGAATTTAGGGGAATATCCATATAAATTCTAACAGATTGTAATCACATGTCATTGTCAATCTCATCGCTGATGGTTGTCGTGGAGAGGAAATTAGACATCTAACATGGTGAAACAAGAGTTAGAGGTAATGAATATGTAGCCTACATTCTACCCAATGCTTTAACTGTTAGTATTCTTTCATCGCTATGGATGCGTTTTGGACTTTTTCCGGGACTTTGGTTTTGCGACATATCCAATGCTTTTGGATGGATCATTAAATTCGGCATAAAGATTGCACTATGGTTCTATGTTTAACAAGGCTATGTACATCTAGAACATGGTTTGCATCAAGTAAAGGCACTAGGGGAGAAGGCAATGAAAGAATCTAGATAAAATATCATTACCACAAAAATGATTTTAGGAGACAACCTGTTTGATTAACAGAGGTGTTTTCCTTTTGTATTTAAATTTTAATCCCAACCGGAAATGTCTTTATTCACATCGCGGGCCTAGGAGCAAATCATAGCGAAAGGCAGTACTAGTAATAATAATATACTACTGCTCGTAATCAAAACAAAGGTTTGTTTGTGTGCTCCGTTGGTTAGGCTCGATCTGATCGACACTGGACATCTGGACATGTTTCTGTGGTGACAGACGTCGAGCGAAGCTGTATGCCACGATTTCGTGAGCCTCTATGACAGTGTGTGCTTGCAAGTGCACATGGGCGTCTCCGTCTGTACGGTGTTTAGCGAAAATTAAGGTCACCTCTGCTGTCAGTTTACTCTTTTTTGTCGACTAAGTTCCTGTTCATTCGGCTTATAATCCGTACTTTTCAGTTTATTTTTATTAGCTAGAACAATATTTTTCTCTCATAATAAATCAGTCAACAGTGTTTTTCAGCCGGCTTATCAGCATAGCCGAACGGGCCTAAAAGTACAAAATATAATTAGTACTAAAATATCGTTGACAGCTAGTACTACTAGCTCCGGATGAAATTCTTTGCCCTACTAGTAGGAGAAGGGAAACATCTATGGGATCAACTTGTTGGTCTAAGGCTTTGTTTAGATACCTAAATTCACCCTAAATTTCACTATGCAAAAAGAAGATTCCCCGTCACATTAAAATGTCGGCATATATATGGAGTACTAAATGTAGATGAAATTAAAAACTAATTACACAGTTTTGTTGTACTTTGCGAGACGAATATTTTAAGCCTAATTAATCAATATTTGGACAATTATTATCAAATAAAAACAAAATTGCTATAGTGTGACGGGACATCTACTATGTAAAGTTTGGACCCCAAATTTGGGATCTAAACAAGGCCCAACGCAAAGAGTCTGTCCAAGTAGGATGGTTGGAAACGGAAGATGACAATCAAACGTGATGGATGGATAGGGATAATGCTAGAAAATCCGGACGATTGAGTGACAGTGTGTGGGATACCAACAACGAGGCAGCCGTGAAGAGCAGCAGCATCTTCGATCCTGTTCATTTATACATTTTCAGTTAATGAACAATTTTTTTTTAACAAATCAGCGAACAATATTTTCAACCATAACTTTTCAACCAAACAAACATGTGTTATTCTGATTGGTTCGCGCGGGGCCACCCCTGCTGCCCCGTGCTGATTCGGTGATTCCTCGTGCACAGGCACAGCAGTGGTGCTGTTTTTTTTTTTGAAACTACAACAGTGACGATGCTTTGATGGAGAGAGAAAATACTACCGTACGTACAGTTTCGTTTCATCAGAAAGAGACACACGGTGTCCTTTCTCTGGGCTCCACACTGCAATGTGCAAATTTGGCGGCGAAATTATTATGCAACCTGACATACAGTAACTTCACGCTGCAGCTCCAAGCATATTCATCTTTTTTTTTATACTGGCTGTGTCCATTGAAAAGTACGGTATGCAAAAAAAAAATTCCTATCACATCAAACTTGCGATACATGCATAGAGTACTAAATATGGATAAAATCAAAAACTAATTGTACAGTTTGGTGGTACTTTGCAAGACGAACGTTTTGAGCCTAATTAGTCAACGGTTGGACAATTATTATCAAATACAAACAAAATACTACAGTGTCGCTACAGTAAATTTTGGCACTCTAAATTTAAGAACTAAACACACAGCCTATTACTATTACTATACCAGTACAAAAACTAGTACTACAACATACTCCTCCTACAGTTATATACGGAGTACACCTATACGGCGAAATTATTGTTGCAGGGGCAGGGAGGGCAGGGCTGGCCGCGGCTTGCAACAGAAGAAATGAGGCGTCAGCCTGTGTTCACTTCCTAGACAAACCTAAAATATTTCCTCTTCCATCCATTACATCAATCTTTGGATATATGCATAGAGCATTAAATATAGATAAAAAAGATAATTAATTGCATAGTTTGTTTGTAAATGTCGAGACGAATCTTTTTAGCCTAGTTAGTCTATGGTTGAATAAATTTTGCTAAATAATAACGAAAGATGTTACAGTAACTTTTCACCCACTTTTCAGCAAGTAAACACACCCTCAACGGCAATTTCTCTGTTGGACGCATGCAACCTGGTCCCCCAATGGCCTAGCATGACATGACATCCCTTCTCACTCACCATGACACAAAAAAAGGTTGCGTGCTTTCTTAAGCAAGGGTGTGTTTAGGCTGTCGCCTTGTTCAGTTCCCAAATCGGGGTGCCCGATTTGGTACAGTGAGCTACAGTGCGCATTAAATGCGCACTGTACCGATTCGTTTGTATTTGGTAAAATTTGTTCAAATTTTGACTAATTAGGCTCAAAATGTTCGTCTCGTAAAGTACAATAAAACTGTGCAATTAGTTTTAAATTTCATCTACATTTAGTACTCCATACATGTGCCAGTATTTTGATGTGATGGGAATCTTCTTTTTGCATAGTGAAATTTGAGGGTTGAATTTAGGAACTAAACAAGGGCTGTGTTTAGTTTCATTTAAAAGTGCACTATGCAAAAAAAATTCTTCGTCATATCAAACTTACGATACATGTATGGAGTACTAAATGCGGATAAAATCAAAAACTAATTGCACAATTTAGTTGTACTTTGTGAGACGAACGTTTTGAGCCTAATTAGTCAACGGTTGGACAATTATTATCAAATACAAACGAAATACTACAGTTTCGCTACAGTAAATTTTGGTACTCCAAATTTGGGAACTAAATACAGTCTTAATGGGTGAAAAGTTACTGTAGCATTTTCGTTATTATTTGATAAAATTTGTCCAACCATGGACTAACTAGGCTCAAAAGATTTGTCTCGACATTTACCGACAAACTATGCAATTAGTTATCTTTTTTACCTACATTTAATGTTTCATACATACGTCCAAAGATTCGATGTGATAAATGGAAGAGGAAATATTTTGGATTTGCATGGGAAGTGAACACACCCCAAAGCTGGACGGGTCCGAAGGCCATGGATCTGCGGTGGCAAGCAAGTGAGTAGCATTAACACTGTAACAGTGATCGCCTCGCCCAGCTAGCATTTAGCAGAATCATAATTGTAATGCGGCTGGCTGGGTGATTGGGGGAGTAGTTGAGCTGATGCTATGGTTCACTTCACTGCTCATGGCAAGAGCACATCAGTTGGTTGTTGGTTTAGCATCAGGGGAGATGGGAGTGGATGCTCCTCCATTGAATTTGGGCCGTGTTTAGATGCTCGAATTCGGGCCTGAATTCGGGCATGAACAGTATCTCGGGTACTGTGGCAATTTTGTTTTTATTTGGTAATAATTGTTCAAATATTGATTAATTAGGCTTAAAATGTTCGTCTCGCAAAGTACAACAAAAATGTGCAATTAGTTTTTAATTTCATCTACATTTAGTGTGCCGACATTTTGATGTGACGGAGAATCTTCTTTTTGTATAGTGAAATTTGGGAGAAAATTTAGGATCTAAACAGGGCCTTGAACCTGTTTGGTTGTGACCTCACCAGCCGCACCACGGAAAAAGTTCAGGCTAGGTAATCAACAAGCCATGTTGAGCCATAACTACAATTACTCTACTACTGACCACTTCGATTGGTCAATTTGGTGCTTGTGTCATTGGCACACTTGACGTGCTCCCTCTGTCTCGAAATATCTATCATTTTCATTTTTTCGAGAAATAACTTTAACTAAATATATATTAAAAAATATTAATATGTATCATATATAATTAGTATCGTTGAAAAGATCTTTCAATCTAGTTTTTTATAATAAACTTATTTGAAGATACAAATGTTGTATACATTTTTTTATAAATCGAGTTAAATTTATAGCACGAACACCGGTGGTGACAGTTATTTAGACATGACGGTAGTACTACTCACGGAGTACGCATTACGGACACTTTTTCTAAAAAAAAACCCACGAAAATCAGATTTAGTACAGAAAGAAACAGAGAGAGAGGTGTTGACATTAGACTGTCCGCACTGGTATACTCTAAATGATACTCTAAAGCTTTAGAGTATGAATATAGAGTAAAAACTGCTGCACTGGATACTCTAAAACGATACTCTATCCTTTCTCTTACTCTATATTTAGAGTAGTACAGTGTTTACTCTATAGTGCACAGTGGCGGGCCCTACTAGCTAAACCAAGGAAAAAAATGCTATAACTCACAAACCAAAAATCCAAATTAAATTTCGATTGCACCATTAAATTCGTCTCAATAAATCCTTCAAAACTAGATCACTCATGGATATATTTAGATAAAGTGACAAGTGGGTCCCACAGTAGATAGAGTGGATAGAGGATGATATAGAGGATTGATGGGTGTGGGAGAATTGAGTATAGAGGAGAGAATCTTGCTGACTAGGACGTATAGAGGATGAATATAGAGGACCATGAGTGCGGATAGCCTTAGCAAATCGGATTTTATTGTAACTGCCTACCCTGGAGTAGTCTGGTAGAAGCCAGTCCAGGCAGCCGTTAGCTGGTACGAAATGTGCCCTGTGCGGCAGCTCTACGTGGACTGAACCAAAATACTACTCACAACATTTCAATGTTAGGGCCGGTTTAGTTGCTTTTTTTTTTTGTAAAATAGCACTGTAGCACTTTTCGTTGTTATTTGGCAATTAGTGTCCAATCATGGTCTAATTAGGCTTAAAAGATTCGTCTCGTTCATTTCGTCTGAACTGTGTAATTAGTTTTATTTTTTATCTATATTTAATGCTTCATGCATATGTCTAAAGATTCGATGTGATGGAGAATCTGAGAAATTTTGCAAAATTTTCTGGGAACTAACAGGGCCCTTAGTAAAAAAAGGACGAATAAAAGTGTGTACCAGTGTACCACCGTACGCGACGATGGTGTAATCGTTACGTTTTTTTCTTTTTTTCAGGTACCTTCACTAGCTTGTGACCATAGAAGAAATATGGATTGTTGATATTCTAGTACCCCTCGGCCATCCCTTCACAAGCTAATAAGTTCATCTCAGGGGCCGGTGAATCCATCCAGCTAAGTATTGACTACAGTATGTTAGCCAGGAGGAGCCGGATGATAGCTAATTGTTAGCTTGGTGGTAAGTACAAATATTAGCTGGCTTATTAGCCGAGGATCCAAACAAGTCCTCAGCTAATTTTTAACAGCTAACTATTAGATATACGCATCAAACAAGCCCTAAGTCAAAATATTCTTAGTACCCATTAGTTATACGCATCAAACAAGCCCTAAGTCAAATTGGTGGTTTTTTATTGGCCTTTTCTCTTTGTAGTTTATTTATTTATCAAATTTGTGAAATGGCTTCTCGGAGGTTCATCTGAATTGAATCTTCAGCCACTACTTTTAGATGTGAGAATAATAAAAAGTAGAATAGACAATGGCTATTTTTTTTATAAATTCTACCTATGAGTTAGGGTGCTAGGACGGCGGTCGTAGTTGCCCCGCCACTACGTGGGAGATTCGCCAGAATTGGATCTCGAGCCACTAATTTCAGACCTAAGGCCTTGTTTGGATTTACCCAGCTAACTATTAGCAGTGTTAGCTAGGAAAAACCACTGACTTGTTTGGATTTACCAGCTAACTATTAGTTGTGTTAGCTAGGAGAAGCCAGCTAATATATAGCTAAGTGTTAGGTAAGACATTAGCTAAGGATCAAACAGGTCCTCAACTAACCTTTAGCAGCTAACTATTAGTTGTAGGGATCAAACAAGCCCTAGGAATACTAGGAGGTAGAGCCATCAATGGAGTTTCCACTTTAGAGGTTTTGGGTGTGTGTTAGGTGCCAAGTTGGTTAGTTGTGGCTCTGTGAGGTGATTGTTGGCGATGGTGATTGTGTCAGAGTCGGTATGACATTAGGCGGTCAAAAAAAATCTTAGAAGTGGGTCTTGGAGTAAATTATTAGAAACTATTAGTGACTAAGTTATTTTTTCTTTCTAATATTTATTATAAACATTATAAAACTAGATTCTTAGATTATTTTTTTGGTACCGTTGGAGGTACACTCCAATAAGTGTAGAGCAATGGATGAACAAAACGTAAACGTTATAGTTATAGTAATACATGAAACGGAAGGCGTGCTTCAGAGCAAGACTAATAACACGACCCATTGTTGGCTGCATGTAAATTTATAGTCCACCTATTAGCTCACTCATATAATTAATGAGTTCATGAGTTCATCTATGACCCATTTGTATGTCTTACATAATTTATTATTTCTTGTGACGTAAGTTGACTATAAGCTTACAACTCACTTCTCTTCACTTGCTCCCCTCGCTTTTCCACCACACCATAAAGTTCACCTACTCCTTCCATTTCTAAATAATTGTCGCTTTCGCTTCCCGAGAAAAACAACTTTGACTAAATATATATTGAAAAATATTAATATTTATGGTACAAAATTAATATCATTAGATAGATCGTTAAATCTATTTTCATAATAAATTCATTTGGAGATACAAATGTTGTACATATTTTCTATAAATTCAGTTAACGGCACAGAAACCAAATGAGTAGACTATAAACTTGCTCCCATGACGTCATCCGCGTGCCTACCTTTACCTAGCAAGTGCCACTTCACAGGATCCGTTTTTTATGTGTTGTTATATTATTAGGTTTGTCTTAAACCCAACATTCCTAACTTAACTACCAATTTCAAAAAGTTTATATAGTTTGACAACATATTAACTGTATATTATAAAATTTTATATTTATAGTAAAACTAAAAATCGAAATATTATGACGTTAGCTAGTAATTAAATTGATGATTAAAGCAGAATCTAGAATAAACGTTTTTTTATAAATGAATAAACGTTAAAAAAAGGGAAAGTAGTACTACAACGTGGTGGTTGCGTACGGTTGCATACCAACGCCGTCTCGGAGGCATACTATACGCTAGGGGTACTCTAGGTGGTAGGGTGCAGGCTACTACTCGTAGGCGGGTAGTAGGAGTAGTACTATCGTGCTCGTGCCCTTTGGTGCAGAAAAACACGCATCCCGCGCTGCAGGACAGCACCGCACCCACGAGACGAGAGGCGGGTGTGAAATCCGGTGACCCAAGGATTTCCCGCCGCTGCACCGCACCCAGGCTTTTTGATCCCTCCGAATCTTCCGTGCGAGCCCTCCTCTCCTTTCTCCACGCGCGGCATCCCTATCCACTTCACTGCGCGGCCGGGCCCGTAGAGGCTGGGCCAGTAGGGACAGGAGAGGCGCTCGGACGACGACGGGTACACACACTGGGCTGGTTCGGCTGGTGGAAAAGCCGGCCGGTTTCGGCTGGTTAAATAGTGTTCTGTGAGAGGGAATAAGCTGAAACAAGCTGAAACCAGCCGAAACCTGACCAGCAGAACAGGGCCACTAGCTGCGGCCTGCGGGGACGGGTCTTATCCTCGGACGGAGGCGGGGCCCACGGCGAGGGACAGGTCCGGGTCCGCGCCCCCCCCCCGGCCGTTCGAACTGAGGCGCGGTGAATTGTCGGGTCCCGCCGGGGATCGTCTACGCCCAGTTGATTTCTGTGCCCTCTGGTGTTGCTTCGTGCTAGGGCACTGCAGCACTGGTAGTATACTACGTATTCCTAATATTGGCTCGTCTCTTATGCACTACACGTCTCCGTTTCATGGGTTAAACAGCTACATTCGCTGTCTACATGCTTAACACTTGGCTCTAACATCTATGGTACTTGTAGATATCATATGCTATATAGCATCTCTAGATATAGTGCTTATCTGTTTCAATAAATCATTATTAGAGCAAGAGAATACGAAGAAAACAATTTAGCTAGTTTTATCTTGTATTCACGGCATATATATGTGAACCAACACATATTAGAGAAGGTAACTAGTACCAATTATAGCAAAGTGTGCAGAAGAAACTACCTTAGGATAAGATGGGGTATAATGCCTAAATTTTGCAAAGTATAGCAATTATAGGACCCTAGTTCAATCTCGGAAATACTTGTCATGCAAAGCTTCCACACCAAGTTACCACTTTCATTTGGTACTCAAGGCCATTATAGCTGGATATTTCCATGTCGAGTCACAACAATAGGCAAAGACACATGCAAATCTATCAATTCTAGGACATCTATCAATTCTCAAGTTAATTTACCTAGACGCACCTAATTATTTTAGTGATTCCTCTAATCAATGAGAAAGGATGCAACCTTCCATAGATAACCGCAAGCACGCACGTTAATTTTGGATTACATGCATGCATGAGGGATGTAACTAATGCTAGTAGCTATCTATTTCATGAGCAATTTTAGCTGCTGCCACCAAAGGCCAAGATTTGAAATGCAAGGCGTCTTCTTTTGGCGCCCGCAGCTGATGCCACTAGATCCACATTTGTTAGGTATTAAACGTGAAATATAATCACCTCGTGACTGCTAAATGGAATAAAATATGTTAATGTTCAGCCATTCCAAGCGTGATAGATAGCATGTTGGTAGATCACTTGTGTGTTCGACATCGAGTCGATGGAAGAACGTTGACTGATGTTAATTAGTATTTTTTAAATAATGTGAGACAAGAGACTACAATTAACACATGAAAAACTAAGGCGTGGAAAACAAGTTGCCAAAAGACAAGGGGGTAATTATTCTAAAAAAAGATAAGGGATAATTACTCCAGGAATTTGGTAATCGTCCATTTTAGGCAACATGCTTATTGTGCAATAATTTAGGAGAGCTCGTTAAAATTATGCACCACGAAACTTACCCCGTATTCTAGGCAAGTTTTAGATGAAAGAAGTTTTAGCTCAAGAAGATGGTAAATAAACACAGGTGTGCATTTTTATTTTTATCCACAACTACAATGAGTGCTCCACAAGGCTAGCAGTTGAGATGAGTAGTCTGCATTTCCTTTTACATACGAGGGAGGGGGAGGGGGAGGTATCAGTTCCAGAAAAAAATTACTAGTCCTGCCACTACCAATGGCCAAAAAAGAAGGTGCTCTGAATATCGACTTTTAATACTCCAATTTTTTGCAATAAAAACCGAATGATCGACCCTGAACTGTTAGAGGAACATACGAATCTTCCATACTGGTGCACAGAGACTATGGGTTGAAAGTACTGTTGTCAGCCAAAGACAGCAATTAAAATATCAGAAGAAAAGCATCCTAAGGCAAGCAGTGAGTGAGAAAGAAGGGAACCATGCATCCTCCATCCTCCATCCTCCATCCTCCATCCATCCATCCATCCATCTATAGCTGCAGCTATATCTCCGGCGCAAGCAAGGCACGCCCGAGGCCGCCGCTGGATCGATGCCTTGTCCTAACCAACTCCCAAAGCCGTCGCCTCCCCTAACTCTCACCACCCAAATTTAAACCCACCTCCCACCAGTGCACCGCTCTCTCTTCTGGTCCCACTGCAGCTCTGGCCCCACCCGTGTCTTCAGTTACTGACAGGGAAGCCCGCCTAGACGTGGGCCACATCTCGTCAGTTTCAGGTGGTAGCGCATGCCCCGGTGCCGCCGCACGCGCCGCGGTCCCGTGCTCCGCGGCTGCGGTCACCGGGCGTCACCGCGGGGTACGGTATAAAGGGCGTTCCCCCCGTGTCTCGCCGCCCGCGTCTGGGTAGGTAGTTGCTGTTCTCCCCCTGTCCCTGAGGCCCGCGTCTCCGCTTCGTCTCACCACCCACCACCTCCTCCTCGCCGGGGACCCCTCGCCGGAGCCAGCAAAGCTTCCGGCGAAGAAATCCGGCGGGCACACCACAAGGGGGCGAAGCAGGGGGACGGGGGCGAGCGCCGGAATGGGGGCCAGCGGCCGGGGGCTCGCCGTCGCCGTCGCTGGTGTCGCGTCGCTCTAGGGTTAGGTAGGTGTCCGTAGCTTTCTCCTTCGCTCCCGCGGCCAGGGCTGCGCGGCCCCGGCGTCGCATTGGGGTCCCCGGCCGACCGTCAGGCCGCGTGATCCACCCGTGCTCGAGCTCCGAGAGGGTCCCGGTTGCGTGGCATGGGGGTATCTCTTCCGCCTGCTGCCGCTGCCTGCGAATTCGGCACCATTTTGGAGCTCTGAAGAGGAGGGGGTGGCAGCAGGCGCCGATCTGGTGAGCCCCCACTCGCTTCACGTTGCTGTGTTTTCTCGGGGATGTTTCAATTTTGGGAATTTTGGGAAGCTATCCTCGTATCCTTGCTTGCTTTGTTTTGTGGGTGCCCTTGCTTGCTGTATGTGATCTGAGCTTGAATTCGGGGGCTGACAATTAATTTCGGCCGTGCTCCGCGGAATTCCTCGTTTTGTTTTGATGGTTACCTTTGATCACAAGGGACTTGCCTGTTTGGAGCTCGTAGAGCCCGAGGCGCATTAAATTCCACATCTTCTGTGCTGTTTTATTGGGGGAATTAAACATTTCTCTCACAAGTTTTGTGGGATTCGCACTCGGTTTGTCAAATCTACTGGTTCTGATTCAGAAATGTTGACTTTGGAAGCTCACGCGAACTAAATTCCGCTTTTTTCTCTGCCGCCCCTTGGCTCGGTTGTCATGGATGCACAGATTTCTGCGCGTAAAATTGCTCTGATTCGTCATGTTTACCCCCTCGACGCTTCATCTTTTCCGCAAAATTCTCAATTTTGCCTTGATCCCGGGCAGTTGAGTTACGGTGCTGTTGTCAAGGTTTGTGCCTAACACCTTATTTGGTCTGGACGCCTGCAGGATGCCATCTCAAGTCATGGATCCGAGGCGCCACCTCTCCCAGTTCAACAATCCAACCGTGGCTGCGTCCTCCTTCTCTGAGGAGCAGCTTTGCCTTCCCACAGAGGTAATAATCTGCAATAGCAGAATTGTTGCCCCAGTTATTGTTTTTCTGTTTTTGTTAGTTTATATGCTATAAGCCCAGTGATGTCTTTATTGTTTTCGTTTATTTTTTACACCTATCATTTTGTCACTTGATCATCTTTTTTGAGTCTTGACTCTGGCATGCACTAATTTTTTTTGTCTATCTTTGCAGAGACAGGTCGGATTTTGGAAGCAGGAGTCGTTGCATCACATTGGTGAGTAGTACTGAATTTGATTCTTCAATCTCCCTTAGCTTTTTGCTCATTTCCATGCAAACGATGCCTTTTGGCTGCAAAAATTCACGTGTTATCGGGGGGCGATTTGTGTATTTAACGAGTCACAACATTTTATGCATGACTAAGTACCATAAATAATTCGTTTGCATGGGATGAATATGATTTTAGCTTACCCTAACTTCACCGGGAATAAAAGGCTTTGTTTTTGTTGTCGTCGTGGTGGACATGATTTATTGCACTTCATTTGTTGTTTCTGTAGTTAGGTGAAGCCATTGTTTTGTGTTCACCTTGGTTTGCAAAGGATTTTTGACATATTTGATGTCCAGGTTATCCTTTGATAGACAATCGGTTGCTGCTAGTTTCTACCTTATTATTCCTTTTTATTTCTTTGGCGCTCGTGCATTTTGTTGTTCATTATCAAGATGTCCTCTCAAAACAAGATGTTTCTATTGTTGTCAGGAAGCAAGTCAGTTGCATCTTCTCCAATTGAAAAGCCCCAACCCATTGGGACAAAAACTGTGGCTCGGATAGATCCACAACCATACAAGCTGAGAGACCAGAAGACTGCATTTAGCCTTGAGCACAAGACTTTTGGTCAAGAGAGACATGTTAACTTGCCACCATCTCTGTGGAGAGCTGATCAAGACCCTAACCTCCAATCTGATTCATCTTTATTTCCTGACGGAAGGAGGACTAATCCAAATGAGGCCTACAATGAGAATGGGCTTTTCTCAAGCTCCCTGTCAGAAATTTTTGACAGAAAATGTGAGACAGTTTACTCTGGCACTTTCATCATCTTAATTAGAGCGATTGATTGTACTGTGCAGTGAGCCTGAACCATGAGAACCATTCTCTTCATCATAGAAAATGCATTGAACTGTATCACATATTCCATAGCATGTATTGTGTATGGGTGCACCTTGAAATCAATATAAAGGAATAAAAAGTACAACAAAGGATATCAGTGAGTTTGAAAGGAAGAACAAATAAAAAACTTTCATCTTTTTTTTTAGCATTTTTGCATCTTATTTTCGAAGGAATCTACCTGCTTTATTTTGTCTTTGGCCTAAGAATCCTTTCACTTTAGTTTGGTATCGTTATCCTTTTATTTTCAGTCACATCTTTTGCAAGATTTGTGCAGTCAGACACTCCGATTAAATCATTGCTATTGTAGTAAGCAATATATTGTTCCTATTTATTGCTTCCTAACCAGTTTTATGCTTCAATCTGTAGTGGGACTGAGATCCAAGGATGTGCTTCTACGTCAGCCAGTTGAAAAGGTTGATCCAACTCATGTAGATGATGAACCCTTTGAGTTAACGGAGGAAATCGAAGCGCAAATAATAGGAAACATACTTCCTGATGATGATGACCTACTATCAGGTGTTCTTGATGTTGGGTACACAGCCCATGCTAACAATGGTGATGATGTCGATGATGATATATTCTACACTGGAGGCGGGATGGAACTGGAAACCGATGAAAATAAAAAAAATACAGAAACTAATGGTGGAGCTAATGATGGTCTTGGGTCGCTCAATGGCACAATGAATGGTGAACATCCATATGGGGAACACCCTTCAAGAACTCTTTTCGTCCGAAACATTAATAGCAATGTTGAGGATTCTGAATTAAGGCTCCTATTTGAGGCATGCTGCTTTTTACCGTTTTCTGCTCAAACCTATTGTTTTTTTACAGAAAATTTGTTTCTGAAAATCATTTACTCTTTACCCACAGCATTATGGAGAAATCAGCAACCTTTACACTGCCTGCAAGCATCGTGGTTTTGTGATGATATCTTACTATGACATAAGATCAGCATGGAATGCCATGAGGGCACTTCAAAACAAGCCACTCAGACGTAGAAAACTTGACATACATTACTCCATTCCGAAGGTATTCACAACTCTATGTCTTACTGGCTTGATTTGTAGACATATTTTGCCCAAGGATGCCAGTGTGTATGTAGTTTGCAGTTTTTAATCTTGTGTAGTGCTTGTGCTAATTGTCACCTTTTTTCCCTTTTAGGACAATCCTTCGGAGAAGGATATTAACCAGGGGATGCTTGTTGTATTTAATGTTGACCCGTCTGTAACAAATAATGATATCCATCAGATATTTAGCGACTATGGTGAAATAAAAGAGGTATGCTATGCTCTTACATTAACTACTTACTACTCCATTATAACTAGGACTATAATGTCTTAAATTAATTGCAGATTCGTGATGCACCGCAAAAGGGCCATCACAAAATTATAGAATTTTACGATGTCAGAGCAGCCGAAGGTGCAGTTCGTGCTTTAAATAGGAGTGATCTTGCTGGCAAGAAAATAAAATTGGAGACTGGCCGTCTGAGTGCTGCTAGACGGTATGTATTTGAAATGTTAATCTTGCTGTCCATTCTCGAATTTCATCAGCAATACTTCCCTTGTTACTTTTGGACACTCCGTCTTTAATTGTTGATCATTTGATCACAGCTTTAGTGAACCTTAGGTTATTTTTTAGCAAGCTGAATGATTCTTGCTTAGGCATCACTGGTATATAGTGGCATCACTTATTCTATATGACGGTACCTGTGGATAGTATGCACATTAGTTATATGCTCTGGATTTTTATTTTCTTTTCTCAAGTGGAAAATCTCTTCCTGGAGCTGTAAACATTGCACTGTTTTTATTTGTCATGTATAGATAGTTACTTAATCTTTGTTTGTTTATTTCTGTGTATGGGCTCTCATGTCCTAAACAAAACATATTTTTGTTTATTCTTTCATATTGTATTCCTAATTCTTTGTATCGTATTTTGGTGTATTGCTATATACTTAGTATGTTAGTTATTTAATTCATCCAGAAAAAGAGCAATTGTTATGTGATGCAGCATTCTAATTTTGATTCTATCGTACAAACTTTTGAACATGGTGGTGTAAACACATACGTAGGTTTTAATCACTGCTCTAACATTGATTTTAATGTTGTTTTATAACAGTTTAACACAGCACATGTCCAAAGAGTTGGGGCAGGAAGAATTTGGTGTATGCAAACTGGGCAGTCCAAGCACACATAGCCCTCCATTGGCTTCATTGGGTATGATGTTTATTTTTTCATCTTTATTGTATGTCATGTCAATAGCTGCATTTCCTGACATGGAGGATTATTCTTCAAGGTTCATCTAATATGGCAGCAATGACATCTTCTAGCCGTGAAAATGGGAGTATTCATGGTTTGCATTCTGGACTTCTCACATCAATGAGCCCGTTCAGAGAGGCTTCTTTTCCGGGTCTATCGTCTACCATACCACAGAGCCTGTCCTCTCCCATTGGAATTGCATCTGCTGCAACTCATAGTAATCAGGCTTCCCTTGGTGAGCTCAGCCACTCACTTAGTCGGATGAATGGGCATATGAATTATGGTTTTCAAGGAATGGGTGCTCTTCATCCCCATTCCCTTCCTGAAGTTCACAATGGAGCAAATAACGGCACCCCTTACAATCTAAACACGATGGCACCAGTTGGTGTCAATAGCAACTTGAGAACAGCTGAAGCAGTTGACAGCAGACATCTTCATAAAGTGGGTTCTGGTAACCTCAGTGGGCACTCATTTGATCATGCCGGTGAAGGAGGTAAGTTTGTAAATTTGGACATCCTAATCTCCATTTTTATTTTTGACCCATTCTCTCTCATTTCCATTCCTTAAGCATGTGTTTTGTAATAAAGCTGTTCGGTTTATCAGGATTGTGACAGCTAACTGTCAAAAGTTGATCAATTAATGTATGTTATTTGACTGTTCCCTGCATGACTGCATGTGTACTTATTTTTGCAGCTATGGGATTTTCAAGAAGTGGAAGCGGTCCTGTCCGTGGTCACCAGTTAATGTGGAATAATTCAAATAACTTCCACCGTCCTCCTAATTCCCCTGTGCTGTGGCAAAATCCGGGATCATTTATTAACAATGTACCGTCTCGCCCCCCAGCACAAATGCATGGAGTTCCAAGAGCACCATCACACATGATTGAGAGTGTTCTTCCAATGCATCATCATCACGTGGGCTCTGCGCCAGCAATCAATCCATCACTTTGGGACAGGCGGCATGGCTATGCAGGGGAATTGACAGAAGCATCAAGTTTTCATCCTGGCAGTGTTGGGAGCATGGGATTTCCTGGTAGCCCTCAGCTTCATGGTTTGGAGCTAAATAGCATATTTTCTCACACTGGTGGTAATCGCATGGATCCAACCGTGTCTTCAGCTCAGATCAGTGCACCATCTCCTCAACAAAGAGGTCCTATGTTCCATGGAAGGAATCCTATGGTTCCCCTTCCATCATTTGATTCACCTGGTGAGCGGATGAGAAGCCGGAGAAATGACTCAGGTGCTAACCAATCTGATAATAAACGGCAGTACGAGCTTGATGTTGACCGCATAATGCGGGGGGAAGACTCACGAACTACACTGATGATAAAGAATATCCCAAATAAGTATGTTTTGAGATCACCCAATTTTATGCTACATTTATGTTCTGTCTCAATAATATATAATTTTTTGTTCTGGTTGTCTCTTTCGGGTTCCAGGTATACCTCCAAGATGCTCTTGGCTGCTATTGATGAAAGTCATAAGGGCACTTATGATTTTATTTACTTGCCTATTGATTTTAAGGTAGTTTGAATTTAACTCATAAGCGACCGGTGCCTTGTATTTGTTGGGACTGTACTTGTCTGTTCATGTTACTAAATGAAATCAATCTCCTTTTCAGAATAAATGTAATGTTGGCTATGCTTTCATCAACATGACCAATCCTCAGCATATCATCCCGTTTTATCAGGTGAGAAAATTATTCAGTTGACGAAGTGCAACTGCATTGATGCAATTATGGCTATTTTGGCCTTTGATCAACTTGTATGGCTTGCCAAATTCGTACTTTGATAAAATATCCAGCTTGAACATCGATGTGCTATCCTGAGCCATTTTGTTATCCTTTTCAGACTTTTAATGGTAAAAAGTGGGAGAAGTTTAACAGTGAGAAGGTGGCATCACTTGCTTATGCTAGAATCCAAGGGAAAACAGCCCTGATTGCTCATTTCCAGAACTCTAGTTTGATGAATGAGGACAAACGCTGCCGCCCCATACTCTTCCACTCAGAAGGTCCTAATGCAGGAGATCAGGTATGCTTATGCCTTTTTTTTTTCCTGGGCAGTTTCCCTGCTATCTTGTTCTCCAGTAGTCCAGTTACATTATGTATCGCTGCCCTGTGACAAGTCTTCTCTGTATCATCTTAGTCTTTGTGCAAAAAAAAAGGTGTGAGGTAAATTTACACCTGCCATTTTTGCTGCATTAACTGCCCTGTGACAAATCTTCCTATAGTCATCCATATATTCCTTGAATCCTTGATGGGCTGATGGCAGCTAAAAACATAGGTTTTGTGCAAATAAAAAGGTGGGAGTTTATTTTTGCTGCACTAACTGCTTAACTAGTAATGAGTCCACAATTATAGAAAATGTAACGTCTGTGGATACCTTTTTCATCTGCACTTTCATACTGTGCACCAATGAACTAAGATACGTACATTTCACAAGTGGGGTAACATTCTTTGAACACTGATCATTCTCACTGTTTCCAAAGCAAGTTTGGTACATAGTTTGCAATCGTACCATACTTATATGGTCCCAGTGTCTGCTTAATAATTTCAGAACTTGCTCTATTATTGTGCCTGCAGTGCTTTTAAGCATATGGTTGCAATTTTGACATTTTGTTGTGATCTTTCTCAGGAACCTTTCCCTATGGGTACAAACATCCGAGCCAGGTCTGGGAGATCCCGGACTTCCTCCGGCGAAGAAAATCACCATGATATCCAGACAGTCTTGACCAACGGTGACACTTCTTCCAATGGTGCTGACGCTTCAGGTCCCACCAAGGACACTGAGTAGCTGAGCTGCAGCTTGCTGCATCGCTGACCACAAAGGCCCAAGCTATAACTTTTTGCAAACCCATTTTCAGTCCTAGTTTTCCCCCCTTTCCCATTTTGGTTTTGTTTGGTAAGTCTCCCGTTCTGTATTTATTAACTTCCATGATGCGGGTCACCGAAGACTTAGGTTGCTGCAAAAATTTTGTCTCTGGTGGGAAGCTATATGCAAGAGGGTGCTACCGGGTTCCCCAGAATCTATGTGCTTGTTAACCTGAAGGCCGAGAAAGGTGAAAGGCGCAGGGAGAGCCTCCAGATTTTGGTCGCTGTAAGAATTAACCCCATGTTGTACAGCAGGTCCCAGTAACTTGTGCTGAGGGGAGAGTGAAGGAGTCATTGTCATCAGTTTTTAGTGGGTGTGTGTGTGGAGAAGAAGAGTCTTGCCTGCATTTTCTTTTGGAACCTTCTCTTGTGCCTTCACCTGTGTTGCATTTTGAGTCGAGGGCTCCTCTTAAATTGTGTGCAGAGGGGCTCGATTTTGTTAACCAGAACAAGGCGCATTTGCGTCTGGATCAACCCCGGTCTTGTCTTCAGGGCATTGTCGCCGTATTTATCAACCTTCTTATGTACATCTCCATCTATATATAGTATGAGTTTTGATGTCATCTATTTTGTGGCTGTCGTCTCACAAGGTTATTTATCTCCACTACTTTATAAGACATCGGTTATGAACTTAACTAAACCCATCCATAAACAGACCATCACAGTCATAACCTCCACTAAGTGCACCTAAAAAAATTATACTCAGCAGCATCTAATCTTTCAAATCAAAGGATGAGATTAGCTCTAACCTCTCCTTTCTCTCACTCTCACTCAGGCCCTGTTTAGTTTGTGAAAATTTTTGGGAAATAGTACTATAGCACTTTCGTTGTTATTTGACAATTAGTGTCTAATCATGGTCTAATTAGACTTAAAAAATTCGTCTCGTGAATTTCGTCTAAACTGTGTAATTAGTTTTATTTTTTTATCTATATTTAATGCTTTATGCATGTGTCTAAAGATTTAATGTGACGAAGAATCTTGAAAAATTTTGCAAAATTTTAGGAGCTAAACAGGCCCTCGTATCCGACGGACAGAAACGTTGGGATCGAACTCATCACTAAACAGGTCATCATAAACAGGTCATCATATCCGACGGACAGAAACGCTGCTCATCTCCTCCTCTGGTCCCGCGCCCACCGCGAGTCACGCGCGAGACCGTACGACTCATTGAGACGCCGCTATTGCTTCCCTCCCCGATACGTTCCTCTCACCGATACGTTCCTCATTTTGAAAGCATCTAGGCCCCAAGGTTTGGTTTCGGCAATTGATGACAACGCTTTATTACCATGACTAACGTGTGTTTTGCAGAAACTTTGGTAAGTTAGGTCATGGAGGTTATAACTGCTTTGGGCACCATGGTATTCATGCCTCTTGATGGAAATCGTTTCGGTTTTCAAAAGAGTGACGTCAAGATTAAGGACGGTTAGTTCCGGATGACGAGGTGTTGAGATTCATTCGGAATAGTCGTTAGGATCTTCGTTTTTCTCTTTTGGCCGTACTATAAAGGGGGGCATGAGCGGGTAGGTTGACCTAGGCGAGTCCTATGTTTAGGTGTGGTGCACACTTGTTAAACTTGGCGCTAGACAGCTCTAGAATAGCTCAAAGTTCAGTTGGAAGCAACTTGGTTCAAGTTGCGACGCGTTTCGGAAAGTTTCGGGTCGTTTTCCCTTGACCGGACGCGGTCTTCGGCATGACCGGACGCGTCCGGTCAGTTCAGTTCCGCGGCTAGGGTTTCGGCTCTGACGACCGGACGCGGTCCTTGCGAGGACCGGACGCGGTGGTCAGAAGTCGACACGTGTCACTTGAGGGAAACACCCGATCGGACGCGACCTGGGTGTGATCGGCGCGTCCGGTCACAGTCCAGTAAGGTCCAGAGACGATCGGACGCGTCCGGTCATCACCGATCGGACGCGGTCGCGCGTCCGGTGCGATTACAGTATGCTCCCTGCACGATCGGACGCGTCCGGTCACCCCTGACCGGCGCGTCCGGTCACTCAGCCAGAAATTCGGATTTCGACCGTTACGAGCGACCGGCGCATCCGGTCACTTCGACCGGCGCGTCCGGTCAGCCCGTGTTTTGCTGAGTCAGCGGGTAACGGTTCGTTTCGTCTGTGGGGTGTATAAATACATCCCCACCACCTCTTTTAGAGGTCTCTTGCGTATTTGATCAGCTGAGAAAACCCTTTAGAGTGCAAGGGAGTGCAAGAGCTCTAGTGAGGATTGTGATTTGAGAATCAAAGCTTGAGAGTTCCTCACTAGCGATTAGAGAGTAGCAAGTGTGCATCCACCTTCTCATTTGGGCTCGTTGTGGTCAAGTGAGAGTTCTAGCTTGTTACTCTTGGTGATCGCCATCACCTAGACGGCTTGGTGGTGATTGGGAGTTTGGTGATCATCCGGCGGAGCTTATGGATGACCCAACTCATCTTGTGAGCGGTTTTGGGTGATTCACCACGACGGAGTGTCGAAGAATCAACCCGTAGAGAGCACTTGATCCTTGCGCGGATCAAGGGGGAGCTACACCCTTGCGTGGGTGCTCCAACGAGGACTAGTGGGGAGTGGCGACTCTCCGGTACCTCGGAAAAACATCGCCGTGTTCCTTGCCCTTTACATTCAAGCATTTACATTCTCGTATTTACATTCATTGCTTGATTTAATTTCCTAGAATTGCCATGCTAGACTAGGATTGGAAAATAGGGTGCAAAACTTTTTATCGGTAGACTCTCTAGGAACACAAGTAGGCACTAGGGGTGAATTCCAGCTTTTAGGATTTAATTCTTGCAATTAATTTTTAGAAAAGCCCAATTCACCCCCCTCTTGGGCATCTTGATCCTTTCAATTGGTATCAGAGCCGAGTTGCTCCTAATTTAGGCTTTACCACCTAGAGCAAGATGTCTAACGGGGAAGAACCACCTCCCACCTTTGAGGGGGATGATTTTCCATATTGGAAAATCCGCATGGAGGCGTATCTCGAAGCCATAGATGTTGGGTGTCTTAGAGCCGCAACCCAAGGGCTTCCCGCTATCAAGGATCCCGCAAACCCCATTGGTGACGAGGAGAAGTACGACCGGTGGAATGCAAAGGCCAAAAATGCACTCTACCGGGGCTTAGGCAAAGATATCTTCAATCATGTGCGTAATGCAAAGAACGCTCATGAATTGTGGGAAAATCTTTGTGCTCTCCATGAGAGAACTAAGAGTGAGCGTGAGGAACGCTATCACATAGCTTTAAAGAAAATTAATTCTTTTGAGATGCTTCCCAAAGAAAGTGCTAATGACATGTACACTCGCTTGAATGTTCTTGTAGAGGACCTCAATGCTCTTGGGCTCACTCAAATGAGGCAATCAGATGTTGCAAGCAAGATCTTGAGTGTGCTTCCCGTTGAGAAGTATGGTCACATTGTCACCGTGCTTCACCAAAGTGATCTTTCCACTGCAACACCGACACAAGTATTGGGGAAGATCAATGCTCATGAGATGTACATGCACATCACTCCGGAAGAGGGCTCATCATCTTCCAAGAAGAAAGACTTGGCCTTCAAAGCTAGTCATGACAAGAAGAAGAAGAAGGGCCAAGCCATGATGGTGCAAGAAAGCTCAAGTGAAAGTGATGTTGATGATGAATCACTTGCACTCATGGTGAGAAAGACCACCAAGATGCTAAAGAAGCTCAACAAGAGTGGCATCAAGTTCGATGGCAAGAAGAAGAAATTCTTCACAAGTAGCAAGAGAAAGCCAATCTCGGAGATGGATTGCTACAATTGTGGTGAACTTGGCCACCTAGCTCATCAATGCCCTAGACCACCAAAAGACAAATACAAGAACAAGAACAAGGGCAAGAAAAATGATTCAAGTGATGAAGAAGAAGAGAAGAAAAAGAACAAGCCATACAAGAAGAAGGATGGCAAGAAGAAGGAGTTCCACAAGAAGAAGAAGGGAGGAAAGGCATACATTGTTGGTGATTAGCTCACCGACATTGAATCATCTTGTGAGTCCTCCGAAGATGAGAGCGATGATGGGAAAGAGAAGGTTGCCGCATTTGTGATGGGGCCATCATCTTCACCGACATCTTCATCACCACCTTCACCGCCTCCTTCACCATCATCGTCCACTACTCACCTATGCCTTATGGCCAAGGGTGAACGAAAGGTACAAAACCATGATAGTGATGATGATGATGATAGTGATAGTGATGATGAATATGACGCACCTTCTTATGATGAACTTGTAAAATTGCTAAACAAATACACCAAAATCATAAGAAGGACTAGAAATGAAAATGATGATCTTCAAAATGAAAATGAATCACTCTCATCTAAGCTTGAAAATGTTCAAAAGACTAGTGGTGAGCTTAGAGATCAAAATGAAGTTATGTCTTCCACTCTCAAGGAGCTTAAAACCTCTAATAAAGAGCTTAAAGATCAACATGATAAACTTGAGAAGAAGCATGATGAGCTCATCACTAGACATAACTCTCTAAAAGACAAATACACCACACTAAAAATTGACTATGATAGTCTTGTGGTTGCTAATGAACTTGCTCTTGAGACACATGATGCTACTAACAATGTTGTTAAGTGTGATATAGCTACATCATGTGATGATTTGATCATTGAAAGCATTGAGCAAGGTTCTAGTAGCAAAGGCAAGAGTGTGGTTGAGTCAAGCAACCATGATGATTATGCCAAGATCAAGTGTGAGAATGAGAAGCTTGCAAATGAGAACAAGAAGCTAAAAGGTTTGATGGCTCTTGAGAAGCAACCAACAAATGAGTCACTCATTGAAGAAAACAAAAAGCTCAAGCAAGAAAAAGAGCATCTCAAGACCGGCCTAAGCAAGTTCACAAGAGGCCAATATTTGCAAAGTGAGCTCCTCATGAACACCGTAATGAAGATGGATAGAAGTGGTATTGGGTACTTGGCAAATCAAGAGAAGAAAGCAAAAGCTCAACAACAACAAAGCAAGTCAAAGCCCAAGCCAAAGAGATGTGTTGAGTGTGGTCAAGAAGGTCACTTTGCTCATGAATGCAAAACTCCACCACCACAACCGTTGCCCAAGCATGCTAGACCCTTTGCCTTCAATGCTCATTACATGCTAAGAAAAGATTCTAATGGAAAGATGAAAGTCATGTTTTTGGGTCCCCCAAATAAGAATAGGCCAAAGAAAATATGGGTTGCCAAGTCACTAGTTGAGAAAGTCAAGGGCCCCTCTCAAGTTTGGGTCCCTAAACAAAAGGCTTGATCTCTTGTGTGTAGGTGAACTAGAAGACCGGTGGATCTCATTGGGTTATTGATAGTGGTTGCACTCAACATATAACCGGTGATCCTCGTATGTTCACCTCCATTGAAGAGAATGGGATATGTCAAGAGAAGATCACATTTGGGGATAATTCAAAGAGCAAAGTCAAGGGTATAGGCAAGATTGCAATATCAAATGACCACTCACTCTCAAATGTGCTCTATGTTGCTTCATTGAGTTTCAACTTATTATCCGTTGGGCAACTTTGTGACCTTGGCTTCCAATGCTTGTTCACACCAAATGAAGTTGAAGTTTCAAAGATAGATGACAAGCAAGTGATATTCAAAGGCTTTAGATACAATAATCTTTATCTTGTTGACTTCACCTCCGAAGATGCAAATTTGATGACATGTTTGTTCACCAAGACTTCACTTGGTTGGCTTTGGCATAGGAGGCTTGCTCATGTTGGAATGAACACTCTCAACAAGCTATTGAAGAAAGAACTAGTGAGAGGATTGAAGGATGTGAAGTTTGAAAAGGACAAACCTTGTAGTGCATGTCAAGCGGGCAAACAAGTTGCAAACACTCATCCAACCAAAGCTTTCATGTCAACTTCAAGAGTGCTAGAACTTCTACACATGGATTTGTTTGGGCCTACAACATACAAGAGCTTGGGTGGTAATCTCTATTGTCTTGTGATAGTGGATGACTACTCAAGGTACACATGGACTTTCTTCCTTCATGACAAATCCGAAGTGGCAAATTGCTTCAAGAAGTTTGCAAAGAGAGCTCAAAATGAATTTGAAGTCAAGATAAAGAAGATTAGAAGTGACAATGGCAAAGAGTTTGACAACACCAACATTGAAGCTTATTGTGATGAAATTGGAATCAAGCATGAGGTCTCTTCAACCTACACTCCTCAACAAAATGGTGTAGTTGAGAGAAAGAACCGGACTTTGATCACCCTTGCAAGAACAATGTTAGATGAGTACAACACTCCGGAGAAGTTGTGGGCCGAGGCAATCAACACCGCATGCTATGCTTCAAATCGCCTCTTCCTACAAAAGTTTCTTGGCAAGACCCCCTATGAGTTGCTTAATGGGAAGAAGCCGGACGTCTCATTCTTCCGGGTGTTTGGTTGCAAATGCTACATCTACAAGAAGCGTCAACACCTAGGGAAGTTTCAAAGACGTTGTGATATTGGTTTTCTTGTTGGTTACTCATCAAAGTCCAAAGCATATAGAGTATTTAACCATGCCACCGGTTTGGTTGAAGAAACATATGATGTGGAATTTGATGAATCTAACGGCTCCCAAGGAGCAATTGAGAATTGTGATGATGTAGGTGATGAACCCTTGAGGGAGGCCATGAAGAACATGCCGGTGGGAGACATCAAGCCAAAAGATGATGATGACGATGTACAAATTATTGATCCACCATCTTCATCACGTGTGCCTCAAGATGATGACAAGAATGAGAGAGTTGAAAATGAAGACACTTATGTCTCTCATGAACAAGCTGAGGCACAAGCTCAAGATGTTGATGCTCCCCATCCACCTCCTCAAGTGGTTGATAGAAGAAATTCACCTCTACTTCAAGCACATCCACAAGAACTCATCATAGGGAGTCCTACAAAGGGAGTAATGACTCGATCTCAAAAGCTAGCTTCTTTTGTTGAACATCACTCTTTTGTCTCTTGTGTTGAACCTAAGAATGTAGAAGAAGCTCTTCAAGATCCGGATTGGGTGAATGCCATGCATGAAGAATTGAACAACTTCACCCGCAATCAAGTATGGACACTTGAAGAGCATCCTAAAGGTGCAAGAGTCATTGGAACCAAGTGGGTGTTCCGAAACAAGCAAGATGACCAAGGCATAGTGGTGAGGAACAAGGCAAGACTAGTTGCAAAGGGGTTCTCTCAAGTTGAAGGTCTTGATTTTGGAGAGACCTTTGCACCCGTTGCAAGACTTGAAGCCATTTGTATCCTCCTTGCATATGCATCACATCATGATATGAAACTATATCAAATGGATGTGAAAAGTGCATTCTTAAATGGCTTTATAAATGAACTAGTCTATGTTAATCAACCTCCCGGGTTTGAAGACCCTAGATATCCTAATCATGTTTATAGGTTGTCCAAGGCGCTATATGGGCTCAAGCAAGCCCCTAGAGCGTGGTATGAGCGCCTCCGCGACTTCCTCATTGAGAAGGGCTTCACCATTGGGAAGGTCGACACCACACTATTCACCAAGAAGCTTAATGGGGAGATCTTCATTTGTCAAGTGTATGTTGATGATATCATCTTCGGATCAACAAATGAAGATTATTGCAAGGAATTTGGTGAATTGATGTCGAAGGAGTTCGAGATGTCAATGATTGGTGAGCTCACATTCTTCCTTGGGTTTCAAGTCAAGCAAATGAGAGAAGGGATTTTCATCTCTCAAGAAAAGTATACCAAGGATCTTCTCAAAAGATTCAAGATGGAAGAATGCAAACCAATCAAGACCCCAATGCCATCAAATTGACATCTCGACCTAGATGAGGGAGGTAAACCGGTTGATCAAACTCTCTACCGTTCTATGATTGGTAGCTTGTTGTACCTTACCGCATCTAGGCCCGATATCATGTTTAGTGTGTGCATGTGTGCTCGCTTTCAAGCGTGCCCTAAAGAACCTCACTTAAGTGCCGTAAAAAGAATCCTAAGATATCTTAAGCACAACCCAAGCATTGGTCTTTGGTATCCCAAAGGAGCTAGATTCCAACTAGTTGGCTATTCCGACTCGGATTATGCCGGTTGCAAAATTGATAGAAAAAGCACATCCGGAGGGTGCCATTTGCTTGGGAGATCTTTAGTATCTTGGTCATCTAAAAAGCAAAATAGTGTGGCTTTGTCCACCGCCGAGGCGGAATACATTGCCGCGGGGGCTTGTTGTGCACAAATCTTATATATGAAACAAACCCTCCTAGACTATGGAATTGTTCTTGAAAAGGTGCCACTTTTATGTGATAATGAAAGTGCCGTTAAAATTGCTGACAATCCGGTACAACACTCTCGCACCAAGCACATTGATATCCGCCATCACTTTCAAAGAGATCACGTTGCTAAAAATGACATGTCACTAGAAGGTGTAAGAAGTGAAAATCAATTAGCGGATATCTTCACTAAACCTTTGGATGAGGCCACCTTTTGTAGGCTAAGAAGTGAACTCAATGTGCTTGATTCTAGCAACTTTAAAAAATGAGCGTGTGTTGTCCCTTGCATTGCATTGTATTATATGCCATGTTTATTTTATCGCAATGCATTTAGGGCTTGGCTAACACGGTTATGATAACCCTCCTTTGGAGGAGTGAAGAAGCCTAACCGTGGATCAAACTTGACAAGCAACCTAGCTTTACTTTCTTGTATTGCATTACATTTGCATGGTTGTTTGTTTGTCGTTTCTTTTCGGTTTAGCTTTGAGCAGCCACTGTGTTCGTCCATGGATAGAGAGAGCATTTTGACGCTCCTAAAGGTTCAAAAACTCTATTGCATGGCCATACGTTGCTCCTCGGGTGTTTATTGCCTATTTTCTTAAAAATAATACTAGCCTAAGGCAATCTATTTTGAAATTTTGAGGGTTTGAGTGAGGTCACTCATATCAGGTTCCAATTGGTGTTCTTTTGTGTCTCTTTGAATTGGAACTTGATTGGGAGAAGTCGCGTCGAAGTTCGGAACGAAGAAGGGCGAAAAACAGTGACCGGACGCTGGACCGGACGCTGCACCAGACGCAGTGATGCTTCACCACCGCGTCCGGTCCCGGCGTCCACCAGCGTGTCCGGTCATCCAGAAGACCAACTCCAGACCTAGTGACCGGACGCTGCACCGGACGCGCCTCTGTTGACTACCGCGTCCGGTCCCGGTTACCACCACCGCGTCCGATCATTCGCGATGAATTCCCGAGTTCCCCTCGACCGGACTCTGACCGCGTCCGGTCAGTCCTAAACGGACGCGTCCGGTCGCTCCAGGAGCTTACTGGAGTGTGACCGGACGCTGCACCACTGCGTCCGGTCATAACGACCACCGCGTCCGGTCATCGCGTGTCGAGCGGATCTAACCCCTTCATAAAACGGTTCGTCCTCGGTCTCCTTTTTCACCGCATCGTGTTTTTTCACCGCCGCCGCCGAACCCTAACCGCCGATTCGCCGAGTTCGCCAGAATCCGCCGCGCCCTTGCCGTCTTCCTCGCCTCCGGCGAGCCCTGCCGTGACCCCGCCGCGCCTCCTCGCCTCCCTGCCCTCGCGCGCGCACGCTGCTCGCTCGCTGCCCGCAGCCGCACCCGCGCTAGCCGCAGCTGCGCCACCGCCGCCCGTTCATCTCGCCGCCGGTGAGCCGCTGTTCGCTGACCGCCTTGCCTCGCAAATTCTCCACCACTGCATCACCGTGCTCCCCCGTGCTCAGCCTCCACCCTAGCTCCTCGAATCCATCCTTCGGCCGAGCCCATCCTCTAGGGTTTGCCCTAACCCTAGCTCGAGGTGAAGAACTCGTTCGTTTTTTTGCTCAATTTTCTTCATTCCGTCGTTAGGGCTAACCATTGACCGTAACTTTCCATTGCTTATCATCGACTCGGTCCTTTCAGAGCTCGTTCGACGAATTCGGGGAATCTCGCGATCTAGGTCACCTCATCTTGTCACCGTCGTCTCGTCGATCCGAGGTAGCTTCGCGTTTCGATTCACATCGTATCTCATATGCTTGCTATCTCTAGGGTTTCGTACCTTTTAGTTATATATGTGCTTATAGTAGATCTCTCTATTCCGTCGTTGCAGCGAGTCAGTCGGTGTGTTAGGGTGAGATCAGTTTGCTGAATCTAAGGCCAAGCCTGCGGATACGGATTGAGGCCAAGCCTCTCGAGTGACAGTTCACCATCTTACAGAGGTTTTCGGTCAGTCTGTCAGCATGGTGCGTTGCAAGAACGCCGGTGGTGCTCCTGGTGACGGGGACGACAGTCCTCCTCGTCGGTCTGAGATTGCGCGTGGGAAGCGCATCAAGATCATGGCCAGAAAGAAGAAGAAGAAGACACTTACAGAGGCAGAGATTGCTCAGGCCGTGGCAGATGCAGCAGAGCAGGCAGAGAGAGGTGGCAGGAGCAGTGGCATACGCATAGGCGAGCATCGCTTTCATCTTGAAGGTCGACAGCTCGGCACAGAGGCCACTGAGGGTACTGAGGATACTGGAGCTACAGAGGGTATGTCAGTTGATCCACCTACAAAGGCTACAGAGGCCACAGAGGCTCCAGAGGCTACAGAGGATACAGAGGAGCAGCCAGCTCAGTCTCCACCACGTCGCCGCTCCACACGCACACGTACTCAGGTGACTCCTAGGCCAGAGGGCCAGCGTCGTGGAGCACGTCCTCCTCCCAGAGCTAGAGGTTCACCCCCGGTCGACCACTTTGACTTGAGGGGTGCTACAGCACGTCAGGTGCAGGGGTTGAGGTTCGTGGAGGTCAGCCGATGGTTTCCACCTGTGAGAGATCACAGAGCTTCAGAGGGTTTCTATACCCCACTTCAGGAGGATTTCTACAGAGCTCTAGTTGACAACGGTATTGCTTTCCGACCACAGAGGGTCTGTCGACTTGAGTCACTGGTTGAGGTTGTGGGAGAGCAGCTTCGTCCGCACCTGTCCTTTCTGCCAGGTTTGTCAGATCTTCTTGGACGGACAGGTGCATACTGCGGCACATGGGTCAGAGAGTTTTATGCTTCACTTTGGATTGATCCTGCCCATGAGTTTATTCACTTTGCATTCCGAGGCCGCGATCACAGACTATACAGCACTAGAGTGTGGGAGATTCTCAGACTCCCTGCTTCCGACACGAAGATACATCAGTTGTGCTTTGGTCAGACTCCTCCACCGAGACGCCCTCACGGCGGGACAGTGCCTCCTACAGACTTGGTTCGACCCTGCTTCCGTAAGCCTTTTGGCGAAGGGTCTCGTCGCACGCCTGCCAGCCTGACACCATTTGCCAGAGTTCTGGATGCTATAGTCAGACGCACTCTTCTTCCCAGACTTGGCTACAGAGAGGGACTGACTCGGATGCAGCTATGGGTTGTTCACCACCTTCTCTCACAGACACAGTTTGACATTTGGGATCTTATACTTAGTGAGATGGAGGACACCATAGCTGAGGGCTTCAAGGGTAATCGTCAGCTACCCTATGCACACTGGATCTGCTTCATCATTAGATCATCCATTCAGCTACCAGCAGAGATCCGAGCTGAGATATCAGATACTACTACTGCCTTTCCTGAGTATGATATCCGTCAGCTTTGGGCTTCAGTCACTAGAGATCAGGCCCCAGTGCTAGGACAGCGTGAGCAACCTGAGGTTCCTGAGATAGCAGCTGAGCAGGACGCCACAGTTGATGAGCTTGCCGATCTTGACGCTCAGCCTGCTGATCTTTCTGAGGATGTGACATCTGACAGCACTGATGAGGACTACCAGCCCATCCCCAGGTACCGGTCTCCTCGGTCTCACGACCACGAGGCCGGTTGATAAGGACACGCCTACGATGTCCAAAATAATTGCCCAATCTTTTACGGTGCAAGTTAAAGCTGAAATTATTTATCTCTGAACAGGTAAATTTGACGTTGATAATATGCTAACAAATCTTGTGTTATAATATCGCCAAGAAAATCCGAATTTATACAGCAACAGTCAGACGTATTCTCGTACTATATGAATAGTAATAATTAATCACCCAAGAATCGCAGGCCAACACAAGATCGTAGGATAACAACTCTATGCTGTAGTAGCGCTAGCACGCTCCAGATTCTAGAAAGTAGCAGTAGCCTGAAGCTTCTTTGGTACACGGCGGCAACCGTGATTAAAGAAACCAAATTGATCTTTCCAGCAACAGGACGAACAAGATTAATGCAGCAGCGGGATGACACGAATAGACCAAATAATATTCTTTGATATCAAATACCAACAATAGCAAAGTTGGATCTGGTTTACAATGGATGCAATCCGAACCTTGATAAATCTTCCACCCGCGGCCACGACGAACCACGATCAGAAGAGAGGGAACTCTAAAAATTCCAAGCGACGCGCCCAAGCTGTAGCAGCTCGATCACGCAGCTCCACGCAAATCCACGAGGATCCGGTAACATCCACTAGGGTTTCACGAGCGGCGGCTCGACGAGGAATAACTCCACAAAATAAAATCCAATCTGCCCTCTACACAGCCAGCTTAGGCCATATAAGTGCACGCAGGCACATGACACAACTTGGACTCGACCACAACATAGCCAGAGCCTAACACGTACGTGACTCAGCCCAACCCATATGAATCAAAATATAACTAATTAACTAATTAATACTAATGCCGTGATTCAGTCCAGCCCATATGAATTAAAATATAGCTAATTAATATTAATACCGGCAAATATCCAAATATATAGTAAAATATCCGGCCACAATGCAAATCAAGTTGGCCCCTCACGCATAGAGACAATCTGCACAGATATATTTGACGCCTTCCTTGCCTTCCAATACTTCTTGGCCAAATTATTTCGAACAAATATTCTACTTGACAATGCAAGAGTAGAATCCAATTCTCCTTCATGCGTCATCTTGATTTGTTTTCGATCAATAGAAAATGAGCCAAACTGAATAACTCGACAAGCCATGGGCTCATCACTGGTGGCTCTGGTTCAGCCTCCCGCTCAGACCCAGCCATGGTGGCTATACTTGAGAGGCTGACCTAGGCACAGGAGCAGCAGCAGCAGCAGATACAGCGATAGGCTCAGGACACAGCTGCAACACTTGCACAGATTCAGGCTCGTCAGGACGAGTTTCAGCGTCAGCAGCTTGAGATCCAGAGGCAGCAGGTTGAGATGTAGCGACAGCAGTACGAGATACAGCGACAGAATGCAGCTAGTCAGCAGCAGTACTTGGATCTCTTGCGCCACCTTGTTACTGTTGGGGTTCCTTCGCCTGCTTCTGTTCTGACTCCTGCTTTACAGTCGAGTGGTCCATCGAGTCAGGGACAGCCGAGCTTCCAGTTCACATCTCCACAGCAGCAGGTTCCCCAGTCGTTCCAGTCCCCGAGTTTCACTCCTATTCACACGGGGTTTACATCTTCAGACTAGCCTCGCCCTCACCTCCTGACAGGCACACCTTTTGGGGACTTCAGTGCTACATACAGCGAGTTGACTGGTCAGCCGACACCCTCGCACACCACCACATTTGCTACTTCTTCAGGGTTGTCAGCTCTCGAGGCAGCTATTCCTCCAGTGACAGGGACCGGTACTACAGAGACTATTCCTTCGTCAGTTGCCTCGACAGATCCCCCTGCTATTGGCTCGCTACAGGCTCAGGTCACACAGACGGATCCTCTTGTTGCTACTACGTCAATACCTGTTCCTGCTGCTCAGACCCAGACCGCTTCACAGCCACGTGCTTCTTCAGAGGGTCAGCCAGATAGCTCAGATTCCGAGGGTGATTCTCTGCACTTCGTGATTACTCCGCGCACCTCGGCACCCGACACGACTCCGTCTGTCCCCCCGTCAGATCCTTAGATTAGTTTTTTGGCGCTTGATGCCAAAGGGGGAGAGAGAGTAGTTTCAGGGGGAGTTTTGTTAGAGGGTTTTCGTTCTTATTTGTGTGCTACATTCATGCATCATGTTTACTTTTCAGTCATTGCATTCGTGTGACATGTCGACGTGTGATAAACTTTGAGTCTTAATGTTTTATCTAGTCACAGTGTTAATTAATGTCACCGTTTTGGTTATAGCTCTAAGGTTGTGCTTCCGTGCCTTACTCCGATTTCTTATGAGCTATATCTTTATGTGTACTAACGTTTTTTGTCTTATCTTATAAGTACACTCTTTTTGCTTGGGGCACATAAGCAACTCCTAACCCTTTGTGCTTATTGCTTTTTGCTTATGTGAACCAAGCATGCTCGAAAACCTCAACTCCAATCTTTTGAATCCTAGTGTTGTCATCAATCACCAAAAAGGGGGAGATTGAAAGCATCTAGGCCCCAAGGTTTGGTTTCAGCAATTGATGACAACGCTTTATTACCATTACTAACGTGTGTTTTGCAGAAACTTTGGTAAGTTAGGTCATGGAGGTTATAACTGCTTTGGGCACCATGGTATTCATGCCTCTTGATGGAAATCGTTTCGGTTTTCAAAAGAGTGACGTCAAGATTAAGGACGGTTAGTTCCGATGACGAGGTGTTGAGATTCATTCGGAATAGTCGTTAGGATCTTCGTTTTTCTCTTTTGGCCCTACTATAAAGGGGGGCATGAGCGGGTAGCTTGACCTAGGCGAGTCCTATGTTTAGGTGTGGTGCACACTTGTTAAACTTGGCGCTAGGCAGCTCTAGAATAGCTCAAAGTTCAGTTGGAAGCAACTTGGTTCAAGTTGCGACGCGTTTCGAAAAGTTTCGGGTCGTTTTCCCTTGACCGGACGCGGTCTTCGGCATGACCGGACGCGTCCGGTCAGTTCAGTTCCGCGGCTAGGGTTTCGGCTCTGACGACCGGACGCGGTCCTTACGAGGACCGGACGCGGTGGTCAGAAGTCGACACGTGTCATTTGAGGGAAACACCCGATCGGACGCGACTTGGGTGTGATCAGCGCGTCCGGTCACAGTCCAGTAAGGTCCAGAGACGACCGGACGCGTCCGGTCATCACCGATCGGACGCGGTTGCGCGTCCGGTGCGATTACAGTATGCTCCCTGCACGATCGGACGCGTCCGGTCACCCCTGACCGGCGCGTCCGGTCAGCCCGTGTTTTGCTGAGTCAGCGGGTAACGGTTCGTTTCGTCTGTGGGGTGTATAAATACATCCCCACCACCTCTTTTAGAGGTCTCTTGCTCATTTGATCAGCTGAGAAAACCCTTTAGAGTGCAAGGGAGTGCAAGAGCTCTAGTGAGGATTGTGATTTGAGAATCAAAGCTTGAGAGTTCCTCACTAGCGATTAGAGAGTAGCAAGTGTGCATCCACCTTCTCATTTGGGCTCGTTGTGGTCAAATGAGAGTTCTAGCTTGTTACTCTTGGTGATCGCCATCACCTAGACGGCTTGGTGGTGATTGGGAGTTTGGTGATCATCCGGCGGAGCTTGTGGATGACCCAACTTATCTTGTGAGCGGTTTTGGGTGATTCACCGCGACGGAGTGTCGAAGAATCAACCCGTAGAGAGCACTTGATCCTTGCACGGATCAAGGGGGAGCTACACCCTTGCGCGGGTGCTCCAACGAGGACTAGTGGGGAGTGGCGACTCTCCGATACCTCGGAAAAACATCGCCGTGTTCCTTGCCCTTTACATTCAAGCATTTACATTCTCGTATTTACATTCATTGCTTGATTTACTTTCCTAAAATTGCCATGCTAGACTAGGATTGGAAACTAGGGTGCAAAACTTTTTATCGGTAGACTCTCTAGGAACACAAGTAGGCACTAGGGGTGAATTCCGGCTTGTAGGATTTAATTCTTGCAATTAATTTTTAGAAAAGCCCAATTTACCCCCTCTTGGGCATCTTGATCCTTTCACATTTGTCTCCGATTTTTGTTCCTGTGGGCTGTGGAAGTGAAGGAAGTTCCGTGGAGAGGACGAATCCATGGAGGTGCGGACGGATGTGCTGACGTCTCTGCAGACCCAGCCGCCGCCACGCCCATCTCAATATGCTCCACTCCAACCACCCTCTTTGTGTGCCGCACTTGGCTGGCCTCCGCCGTCGCCATCTCCCTTGCAGTTCTGTTCAGTTCACGTGCTGCTGCTAGGCCTCAGCGAGGAGTGCCGCGTCGCGCTCCGCCATTGTCGTGCTCGGCGGTGACGGCGATCTGGATCCTTGCCTGCTCGCTGCTGAATATGCACTGGCTCTCCGCTCTGATATAGGTAAATTTTTGTTAATTATTTTTGCTTGGGTCATTGCTGATTCGATTCGATTGTTTCGGTGCACATTCTGGCAGATCGCTGATGGGATCCCATCGGGGGTAACCAAAGATTGGCATTCCATCTGTATTTTTCACTCTTTTGCAACAACGTGAGCTGCTCAATCTGCTTCATTAAATGGAGCTCTGGCACTTATGAGTATTGAGTAGCTCTTAAAAATTGGGAAAATAAGAGATTTGGACAAATTCGGTGGTTCAAACAAAAGCAACAATGGGATACTATGATCAGTGCAAAACAAATTTTGTTGTGAAGGGTTAGTAACAAGGGATTTGATTTTCTTTTTTTCTTAGCAGGCAAGCAATTTGTTTTTCTTTTTTCTGAGCAGGAGCAAGCAATGTTTGCTTAGCGAATGCATTGTTTGTTTTCAGGTTCGTCTCGAATTTTCTTTGGCCATGTAGATTTCTTTTCCAGTGAGCTTTTGTCAGAACAACAAATTTTGTCTGGTCACTCTGCCAGTTGTATTGTGCTTGTCACTATTCAGTGTAGAGTTTCTATAACAGTGAGCTTTTTACTCGGAAATGGATTAGCAAATACTACAGGATTCTAATGCACAGATCCTTGTTTTCCTCTGCCAGGTAGGACGTTTCAACTACATTCACTTGTCTACAAAGTATGCTATTACAGATAAATTCAGTTGTGTGTCAGTATGAGACCTGTTGGTTGAAAATTCTTTGGCGTCAAAGCCAATGTTTCTGAATTGTTTCGCTGTGTGCCTGCAGCTACGGCCGGTACTTCACGTTTGTGCAGGGGTTTTCGTGAAGCAGATGGTGAACCCGTGGTGGACCTACGTGCGGCTCTCAGCCATGCTCATGGGCTCCAATGGCCTCACCAAGGCCTCACTCGCCTTCCTCAATTACCATGTGCAAATCATGTTTAAGTCGACCAAGGTAAAATTGCCCCCCTTCTTTTTTTCACAGTTCCCCGTACGCTGGAAAATGTAATACTCTAAAAAATGTTGGAAGAATGTAGCTGACTTTAGCACATCAGTGATAATAGTTTCAGAATGTGAATACCCCAATTAGTTCATTTTCTTTATTTTGCCACAGCTCAGTGACGATGTTCTGGATAGCTGTTTTAAGGTGCACAGGAAACTTGAATTCATATGATTTTTTTATTGTGTAGCTTGATCGGTGGTGCACGCACTGGCGGAGCCTCGTGTAGGCCATACTGGGCCATGGCCCCCCTTGCCTCCGTGCGCTCCATTGCGCTCCATGGCCATAGCAGGCGCCAGCGGCCAGCGGCAGCATGTGGCAGCAGCGCCAGCAGCAGGCACCAGAGGCCAGCAGCGGCATGCGGTAGCAGCGCCAGGTGCAGGCACTCGCGGCCAGCAGCAGCATGCAGCTGTTCATTACCATTGAATTGCCCCCGCCCTTCACTTCAAGGCTAGCTCCGCCACTGGATGCACGCACGCCATGTGCTCGAGCTTGTGGAATGCGTTGATCAACTCGAGGTGGTTTAGGTGAAGAAGGACCAAGGACGTGGAGACGTACATGACAGATACAAGTCAATTCCTTCTAATTTATGATCTTACAAGTACAATTCGTGTGTCGAGTGATGGTAAATAGTAATTAGCTAATCAAGCGGCCAACTTGGTAGCGTCTGTGATGTTATCCATCCTCTTGTTGGAATTAGTTCCGTGCCATTAGTGGTTTCATCGATCTGAGGGGAAATAATGCAGTTTGTTTGCTCAGTGTGGGATTTGGGGGAACAAGCAGCGCTAATCAGGTTGATGCAGTGCTAATCAGTTCATGCAGTGGCTAATCAAGATGAGTCTGCACTGCATCTATGTAAATTTATTTATGTTACTGGGTGGTACTACTATTGGATGGCTCTTTGCTTTAAAAAGTGAAAAGCAGGTGGCACCATTAGGAGGTGGGCTATGCAACAACTTTGGTGCTAGGCGGGAGCATGGCGTTCTAAAAAATATATTGGGTTTAGAATTTGTTTGTAAGTTCAACTGGTGCTTGTTTCTGAAGATCCATGCTATATATATTTAGCCTTGTAATTTTCATAGGAGTTACCTCCTAAAGGAAAAAAGGAAGTAGTGCATTCTCATGTATATACAGAACATAAGTTTCTGTGGGAAGCAACAGTACAATCTGTCATGCTACTGATTTTTAGCCTGCAAAATACTTGTAAATTTATCCGGTAGCTAGAATTGAGAATTTGCTTGTAAATTACCTGAAAATAATTTATCAGGTAGTTTATTCGGTTCGACATAAGGTGGCACTCTTCAGTTAGGAAATTCATGCATTCCGAGGAGTTTTGATATATTGTTTTTTCTCAAACTCATCAAAAGTACATAGAACTGTGGTAGTAGATAGCTTGTTTATTTCGAGTTCAGATCCTTGCTTTTCTATTTCCCTTCTCTGAACTACATTTTCTGTGATTTGCATCTCTTTTAGTTCAGCAGCTCGAAGCTCCTTGTTTTGGTTTTCAGATCAACATGCAAATTTTCATTATTAGTGGATCTGAACTTGGTTAGTCTTGCCTCTGTTTGCCAACTTAGGAGTGCTGGAGCTTGCTTGGGACTTTTCGAGCTAATTTATCTGTGTATGAATTTCAGTAGCTCTGCTCTTTTAGCAACAGGCCTCAATGGCTAACTCTGCTCAAGTGGCCTAATAGTAGTTCTTTTGTAGGAGGACCTCACTCCGAAATGAGTTGTTGAGATTGTTGAGATGCTGAGAAGAGGCAAAACACCCCATGTGACAAACGCTTTGTATTTTGCCAGCCGGTGAAGGAGCTGAACCTGTGACAATGAAAGGAATTGACCACCGTGCTACGCAATTATTTTGTTGTATTAAGTCTTGTTATTGGCCATTTAGTGATGAGATCATATTACTTGATATATCTTGAACTTAATGATGAGCTCAACAGCCTGATCGTTTATTTTGTCACAAGGAGCATTTTTTTCTTACTGCAATTTTTTTAGTAAGAATTAATTACGGAATTATCTTTTCTTAGTAGAGATCAAGAGATCGATGGTTCACGTTTGTTGCCTGTATATGGTAGGTATAAGTATATATTCAGAACTTATTTGTAGTATGCAACTATGCGAGACATGTCTTTATTATGCCTTGTTATGCATGAATGCATTCCGGATTATATTTATGGTTATACAGTTGCATGAGACAAAAACTATGGAAAAATCTTATCATCTTGTTGTTTTTAAGTGCATCCCTTAAATGAAACCGTGGCAACGCACGAGCACTATACTTAGTCTATATCAACGCATCTGTTATGCTTGCGGTGTGTATAAAACCTTTATGAACCTTGTGCTTGGTTGCTTACTATGTAAGCATGAATGCAAGCTCTGTGAGCGCGTAATCCTTGTTCAAATCCTTTCAAGAGTATACCAACTTATAGGAGACGATTTTACAATTCACAAAGTCTTTGGCTCTCTATATCACTCGGCTACGTCGCCACGTCCCAAGAGGAAGAATGCCAAAGTGGACACATGACTCGCATATCGGACGCTCCTTGGTTAGAAAAGCCGAAAGCGTGTCATTTAAGGTTGAGTGCAGTCAATACCCTTAAATTTGTCAATTAATATCTCTTTGAATATTTTGCTTCAACTTTTGAAAACATATATATTTGTCCTGGAAAATAGAGTTGGTGATATAAGATAAGACCCCGTCAGGAAAGCTGAAAAGACCCAGCATACAGGAGCTGCCGAAAGTTACCCGGCGTCCTTCGTCGACGCTGCAGGTTGGCTTGTAGCCTCAATAGCCAAGTAGGATCGGATTCCAGGTGGAGGAGAGAAAGTGTAAAGCAGTAGTCTCAACTTGTGTCAGAGGTGCCTCTGCAAGCTATAGTGGCTTGGACAGAAATGTGACAACACAGGATAGAAAAAACAGTTTTATGTGGACCCATGAAACTGCAGTTGGGTTGGGAACTTGTTGGCTTCAGCTCATCCATGCCTAGCTGGTACACTGCTTTTTCTGAACCCAACGATCGATGTCTGCATGCGTTGGCCTTGCCCTGTCAGCACCACTCGCAAGCATAAAAAAATGCCAAAAAGGCTGAGGCTGTGACATCATAGGAACTGACTGCAACTAGAGTTTACCAACCAAACATCTGAGGTTGTCATACAAATTCACCAGAACACAATGATAGGCTGATAGCTAGAGAAGATAGATAAATAATTACAAAGTGAAAAAAAAAGAACTAACAAATGCAAGCTCGTCAGAACTCAGAACAGAACTAATCACAAAAAGGAAAATGCACAAGAAAGATTTAGTCTGTACACATACCAAATGATTATGAGGCAAAGTTACCACAGGAACCTAGTTAAGAAAACGTGATCACAATTCACAAAAAGAATCAAAATCAATGTACCAAATCGAGACTTTAACCGAGCTACAGAACAAAGTTTTCAGCCCTGTCAGAGACAAAAGAGGAGCAACTACTGATCATCCACAATCCTATTGGCACCAGCAGTTTGTGCCAACAGGATAAAGAATCCAGAAGTATATGCCTATCTATCTCGTCAGTGTATGCATAATTCTCGATCTATAGCTTCTCTCAACAAATGCTCATCATACTCATGGTCAGAGACGAACTTAACTTTCCCGCTCCGCAGTGTGTTTATCTGATTCTGATTTCTCACCAGTGGAGGTGGAGCCCTCCACCCGGTCAATCTGTTGATTTGATGTCTCACCACTGCAGCTACCCGTCTGGTGTTGACTTGGACTCTTAGCGGCCTGGCTCTCTGTCTTGTCAGACCCCTGACCAGAGCTCTCACCAGAAGTCAAAGGACCATCAGGATGGTATGGGTATATGATGTCATAGTGCTCCTGCGTGTGTAGCACGGTCACACGGGGAACTTCATGATCAGGGGGTACTTGATGATGATGACGTGGCCAACACGTGCTTCTTGGCATATCGTCTTGGGGATCTTGGCCAATGTAGAGGTCTTGACCAGCTTCTTGAAAGAGGTACTCCACTCGCAGAGGCACCCAAAGCGCCCTGACTAGTGCTGTTATCTGAATATGATCTGTAAAGACCCTACGCTGGATAACTTCTTGAAAGCACCACTGTTTTAAATAAAGAAAGGTGTGAGGATAGAATGAGTGTCATGTTTTCTGGAAAAAGATGCACTGGGTGGTTCAGAACTAAGTAATCGAAGAACCCAAGGTAAACTGGCGGTGATACTTACTTCGGTGAGAGTGCGACCTTCATTGAGCTCAGGTATAAGTGGTACAAACTCTTCACTGTGTGAGCATATCCAGATAGCTGCTACCAATCTGAGGAAAGCAAAAACTGACCAACAAAATGTGTTGGAACAATGAACTAGGAATTAGGATACAAGTGGAGGAAGGGTAGCTTGGTTCAGGGGGGTGTATAACTCACTGTCGTCTGTCCCCTTATAATCGTTGAAGAACTCAAGAAGTTTCCCTATGCGGTAGCTGAAAAATGGCACATATTCAATACATCATGTGAAATGCATTGGCAGCAACACTATGGTGGAATTGCTGGGAAGAAACATATTAGAAACCTGTTAATTGTTGGTACATGCTTCCACCGTCTGTGTGTCTTCCATCTCATTACTTTCTTTATCAGCTTTTTAAATGCCTAAATGAATCAGATAATCACTATATTTTCTTGCAATAAGGCTTACACACTGACTATTATAACAAGGTACGAAAAGATATAAGCAACATAAGATTTGCCTGCGCAGCTTCTACCAGTAAACAACAACTATAAGATAGTAGTTGAGAAAGAAAATATTTTATAAGCAAGTAGGAGAAACAAAACATTAGTGATTTGATCAGATGACCACACAAAGCAGCATGGGCGCATTATCTTGGTGTAAGGAAGAAGCATGATCTCTTTTATCTCTTTACAATGATATCTCATTATTGCTGTTCTGTGAAAGTGAACTTATGTGAACATGTATTTTTTTATTAGCATTAGATTGTTACGTTTCAAATAAAATCAAATTTGAACCCATGTCAACAGGTTGTAATGTTGTGATGGCATGCCCCTATGCCACTACAGTGAAACAATGGTGCATATCCTGCAAACGATAAAAGAAAAAAAAGGAAAGTGAGATGCCAGATCCAGCTTGCACCTTGATGTTAGTTGAAGAAATGATCTATTAATTAAACATGTTTATCTCAGAAATGGTAAACTTGGAGGTGAGCTTACTTTGTGGCTCCTGGAAAATTCGGAGGCCCACCCAAGGCGTGCATGTTGCCTAGCCACTCCTTTAACAGCAGCAAGAAGACGGTGTTCCTGTTATGGACGTTGTTGGGATCGAGAGGAGAGAGGCGAGGGAAGCGGCGGCGGCGGACGCGCTACAGTACCCGCGGTGCTACAGTACCCGCGGGTACTGTTCACGTGAGAGAGAGAGGCAGGGGACCGGCGGCTAGGGCTGTGAGATGCGCTGGGAACGCCGGCCGCGGGGCTTCGCCCACGGCCGGCAAGAGAGAAGGGTTTTCCTTCTAATCTCTTGCTTGATTAGATTGATACATCTCCTCTCCTTATATAGAGAGGATTTCTTGACTTACAAGCAAGGTTTACTTGACCTCTAAGCAAGCAACTAATTAACCCTAACGGGCTAAGGCCCAATAGGCCCTTGACTCTTCTAACACTACACCCCACCTGGACATGCAGCTCGTCCTCGAGCTGCAACCTAACCCGACTCGACACAAACCTATCACTTAAAAACAAGCTTTTTACATCTCGGCTTATTTTATTGACCTGAAATAGACTACGACTCTTTATTTTTGATTTTTGGAGATACGGCGGACACCCTCCGCGTGATGGACCTGCACATGTGTAGCCACCTGGATCCCATGGAGCCCACCGGAACGAGAGGGGTGCACGGGTATAGCCCCCAGGAATTAGTCGCGATAGCGACCAGCGGAGACGTCCTCGCGGCGGCCGGTGCCGGAGCACGGCAGCGCTAATTAAGGCCCGCCTATGGGTGGCCACACACCCGCGTCCCCAAACGCCGGCGCTGTAGACACCGAGTTCGCCACCCGAGGTGGCGATGCCACGCCCGATCTCCATGACGCAGCGGACGAGATCGGGGCCCTCCATGTGACGAAGCGTAGCCTGGTGGCGAAGCAAAGAAGCACGTGGCACAGGCACCAGCTGCAACCCACGCATCTCCCGCGCCTGCCGTCGCGCCAAGAGTCCGCGTGCTGCAGCCTGTAACCGCACCGCCGCCAGGACCTGGAGGGTATGCATCTTCGTCTCCTGCTCCATCGTCTTCTTGAACTGTAGCAGTTGCAGCAACTCATCCGCCTTGGCTTGCATCTGGGCTATTGTGCTGCTCATGTAGGCGTACAGATCCTTGGGTGATGGGACAATCGTCGCAGGAGACACTCTCGCCTTTGGGAGTCGCAGGGCCATGTCTTCCCGTAGCACAGCTGCTGCTGCAGAGAGCCGAGCTGCAAGGGTGACATGGCGCTGGTGCTTGAAGAGGGGGCGTTGCCCACGCCGAAGGAAGGATCGACAGCAGCAAAAGCAGTGCTGTCGACATGAAGCAGGTGATCGATGTTGGAACAAATCGGTAGCGGAACCTGGCATTAGGGTGGTGGTGGTGTAGGTCGGCAACGCTGTCGTGCCGTACCCAGGCATCCAGTAGGGGAAACTCTGGGGCACGGCGCCCGCCGAGGATGATGCCGGATGGATCTCCATAGTGGCCAGCCATGAGTTGAGGTGCGCCTGCTGCGCGTTGATGTTGGCCAGCGCCTTGGCGATCTGATCCCACAGCGGCTCATCGAAACCTGGCATCTCCGATACCAGATGTTATGTGCTGCTAGGGTTAAGAGGAGAGAGTTGAGGAGAGCGACGGTGACGAACGCGCTACAGTACACGTGTCGCTACAGTACCGCGGGTACTGTTCACGTCTTGTTATGGACGTTGTTGGGATCGAGAGGAGAGAGGCGAGGGAAGCGGCGGCGACGGACGCGCTACAGTACCCGCGGTGCTACAGTACCCGCGGGTACTGTTCACGTGAGAGAGAGAGGCAGGGGACCGGCGGCTAGGGCTGTGAGATGCGCTGGGAACGCCGGCCGCGGGGCTTCGCCCACGGCCGGCAAGAGAGAAGGGTTTTCCTTCTAATCTCTTGCTTGATTAGATTGATACATCTCCTCTCCTTATATAGAGAGGATTTCTTGACTTACAAGCAAGGTTTACTTGACCTCTAAGCAAGCAACTAATTAACCCTAATGGGCTAAGGCCCAATAGGCCCTTGACTCTTCTAACAGTTCCTCATATGTATGCTGCCTATGAAGGACTTGCTCCTGTTTTAGAGTGGCGCATACTAGGGTGTTAACCACAAAACGTAAATCTTATTCAAAGGAAAAGGGAGGACACTTACGAGGTAGGAAAATATGAAGCTCCTGTAGAAACACTCTCCATCTCCATGCACTGGCCTAAATTCAGAATAGGCATTGCGAAGGTTTAGAGCATGTGAATGAAATAACACTCCTTGTCCAGCAACCATTTCAAGGAGATTGTAATGCCTAATGAGCTCGGTTATGTGGAGTTTCTGCACAAAAACAAGAGCAAAGGAATTCAAATCAAAATGATCTGAACCAGGAAGCAGCAGTTCTAATATGGGATTATAATTTGTTAAGTTTTCAGGTTTCCATATTATAAGAAAACCTTAAGCCACTAATAAATGCAATGTTTTTGCTGATATTGATTTGTTCGATGAATAAAGAAAGAAAGAGCATATACTGCATTTCTTGAATTCAATACAAACTCAAAGCCAATTAAGGTCCCATCACATACCAATAATATCAATTAGAAGAGGGACGTAAACAGTGTATGGAGTCAAACCTGGTAGCTCACATGAGGTATTGTGTAATTTTGTTTGGAGATTCCTATCCTGTCCAAAAACTATTCCACATAAAATGGGTTACAAATTCCACAAATTTTGCCGGTATAAGAAGCAATTGTAAATAATTAATGCCAAGATCCATCCAATAGTTCACAGAAGGAAACAATGAAGAAGGCAATGGAACTTTTTAAAATATTACTACAGAAATATCCAAGATCTTATGTATCTGACAATTGTCTCTTTTGCTAATCATATAATAACTCCAACTATTAGACCATCCATCAACATCAGATACCTGTATGTTTGTCTTCAGAATTCTTTGGAAACACGTCAACAAGGACAATTTGTGGTACAATGAAGAGTAAGACATAAATACTGACCGTTAATAATATCAGTGTAAGCAATAACACTTTTTACAGTTTTTAAAATTATGAAAACATCACAACAGCATTGTTTTTTCCCCTTGAAATTTCATATCAGATCACAATAGTAATCAAGAATCATCTAATCTTGGCAGAACAGAAACTATAACATTTGCCATTGCTTTCATCTCTATGCTACACCCATTTGAACATGATCTCCTGCCAGAATAAATTTTATGACCTCAATATTTCATATAAGCATGGAGAGAACAAAGACTGAACAATCCTGATCCAACATCTCAAACACAAAAATTGGCACAAGAGTGCTCACACCAGTTACCAATCACAACCAAAGATGTAAGAAATATTCAGGTCATATTGTACCTTTCTCCAGAGCGGTTTCTTGTCTTTTTTGGGCCAAAGTGCTGGTGAGTACACCTGTTCCAAAATTAATGTCGAAAGTCAAATATTCAAACAAGGGAAAAGTGATAACAAAATCGACACTTATCGAGTCTCTTCTCAGCTATTCAAAATATGATTATGCTTTAGGCAAGAAATCAGCCAGGCAAGGGCTAAAACCAGCAATGCATGTAATCCGCCAATGATCCAAAGAAACTACATTGGTTTATGCTATCTCAAATAAACATAGAGATTGGCCCTGACATTTGACGGTGAAATGAAAGCATGACATCAAACTAAACAGAAATATCGATCGTAACAGCGCAAGAACATGAACCTACAAAAGTCTCTGCAAGATCGTTGGCTTGCCACTCTAAGCAACCAAGAAAGAGAAATTGGCCCAACATCTGCCGAAGGATTCCACCCCTACTCTAGGATGCCGTACAATTTCTTAGGTCCAGACTGCAGTATCCAAAATCCTCCCCCAAGATCCCCAACGGCAGGATTCGATATCCCAAAGGCCAAATCATAAGCAAACAGGAATCGCTCAAGAACGTAGTCGAAATATCCAGGAAACAACACCTGCTCATTCTGTTGCCTCGGCGTTCCCTCAGCCTCGGCTTTCTGGTCCGTTTCCCCGCTCCTCTCCCTCTGGCACTCCAGCATCAGTTCATCGAACACGTTCTTCAAATCGAACGCGGCGCTCGGACCTCCGGCTCTCGAGAAGGAGGGAGGGCCCGCTCTCGAGAAGGAGGGAGGGCGTGGAGGAAGAGGGGGCTTGCCGCCAGCGGAGCCCCAGGACGCCCAGAAAAGTGACACGGTCTCCTCGCCCTTCTGCTTGGCCGCCGCAGCTGTGGCGGTGGCGGCGGGGGGATTCTGGCCTCCGGCTTCCGGTGGCCCATGGACCTCTTCCTCTTCTTCGATGATCTCTAACCGCGGAGCGGAGGGCGGCGGCTCTGTAGCGGCGCCGGCGTTGGACTCCTCGCGCTGGCGCAGCGAATCGACCGGTTCTTTGGTTTCGGTGTCGTGTTGGTTCTTTCCTGAACCGGAGGCCATCGTGGCGGGAAGAAAAGCCTGACGGGAAGGGGGTGCGGAGGGTCTGCTTCGCGAAATCTGGGAGAGCGAGGGGGCGGAGGGGAAATACGTGGAGGGCGTCGTTGTTAATTGTAGAGATGATGGGGGGATATTTATAAAGGCCGTAATGGGTCGGTGCCCTGGAGGAGATACGAAAACGGGGGAGCACGAGGGATTTGGGCAGTTTGGTTCTAGGATGATTTTCTTGCTGTTATATCAGAGGAGAAACTAGATTTACGTTTTGTACATACTCTGTGTTCTTGGTGTTTCTATTGATTTTTCACCAAGTTTTCCTTGAGCACTTTAGACCTCGTACTTTGACCAATGTTGCACCCCTCTTAATAGTAATACTGATACATACATACATACACATGCTCAATCAAAGATATATACAATAAGTCGCCTCTTGAGCTTCTATATGTTCAATCGATGCCACCATAATCAAAGATATACAATAAGTCCGCCTCTTGAGCTTTTATATGTTCAATCGATGCCACCACTTGGTCAATCTAAACCTGAGGGCTTTCAATATCGCATGTGAGTGAATCTCCCTTGAACTAATGACTTGCACACCATGTGATCAAGACTTCACTTTCATCCGTATAAGTCACCACAACATATGATTCAACAATTACTTGCTACTTCACACTACATGGCTTATCATGGATTGATTAGTTCCTGGGAGTTAACACATGTACTTGCTTCTGCACCTAGCCTTGGTTCCTTGGCCCTCAAGCCATTGCTTGCCCTTTACCTTCGCTTTGTACTTTAAAGACATAGCTTGATTTAATCATTCACCCTATTTTGTATCATCAACAATATTCAACTTGAAATCCATTTTCCTATATCCAATTTATGCAAATCATCAATAATGATGATTATGCAGCATAAGCTGCAATCTTCATTCATTTGCTCGGTGATATAATCTTCATTATCCAACCATCTTGTAAATGAGCTTCCAACTAATGAGGCCAGGGATATACATATGGTGTCTCTTCTCTCTTTTCAACTCTATACAGTGGTAGAGGACAGATATAAATTGAGGTGTGGCACAACTATACCAATAAAGCTCCATGGCTCAATTTATAGTAAAGACATAGGAAAAAACACCAGAAAAAACTAAGATATAAAAGAGAGAAGATGATGAAAAAAAGGTATGGCGGAGGTCCTACCTAGCCATATTGAGTCCTCTGCCACTTACTCTATAAAGGGCCGAGATGGCGGACTAGAGGGGGGGTGAATAGTCCTTTCTAAAATTAATCGCGTCGGCTAACCGAAACAAATGCGGAATTAAAAGTATCGGTCTAGCCAAGACGACACCCCTCTATCTAAGTTCACAAGCACCTCACAAAGATCCTAATTATGTAACTAAGGTGCTTTTCTTAGCAAGAGCTCTCCTAAACAATTCTAGAGCAAGGTCACACAAACCTATGCACTAGTACTTTAGCAATGTCGGGGAGCTCTCCTACACAATTCTAGTAAGCAAAAGCACAAAGCCACCTATGCTCACTAGCAATGCTCAATAGCAAGGCAACTAATGCCAAACTAGAGAGCGCAAATTACTTAGCTACACAAACTAAGCAATGTGACTAACAAGGTTACTCAAACCAAATTAGCTACGCAAAGAGAACTACTTCTATGCTACACAAGCAAGAAGGTAACTAGCAAACTACACAAACAAACTAGTTACAAGAGCAACTACACAAGCACAAGTATATGAATGTAAATGCGAGCATGTGAATCGAAAGCAAACCATCGAGAAGATGTACACAATGTTGACACGGCGATTTTTCACCGAGGTTCACTTGGTTGCCACCAAGTTAGTCCCCGTTGTGGAGATACACCCACTTGATGGATCACGAGCTAATTGACTATCAAGAGTCAAACCCTCAGCGGGTGCCGCACATCCACTCTCAAGATGGCGATTCTCCAAGCCACGAGCTTTACTAGAGTTGCTCTTCGCGATCCCCGCGGGGTGAGCACAATCCCCCTCACAAATCCTCCTCCGGAGCCACGCACAATCTCCACGAGTGCTTCAACGGAGTTGCAAGCCACCAAACCGTCTAGGAGGTGGCAACCTCCAAGAGTAACAAGCACCACCGACTTGCAACTCGATCACCTAGTGCCACTCGATGCAATCCTCACGATGCAACACACTAGAATCGCTCTCTCACTCGATCGGATGATCACTATCAAGCTCAAGTGAGTTAGAGGGCTCCCAAGCACACCAACACAAGCCACCAAGGCCTAAGGGTGCTCAGCTGCCGGCCAAGGCCGGCCACAACATCTATTTATAGCTCCACAATGAAATAGAGCCGTTAGTCCCCTCACTGGGCAAGTTTCGGGTCGACCGGACGCGCAGGTCAGTAGCGTGCTCCAACGGCTAGTTTTCGTGCGTATAAACTTGTATTGACCGGACGCGTAGGTCACTAACGGGACCGGACGCGCAGGTCGCAGCGAAACGGCGAATAGAGAGGTTCCAGCAAGCTCCCGACGCGACCGGACGCGTCCGGTCATCACTGACCGGACTCGCTGCAGCGTTCGATCACTTTCGCCCGCGAAAAACACTGACCGGACGCGCAGGTGCTGACCGGACGCGTCCGGTCACGAGTCCGGTCACAAACCACTTTTCGGTAAAATCGCGATATCTCTTAGCTCTGAACTCTGATTTCGATGATCTTGGACATTTTGGAAAGCTTACTCAGAGGGCTACACAACCCACTAAAGCACTTGATCCAGTTCACAATGGATCAAAGCAGTATTCCACTCCAAGAGCCATCCTAGTGTCCGGAGAACACCGAAAAACCTTTCTCTCTTCACCAAGTTGATCAAAATCAACTCCAACACCTTCTCATTTGCAAATGTGCCAACACCACCAAGTGTACACCACCATGTGCATGTGTGTTAGCATTTCACAAACAATTTCACCAAGGAGTTAGGCACTCAACTTGCCTCGCCACTCGATCCTAACACGTATGCAAAGTTAGATCGCTCAAGTGGCACTAGATGACCGATATGCAAACTAGTTTGCCCCTCTTGATAGTACGGCCATCTATCCTAAACCCGGTCATCAACTTCTCTACACACCTATGGCCGGTGAAATGGAAATGCCCTAGGTTATACCTTTGCCTTGCGCATTCCACTCCATTTCCTCCGACGTTGATGCAACACATGCACCAACCATATCACAAATGATATGATCCACTTCATATCATCATGTGACCTTGGTCCATCGATCTTGACCTCACTTGCTCTTCACCGTTGCATCGGTCCATCAGCGCCAAGTCTTGCTCAAGCTTCATCGCCTCACGGTACATCGCTCCAAATCCTCCGACTTGCCCTTCACACTTGCAACCGGTCCGTCGAGCCAAGCCTCATCTTGATCTTTGCCACCTTGGTCACATGACTCCATGTCATGTCTCATATGCAATGAGCTCCTTCATGACACCATTACCTGTGGACTAATCCCTGTGTATCTCACATTAAACACAATTAGTCCACCTAAGGTTGTCACTCAATTACCAAAACCAAACAAGGACCTTTCGCTCTATACTTTTTGGTAATTGATGACAACTCTACAAAGATATGGAAATTAAGTTCTTTTGGACTTTATGCCACTTATCCAACATTTTAAGTTCTATGTTAGGATTTGGATAAGCATCATAAAATCTGACTTAGTAGTGATAACTCTCCCTACATATGTGCTCAAATGGTTTGGTTTCAAGCTTGCACATATGCATAAATATGAAATTTGTGGGAGGGTTAGCACTACTAAGTGATGCTAAGGTGTATAGAATAAACCTTTGTAGTTCGATACCATTTGATAGCTCGATACCATTTGAAAATCACAAGTTTGCCATCATCCTTAGCATCATGAGTAGCTAGACATCAAAAAATACTAGAAACCCCGTGAGATCAACATTATAAGCAAGGTTCTCGTACCACGTGTAGAAATACAAGTCTAGCTATCATCCTATGCATGCTAGTTATCATATCATCATTCAAGTTATATAACTAGCATACAACACACAAGCATGCATATTAAATATAAAACTTATGCAATGCAAGCAAGCACATGAATATGCACATATCAAATGCAACCAAACAATGTTCATGAGCTTGCTCCCCCTACTTGTGTGCTTCTTTTGTCTAAGAATTTTGATCCTTCTCATTTCTTCAATGTTGCTCCCTCTTTGTCCATCTCCATGTCCAAACTCATCTTCTCATGATATCTTTGTTCAATCTCTTCCCAAACTTCTCTCTCTTGGTGCATTGACATATCTTTGTTCCAACTTCTCCCCCTTTGTCATCAATTTCCATAAAGGGTGTACTTCTCATTGATGCAAAGGCTTGCATTGGGGTAGATGGTTGAGACTTGAATATTGCATTGTTGATGGACATCACCGCACATGTTGGAATGACATTACTTGTATGTTGCTCTTGAGATACCACTTAGGATCTTTGACCTTGATACCATTAGGTGGGGCTCCTCCCCCTATGTCATAGCATGGGTCATTCTCTTGATAATCTTGAGCTCTTGTGGGTGAGGGAACTTTCTTCATTTGATGATCACTTAAAGTAGAGGATCACTTGTGGAACCATCATCTTGTATAAATGATATCATGTGTAGAAATACCACGAATAAGTGTGTGATACCAATTTGAAGAATCCTCTATCATGGAACCACTTGTAGGATTTGTCAAAATGATCTTTTCTTGAACATTTGCTATCTTTATGAGTACCACTTGTAGGATATCACTTGTAGATCATGATCTAGACACCACTTGTAAATACCAATTGAAGAAATACTTTGAGTCTAGATACCATTTGAAATACCCTAGATATCCATTTGCATTGTTGTCTTGTGCTTGTACCCATATCATTGTCATGAGCTTCTAGTATGACTTGAACTAAGTTGATTTGCCTAAGATTCAAAGTCCGGTTTGATCCAATGACAAGCTTCTTCACTCCTCATACTAAGGGTTATCTTGCCAATATTGTACTTGTCACTTGTTAGCAATCCAAACTAGATCAAGTACTTGGGTTCACTAGCTCATGAACAAATTCATACACATACCACTAGATCATTTAAATAATTCAAGCAATAGTGGTAGGCTATGAATTTAAACATTTCATTTGTTATGCATGATCCTAGTAAGCATGTACTATATTCACTAATCGCATACTAGTAAGGGATGAAATGATCATGCACATTGCAATGATACCTTTGTTATGTTGGAGTAGAGTATAGTCACATAGATTCCAATTCATTACTCCAATAGCAATGTGAAGTCCAATTTATAAGCTTGGTGAAGACCAATCATTACAGAGAAATCCATTCTTCACCCATATGAAATGAGAACCACTAATAATCAAGTGCATTATCTCTTGTTGTGGTTGGCTTGCTTTTTCTCTTTGATCAATGCTTGCATGAGAGAAGTACTTATAATACCAATTTTATAACCATGACTAGCTCTCTTTTGGGTGTTGCTTGCTTTTCTTGATCAACCCTATTGATTGCTTCAACTAAGAATCTCAAATATCCCTTGAATTCATCATTTCCATGTTAGCCTTCCAAGCTGGTGCTCGGTTTACCCACCCATGGGTGGCAAGCCTCCTTAGCAGGGAGAAGTGACCTCTCTCCAAAGAACCATCCTTGACACTTACTTGAATTGCCTTTGATTGATTGATCTATGGACTTAACTTGATGAGTAACCTTGAATTATTCTTTAAGTCCTTTTCTTTCTACTTCTTTAAGTCCTTTTCTTTCTACCAAATGATCTCCAATAATTACTAGAACTTGAACCTCATCTTCATCTTGAGTTTGATCTTCATTTTCAAATTTGAGTACCAAATTTGTACACTAAGTATATTCCACAATCAATGCCCTTGTACTCATTTCTTGTCATGCTTCTAGATCAATTCAAAACCAAACTTAGGTGCCTCAAACACTTATAAATATGTTTCCAACTTGAGGACCTTTCACTTAAAGTGACTCTAGATCAATCCAATAATTGTCACTTTTCTGGCAGATTCTGTAACCTTTAAAGAATAATTCATATCTCCCAATGTACAGGTCCAAATGCCACGAAATTTGGTGGAGATGTGAATTATTAAGTCATCTAGAAACTGTAAAAATTTGAGCTTCATTTGAATTCTAGATTGCTACTATATTTCAAATCTTCCACCATTACTACATGCTGAAAACTGCTGCACTATAGCTGACAAGATGTGCTCTAAAACCATAGCATTTCTCATCCAATTATCATGAAATTTATACAGCATCTAATATCATAAGTCTAGAGCATGCATGACAAATTTCAAGCCAATCCAATATGATTTAGTCACTCAAACTCAGACTTGATCTCAGCTAGCTCAGATTTTCAATAATGGACAGATTTCAATACATTGAGCTATACTTCACCAAATTGAATCAAACTTGAAACTAACTTGTTTGAACACTTTTATAAGACATATATCCATTCAATCCACTTACTAAATGTCATCTCATGAATTTATCCAACACAAATCAATCCAAATTTGATTGCTAGGCATTTAATCCATTCAATCATCTCATAGCAAGCATCATTGCATATATATCCAATTCAATCAACTCATATGCACCCAAATAAAATGATCAACTAGAGATATACCTTGGTTATCACATGATCATCCTCTTAGCAAGCACCAACTCAAATATTTGCAAGCCATCAAATATATCCAATAAATCACCACAATCTTAAGTGTTGCACTTGTATGTTGTAGCATTTGGACTCCACTTATTTTGACTTGGCATTGGGATAGAATATGCACTAAGCTTTAAAACTTGATTCAACATATGATGACCAATATGAATCCAAATGAATCAAGCCTCCAATGCTGATGGTACCTACAAACAATCATCCACTTTTTGATGGTACCCAAACAAGTTTGGGTCCTCTCAAGTTAGGAGCAACATACTTAGGCAAAGCCTTAGTATGGTTAGCGGGATGTTTTGCAATTCCAACCAATGAGGTACCATTGCCATCCTTTCTAAGCATGTTAGTATCATTAATTGAACTAGGCTTAGAATTATTACCTAGGGGACATGAATGAGCCATGTGTCCCCTTTCCCGGCATGAATAGCATCTTCTCTTTGGTTGAGCCTTTTCTTCCTTGATCATGTGATGCTCTTCGTTGCCTTGCCTCTCATGAGTTGCTTGAGCCTTCTTCTCAAGCTTGGTAGGACACCCCGAGGCAAAGTGTCCCATATCTTCACACTTGAAGCACTTGATGTGAGCCAAATCTCTCTTCTTATCTTGAATCTTGCTCATCATCTTGGCATCTTAGATTTGCATTGGATGCCTTCCTCTTCCACCCCTTCTTGTTTTCTTCTTCTTTATTATCAAGTCACCACCATCTTTATGGTTGATCTTGATTTGAGCTTGGGGTGTGGTTTCTTGCGCAACTTGTGGCTTTGGTTGAGGCTCTTTTTGTTGCTTCACTAGTTTCTTGGTTGGGCACATTGAGGTGAGATGACCCCAAGTGCGACACTTGAAGCACTTGACATGCTTGAGCCTCTCTTCTTCTTTCTTCAACTTGAGCTTTTCTTCATTAGGGCAACCATTTGCAAGATGTCCCATTTTATGGCATTTAAAGCACATAAAATGAGAGAGCTTCTCTTGTTCTTGTTTCTTCATCTCTCTTTCATATCTTCTCTTCCCCCATCTTTTGCCTTTGATATTGCTCTTGTTGAAGCCAATGCCGCTCATGTCACCGTAACTTCTTTTGTTGTTCAACATGTGCTCAAAGGTGACTTTTGAGTTGTAGCACCTCTCTAACTTGTTGCTCAAATTCTTCACTTCCTTTTTGAGCTCATTGTTCTCCTTCAAAAGGTTAGTCTCACAAGACATAGTAGTAGAACAAGTATCTATGTGTGAAGAACATGGCATATCTAGTAAATCATCACAAGAGGTGGATACATGCTTCTTGCCTACATCACAAGGGTTAGTAATATGTGATTGATCATTTGACCCAAATGATGAGCTCTCACTAGTTTTGGTTTCTTCATTAGAAAACTTCTTAGTGAGTAAAGCATGTTCTTGTGCCAAATTATCATGAGCAACACTAAGTTCCTCATGAGCCAATTTTAGCTCCTCATGTGAACAAGTAGTAACATAAAGTAGATGCTTTTGTTGTTCATATGTGGTTTTTAAAAATGAGTTCTCATTTTCTAATTTCATGGTTTTAGCTTTCTCATTTTCTAAAGACGTGGTCATGCTAGCAAGTCTACTAACAAGCTCATCATATGAATCAACATGATCAACCACATTATCATTTGATACCTTAGTGTCACCTTGTGACATGAAGCAATGTGGTGTAGTGGATGGGCTTGTAGTGGCATCATTATCAAGGCCCGAGCATGAACTTTCATCACCATCAAGTGTGCTTAGGGTAGAAACATCACTTGCAACACTTGATGCATCATCACCATCCTTGTCAAGTGAACTTGTGGTAAATCGATCATTATCATCACTTGACCATGAGGTGGAGCAATCCTCCACAACCACCATGTTGTGGTCATGCTCAACATCCTCATGTGCCTCCTCCTTAGGCTCATCATCCTCATCATAATCATCAGAGACCGTCCTATATTTCTCATTGAGATAACTCCAAATCTCATGGGCGGTTTTCATGTTCATGATCTCTCCGAAGACACTATCATCAAAAGATCTAAAAATGATATCAATAGCTTGGGCGTCTAGATCTAGGCATTTCTCTTGTGCTTGAGTTAGATTCTCTTCATCCAACACATGAGAAAAGCCTACATCTACCATCCACCACAATTGAGGAGAAATGAACTTAAAATTGCAAGTCATCCAATTTCTCCATCGTGCAAAGTGTGTGCCATTAAAAATGTGTGGACACTCAACATCTAGCCCATATTCCACCATCCTCTCGGGTCGGTGAAGACCACAAAAGAGAGACCCGGCTCCGATACCAATTGAAGGGTCGAGATGGCGGACTAGAGGGGGGGTGAATAGTCCTTTCTAAAATTAATCGCGTCGGCTAACCGAAACAAATGCGGAATTAAAACTATCGGTCTAGCCAAGACGACACCCCTCTATCTAAGTTCACAAGCACCTCACAAAGATCCTAATTATGTAACTAAGGTGCTTTCCTTAGCAAGAGCTCTCCTAAACAATTCTAGAGCAAGGTCACACAAACCTATGCACTAGTACTTTAGCAATGTCGGGGAGCTCCTACACAATTCTAGTAAGCAAAAGCACAAAGCCACCTATGCTCACTAGCAATGCTCAATAGCAAGGCAACTAATACCAAACTAGAGAGCACAAATTACTTAGCTACACAAACTAAGCAATGTGACTAACAAGGTTACTCAAACCAAATTAGCCACGCAAAGGGAGCTACTTCTATGCTACACAAGCAAGAAGGTAACTAGCAAACTACACAAACAAACTAGTTACAAGAGCAACTACACAAGCACAAGTATATGAATGTAAATACGAGCTTGTGAATCGAAAGCAAACCACCGAGAAGATGTACACAATGTTGACACGGCGATTTTTCACCGAGGTTCACTTGGTTGCCACCAAGCTAGTCCCCATTGTGGCGATACATCCATTTGATGGATCACGAGCTAATTGACTATCAAGAGTCAAACCCTCAGCGGGTGCCGCACATCCACTCTCAAGATGGGGATTCTCCAAGCCACGAGCTTTACTAGAGTTGCTCTTCGCGATCCCCGCGGGGTGAGCACAATCCCCCTCACAAATCCTCCTCCGAAGCCACGCACAATCTCCACGCGTGCTTCAACGGAGTCGCAAGCCACCAAGCCGTCTAGGTGGTGGCAACCTCCAAGAGTAACAAGCACCACCGGCTTGCAACTCGATCACCTAGTGCCACTCGATGCAATCCTCATGATGCAACGCACTAGAATCGCTCTCTCACTCGATCGGATGATCACTATCAAGCTCAAGTGAGTTAGAGGGCTCCCAAGCACATCAACACAAGCCACCAAGGCCTAAGGGTGCTCAGCTGTCGGCCAAGGCCGGCCACAACATCTATTTATAGCTCCACAACGAAATAGAGCCGTTAGTCCCCTCACTGGGCAAGTTTCGGGTCGACCGGACGCGCCGGTCGAACTGACCGGACGCGCAGGTCAGTAGCGTGCTCCAACGGCTAGTTTTCATGCGTATAAACTTGTGTTGACCGGACGCGCAGGTCACTAACGGGACCGGACGCGCAGGTCGCAGCGAAACAGCGAACAGAGAGGTTCTAGCAAGCTCCCGACGCGACCGGACGCGTCCGGTCATCACTGACCGGACTCGCTGCAGTGTCCGATCACTTTCGCCCGCGAAAAACACTGACCGGACGCGCTGACCGGACGCGTCCGGTCACGAGTCCGGTCACATACCACTCTTCGGTAAAACGGCGATATCTCTTAGCTCTGAACTCCGATTTCGATGATCTTAGACATTTTGGAAAGCTTACTCAGAGGGCTACACAACCCACTAAAGCACTTGATCCAGTTCATAATGGATCAAAGTAGTATTCCACTCCAAGAGCCATCCTAGTGTCCGGAGAACACCGAAAAACCTTTCTCTCTTCACCAAGTTGATCAAAATCAACTCCAACACCTTCTCCTTTGCAAATGTGCCAACACCACCAAGTGTACACCACCATATGCATGTGTGTTAGCATTTCACAAACAATTTCACCAAGGAGTTAGGCACTCAACTTGCCTCGCCACTCGATCCTAACACGTATGCAAAGTTAGATCGCTCAAGTGGCACTAGATGACCGATATGCAAACTAGTTTGCCCCTCTTGATAGTACGGCCATCTATCCTAAACCTGGTCATCAACTTCTCTACACACCTATGACCGGTGAAATGGAAATGCCCTAGGTTATACCTTTGCCTTGCGCATTCCACTCCATTTCCTCCGACGTTGATGCAACACATGCACCAACCATATCACAAATGATATGATCCACTTCATATCATCATGTGACCTTGGTCCATCGATCTTGACCTCACTTGCTCTTCACCGTTGCATCGGTCCATCGGCGCCAAGTCTTGCTCAAGCTTCACCGTCTCATGGTACATCGCTCCAAAGCCTCCGACTTGCCCTTCACACTTGCAACCGGTCCGTTGAGCCAAGCCTCATCTTGATCTTTGCCACCTTGGTCACATGACTCCATGTCATGTCTCATATGCAATGAGCTCCTTCATGACACCATTACATGTGGACTAATCCCTGTGTATCTCACATTAAACACAATTAGTCCACCTAAGGTTGTCACTCAATTACCAAAACCAAACAAGGACCTTTCACTCTATACTTGTCATTTGATTATTTATAACACATCTTGTTAGGACCAATCATTTGGCCAAATTTGAAACGCAAATACCAATGCTCCTTATTTGATGAAGAAACCCTTCATGTGAGACAAACTTACCTTGATTCATGTCTTCTTTTAATTAATTTTAAACTTTGCTTGTCACCTAATCATTGAATCTTTTGGACTTATCTCATTTGAATGACATTTTCTTCTTGCAAGTCCATATGCATATATCATCATGGGAGTAGACATATGATCATATATCATCAAAACATGTTAGTCACTTAATTGTATTGTCATTTAATATACCAAAATCGGAACTTTCACCTGTCCAGTTGTTTATCTGCAAAGTTTTCTCTTGTTATTTTTAACATCACATATGTGGTGGATATGGTTAGAGTTGCCTTGTTCTATGGTGATAGGGGCAAAGGAGGCACAAGTGGTGACCTGGTTCCTGCTACCCAAACATCTAATTTGTTAAGTAGAATCTACGAAGGATGGCAACAGCTTGCACTATTCAGAAACACATGTAACTCCACAGGTTCAGCTAGTGCATGTTCGGCACGGCAATGGTTTTCTTTGCTGAAGCTACAAGTTCTTGACCCCCACAACATTAATTTACCAAGCAATGAATGGCCTGGAATAGAGAAAAGTTAATAAGGTACAGTATGGAATTAGAGTGCTCAGCAGTCGTCCTGAAGATTGACACATAGGATCTGGTGCCACCAAACAATGAAATAAAGGGACAATGATATATAAACCTCATCAACAGCTGGTGTGTATTCTATCTTGACATCTACAGACTACAGCCCAGCAGTGAAGCCTACTAGTAACCGTATCTGTTATACTATCAGTTGCGATCTCCAAAGGCTAGTCATGAACCAAATTGGTTTTTAGAATGGTTAACTGCATGGAGTACTCTGAAGCAAGTTCCACACATGAAACCCATACGGTACACAACACAACAAAATTTTCACCTAGCTACCATAAAAGTTCATCTTCTATTTGTATCCCAGTACATACATCAAGGCTAGACCTATCCGCTGCAAAAATGGCTTGGAAAATGGTTTGTATGGTACTGCCCCATGCTCATGTTCGGCCACTCGCCATTTCATCGAGCGCAGCTAGTGCAAGCTGCATAAACTGAATAACTGAGCATAGCCTGAGGTTGAGGCCAAGGAAGAGCCAGAAACACAATTTTTTCCTTTATTAGGGGGGACAACACCAGCAGTACAAATTTATCAAGAGTTTGATTGAATTTTAAAAATTTCAGTGAAAGTTTTATCAATTTAATGATTCCTCTCCCTCTGCCCCTGGTTGAGGCTGCGATGGCCTGGATGCAGAGCAACATGGGCAGGACATGCTAGCTATTTTGTTTCGCACCGATTATATATGAATGAATACTGCACTAATAAGTTCATATAAGGCAAATATCTTTCATCAGAACCATATAAGTTCATCTAATATTTGTGTTCTGTTATCATCTCATCAGGCCAAACAACATCTGAGATTTTGAGGTTGCCATACAAGTTCAGGCAGACGACATCATAAGCTGATAGCTAGAGAATACAGAAAAAGGATTTACAAATGAGATAGAAAATGCAAGCTCGTCAGAAAGAATAACAGTAAGAGAATGCACAAGAATGATTTTCCTTCTATATACACCAAAATATTATGAGGATATTTCAGAGATATGATAACAATTGGCAAATGAATAACATATATCAGATTAACTGACCGACCGATCATCCAATTTGCACCAACAGCTTGAACCAACGTAAGAAAAAAAAGTCCAGAATATTATCTATCTCATCAGTGTATGCCTAATTCTCTACCCATTGCTTCACTCAGCAATGCTCTTATGCTCATCATACTCATGGGCACCAGTAGAAGTTAACTTTAGCCCTGCATGTTGATCTGGATTCTCACCAGTGGAGATCCCCTTGGCAATATGTTGACTTGAACTCTCACCACTGCAGCTATCTCTCTGGGAAATTTGTTGACTTGAACTCTCACCACTACAACTATCTCTCTAGGCAATTTGTTGACCTAAACTCTCAGCAGTTGGCCAATGTACCTGCGCAGTCTGCTGACTACAACTCTCACCAATAGAAGGAATAGGACCATCGTGACGGTGGGGGTAGATGATGTCATAGTGAATGTTTGTGTAGAGCACGGTCACATGGGGGACTACATGAGCATGGGGTAGTTGACGACGATGACTAGGCCAACATGTACTTCTTGGCGTATCGTCTTGGGAATCCTCTTGGCGAGTGTAGTGGTCTTGACCATCTCCTTGTAAGAGGTACTCCACTCGCAGCGGCACCCCAACCGCGGTGACTAATGCTGTCATCTGAACATGATCTGTGAAAACCTTATACCTGATAACTTTTTTTTCGGGAACGTGCGCTGCACGTATTTCATTAAGAGAAGTTAGAAGAAGCGCCGAAAGAATGGCAAAGTAACCGATACAAGGATTCGCAAGTAATCCATGGATTACCAATGAAGTCCAAAACACAAACAAAAAGCAAGAAACATGAGGGGGGAGGCCTCCACCTGACAGCCCCAACTAACTGAACCTAATACAAAAGAACTCAACCCAATGGTAGCCAGCAGTGAAGTGAAGTCGTAGGTGATAACAGCGGCAAATCCAGGCGGCAAAGCATCCGCCCAAACACAAAGACCATTGACGCGGCAAAGCATCCGCGGATGGGGCCGACACACTCGCAGCAGCAAAGCATCTGCATGGGAGGGGGCCTAAACACGGGCGACAACATTTGCCCAAGCACGAAGACCATCGACATGGCAAAGCATCCGTAGATGGGACCGACACGCTCGTAGCAGCAAGGCATCTGCATGCGAGGGGGCCTAAGCAACACCGGCGGCGAAAGCAACCGCCCAAGCAACAAGATCATCAACGTGGCAAAAGCATCCGTGGATGGGGCCAGCACGCTCTCAGTAGCAAAGCATCTGCATGAGAGGGGGCCTAAGCGACGACTACGGCTACAACAAACACCAGCTAGGCATACCAAAGTGAGGAGGACATGAACCACAATTAGGTGCAGCAAAACGACCACGCTGGAGGAGCGACGGCAGTAGGAGATTGTTCAGCAACACCTTCACGAAGGAGGTGACGCCCAAAGTGCAGCAGATGAGCTCCAACGAAGCCTTCAGGAAGGACCTTGACACCCGTAGATGCCAACACCATTGGAAACACAAGGGTAGGTCTTACGACCCTAGCCCGCTCCGACGAGCATGGTCTTCGACGGCGCCTTCAAGAAGGTAGTTGACGCGGATGCGCCACCGTCGCCGGCCTGGAGGATCCAGGTAGGGTTTTCACCTAGATGTTGTACGTCGAGAGGAGCCGCCCATCTGCTGCACCCGCGGCAACCGCACCAACGACCACCCAGGCGCCAGGCCCCCGGAGACCGCAGCACCTAGCCACAGATGGAAGGCCAGCCGAGGAAGCCAGTCACCACCGGCTACAACCACGGACCAGCTGATAACTTCGTGAAGGCACCACTGTTTTCAAAGAGAGAAGAGCATGTGGAATGAGTGTCAGATTTTCTAGAACGGATGCATTATTGGCAGTTCAGAACTAAATAATGCAAGGGTCCAAGGGAAAGTGACAGAGATACTTACTTCTTTGAGGGTGCCATATTCATTAAGCTCAGGTATACGTGGTTCAAACTCTTCACTATGTGAACATATCCAGATAGTTGTTACCAATCTGAGGAAAGCAAAAACTGACCAACAAAATGTATTGGAACAATGTATTAGGATGAAGTGGAGGAAGGAATGCTTGGTTCAAGAGGGGTGTTTCACTCACTGTTGTCTGTCCTGCCATAACCGCTGAAGAACTTGAGAAGTTTCTGTTTGTGGTAGCTGGAAAATGACACATGTTCAATAAAATACTAAAAATGCATTGCCAGCAACACATCAATGGAATCACAGAAAATCAAATATATTAGAAACCTATTGGTTGTCGGTACATTCTTCCATCTGTTGTGTCTTTTCCATCTCATTACTTTCTTTATCAGTGTCTTAAATGCTTGAAAGAATCATATTATTACTATATACTGCAATAATGCTTATTTAATACTAACCATTTATGACAAAGGTATGAACAAGTATGATCATGATAACACTTGTGTGAGAACCTTCAGTCAGAGTACACCGATTACAAGATAAGTAATTAAGAAAGAAAATGTTTTTGATAGAGAAGCGCCAAAGAAAACATTTGTGATTGAATCAGATGACCACACAAAGCAGCTTGGGTGCATTATCTCGGGGAAGTAGAAGCATGAGTTATTTATTACTATAACTGTAAATATATCATCAATGCTGTTAAATGAAAGTGATCTTATTTCAACATGTATTGATCTGTTATATTTTCAATAAATTCAAATTTGAATCCATGTCAAGAGGCAAAATTGTGATGGCATGCCAATATGCCACTAATGTGAAACAATGTGCATATCCTGCAAATGATAAAAAGAAAAAGGACAGTGAGATGCCAGATCCAGATTGCAACTTGATGTAACTTGAAGAAAATCATCCCTCAAGCATGTTTATCTCAGAAATCCCAAATGTGGATAATGTGTGAGCTTACTTTGTATCTCTAGGAAAATTCAGAGGTCCAACCAAGGCGTGCATGATGCCTAGCCACTCCTCTAACAGCAGCAAGAAGATGGTGTTCCTCGTGTGTATCCTACCTATCAAGAACTTGCTCCTATTTTACAGTTGCACAAACTAGGGTGTTAACCCCCTAAACATGAAGCTTGTTGTAAGGAAAAGGGATGACACTTACGGGGTAGGAAAATATGAAGCTCCTGTAGAAACACTCTCCATCTCCATGCACTGGCCTAAATTCAAAATAGGCACGAGAAGGTTCAGTGCATTTGAATGAAATATTTCTCCTCGTCCAGCACCTATTTCGATGAGGTTGTAATGCTCAATGATCCCAGTCATAGGAATTGTCTACATGAAACACAAGCGCAAAGGAATTCAAACCATAATGATCTGAACCAGAGAGCAGCAGAACTAAAAATGGATTGGTATGTTAGTTATGCTTTTCATGTTTCCACATTTTAAGAAAATGACTATACCACTTGTTTCTTAGCTAATATTTAGTGGTTGTTATTCAATGAAATAAGAAATTAAGGCTAATAAGGTCCCATCACAATCTGACTGTATCAATTAGAAAAGGCACATAAATAGTATATGGAGTCAAACCTGATGATTCGCATGGGGTATGATTACTGTAGATTCTGGATTGTAGTTGTACATTTGCCTTCCTATCCTCTCCAAAAACTATTTCCATAGAAAAAGGGTTAAAATTTCACATTTTTTGCAAGAATTAGCACCAATGAATTAACACCAAGGTCAAATATACAAGGAAATAATGGAAAAGATAACAGAACTTGTTAAAACAATAGTACAAAAATATCAAAGGACCTATGTATTGTCTTTGCTTCCAATAATATAGTAACATCTCCTATTAGGCCATCCATCAATGCTAAACCCTTGCACATTTGGCTTCATGATTTCTTACCAACACTAAAGCCTTCATTATATCAGTATTTTACAATACAGTGAAGAATAAACCATCACAGTGAAAACCAAATAATAAAATCAATGGAAACAACTACATCTCACATTTAAAAAAATTCAATGCATGACGACGATGACATTACTTTTCACAGAATATCATACATCTTATCACAATTGGACTTATAAGTGATCCGGAATCATCTAATCTAGGCAAAAACACAAACTGAGTTTCCATCACAATTGCCAATAACTAAGTTTCCGTAACATTTTCCAATACCTTCATCTCTAGTCTTGGATGCCATGCTACACCATTTTTAACAAGATTTGTTGCCATACTTACACTTAGTCATCTCAAGATCTCATATGAGCAAACAAAAGCACAGAGATCCCAATACAACATGTTAAACACAAAAGTTGGCACAAGAATGCCCACACTAGCCACCAATCACAAGTAAGAAACAAAGGAATATTCAGGACATACCATGTTTGCCATGCCACCTTTGAATTTGCTCCAGAGAGATTTCCTTTGCTCCGCCTACACAGAATTAACATCAAAGCCAAATATTCAAACAAGGGAGCAGCAACCACCAACATACAAAAATGCAAAAGGAATCGCTCATCAAAATATGATCCCAATATTTATATGAATTCAATAATAAATTGTAAAACATGCAATCACAATCAAGATAAAATGCAAGCACCTAAACTGCTGCAAGATCGTTGAAAAACACAAAGACAAATTTCCCCACGGATTCTGCACCCGCAATAGGATGCCGCACAATTTCTTGCTTCCAGTACCCTAGATCGTCCCCAATAACCCACAAGAACGACAGGATTCTAGCTCCCAAATCACAAGAAAGCAGTTTTGACTCAAGAATGCACTCCAAAGATCCAAGAAACCTTACCAGTTGCCACTGTTGCATTTCCATCTCCTCCACCAGGGCTCATTGCTACTCCAGCGACAAGTTGTCGAATGCCGACTTCACATCCATTGGCCTCGTCACCTTTGGCACCTCCATCGTCGACTCCACCAGCGGGTCCTTCCACGACACCCCAACCTCCTGTCGCCGTCCGCTAGCGTGTTGGCAGAGCTCGACTCTCCAGCTCCCTTGTCGGAGACGATGTCAAATGATACTGGGGAGCTGGTGCCCTCGGACTCGGAGTGCATCGGGGAAGGTGGCGGGGATGGAGCCAAGACTCCCTTCCCTTTTTGTGCGGCGGTGGCCGCAGAGGGGCTCCCGCCTTTGGCTCCTGATGGACCATGGGGCTATTCTTGGGGACCGCCAGAGGGCAGAGCGGGTGGAGGTGGCTCTGCAGCTACGGCGGCGGCGATGGCATTGGAATCATCACAGTGGCTATCACCTAGTTCTTGGATTCGGATGCCTCCTCGAGCCCTTCCTGGACCAGAGGCCATCCTAGCGGGAAAAGCCTGACGGGAAGGGGATCAGCGGGGATTGATTCGTGAATTCTAAGAGGACACGAGGGGCGGAGGGGAAAAGCACTGAGGGTGTCGTTGTTAGATTTGGAAGGATGGGAGAGGTTATTTATAAAATGTTGGGGCCTTGGAGGAGGAGGAGACAGGGTGATCTGGTTTTTGAATTGCGATTGTTGTTTTTTTAGATAAACGATGGTTTGGTAATTGGTCATCGGATAGTTTTGTGCCTGTTGCGATACGAGACATTTGGGTTGAATTGTAGTGTACGTGACCTTGTCATACAAATGTTCCATTTTTTCTTTGCTTTACAAAGGAGTTTTGATGATGCAATGGTTTTTGGCTGAATAATCATAACCTTGGTTTCCAAACTCGACAATTTTATCATGATCTTGAACATGTAAGCGTAGCTTAGAAGAAAAATTGCCAAACCACTACTCCACAACACCAATATAGCTGCTAGTCATAGCCTAGTAGAGGCGAAACTAGGCTCCCCCCTCCTTGATCCGTGCAGTTCCATTGAGCTCGGTTGTTGTGTATGTGTTATGGTTGTGCTATTGGACTATTGGAGAAGATGAGCAGGCATCAGAGTATGTGGATGTAACATTGAAGAGATATTGCTAAATAGGCTATGCCTTATGTGGCCTAGTAGCATTCTCTGGGCCCCAGATAGTAATTGAAAATGCCCCTCAAATTTCGGTGCCACGCTCTACCCCTATCTACAAGTACTAATTTTGGTATGAATGAAATAAAAAACTATGTCATCTGAGTCATGACTATATATGAGCAAAGCTATGATAACTTACATGTTCCTGCCATTCATTCTATCGCTCGCCTCCCCCTCCTGCATTTTTTCAACAAACAATTTGCACCCACTGATGATACCCTTACACGTTGTTTCCTTGCAACTTGCATGTTATAACTTATGTGATCCGATATTCTTTCAAACAAGTACGTACACTAGTCCACGAGGCACCAAGTCTCTTTCCATCTTTATTCTCATCGCAATAAGGAAACAAGCAAGACGACCTGGATTACACTAGGTCACATGGCACAGAAATCTCCTTCCATATTCATCCTCATAACAAGAAGGAAACAAGCAATATGTCCAGCGTACAACAAGGAAGCAATCAAACAAGCAATCGATCGCATTTAGCTAACTATTGTTTCCATATTTTTTTGTGATGTCTTCTTTCGTCAACGGAATGCACCAGTCACTAGGCAAATGGGCGTCTAATCTCTCGCCATGGACATCTTCATCAATTGCATTGCCCACATATAACAACCACGAACCCCCAAATGGGTTTTACTACACATAATCCATCATGGACAACTTCATCTACTATGTCGCCCACAAGTAGCCACCAGGCGTCATCATTTGCCGCCGAAGTCTGTGTCATAATCTACCACCAGAGTACTTTGCTCACTTGATCATCAAGGCAACAGACATGTCCATGACCTCTCCCTTGTACAATAGATAGACATGTTAATGATGCAAGAATAGAAATAACACCAAAGACCAGCAATGAAACAGAGTAAAAAAGGACTTATTACGCAAAAGATGCACTCACCGGATGATCCAGCAGCTAATGAAACAAACACACAATACAAATGTGTGTGAGGTCCAATGAGACCCAGTGCAAAGGCATTGTTCAAGTACATATGATGGATAGTCTAGCCAGAAGAAAAATGAAGCGTCTGAAATTGAAGAACAGAAGCGTCCAAGGGAATATTCCACACTGAAATGTGCGTCGAAGCACTCACCAAGGTGAAGAAAGAAGGCTAGCGGTGTCTAGAGGCTTGGACACTGTGTGACATTGTGCAATGGTGTGCGCCAGACGATCCAGCGAAAGCATGTACACAACAGTAGAACACCCGGTGCATATTAGAGAAGGTGGCTAGAAAAAATTGCATGCACTAGATGGTCCGACTAAAGAAAAAAGACTATCTGTCAGTTGAAAAGTTATGGCAAGTTTAATGACTAGTAGCACTGCATGATTTGACGATGAATATTTTGAAGGCAGTGGATTGTCCAGTGTTTATATTTTCTAGCAAACTTTTTTCAACTGGCTATACATATGAGGTTGCTTCACTCGTTGGAGTGCCCTAAGACGGTTACAAGTTAGAGCAAATGTTTCTACAATCCATTTACCTTCTCAAGTGTTCTAAATCTCATAGAAGGTTAGGATAGACACTATAGTGCATCCTTATGAGCTTTACACTTTAGAACTTGAGAGCTTTGAGTGATTGGGTTGTGTTGCCTTGTAATTTGGAGATCTAGAGCGCTTGAGGTTGTTGTGAGCTTCCAATGAAGGTGTGGTGAGCTTTGAGGTCGCTACAAGAAATATGTGGTTTTTTGACGTATTTAGCATGACAACAGGTCATAAATGTCATTATATCATCCGGTTTATGACATTATATTTTAGGCACTTCGACTCAGTGACAATAAAAAGTTGTATGTCACAAAAAATGTCATACAACTAGTCCAATTCCATCTAGTGATAAAATTTGCTATGTCACAGAGTCATTTTCTGTGTTACAGAGGCTAATTTACAAATGCCATCAACATATGACAGAGTTTGTGCATCACAAAATAATTTATTGATTTTTTAAAACTTGTTCTCCACGTTGGTATGTTCAACAATCGTGTGGTCGGGTTGGTCCATATACCTTTTTATTTGCATTGTTTTGCCAACATATTTCATCCCATGTTGTCTATGTTTCACAGCCCACGTTGTTAAATGTGGCGTTTTATTTTATATATACAATGTCAAAAAAACATAAACAAAATATGCTTTAGTGATGTGAAGAGGGTCGCTAAAAATACCAAAGCACTGGTGGACAGTTGGTCGTTTAAGACTTATAGTCAATCACAATAGAAAAATGTATGCATCCATTGTTTAATAAAATAATAAATAAAGAAACATTGAGTGGTTTCTAATCATGTGTGTAATTATTCATTTCTAAACTCAAACTAGTAGGTCTGTGATATGAAAAGGATATGTAGAAAAGCAAAGTGGAGAGATAAAAATTAATAGAGATATACATTTAAAAGATATAAATATTTAAAAGGGGAAAATAAAAAAGAAAACAAATTTGATGCTTGACGCTCACTCTGTGTCATCCCTGCACTTGACTCTCACCTATGCAACTCCTTGCCCGGTCTAGCACACACAACTGCATGGCGTGAGCATGGAACTTACAAAAAAATTACCAAAAAAATGGTGTGAGCACAACACAATTGCCTGACTCTCCCTTGTGCATCCGTGAAAGATCTAACAATGCCTAGAGGGGGTGAATAGGTGTACCTAAAAAATTTCTTCACAAACTTAAAGTACAAAGTCAACAACTATCGGAAGTCCCTATAGTTTGGGCCAGAACTTCCGGCGGCCGGAAGTTCCGACACAAACAGCTGGGAGTTCCAACTCCTGTGGGAACTATTGAATCAAGCCAAAAATTGACTTTGTGAAAGAGATAGCTTACAACCCCACTCCCAAGTGGTAAGGTAGATGTGTGAGGTTACTCCCTTGACACCGAAAAGCCTCCTTTCCGTAGATCGATTCCAAACCCTAGGAAATTGCTTGAGGGAGAAAGTGACAACCAAAGACAAGTGACTTCAAGTAATTCAACAACAATAATAAGCATGCGGGAGACAATGATTTATCCCGAGGTTCGGCAAGCCCACTAAGGAGCTCCTACATCCTCGTTGTTGAGGTGACCACAAAGGTCAGAGTTGCTTTCACCTCCTTGCCTCTCTCAAGAAAACCACAAAGATCACTTGAGTTTTTCACTAGAAATCAAGAGTAATACAAACTTCCCAAGGCTCTTCCACAAGATGAAAGCTCTTAGGTGACGCCTAGCCGGCTAGGGGCAAAGCTCCAAGAGTAACAAACACAAATCCAACCGTCTTGACGAAGAAATCAAGTGCTCAAGCTTGCTTTGATGATTTTCTCACTCAATCCACTCTCTTTACTCAAATCCTTGGAGGAATCGAAGTTGGGAGCAAAGGGGAGAGGCGAGGGGAGTTTTGATTGCTTAGGAGCTGTTTTGGACGAAGTTAGGTTGCAATGAATGAGTGGATAACGGTTAGAAGAGAGGCGAGAACTATTTATACTCTTAGACAAAATTCAACCGTTCAGATCTGCATTGGAAGTTCTGACACAGATCGTCGGAACTTCCGGCGCCTATTAAAACTTCGATCAAACGCGTGGTCAAAGGAATGAACACGGTCAACATTGGAACTCCCGACGGCTGCTGGGACTTCCAACAGCCAGGACTTCTGACTCCCATCGGGACTTCTGATGGGCACTCGAGAAACTGGCAGCCAGGCGACTAAGTCCCTAGGCGCCGGGACTTCCAATAGGAGTTGGGACTTTCGACTGCCGAAACTCTTGGGTCATGTCGAGACTTCTGACGACTAAAGTCACAAACACTATATCTATGTGTTCGTGAGGTGCTTGAGTGTCTCTCTTTTGATTTTATTTTTTTATACTTGAGTACTCTATCTTCCTCAGTCCACCTACATTTACATCCCTCTTAATAGTGCGGCAATTCAAAAATATAAAAGATATGCATGAAGATCGATTGAGTTGACCCGCCTTTTAAACTTGAAGGATTGAGGGACACCATTTCATCTAAAACAACACTTTAAAACTTTTATGGGACTAAATCTGTAAAATATCTCAATAAGATTTCATTAGTCCCTAATTTGGATGTCATCAATACACCAAAACCCACAACATGGTCAAATACACTTTCAGTCCGAGAGGAAAGAGTGAGAACGATTACTGACGGCCAAACTGAAGCAGTTGGGTACTTGCTTATCACTAGAATACCATTATGCCCTCATGCATCTAAGGGGTTTTACCCCTCATTCATGTCTTCTGATGATCATCCTGTTCGCTTTAACTCATCAGCCATGGTATAGTGTTTTTTCTCTTACAACAAAACAGCATCAGCAGACTTATTAGCCGCAGAAACCATCAGTTGAACAACTCCGATGTTGATGTTGCTTTGAATGTAACATGTGACCAGCGACTCTCAATATGAATTAGGTGAATGTATGATCATGTGAATGTAATAAATGTGTTGCAGGCTTTTTTGATTTGTAATTTGGATTGTCGATTTGGGCTGGCGAAATGTGATCCACATGATGGGCCAACAACAATATGAATGGTTGAGCCTTATTGAATCTGGGATGTAAAAAATCAATTAAAATTTTGAAATGGTCCATGAGAAAGTCAGCCCAAACAATTTTCATGGTCCATTATAATCCTACTATTTGTCACATGGGCCTAAACATGCCGTATTCCAATTTTATGACATTTTTTTGTCCTACCACGTCAATGCCATGTTAGCTGCCTAGATGGCATGGCGCAAGGACTTGTGACAATAAACCAATGTCATAAGCCTATATGACACAAAAATCTATTGTCATAAACTTGTGACAATAAGTATATAAACGTCACATAATCAAATTGTGACGCTGGTTTTTTGACGTTCAAATTTTTGTCAACTAGATGTCACAAATCTTAAGTTGTGACAATAATTTCACATATTTTGACATAAATAGAATGTCAAGAAACCATGCATTTCTTGTAGTGGGTGAGAACCCTATGTTCTTCATGTGGAACAAAGTCGTATTAGTGTGGGGGACAAGGAGACCCCACCCCTTGTGTGGAGAAGCTCCATAGAGAACACAATTCAAGGGGAATGGAAGAGTCATGTGGTTAGGTATGGCAATGGGGATGTTCTTGACATTTGAACCTGTACACTAGCTATATACATGGTGCCTTACGGGGAATAAAGATGGGGGGATGGTTTCCCATCCCCATCCCCGCCATCCTTGATAGGGGGCAATTTCTCCTCATTAAGATCCATGTGGAGGTAAAAATTGTCCCATCCTCATCCCCTAAAGAGGAATTCTCCATGGCAAAAGGTGCCAATTGACATCTCTATGTGTGGTAGCAGTGAAACTGCATGACTCACATACTAGCCTTTGGTTGGTAGAGGCCTTGTATGGCGAAAATTTAATATCATGACCAGAACGTACCTCGACGGAACTCGGACGTGCAGTAGGGGTTACGATTTGGCAACCGATACCATGAGATATATCATCATGTGTACAGGGTGTTTGCCCTCTCTATCCTTATCTCTTTACTTCTCATGTTTATAGCTTTCGTTTGTACTTTGCTTGTGTGACATTTACCTTCCTAGATTAGATTTAGGCGTTAATAGGATTGACTCTAGGTTGCAAAACTCTGTGGGTTAAGAATAAGTTAGAGCACACTAGAAGAGCCTTAAGTGCACATTTTGCTAGGATAGTTTATAGTTTTCTAGTGGTAGTTTAAATTGAGCTATATGGTTTAAGCTTAGGATTATACACCCAACTTTTCAATTGTCGGGTGTGTTCCTTTTTCTCACGGTGTCTAGTTTCATTTCCAATTTCTCCATATGAACTCCATCGAAGTGAAACTTGATTTTTTTGGATTCCTTACTACATACCCAAGCTTCCTAAACCATTTGTTTACCAAGAATGCACCGTCATGCACATTGAATATTTGGTCGAGCTTCTCACATTCATATCCTTATTTACGATGCCTAACCCTTGAAAGGTCTTCAATCCTAAGTCCCCACTTGCAATACTTGACTCTTATGAGATCTATGCCCTTGTCCTCTACTATTTTTGCTTGACTCTTGATTGATATTCATCTTCAATCTTGAGTTCTTGATTGTCTTGTCATCAACTCTTAAGGTTGTCTTCACCTTCATGTACTATGGCCTAATGTTACACTTAATGCTCCAAACCATAAGTTACACTACTACGATAAACTTAACAGAGGTGGGCAAAATGGATTTCCCGAGGTGGGCAACTTGTCTGCCTCGATCAAAAGGTCACAATAAATAAAACTTTACTGAGGCGATTGAAAGCTCTAGTTTGATTTTGGTGAATTGATGAAACCCTAGCTACTAACCTATGTGCTCTAAGTGTATGTGAGATAGGTTGGTAGATATTCCAAGTGGTGGAGCAAATGGATGAGGATCATGGTGGTGATGGCCATGATGATCAAGTGCTCGGCTTGGAAAAGAAGAAAGAGAAAAACAAAAAGCTCAAGGCAAAGGTATAAGTGGTTAGAAGCTTTTTGGTTTGGTGATCGAGACACTTAGTGAGTGTGATCACATTTAGGATTGATAGTTGTACTATTAAGAGGGGTGAAACTCATATTGAAATGCGGTTATCAAAGTGCCACTAGATGCTCTAACTCATTGCATATGCATTTAGGATCTAGTGGAGTGCTAACACCCTTGAAAATATTTGTGAAAATATGTTAACACACGTGCACAAGGTGATACACTTGATGGTTGGCATATTTTATCAAGGTGGTGAAGTTTGGTGAAGTTTGGAGTTGAGGAGGCACTGTTTCCTATGACCAGACGCAGGATCGGACGTTGGACCTGCGCGTCCGGTCACATTGAAACGCGAGCGGACTCTGTGGAGGTGAGTGACTGGATGCTGGTGGTTCACTATTCATCATCTGGTCATTTGACACATGGCGACGCTGGTGTTTGAACTTTGGCACGCAGTGAGGAGAATAAGGAGCGGACGCAGCCGTGTGTCCGATCGTGGAGGACCTGCCGCATCTGGTCACGAGAAGAGGGCTCGGGGAGCTCTCTAGAAATGACTAGATGCCACGTGATGGCGCTTCCGGTCATTCCCCTCGGCGCGTCAGGTCACAGCGTGTTGGTGCACGAGCAAACCATGCACTAGCACGTCCGGTCCTACAGGGTGGCGCGTCCGGTCGACTTTTAAATGCGCGGGAAATCGATCGTTGAGATCCGACGTACGTGGTTAAACCTTGGTGACACATGACATCGATCAACAATCGGACGCTAAAGGTGGTGTGTCTGGTCACATCGACCGGCGTGTCCGGTCGCCATGAGTTGGGCTACTCTGTGAGCCCAACGACTCTATTTCATGGGGGCTTCTATTTAAGCCCTATGGCCGTCTCTAGCTCACTTTCTTAGCCATTTGCATTGACATAGTAACCTTATGAGCTAAGCCAAAGCCCTCCCGCTCATCTCCATCATTGATTCATCATCTTTTTGAGATTGGGAGAGAATCCAAGTGCATTGCTTGAGTGTTTGCATCTAGAGGCACTTGGTGTTTGTGTTTCGCTACAATTTTTGCTTGTTACTCTTGGTGGTTGCTGCCATCTAGATGGCTTGGAGCAGCGAGGATCATCGAGCGGAGGTTGGTGATTGTCTCTGGCTCCGATCATGGTGATTGTGAGGGGTTCTTGACCTTTTTCCGGTGGAGAGCCAAAAGGTACTCTAGTGGATTGCTCGTGACTTGTGTGATCCTCATCTTGTGTTGGTTGTGTGGCACCCTATTAAGGGTTTAGCGTGTGATGCCAATTAGCACGTGAACCTCCAAGTGAGTGATCGCCACAACGAGGACTAGCTTGCCGGCAAGCAAGTGAACCTCGGTAAAAAATCATTATGTCATCATTTGATTTTAAGGTGATTAGTCTTCATTGGTATTCACTCTTATGATTGATTGGTTCATTCCTCGACTTGGTGGTATAACCATCTTGCTCTCTCTCTTTACATTATCGCAAACTAGTTGTCAACCTCTTTAGTGTAGCTAGTTGTGAGAGCTTGTTAGTTTGGTTAGTGTGGCTCTTTAGTTAACCTTTGAGAGCACACTAACTTAGTGTAGTGACATTGCCACTGTGTGAGTAGAGACAATAGTAACTAAAATTGTGGTAGGTAGCTTGCATTTGTAGTAGGCTAGCGCAACATTCACTTCGCCTCATATTTCTCTAATCACTTTGTTTAGTGTTGTTGTAGAATTTTTTATAGGCTATTCAACCCCTCTAGCCATTAGGACCTTTCAGCGGTTCAAATGCCCACCTCGGTTAATGAAATAAAAAATAAAAAAATATAAGAAAACCCATGGACAAGCCTAGTGAGCCCATCCACGGGCCCGCTGAGCGCACCCACGCCGCTAGATCTTGCCCGCCGGGATCTGCCGCCGCTGGATCCACGCCGCTCACCTCCTCAACCAGATCTGGGCACCGGAAGCATCGTCGGGGAGGAGAGTGCCAGATCCACCGCCGATGAAGAGGTAGGGGCCAGATCCGCCGCTGAGGAGGAGGTAGGGCCGGATCTGCCATCAGGGATGAGGAGGGGGCTGGATCCGCCACGGGGATGAGGAGGGGCCAGATCCGCCGTCGGGGGTGAGGTGGGGGCCGAATCCACCACCAGGGACGAGTTGGGTGTCGAATTCGCCGCAGGGGAGTTCGAGGTGGTTGGATCCACCGCAGGAAAGGAGGAGGGGGCCAGATCCACCGTCGGGGAGGAGGTGGGGGGCCGGATCCACCGCCGGGGAGGAGGAGGGGACCGGATCCGCACCCCACGCGCACTGCCAGGCGAGACCGGCTGCACTTGCCGTCGTGGTGGGAGGGAGAGGGAGGAGGGGCCAGTGTTTGAGGGAGAGAGGAGGGGCTCGGTCGGTTGGTGAGAGAGAGAAGAGGGGCGTGACTGACGGGTTGAGGGAGAGGGAGGAGAGGATGAGAGTGAGAATGAGTGACTAAAAACCTAGAGTCCCATATATATACTCCGAGCGATAAAGCGGGCCAAGATGGGCTTTTCTAAATCAGAGTGGGCTTGGCCATATTAACCGAGATAGGCCTTATAAGAGGTCCGTCTCTGAAAATGAGGGTATTTTTATAAGGCCTGCCTCGATTAATGGATTTTACGCCTCTGTAAATCGATTTTACGAGACGGTTGATTGTGACCGCCTCGGTTAATAAAAATGCTTGTCTCGGTTAATCCTAGACATTAACGGAGGCGGTTCAAATGCCTGCCCACCTCCGAGCAACTTTGCCAAATACCTCATTTAAGTTTTTCTGTAGTAGTGTTAGCCACACATGCTAGCTTGTCCTATTCATTTGAGAATATTTCCATCTTCATTCATGTTTTGTGACCTAACATAAAACATGTTTCTCCCAAACACACATGTTAGTCACACAAACAAAGTTGTCATAACCACCGAAATCACTTACTTGAGAGGCCTATAAGCTCACAATCAGAACAACCAACATGCTTCGTATCGCCACAGAGATTGGTACAACATGAGATGAATCTTACACCAGCACAATTCTGACCAATGGTCAATTCTAGGCGTTTTTCGACTCCATCGATATCGGTACCACCACCCCAATGGTTGCAGAATTCCTTGTACCACATACCCTTAGTCTTAGCGCAGTTGTTGATGCGGGAAAGGTATTTTTAGAACCACTAACACCTATGCCTGCATGGTGTGTGTGGAGCCACATGCAATGGGTAAGGCCACAATAGGAAGCTTTCTAAATCTTTCCCTGAGTTTACCGCCTTGAATGAAAAAAGAAGCTAGTGTCTTTAGCTTATTGCCTTCCATCCATCGAGTACATGTATGTCCTTTTTTGCCCACTAATATCGTCATATAGTCGGCGTTACCGACTTATTAAAGTTATGATGTATAAATGCTACTTCATATTAGGTACTGTTTATGTTATTGTTAACTATAATTATTCTATTTATCAATATTATGATGGCACATCGATATCGTTGGTACCAAAATGTTTCATTCCAATGGGCAAACTAGAATAGCAATCGAAATGGTATCGACAAGTTTGACATTAGGTTCAAATTAACGTTATTCTCGATAAACCATCTACATGGCTGCAAACGATGCACCTGACATGTAAAGCCCACATGCTCTCTCCCTCCCGTCTCCTTGCTAGGGCCACGAGCTTCTCCATTCTCAAGGTCGCGAGAGGTCAAGTGCCTCCAAGTAACAACCACCATCTATTAACAAGGACACTAGAACTAACAGTAGATGGAGAGCCTAACAACAACTCGAGTGGCATAAGTACCAAGAAGATGGAGAAAGGGACATGTGGGCTCTACATTGGAGATGTACTTTACTGTAAATAACAATAATTTTAGGTACTAATGTGACTTAGTAACTTTATAGATCTAAATATACAATTTTAAAAATTAGAGATTAGGGCTTGTTTGGTTGGTACTGCAGTTTGCCATGACAAACCTTCGTCAAACTGCGGCTGCTAGAGAAAGTTCGACGAGGAAAATTGATGCCACACTTATGGCAAAGTTTGGTAAGAAAATGAGTCTATGACGTGTGGGACAGGGTGCTAAGAAAGTGTAGCACGTCGTAGCTGTGACAGCGAACCAAACAGCTGCCAGAAAAACTATAGCATGACTAACCTAGGGCATGACACGTTCTGGTCAGGGCATAAACCAAATAGGCCCGCCTTATCCCTTCGTCTTAAAGTTTTGTTTTTAAGGTGTCTATTAGCTTTCAAATTTTACTAAATAAGTAAATATATATAAATAAAATACTAATATTCATGACATCAAATGTACATTTATATTGAAATGAAAGCAAGAGAGCGAACTAAGGGGGTGTTTAAATCTAGGGGCTAAAGTTTAGGGGTATCATATCGAGTGTCACGTAGGGAGTGTTCGGATAATAATAATAAAACAAATTACACAAGTCCTCAGTAATCCGCGAGACGAATTTATTTAGCCTAATTAATCCATCATTAGGACAATCTCAATGGAGTTTCATAGAGTTTTATAGATATTAAATACGCTGATATGACACTGCATTGATTAAGAGACATGAAAGTTTTATGGGAGTAGAGATAGTTTCTTGGGAATGAAACTCTACACTATTTTCAAAATATGAGTGTGTTGGAAACTGAGCCTTATCACATGTTTACTGTAACACAACATTATCAAATTATGGACTAATTAAACTTAAAAAATTTATCTCGCAAATTAATCTCAATCTATGTATTAAATTTTACAATTAATCTATATTTAATCCTCCGTACGTTAAACCGTTGCGACAGGGACTACGGAGACAACGCAACAAAAGACAAGGGCAACGGGCACCGGTCCGAGTCAAACCTCACTCCAGCCGTTCCCCTGTTCCAGGGACAAAGGCCGTGATCCTCAATTTGGGTGCCAAATCTGCACAGTGCATATTAAATGCGCACGGTAGCAATTCGTTTATATTTAGTAAAAATTATCCAAACTTTGACTAATTAGACTTAAAATGTTCGTCTCGCAGAGTACAACAAAACTATGCAATTAGTTTTTAATTTCATCTACATTTAGTACTCCATGCATGTGCCGGCATTTTGATATGATGGGAATCTTCTTTTTGTATAGTGAAATTTGAGGATGAAATTTAGGATCTAAACAGGCCCAAAGCCGTAAATTCGGAAAAAGTCTACATGACCCCCTCAACTATCATACTTGGTCTACTTCACCCCCTCAACTATGAAACCGTCTGTTTTACCCCCTGAACTATCTAAAACCGTCTGATTTACCCCCTGGGGCGGTTTTCAGCGGCGGTTTTGCTACAGTAACAGCGGATTTGCTACAGTAACGGCGGGTTGCTACAGTACCCGCGGTTTTGAATTTTCTTTTTTTTATTTATTTTCGGTGAATTTTTGAAAAATCATAGAAAAATCATAAAATGAAAAATCTAATTTTATTGGACTCCACATGAGTAGATCTACATAGTGAATATATAATATGGTATACTTTAGTACAAAATTTTTACTGTAGCCTTAGATTAATTGGAAAATCCAATTTTGTCTGTAATTAATTAGAATTTATCTATAACTAAGTTATACATAGTTCAATGAGTACGAAATTTTTACTATAGTTCAAGCATACAATAATTAGCGTACCATAAAAATTTCACCACAATTGGACCATAGAAGCTGCAGCTATGAATTATTCTAATTAATTACAGACAAAATTAGATTTTCCAATTAATCTAAGGCTACAGTAAAAAAATTTTGTACTAAAGTATACCGTATTATATATTCACTATGTAGATCTACTCATGTGGAGTCCAATAAAATTAGATTTTTCATTTTATGATTTTTCTATGATTTACTATGATTTTTCAAAAATTCACCGAAAATAAATAAAAAAAAAGAAAATTCAAAACCGCGGGTACTGTAGCAACCCGCCTTCACTGTAGCAAATCCGCTGTTACTGTAGCAAAACCGCCGCTGAAAACCGCCCCAGGGGGTAAATCAGACGGTTTTAGATAGTTCAGGGGGTAAAACAGACGGTTTCATAGTTGAGGGGGTGAAGTAGACCAAGTATGATAGTTGAGGGGGTCAGATAGACTTTTTCCCCGTAAATTCCGCCATGTTTCCCCGTGCCGGCCCCACCCTGTTTCTGCCTTTCTGCGCGCACTGTGCTCCTGCGTGGGTTGGGTCCAAGTCACCGTGTCGTCTCTACTACTCCACTTGCTGCTCTTTGCTGGCTCTGGCTACTTGCGGCAACTCCCATCCCCACGCGCTCGCTCCCATCCGATATCTGAGATCTCACCCGCCTCGCCGGCGAGCGGCTGACGGACGGGCGGACGGTCCCTCCGGGTATGGGGAACTGCTGCTCCGACGAGGTGAGCCACGCCGGCGCTCACCACGTCGGCGCCGCCGCCGCCGCTAAAGCCGCCTCCGCAGCCTCCGCCGCGGCCGACCGCTTCCTCCGCTCCCGTGGTGCCGGCGCGTCCACGCAGATCGAGGTACGGAGCCCCCCAGCATCCTCAAGGTTCTACCTATCTCCAGCGTTGGGTCAGTGGTACGCGGCGCGGGCGCCAGCAGCCAGCAGCTCGGGCATTGTGCCTGGCGTGGCGACGGCTCGGTCCCGCCGCGTGTTGTCCCTTTGCTTGTTTGCGGATCGGTGCTGTGGTTTTGTGGATTTCGCGGAGGACACACCGGGGTAGCGGGGACTACTTGGTTTGTGATTGGAGCGATGGCAATTCTCAGTATCTTCGGTTGATACTACTAGCTATCTGGTCCCCCGTCACGCCTTTTAGGCTGCGGATTACCCTTTCGGTGAGGATTCGATGTGTTACGATTTGGTTCACGCGATCTAAAAGTGGCAGCGCGGGAAAATGACCCGTGGGCTTAGGCTGGGATAGGACACCGTCATGTACTCATGTTACTACGTTATTCCCTCTGTCCTGCTATAAATGTGCTTCTAAGATTAGTGTTTTTACGAAATGACAATAGTTGTACTTGTGAAGTAGAGAAAGTAGCCAAGCCTTCTAGTGCTAGGTGGTTAAGTCCATCTATTGTGGGGCAAAATTTAAATGCTAGAACTAGACTAGAAGTGCACTTATTATGGGAGGGAGGACATATATGCTGTGATGATTGGGCACTAGGCTGATTTGACTATGAGGGCCACTGGTTTGGTGCTTTTCCAACAATTCTGCTGATTGTGGTCAGTGGCTTTTGTGTTGCCATTGAGCTGTGATTGAAGATGGTTATGATGCTTGAGTCATATGTTTTATGATATCTCTATTGATCTGTTTACAACCTGTTTTGGGTATCTAGTCTTCGGCTCTTTGCTGATTTTGTGAGTAGCATGCTTTAAGCTGTAATTAAGCAGTATGGCCGTAGCAACTTCTTCATTAATGCTATGTTCTGAGGTACAGTTACGTGAAATTATTTGATTTGGGTACCTGGGCATTTCATATTGCTGTTTTAGTGTTATGTGGTACTGATTCCTAAGGGTTTGGTACTCCAATTTTGCTCCATGTGAGGGCTGTGGTCATATATGTGATTTTATGTCATGTGTTACTTTGATTCTATTGCGTTATCTGTCATTTGTAGTAGTAGAATTTTAGTTACTGAATTGATCAGGCTTGTTTAGTTGTGTAGTATTTTGATTCTGCCAGTATAACATGTTGCAGTTATCTCTCTCAGCATCAAGTTTGGGTGATCAAGAATATTTTCCCAAGGTATGCTCCTTGTTGCACCTCTTGCATTTGTGACTTGCTATTGTTCATTTCCTTGCATCTCCTTCAAAAAGACAAGCAAAAGGACTACATATTGTGTTAAATTCTGCTTCGTATCCTCACTGGAATCTATATATACTGCTCTGTCATGTCACTATTGAATGGACTTCTTAGTGCATGTTGAATCATCTTCTTTGTTTAAAAGCCTAAAGTGTTTAATTGAGCAGTTATCATTAATTTCTAAGAATGCAAAGTATAAAAAAGGAGTAGCAGGCTAATTATAACAGAAACAATAGACTTCCTTATCTTAGTGCACAGTGTTAATCCGCTACTGTAACATAGCCCCATTTGAATAGGCTATTGGGATTCTGATAAAAAAATCTGTACATCATCCAAATGGGGGAGATAGTAAGGCAAATTCTCAAAGTCTTATCACACAAATTTTCAAAATCTCAGAATCACCTTCATGCTAGATAATCCAGATTTTTGGAATCCCGGATCATCCAAACGGCACCTTAATATGCTACATAAATATAGGTTGGTACTGGCAAGAACATTCTTATGGTGAAGTCATTTATTTTTAAGGACTCTATGCACGATTTAATTCTGTTTGGTTAGCATTTGATTATGTCCCGGTAAACTTGTAATAGAAACTTGAGAAGCTAGCTCGTGTTTCAGATGATACTTTACCATTTACCATTTTACCTATATCACCAAATTTTGTGGCATATTCTTATGCCCCCAATGTTAAAGCAAGACAATAAAAACTAGAAGAAATCCACTTTAGTTCCCCTGGGATTACTATCATTTAATTTGCATCCCACGAATCTTAAAGCCAGTGCATATTAATTCTGTGCCTGAATCACCTGGTTTTGTCCTATGTGCTGCCCAGTCATATTCTCACAGCAGTATACGCTGAGTCAGCTGTCAGCTCTACCTTTTACCCTTCCTTTTTTTTTTATCAAACATGCAGGAGAGTTGGGGGAGAACTTTACAAACCCGCAGACTCTAAACACACTCTAGAGAGAAGTTAAACCCTTCCTTTTTCTCTTTTTCCTCCCCTCTCTTTCTTCTCACCACTAAGCTAGACACACTTGTAGTCACAGGTGGGTGCCATGTCCTATACACCCATGTCCTCACTTGTTCTACTATACACACAACTAGTTACTACCAAAGTCTTCCCTTTTTCTGCTCCCGTCTTCTATAGCTTCCTCCTCACATGTACCCACCCCTTCTCAAGCTCCAATTTCGTCATTGTTTCCAAGGCCTTTATTGAAAGTGAATTTCGAAATACGTCATAGAACTGGCACGTTGAGTTGATAGATTTTGTTTCCTTTCTAGCACCTTTCCTTGCTCACTGCTTCAAGGAAAATAGCTGCAGCTACCTTTCTCTCTACATCCATGTTACCTCTGAATATTCGTCGAGTCCTTATGTTGCCTCCCTTTGTTAATTGCTTTCTCTTTTCCCTCAGAGTAATCCCATGGTGGTTGTGTATTCCAAAAGGAGAGATGGGACACTTGAAGAAATTGGGCGTAGTGAAGTAATTTTAAATTCATTGAACCCGTTTTGGACGACCAAAATCAGTGCGCAGTACCAGTTTGAGGTTCTTCAGCCATTGGTGTAAGATTCTGTCAATGTATATTTTAAACTTCTCCAATGTTGTATCTTATATAATCGTCAAGAGTGGGTGTTGCCTCTTAATTATCTTATTGCTTTAACTGATAATTTTATTTGCAGGTTTCAGGTCTTTGACATCCACCAGCAGTTCCATGATGTCAGTGAAAAGGTGACTACTGTTGCAATACTGTATTACTTCTGTTGTACTCCCGCTATCCCAAAATACATGGCATGCACACATTTTAAGATTCAAACTAAGTGATATTTGACCCACAATTAGTCTAACATTATGAAAAGTTTGTGATATAAAAGTGGTTACATTGGATCAGGGCCGTCTTGGCATAAATCGGGGCTCAGTGCTGAACTCTAAAATGGGGCCTAGCAGGCTAGCAAAAGAGAACGATAAAAGAATTTATGGATGATAATGTATTACATTGCAAATTGCAATGGGATATATCAAGAATTATACCTATTCAACTCTTGGTTGCATAATCTTTACTTGAACAACATTCTTTTGGTGTTCTTTGAAATGAAATTCTCTTCAATCATATACTCATAATCAATCTTCTCCAGTATGTCACTCTCAAGCGCTATTGTGCAAATCATTAATCCTTTGTTGATTCATTTTAGAATGCAAGTATGACTTCAATAACTTCAATTTAGAAAAGCTTTTGGTAACCTGATTCATAAATTCTAGACCAATTTGCAAAAGACATGGCTTGGATCTTGGAACACTAGACGTCTTGACCAATCGATGCACATGTATACAAAAGATGAAAAGAACAAAATTTAGGGATATACATCATATATTGAACAATAAACAAGCTTGTACTTATTCTGTGGTTCACTAGTCCTATCATATGCACGGTTGGGCTTGCATGTTGCAGCGCTAGAAATTGGGTCAAGGAGTAGAGGGTAAGCCTGATGTGCTATTGGGTCGTAGCAAAGAAGATTGGGGGGCCTGTGCGGTCAACTCACGCATGCTGCACACCTGTATGTCACACATGCCTCACACACACCTACAGGGATGGGCCTGCATTGGATTTGTATTTAGAATACTTTCTAATCATCAAACTTTGTTTCCATGAATAATATGTTATAAGAGAAATTAGTGGTCAAATTGTGATCTTAAAGACTCTTTAAGTCAAACCATATCTTATATTTTGGGGTGAAGTATTTGCTTCGGCCACTGAGGCTGCTAATTGGCATGTTCCAAGCTGAAAAAAGCTGGCATGTTTTCAATCTTCAGGACCTTGTGATCTATTTACTGTTTTACTTGGGTTCAAAATGGAATTATGTAGAATCAGATTCAGATATTTCTATTTTTATTTTTCACTGATACTTTTATACCTTATGCCACATTTAGATTTGGTTTGTTTCGTGCTTAAAAAGTATTTAGTTGTTTCAAATACATATAGAATAATATACACCTATTTTTATCTTAAAATGTCAATAGTATTTTTTTTCATTGCACAGATTTCCGGAACACCTCCAGATATATTACAAGTGACTGTACGTAGAATTCCTAAACATAAAAGAATCAAATGCATATTCTTGGTCTTGACGCTTGAGAACTGGGAGTTCCTGCCTATTTGAAGCATGATTTGATCCATTAAGCATACATTCGTATTGATTTTTGCAGCTGCTATGCAATTCATACGCTAATCTGCTCTGCAATGCAGATGCTTAAGCTGGAGGAGCAAGAGTTTCTTGGAGAGGCTACCTGTCTTTTGTCAGAGGTATTGGCTAATGGAATTTTTTTTTTCTGGTTATATTGACTTTGGTGAAGACTTTAAAATACTTTATTTTCTAGTGAGAACAATTTTTCTGTCCTAATATGAACAGAAATTCAAATAGTTTAACAACAAAGGAAAGGGGAAAGAACAATGTAAAGAGACTAGAAGGCACCATGACAGTGCATAATGCATGTGCATTCTAATATTTGTCATGTTTGCCTGCTGTGCAACTTGGCTAGTGTAGAGTCATGTGGTGATTTTTAGTGATCAATAAATAGCAGGTAAGCTCTGAAGCTGAACCTGTGAAGTCAAACTTCCATCCATTTTTATTTGTTTGCTTGCACAATTCAAATCTATAATGCCCGAGTACGTGGATATGGATACTGGTACGCTATACAGTGATACTCTGATACTTCGGGTGTGTTTGGTTACCAGATTGGGATTGCATTGTATATCCTGCATGAGCGGATGCAGGCTGGGTGGAACCGTATTTCAGAAAAGAATGTGTTTGGTGAAGTTGCATGAGCAGATGCAAGAAAGCTGAGATGATGTTTGGTTGACTGCATGAGCGGATGCAGCCTGTCTGTCCTGTGAGACTGACGTGTGTCCGCAATCTTCATCCTGCATCGTGCATCCGCCCATGAAATTGCATCCACTCGTGCAGGCTAGATAGCGCATACAAGCAACCAAACAGACTGCTCAGGCATCTTTATACGGCTCCGGTCATGCAGGCTGGGGCAGCAGGGCAACCAAATACGCCCTTCATTTCTCCCAAAACATGGATACAGGGATATGCTGATATTAAAAAAAAATAGCTATCAGTTCATCAAGTAAGCTATGGACTTCTAAATTGAAGCTAGATTTAATAGCTGAAACATCCTCCTCTTCCTCAACTTCTCATTGCTCTCTTTCGGAAGTGAAATATCTCTAGGAACTGACCTGCCAGCTGCAATTTCAGCTTGCAGTTGTTCAAGAACATGAATAGTCCCTTGTACAACTTCTTTTCTTTTTAAAAATAAAATCTTATAGTGGGGGCTTTCCTTGCTGTACTATATTTTTTTAAAAGAACATGAACAGTCACCACTTTACAAAACTTCGCCCACAAAATAGTAACTTTTAACAAAGGAGAATTAGAGGACTTTTAACCAAGGAGAATAAGAGGAGCATATGAATCAGCACATGAGGAGACTGAGAAAGTGAGAAGCTAGGACCAAACTGAGGAGAGAAGGCGGACTCACCACACAAAAGGGGAAGGAGCAGCAATCGCCGGTAGCGTGCATGGAGGCGGAATGGGCGATGTGGTCCAGAGGGAAGAGGGACGAGGCACAAGCAGGTAACGGGAGGTGGCTGGGCGGAGACGGAGAGGCATCGGCGGCGGGCGCCGCTCCACAGAGGGAAGTTCAGGCGGGGAATGGGAGCTGTCGGGCCGAGGTGACGGCGGTGCACAGCTCCATAGAGGGAAGTGGCATAGGCGGGGAATGGGAGGTGGCTGGGCGGAGGTGAAAGTGGTAGCGGCATGTGCAGCGCGCCAGCTCCGCAGATCTATGGCGAGCGACATCAAGGGAACATGTCTGCCACGTGTGAGGCATTGGCAGCTGTGTCTACATCTGTGCTTATGGCGATGAGAGGGGGCCAACGGAGGACTTCTATACGAAGTGAACAAGTGGTAATAGGGTTTTAAGGTATCCCCCAAAGTATCGGTGGGGTGTCCCAGGCATATTGGGTTTTTTTTTTTTTGAATCGAATTAATTTCTGATACATCTTGGATACGTATCTGGCTGTATCTGCAGAGTATCTGTATTGGATACGGTATCTGATACCGGTATGTGAGTTTTGCGAAGTATACGTGCTTCCTAGATTCAGATTTGGTGGTTAACATGAATGTATCATAGGAATTTGATTGCATTTCACTGAACTGCTCGTGCAGGTTCAATTAAGTCACTGAAATCGTAAATTGCACATTTAAGCCACTGAAGGTGTTAAGTTACTTAGTCGCTAATGCCATTAGCAGGCCAGCTAGGCATTGACTGATGATTCGTACCTGCGAACATGCTTGTTGTTTTTATTGCAAAATAGGCCCACAGTTAATATATTGCTAGATGAGGTACTTAATCTCCTATCTTGGCATTTTGCTGTCTCAAGCCCTATCTCCTTACTCCACTATTTCAATCCCTTGCACTCAGTGGTGGAGCCAGAAAAGCTGGACAGGGGTTGCTGGACTAGAAAAGATGTGCTAAGTAAGATTGATTAAAAATGGGTTGGATTTTAATTTTTAGGCTTATTTTCCCCCTTGGAATGGTTTTTACATTTATATTTCCCTGGTGAATTTTACAGGCAAAGCCGGTGCTGCACCCCTGGCAGCACCGGCCTTACTCTGCTCCTGCTTGCACTGCCAGCCCAAAACCCATCACATTGTTGACTCCCACTCTCCTGCCAGTTGATCCCACTGATTGGACTTCAAAATTGAAGTTGCAATTAAAAGTAACTGTCCCTGGGGGAAGACAGTCCACAAACACCAAGGCATTGTAAGTAAGGCTGAGATAAGGCACCAAAGGCCTTGGCTTTGCTGAAAGTGGCCATGGTTTCAAAGGTGACAAGGTGAACCAAGGCAAGCTGGGTACGCCTTATTACCTAGGTGACAAGACGTAACTAGACCCCCAAGGCGACCTCGGTCCACATGGACACCTAAGCGATGCCTTTGAAACAGAGAAAGCGACTCACGTGGAGATGTGATAACAGCGGATATGATGAATTAGGTAGTAGCTTTAACCAAGGCTGTTTGTTCTTGGTCCTTTTGGGTGCTGCATCATGCTGTTTCTCCTGTAGTCCTTTTACAAGATACAGACAATAGAGTTGTGCTGCTATTGGACGATAGCACAAGACACTGGACATGAAATATGTTGCTCTTGGCAGCAGCTTCTCTGTTGCATTACATGGTTGATAGATGTGTTTCTCAACTTCTGATTCATGACCATCAAGAGGCCATTATACCATGAAGGTTGTGTGGTTAGCTTGAGACTTCGGTACAGAGAGGGAACATAGCTAGACAGTATATATAATTTTAAGGGGATTCAGTGCAAAATTCAAAGACCCTCTCTGCAAATGTGCCAATGTGTTGTGGCACCAATCAGAGCCCTCTGCCTAATGACGTTAGTTGACTCAATTTGTTTAGTGGCCTAGATGTGCAAGTTTGGAGTGCATGTACCCAATTGAACCTAATATGACAATTCACAAGTCTCATGACCCTTAATGCAATTTACTTGCATTTACAACTTTAACATGATTGGTAGCTTGTGCTCAAGTGGCCTAAGGTAACATGCATACGCAACTTAGATGTGAGCATCATATTTCACAACTGCAAGGCAGTACTTGCATGTTGCATCACCTGAAAGATTGTTGCGATTCCAGAATTTCTTAATGTTAAAATGTTTCAAGACCATCCTAATTTTAGATTGATACTATTTTTACTTCATTGAAGACAATAACTGTTTTTGCAGGTTATCACCAAACGGGACAGACTGCTGACTCTGAAGCTTGGTGTCTCTGAACATAACTTGCCAAATCCTAATAAATTTGGTGAGCTAACTGTTCACGCTGAGGAAAGTTCAGGTTCAAAAGCAATAATGGAGATGATATTCCGCTGTTCGGATCTTGAAATCAAGGATCTTCTAACAAAGAGTGTAAGCTTATGGTCTTATGTTTTTGATACTTAGGTCTTCCGTTCCTTTTTCCTTGGTACATATTTGTGATTGCTGTTTGGCTATGTCTATCTTCTTTTTCTCGTGTCATATTTCACCATTGTGACAGCCTACCTTCTTGTTCGCTTGTGTCGCATACCATTCTGATTTCTAAACATTCTCTGTGACAGGATACTTTCTTGCTAATATCTGGAATATCAGATAGTGGAATGCCTGTTCCAATTTGCAAGACAGAAGTAAGAAAGAATGATCTCAATCCTAGGTGGAGGCCAGTGATTTTGAATCTGCAACAGATTGGAAGTAAGGCATGAGACTATCTTCCTTTTTACATTTGTACTTTTGTTGATGTTTGCTATTAAAACCGTCTATTATCTGACTATATTTAACCCTGACACTCCTAGGCAACACCATGCCTTTGATTGTGTAACCCTGACACTCCTAGGCAACACCATGTCATGTGATATCCAAATCGGATGACTTTTGTTGGCTACTGATGATTTTTTTAATCTAGTCGTTATGGTTATGTTGTGTTGCAGGAGAACCCTCTAATTATAGAGTGCTTTAACTTCAGTAGCAATGGCAAACATGACCTAGTCGGGTAATTGTCCTCTGTTTAACTCATTTCACTGCCTGCACTTGATATATCTGTTTTCTATTTGCTTCTTTTCCACTTTAGTCTGTTCATAAGTATGTTCCATGGTGCCTTAGAGCCTGGGCCATTAATACTTGAATTCCAATTTGTTTTCTGATTAGATACCCTTTGTAATTCGACAGCAAGATAGTCAAGTCAGTCGCAGAATTGGAAAATATGTACCATAAGAAGAATGGTGAAAATTTCTTTGTTCCTGCCAGCAATGCACATGAATGTCACAGTAAGGAGGTAAATTTTTTTTACTTTGGAATGTCTTCAACTGTTGCATTGTGTATATCGTTTTTCATTCTGATATGCAGGTATTGAAGAGTCAGCTATATGTAGAGAAATATGTTGAGAGCAACAGGCATACTTTCCTAGATTATATTTCTGTTGGGTGCCAGTTGAATTTTATGGTAGGCGTAGATTTCACAGGTATGCAACAGACATGGTAGTGCAAATTGTCCTTTCCTCATTACTGTTTCTAGTCATGATTCATGAACTCATGCTTAATATGTTCTTGTTGATGTTTATCCTTTCTAGCTTCAAATGGAAATCCACGGCTTCCAGATTCTTTGCATTATATTGACCCCTCAGGTCGGCCAAATGTATATCAGAAGGTGAGCTGTTGATTGATTACCCATTTATTCTTGTGTTCTGATGAGTGATGGCCTTCTGAGGTTCTGAGCATATACTGATTTTGAATTCTTCTGTTGCTGTTTTGTGGAAGGTAATACTGGAAGTTGGTGATGTTCTACAATATTATGACCCAGTGAAGCGTTTCCCCGCTTGGGGCTTTGGAGCAAGACCTATTGACGGTCCTTGTTCTCATTGTTTCAACTTGAATGGCAGCACTTATCAACCTGAGGTATTATAATTTTTTTGCTACATTCAAATGCTTGTTTTCTTCAGAATAATTTCAAATGTTGCTTCTTGAAAGTTGACTTCGACAGTAGATTGGCTGCTATATTTATTTCGTAAAAGTAAAAGACATTTCTCGAACACAAAGTAAAGCACATTTCATGTTCTGGAGGATTTTTATTCTTATTGGAGCTATTTACTCATAAGCTGATCTTATCACACTTCCTCAGGTTGATGGAATACAAGGAATTATGTCAGCTTATATCAGTGCTCTTCGTAATGTGTCATTGGCTGGTCCTACACTCTTTGGTCAGTTGATAAGCACCGCCATGGCGATAGCTAGCCAATCTCTTGCTGACAATCAACAGAAATACTTCATTTTGTTAATAGTCACTGTATGTATAACTGAACACATCATCAAAAAATAGTGTTCATGTTTTTCTTCTTAGACATCAAACTATTTTCCAGGATGGCGTGGTGACTGATTTTCAAGAGACTATTGATGCGATCATAAAGGCATCAGATTTTCCTATATCCATCATTATAGTTGGAGTTGGAGGGGCTGATTTCAAGGAAATGGAGGTAATGTAAGGACCAGATAAGTTGTTACAGTTTTATAATTGTTATTAGTATTTTCTTTGGGATATAAAATTGAAATGTTTAGAAATAGTTATTGGCTGCGTAGATGCAGCGCTTTAGGAACATGTGATATAAAAATTTCCTTCCCAGCAACTATTGGAGCTCCAGGAACAGAAGTTAATGATTCAATGTTTCATTTTTTTTTCCAGTTCTAGTTCTCTCTAGCTGTTACTTCCTCAGTTTCATAGAATTAGCACCCATGTACTTTATATATCGAGTGATAGTAACAAGATTTTGTTTTTGATGTTTAAGCATAAGATAAATGGTGTCAACATAGTTTGATATTAAATTTTGTGTTGTGTAGTTTCTAGATCCAAATAAAGGAGAGAAACTGGAAAGCTCAACCGGAAGGGTTGCATCAAGGGATATGATACAGTTTGCCCCGATGAAGGATATGCACGGTATGCATATGGCACAGAATTCAATCTCTCTTTTCCTTTTCAGTTTCCTCCCTGAAAAGATGAAAAATAAATGATTCTTGTGTAATTGAAAGTACTCCCTCTGATTCCAAATGTAAGTGGAGTATTGAATTGATATTTGATAGTCTCCAATATGGTACTTTGACTAATAATATATAGTTTCAAATAGTATTTTTTGATGATGAATCTAGTCACATCAACTTGTGTTGTTTATCTATATGATTTTTAGGTTTTTGATGGGCGAAGCTAAAGATATTTCACTTAGGACAAACATAATCAATGGACTTAATTTTGGTTCAGAGGCAATAGATTATTCTTTTTACTTAGTATAAAACAACATGAACTGTTTGCATATATAGCCACATGTATTATTTTCATATCCCACATTCTGCATCTTTACTGGAACAAGCGGTCTTATAATTGGTGCATCCTTATTTGCAGGCACTGGGATATCTACACTTCAGTCACTTCTTGCTGAGATACCAGGGCAATTCATGACGTACATGAGGACAAGAGAAACTCAAACAATTAGTTAGTACATGATGCCTTCAATCAGTACAAGATGTGCCCTCGAATATTCTTTGTTAATATCATTTTCGGCCTTTCCATTACGTAGTGGTGCAAGTTTTAAGTCATGGATGTGAGATAGATAATATGGGCGTGTCAAGTGTAGGTGAAAGATTGACCTCCTGGAGATGCCAACATCAAATTGGTGAGTTGAGCTTGTTTAAAAAGGCTGGCATAAAAAACAAATGCTGCCTGTGAAGAGAAATGAGGACCTCCACCTTAATTCCATGCTATTTTTTTTACCGAGGTTTATTCTAGTTCGAGTCGGATACCTAGGCTGAACTCTCTGTACCTGTTTGTAAGATATGATTTTAGGGTTTGGGCCTTTATTATCCTTATTAGGTACACTAGAATAGGAACTATTTTGGCATTGCACATTCAATTCTTCAAGTATTGACGATATTCTGCATGGCTGTTTAGTTCATAATATGGTGGTGACTTGTGACCTGTATAATTTAGACACTGGAATATAGAGCATTTGTGGTAAGCCATGAATCTCGGGTCGCAATACGTTTTAGTATTGTCTCTCTCTCTCTCTCTCTCTCTCTCTCTCTCTCTCTCTCTCTCTCTCTCTCTCTCTCTCTCATCATTGTATTGTTTCTCTTTTAACTATGTATGACCCGCACGTTGGTTAAGATGTCAGTTGGACTGTTTAAGTTGTGTATATGTAGTTTTACCCGTGCAGCGATGGAGGCTGGAGGAGGCTGCAGTGGTCTGAACTCGAAATTGGCAGTGTCGGTTCCCGGACAGTTTCCAGAAGAGAAATTTATATAATTTCTACTCCTAGCCTCCTGGTAAAATCCCCTAAAGTTTGCTCCATGAAATCCCCTGAAAGAGGGACGATCTTGGTCGCGTCAGTGCTGGATCTCTCGCCATCCTGGCCCCCTGGAGAAATCTTAAGGTGCAGGAGGGGACAAGGAACAAGCATAAACGACTCGACCATGAAGCGCTGCATGGTCACCCACTCACCCCCGAATGATGACATGGAGATGGAGTGCATGTCTATGCGTGATCAGTCCCATTGGAGGGCGGAGGGAGATCGATCGATGTTCCACGAGTAATCTGGGTGAAAGCCCCAGCAGAGTAATTAATTTGGTTCAGACGTTCAGTGCACAATCTAATAGGGCAGTGGAAGGAAATCTCGTTTCTCCATTTCGATACGCTCGATCTGGAGATAACAGGCTATTCCCAGAATCCCAGTGCTAACACGATAGGAGTATCTACGAGCAACTTTCAGAAGATCTTATGTGGACAAACATGGCAATAAGCCAATAAGGCCCCGGGTACGGTCTCACTCGCACATTTTTGGTGTCCACCCAACGTCCCTAGTTATGTTTCACTAGGGGCTTGTGCGGGCGTAGCACCTTTACTTCTATGTACCGCACTTTGGTGTATGGGCTTTGGCTTCATTAGCTGTAATAGGATCACCGATGGCACGATGAATCATATCGTTGCCACTTGTACAAATATAAATAAATGGTATGGTACAAACTGTTTTTTTTTTGCCTCCACTGGAAAAGGCAAAAAAAAGTAGAATTTCTCACAAAAATCATAAAACATTTGTCTATCAATTCGATATATTATAATCCTCATTGATAATAACAGTCATTGGATCTATTTTTGTTTTCTAAAAAAACACACACAACCAATTAAGAAATAAGCCTAAAGTAGCCATAATATCTTTATCTAAGTTACTTCATTTTAGCATTATATGAAAATAACTTAAAAGTAACCCCTATCCTTAGTCTAAAAAAGCTTACTTATGCTATTATGAACAATAATCTAAAGTACCTAAAGTTACATATAAATAACTTACCACAATTATTATTAGAATAATGTAAAGTAACATCTAAATATGCATTTAAATTACCTACACCTATCATTAAGAAAAAATATCCCAAAATACTCCTAAATATGCTCCACCTAGTTCTACCATTGATGCTATAGAAAAATTAATTCAAGGTGCACATTAACGATGTGTGTCACTATCCAGACCATGTCTATTGTATCTAGAAAGCGATGAGCATTTGGATTTCTAATCAGCACTAGAGTTTTAACTGAACATGTGGAGAAAAAAAGTGCATCAACTAACAAGATTGGAAGTGGAAATCTAAAATCTATATTCACAAAGTCATGATACATGGGTTAGAACAAGGTCTAACATTACTCAAAGTAAGGTTCCAACTAAACTTATTAAAGACGTGCATTAGTATGATGGAGGAAAATCATGAATAATATGGATCAATTTCATATATCAGTAGTATTGGAAGTTTTTCCAACTAGGTCGAGATTACATAGTGGGTATTCTATTACAAAATGAACAAAAGAGATAGTAGTGATAACTAATTTTGATTAGCCATGGATCCTAATACAAATTTATCTATATTCTCCTAAGATTCTAAACTAGACTAGTGAGAGACAATATATAACATTATATCAAAAGACTCATTAGGATAGAGTGGCGAGCAACACAATATCAAACAATAGGTAGAGAGATCGAGACAGTGGAGGACAGTGACTTGAGGCGGTTTCCATATAAGAAAGTAAAGCGCAAAGTGGTTATGGGCCGATTTAATAGATAGAAGCAAGAGGGTCATCTTATAAAAAGCCCCATCACGCATCGATTGTGGTTTAATTCCATGGAAACGGAAACTGGAGGATCTTCCTCCAAAGCAGGTCCACTCATATGGAGAGGAAGAAGCCCCCCCCTTCCCTTTTCATCACATGCTGCATCCGCCACTAGGTCCAAGTTAGTTAGTTATATGGGAGGGTGTCTTTGCGAAATTACCATGGTCTAGGTAACTAGGTTGGAGTACAAATTGACTCCACACAACAGGAGCACAACGATATTTTCTTGTGGCAAAATAACTAGAATGTGTAGACTGTGGTTTGATTTTATAGTACTTCGTGAACTATTTTGCAAAATCACTAGACGAGTGATACCAACGTAGCTGCAAGATGCGAATCTAACGACCTACAGATTTGAGGGTAATATATATATATATATATATATATATATATATATATATATATATATATATATATATATATATATATATATATATATGAACACCGTCTTTAGCCGCCAATCCGTGCAATAGTAACTTTGATGGCTCCTCTTCCTCCCCCTTGTCATTTCTTATATATAATCATTGGTGACAACTCTGAGCTATTACCACGCGTGCGCACGTGACAATTGCACTCGAGCTAGAGCCATGAGCCCTTATGCCCTAACCCGTCTAGACTTGGGCGGAGATGACATTGCTGGGTCTTGCCGGAGAGACAAGAATCGTTGGTGCAAAAGGGAAGGAGACAAAATTTTGGTCGTGAAGAGGTAAGAAATTAACAGCCTAGTAGGGTTTAGCTTTGCGCTTTGGCCTATAGCTAGAGTTAACACCCTGTTCACTTAAACTACTTTTTAGCCAACGAACAATATTTTTCTCTCACAACAAATCAGCATAATCATCAGTCTAAACCAAATTTCAGCACAAGCGAACAGGGTGTAACACTGGACACGGACAGGTTTCTGGTAGGCTTCAAATCAAAGGGTACGGCGTTGAACTTGGAGCTAGTTGTCACGTCCAGTGCCTAGTACAGTAACCATTGACTCCATCCAATGCAGTTTGAAAGAAAAAAAGAGAAAGGGGCTACCGTATCGTCACTCCGTCAGATGCTGCATGCGGAAGGGAAGATCAAGTCCTGTTACGTCTGTGGATGATGCTCATGCTGGTGCATTATCGCTGTTGAATTTGGGCACAGCATCTTTGACTAAAGCCTGCCTTGCGCGCACGCAGACACAATATACATCCCCTGCTGGTTGCTGCTGGTGGAGGTACGGCGTTGGTGCTATGGGCTGCGCCGCCCATTCAACTTCGACCGGAGAGAGACCCCTTTGGTCAGATCAGATCAGATCGTTTTTTTGACTCTCGATTCTGCTGCCATCCTGACCAGAACTCCATCATCATACCCCCTCAAAAAAAAAAAAAGAACTCCATCATCATACAGGGCGCGGTCTTAGGCTATCGGCAGCGCAGAACGCTAAAACGAACACAACGCTAAATCTACCGATCGGACATACGCACCGCAGAACGCTATCCTGATCGGCACCACTGTGTTTGCTACAGTAACACGCCACAGGCAGCATTCCTACCTGCGCGCCTGTAAAAGGGAAGGAGAGAGAGGAGAGAGGAGGGAGGAGAGAGAAAGAGAGAGAGGAGGGAGGGGTGCGGGAGGAATTGGTATAGAGGTGAGAATCCTGAATGACTAGAACGAAATATTCCTTTAGAGGTGTGTTTAGAGAGTGGTGCGATGCGGATAGCCTTATCACTGTATCTGCCGACTCGCTTTTTGAGATAAATAAATAAATAAATAAAAAAGTATGATTACGGCGCGTGCGCACGTGATACAACTGCACTCGAGCTAGGGCCTTGTTTAGATACCAAGTTCTGGACCCAAAGTTTGGACCCGAAACATTGTGCAACACTGTAGCAATTTTGTTTTTATTTGGTAATAATTGTCCAAACATTGATTAATTAGGCTTAAAATGTTCTTCTCACAAAGTACAACAAAACTGTGCAATTAGTTTTTGACTTCATCTACATTTAGTACTCTATACATGTGCCGATATTTTGATGTGACGGGGAATCTTCTTTTTTATAATGGAATTTGGGGATGAATTCTGGAATGTAAGCAAGGCCTAGCTAGGACAATGCCATGCATATATAACACGTCATTGTGATCCGTTTGACCATCAAACTGCGAGATATGGTCGGGAGTGCAAGCAAATTCTCATAGACTGGTCTTTATTTCCCTGTTCTGAGACACCTCCCTTCTCTACGTGACACATAGCGTATATGACAAACTTGAAGCAAGCTCCAGCCGCTTCAATCTTCGTACCGTCTATCTTACTGACGCCTGCCATTAGAATAAATTATTTCCGTTCTAAATTATAAGACGTCTTGGCTTTTCTTTTTTTATATATATTTTTACTATATATCTAGATATAATGTACAACTCAATACATAATAGAAAATCCTATTATATCTAGAATTATTAAGATGCCTTATAATTTGGAATGGAAAGAGTAATAACACTACAATAGGCTTTGGTTTCCACTGAAAGCAACCGAGACGGACCTTGCTGCAGCTCCAAGCGATGGCGAGACCAACGCCGTATCCCTAGCGGCCAGCACCGTCTCCGAAGCGCTCGAATGCTAAGGTCTTGATCTTAAGGTGAGCACAAAGAAACTAACTCAAAGTAAGCATATATACTTGTGATTCATGCACAATTGCATATAGATACATAAAAGATAATTGAGTTAAATGTACTAGCGGACCTCAAACTCTGTCAGACTGTGTCACTTAGGTCCATACATTTTAAAAATATATTTCTGGATCCCTAAACTAGTTAAATGGTGCACCGTAGGTCCATGCCAGTTTAGGGACGCAGAAATATTTTTTCAAAGTTTATGGACCTAAGTGACACATGCTTATAAGTTTGAGGGCTCTCGGTGCATTTAATTTAAGATAATTATATGTTTTTATAGTTAATAATCACAAAAAAATTGCCCTTAATCAATCACATATCAATACCACTAGAATTTTATTTTAGTTATGTAACACTTCAAGGTAACAAATTATTTACAATTTATACATTTTTTACTATTCATAACATGTCTATATTCACTGATCAACTGTAAGAACTCTGTTTTTTTTAATAAATACTACCGCACTCACAATTTTGTTGTGTTGCAGGTTGAAACGAATATTAGCGCTGTAGTAGTAACTTAAGTTGTAGTCTAGGACCCAGAATCCTCTTTTTTTTTAAATAAAATGTAGAAACAAGTGTATTGAATAAAAGCTACAATAAACGCATCGTATAGTTTCAACATATATAAGATGTGAATAAAAAATATAGCAGCTAATAGAATAATAGAAGTTACAAGTCTAAAACTAGACTATAACGTTAGGTCACATGGGTTTCAATTCAACACGACCCAGAGTAACGTAAAGTTTCAAATAAACAAGTATTGAAGCAGACACATGGATATATGCAAAGGAGGAAACTACCACAAGGTTTTGTTCACCCTCTAGCATAATATATGAAGACCAAAATTCAAAGCTTGTGAGGCATGCATGCAACATGCTTAATTGCTTATTCTCTGTAAACCAAGTAAAGCACAATTTAAAATTCATGCAAACAAACAGTGGAGCTATATATTTTAGAACGGGGACAACACTAGCGCCTGGACGTCCAGACGCCTGCGTCCGTCTAGATTCCCACGGCTGCTCCTCTGGCCCCGTCTGCTTGGATTCGAGCACCGCTCGCGCCAGCTCCGTTTCCCACGCTCGCATCTGAACCACCCGCTTCAGATCCGCTGCCCACGCTGCTCGGATGACTCGTCCTCGCCTCTTCCACACCGACGCGACGCCTGTCTCTTCTAGGTCGTCCGGAAGACTCGCCCACGCCTCTTCCGCAATAGCACCGCACTGCCTGTGCCTCCTCCCACACCGCCGACGGGGGCCTGCGCCTCCTCCACGCGTCGGTGGCCGCGGCTTGGCCTTGACCGCCCTCATGGACATTAACGGCGGCAGTCTGCACTTGCAACATGAAACACTTGAATGCAACATACATTCGAAACAGGTGAAACATGGGACATACGCTTGCAACATGTGTGTGAAACATATGCAACATCCAGATAAAACTATTGCAACATGAAAAACACTTACTGCAACATAAGACTGAAACCGCTGAAACATTTGGAATATACTGTTGCAACATATGTGTGAAAAACATATGCAACATCCATATAAAGGACGATTGCAACATACGTCTGGAAACAGATGACACATTTTGAACAAACACTTGCAATATACTTCCGAAACACTTGCAACATATGCATCACGTGCAACATCCCATGATCTACTTTTGCAACATCCATAAGAAACAACTGCAACATACCTTTGAAATAACTGAAATAGCTGAAATATACATTTGCAACGTAGGGGAGGGGAAGCCCTGGGCTGGTCGATTCCAGCCGTCGGGGTCGGGCCGGCGGTGAGCGGTGGCGCACGAGCACCAGCGCCACCAGCACCGGGCTTGGCTCGGCGGCGACGGTGGGGGATGGGGGGCGAGGAGCGCCATGGCCGCCGGGGTGGGGAGAGCTCGGTCGCCGGGGTGAGAGAGGGCGCCGCCGGGGGTGGGGAGGGCGCCGCACCGGGGTGGAGGAGAGCCGCCCACTCCTCTGCAACACCGCCGCGCCACCTCCATGGATCTCGCCATGGACGAGCTCATTACTAGAGAGGACGCTCCCACCATGGAGTTCGCGAATGAGGAAGAGTGAGAGACCCCATCGGAGGATCCATGTTGCGCCACGCCGGGCTCAAGCGTTGTCGTCTTGAAGGTTTACTGTGCCATGGGAGCACAAGAGAGAGAGGAGGGAATGGGAGAGGTCAACGAGTGTATGTTTTGGTGAATACTAGTGGGAACTAGAAAGAGGCTGATGTGTGGCGAAAAGCATGGATAAGAATGAGTGGATAGGAGTAGAGAGACCGATGTTGAGAGAGCGTCGCTACAAGAGGACCACCCCTTTAGCAACGCATATATGCGTTGCTATAAGCCTGAATAAGTGTTGGTAGGATCTATACCAACACATCTTATATGCGTTGCTAAATGTGGCGTTGCAAGAATCTACTGCAACACATACATATGTGTTGGTAAGAGGGATATATAGGTGTTGCAAGCTAGCAACGGATATATAGCAACGCATATATGTGTTGCTGGCAGAATATGCCACAAGCTTCCGGGGTTTGTTATTACAATTATATGCTGCTTTTTTATATATAAATAGCTCAGTAAATTAATTGGACATCCTACATCCATTAGCCACAAGCACAAAACAATATATCTTTGGAACTCAAGATAATATTATAATTGATATTAACCCAATCTGTAGTGTATACAATGATTCACTAACTACAAAGTTTCATCCTAAAAATAAATATACAGTAGTGTAACACCACTCCTAAAAAAACTAATCTTGAGGGAAATCTTGTTCTTCATCCTTCAATCATCTGAACATCAACAGATCTGAACATCAACACATCGTATATTTGTCCTGTGTGAAAATATAGAGTCCTTTGTTAAGAACATAATACTTAGGAAATATGTGATTTTCCTATGAATTTATAAATCTTAGAAGCAACACAACTAGGCCAATACCTGTTCCTGGGTAGCTGTTCTAGAACTAAAGTTTCATTCATACCCATTGTCTAGAATAACACAACGCTGACATAGAAGCTGAGCTAATTAGAACCAATAAAGTCAAGCAAAAATAAATTGAAACAGGTGGAGGTGCTCTAATAATTGAAACAGGTGGAGCTGCGTAAAGTCATAAACGATGCATCAGACGTCGTGCTACATAAATATGTGTATATTAAAATTACAGAAGAAGGTACACATGTCTTGGGTCAAGCACTCATGCCTAATATACATCTCCTGTACATAGGACTGTCATTAGAAAAATGTCAGAAGATTTTTCAGATAGCCTGAGAGATTTTGTACGTGGAATTAAAACAAAAGGAAACAATATTAAACTAGACTGTACATCGGACTGGCTTATCTCCTTTCTCTGGTACATCGGGGACTGGCTTGTCATTAGAAACATGTCAGAAGATGTTTAGATAGCCTGAGAGATTTTGTACGTGGAACTAAAGAAAAAGCTAGAAACAATATTAAACTAGAGATTTTCAAGTGTATAGAGACAACAAACCATACATGAAGAAGAGACCCTTACCTTATCTGGTAATCACATAATCACATTACGAAATTCAGAAGATTTAGCTTTGTCTGCACAAGTTCCAAAAAGATAACTAACACTCACAGTAATCACAAGGAGATATCAGGAATTCTAATAAGAAATCATGAAAAAATTATGGCAGAAAGAAAAATTATGGATTACGTGACGTACCAAACCATTGCCACAATCTCTAAAGAGTACCGGTCAGTGCATCTCTAATCTGCTAACTGCTACTCAATCTTGCAACAAGAACGGTGACTGTATGAGGCTGCAGCAATCATAATCAGTTTACGAAAATTCACGAACGAATTAATTAATCGGCAAGGATTGAAATAGTACAGATTAGGGAGTACTCTTTGATTGGAAGTTCATCAGAGGAAGGGCAGCATTGTCTACAAGATCTAACCAGATGAGGGCAACAGAACTGATCTTGTGTGGGACACCAAGGCTTGAGGAGATCGGAATACCTGGTTATTAGCAGATATGACTCCCCGTGCTAATTGCCGTCGCCGTACTTCTCCCCGTCACGCCCCCCTATGCACGCTCGCCGTTCTTACGGCCCTAGCGGCGCAAACTTTGTGGGTCGTGGGGTCGTCGTGGTCCTCTAGAAGGTAGAACCGCCTCCTCCACCGGCCCTCACCGCACCGTGATCTGCCCCAGGCAAATATCTCCAAGCCCACTGATAGGAATTCTAGATCTAAGAGTGGTAGAGGGCAGGGGATAAAAGATAGAAATAGAACTACCATGACCGGCACGACGAGGACTGCTGGAGGCAACTATAAATCACGGAAGCGGAGGAGGTGGGAACACTTAGCAACATATTTTTTTTAGCGTTGGAGGCATACGTTGCAACATGGGGGTTTATGTTGTAGCGGTCAGACTTGCGTCTGATATTTTTAACGGTGTCCGGACACTGATACAGTAGCATTACCGTTGGAACGGAGGATGAAGTACGGAATAGATGTTCGTAGACATGTCTGATTTGATTGATTATTTAAAATAAAATAAAATAAAATAAGATGGCCGAAGAAGGGGCAGAAAGACCTTTTCAACGCATCGATGCTTTTTGCTTCCTCCCCAAAGCAAGCAAACCTAAAATAAAATAAAATAAGATGGCCGAAGAAGGGGCAGAAAGACCTTTTCAACGCATCGATGCTTTTTGCTTCCTCCCCAAAGCAAGCAAACCTCTAGTATACCGTAATCACAGTCACAGTCGCCATCAGTCTCTCTCTCCTCGCTCCCGATTAGGTCAGTCAAATACGCAAGGTGGCGGTGGTGGTCAGTACCAAGGAGCCTGTTCGCTTGAGAGCCAAATCAGCCAGCCAGCCAGCAGTGTTTTTCTCTCCAGAAAAACAGCCAACGGTATTTTCAGCCAGCCAAACAGCCAGGGAAAAGGCATCGTACGTGATCGAAGGTGGATCATCGGAGGCATGGCAGCAAGCGACCCCTGCCTGAGCCCGACGGCGGCGAGGAGGAGGCGGCTCATCAATCGTCGGCGTCGCAGTCGCTGGCGTCGGCGCCGAGCTCGAGTCAAGAGCGCCACTTCCAGCAGCGGCAGCAGCAGCAGATAGAGCTCGGAGGGGGCAGGCGTGGCGGTGGTCACGATGACCACTACTACTCGCCTGCTGCGCCAGCACCGGCGCGGTACCACGAGCAGGCCGCACAGCAAGGTGTGTACAGCTCCAGCACCATGGCGTACTACGACGTGGGCACACGCTCCTCCGCCGCCTCATCGCTTCAGCCGGGCGACATGGCCGCCGCGGCCGTGCCGGTGGCCACTGGGTCTCCTCATCAGCGGGTTCTGCTGGAAACGGGGGCTGCTGGTTCCTCCGCGGCTGGGCAAGCCGTGGAGGTTCAAGAAGGTACTGCTTTTTTTTTCTTTCTTTCTTTGTTTGTTTCTAATCCAATCCATGAAAACATGCATGTATATACTAATAATTCATTCACTGTACTATGGTACAACTAAACATCCAACCCATGCTGCTGCAAGCTATGGCTAGGCCTTGCCAACTGCGCTACTACCATATCATCGATCGATCAGTATAGCTAGGCGTTAGGCCTGATTATTACTAGGACTCTAGGATCGATCGGTATGCATGTTTCTTGAGCATGTCCAACAGTTTGCCAAATCAACTTGACATCCATCTACTGTTGGTAAAATAGAAAAAATTGTGCTCCAACAGTTTGGTATCCAACTTTGGCAAATTTTAGCAATTTGGCAAATCTCCCCCCTCCACGCGTATATTTTGCGCGCTGAGCGCGAGCGTGTATCCGGCTTCGTGTGCGGGGCTCTTCGTTTCTTAACGGGGCTCTTCGTTTCTTAGCGGGGCTCTTCGTTCGCTTAGCGGGCCTCTTCTTATTTTACCAAATACAAATAGCAAACTCTTAGAGATAGTCTATTTTTTTTACTTGTCATATATTTTAGCAAATTGCTAAATCATGATATTTGCCAAGTGAATTTTGGCAAACTGTTAGAGGTGCTCTTACTCCACACATCCGAGGTGCTTGTCGTCGCCTGCTGAGCCTGATTTCTCCCGAAATTGCGTTGTGCATGCAGGTACGCCGACGACGATGCGGCACTACCGTGGCGTCCGGCGGCGCCCATGGGGCAAGTGGGCGGCGGAGATCCGCGACCCGACCAAAGCGGCGCGCGTCTGGCTGGGCACCTTCGACACCGCGGAGGCCGCCGCGGCTGCCTACGACGACGCCGCGCTGCGGTTCAAGGGCGCCAAGGCCAAGCTCAACTTCCCCGAGCGCGTCCGGGGCCGCACTGGCCAGGGCGCCTTCCTCGTCTCTCATGGCATCCCCCAGCCGCTGGCGCCGCCAGTAACAGCTCCCCCATTTTTGCCACTGCCACCGTCTCCGGTGCCGTTCCCCGACCTGATGCAGTACGCGCAGCTGCTTCACAGCGGCGGCAACGTCGTGGCCAGAAGCACCGGTGATCTCGCGGCACCGGCGTCGTCGTTGTCACAGGCATCATCGTCGGTGCAGATTCTGGACTTCTCGACGCCGCAGCTCCTCCGGGGTTCACCGCCGCCTGCAACGTTCGGCCGACCGTCGATACTGACATCGGCGCCGATGTCGTCCACCACCGCGTCTTCTTCGACCAGCATGTCGGCGACGCCTCACTTCGAGGCCAGGGATAGCGGAGTAGGCGAGGAGACTGGCACTGCTCCGCCTGACTGATTTAATCTTGCCAAGCATGCCTGCCTGCCTTAATTATACTGACCAGGGTGCCAAGCTTGGTTCTTGATAAGGTCGCATTTTAGTAGGGATTCAATAGACTGTTTTCTGTCCAGAGTTAATAAATGGAAATTGGTTCCGGAGAAAAACATGATAGCTAGTCTCTAACAAATGTTTCTAGGATTCAGGGTTAGAATGAGAACCATTTCTTTGATTCTCCTATCTCCTAAAAACTAGAGAATCAAAACCACTTCTCTTCTAGAAATTTCTACGAGACTTGTTGAAATTAGAAGGGGAATCTCCATAACATTTGAATTGAAATCAGTTGAGGAGCCATTATATTCTAGCAAATGTTCACTATAGCTCCTTTGTACGTACCTAATTTGATGTCAGTTTGAGGTTCGTAACTTCTTGTCTGTTTGAAATACTGGCCAGTCGTCGCTATGGTTTTTTCATGCCACAGTCAAATAAAAAGAGTCGAATTTAAGCTTGCTCAGTTCACAGGCTGCCTAATATGGCCTTATCAACTACTGTAGCACATATCCAACGGTTCCTTTTAATTTCTCATGACTCGAATTAGTATTTAATGATGACTATTGGTGAATGCCTTTATCTCCTTACTTTACCGGTGCTTTTGAAAATGTACATGAGCTATCGTATTTTATATATAAGCAACTTAAGGATACGCATCATAGATCCACCCATATCTCCACTGTTTCATTAGTTACATCGTTACTCTTGACAACGACAGGAACGCACACATATATCAAAGCACTCGTGGTGCTATAAATTAATATTTCATATACAGGCTTCTGGATCCATCTAGACATGACATTTTTCTATTAACTATTTCTACATTACATTCTGTGTGCACTCAAATGAATTGTATAAGATCATCCAAAGTGGCTTTCACGTTTAGCCCAAGCGACTATCCCGGAATGAGCATCTCTGTTTTAAAATTTTCTATCTGAAACATGCAGGAACCCATCATTGTATCTCCCGTACCTACTCAACCAGGCTGCAGCTTCTATGTTTCCTTCTCATGCCTTCGTTTGTGTCTCCACACACTAGGAAACTATTTACCCTCTTAAATTTTTCACAAACACCCCCTAGTGATTAAAAAAGGTGTAAGATAACTAGATAGACATAAACCAACAAGGTGACAGATACAGATAACTGTGTGGTTGTAAAAAAAATAAGGTACCACGATCTAGCTAGGTGCTAGAGTATGGAGACACAGACGAAGACATGAGAAGACACAGAAGCTGTAACCACTCAACTAACCGAGTTATATAGAGCATTTGATTCCCAAATGCGGGATGCCAGGATCGTATCCAACCTATATTGGCTTTCATCTAGTATCGTGTTTCATTCAGTCCTTAGCCTTTGTCAAATACGGAGTTTTAGCAGACATTGATTTTCAAATATCAGTGTTCAAAACATTGGATTCCATCCAAAAGAGGGATTACTATGACCATTGGCTTTCGGTATGTTAGGGCATTGGTATTCGGAATTCATTGGTCTTCGTCAATCAACGAATTTTATTGCACTACTATAGAATTGGAGCGGGATAAAGTGCGACAGGTCGCGCATAGCATCGAGCGCGCGACCCGTCAAGTACACGCGCGATGCCACTCTCTGTGCCCTCAAACCTGCTGTCCTGTAGAAACCAAAAAAGAAAAAAATTATTTGAATTGCTATAACTTTGGAATGATGTATTAGTTTTTAATTCCGTCTGCACCGGTGTGTTCTACGTGATGAGGCGAACAAAATTAGACCCCACTTGCCTATATTTCGAAGAATTTTCTTTTAGTAGCAATTTATGTGTACAAATGTGCTAGAAGATTTATGAAAGAAGTTGATACAATGTAATACTAAACTGGCTACTTCTAAAATATACTAAAGTTTTTACAGGGTATGCACATCGATTGTTGCTATGGGAATGTAATAAATTTAAGAGTAAATTACACTGCAAGTCCTTAAACTTTTGGACGGTTCCCATTTGAGTCCTCTAACTAAAAAAACGTAACATCTGGGTCCTGGATCTATCTTTCCCTAGCATCAACGGTCTAAAGGTGGCTACGGACGCGCCTGCATCCGACGTGGCGCTGGATGCCGAGTTGCTGCACATTTCGCAATAACCCCCGGCCGCTGTCCTCACTCTCTCTCAATCTCAGCCCATCGTCTCTCTCCCCAACCTCTTTCTGCTCCAGCGCGGTGCCGCCGCCGCCTCCTCCCCAAGGTCAGTCACCTAGCCGCCGCAGCCTCCGGCGTGTCCCACCTCCGCTAGCGCTCATGCATACGTCGATGTCGCTTGGTTGCTCGTCTTCCTTTCCGGGTCGTCAGGGGCGGTCAGATTACAAGCTCCTTCCTCTCAAATGCGAGCTGCGCACTGGTCTGTCGCTAGTGCCATGCCCCAAGTGCGGCGAGGAGATCTTAGAGCTAGTCGCTGTGCTTGGATCTAAGGTCCCTGAGTCCATCTTTAAATGCCCTCCTTCATGAAAGAGATGTTAGTTCACAATTGAGTTCATAGATGTAGGGTTTGCCTGTAGCTGTCATGTAATGTGGTATCCAAATCCCTCTCGCAGGTGCCAGGTACTTACCTGTGGTTCCTATTTGCCGACAAGTATGAGAAAATGCTCATTGATAGGAGAGTGATTGCAATCACCGGAGTGGAGACCGAGCAACCTGTCCCTGAGCTGTCTGATGAAGTTGGAGGCTTGTAGGCAGCAGTTGATGGCGCGAACAATGTGTTGGCATGTGTCAATGATGATGTTGAGGCACTGAAGGCTACCATTGGTGGTGTAGATGCAAAGCTAAAGAAGCTAGTAGTCTTAGGGGAAATTAGAGTTGTTTTCATTGTTATTCTTGTAGTCTTTGTTGTTCTTGGTGTGATCAAAATGTTGGTCATGTAAAAATAGGAATTGTAATGTTTCAATTTCAGTTAATGCAGTGACCTGTTTCATGGTCAACTAGCTCCATTGAAATGAATGTATGTCTCTTTTTTGCAACTTAGTTTACATGAAATTGAGAGCAATGTGAACTGATACATGGAATTGACAGTAGTGTGAACTGAAAATATCATTTGACAGCAACATCAACATTTGATAGCAACATTTGAGATTAAATCAGTGACATATAATCACTGAAATAGCATCCATTACATCATAGTTTAGGTGCTTCCATTACACAACCAACACTGCATTATGTCATACTAGCTGCATATGACCTATACCTATATGATCACTGCATAAAAGCTAACTATACCACCTGGATAAAAGGCAACTATAGTGCCTGCACAAAAGTTAAGTGCAGTTGCTCCACAAAAGGCAATTGTATTTGGTCCACAAAAGCCAACTAGCTATGATGTACAAAAGGGCAGGCACACATTCCATGGTCTTTCCTACTCTCTAGATTGACCTTTCTTAGCCTTCACTGTCTTTTTCTTACTTGGGTTCACAGGCTTCTTGTTGACTGATTTGCTCCTTGATGCCCTGCCAACTTCGGTTGCTATTGTAAGGGGAATTTGCCTTGCTGGTGGGAAATTGGAAACAATGTAGGCAGGGTCTGGTAGTGGTTGACTGATTGGATTTTATCTCACATATGTGAAGCCTGATTAATAACAGAACCATCAGTTATGTAGTATGGCAAAAAATTAGATGAAAATTGTAAGATTGTTCCTGAGTTGTGGTACATCATCCTGTAGTTGTGACACCATAGGGTTCTCCATTTGGGATAGCAATGCTTCTATTTTAGCTTCTTCAGTATGGAACTCCTGAAACACTGGTTCTAGTCAAGAAAGGCAGTTTTCACCTATAGAAGGGAATGGTGTGCCTTCTTTGCACATACCTGGACATATTCTTCATCATGCCTAGGTTGCTAATCTTCATGCACAGTAGTTCTCCTTTTGGCTTTTTTAACAGGTGGTTCTCTTGCCTTCTTTGCTGCACATGTTGCTGAGTTGTGCCCAGGTTGACCACAGTGACTGGAGTGTATGATTACTCCATGTTTGGATAGCCTTGGTCCATTTCTACCTTGAACTTCATGTGGTGCTTTCCTTCTTGCCTTAGGTGGCCTTTCTACCTTCTTCTCATATTTAGGTGGCTGCACTTCTGGACCTCTAACATTTTCCCAAGAAGCCTTGTCAGAACAGGGAAGAATGTTGCAACTATATGCATTTTGGAATGCTTCAATGGAGTAACAGGCTGGCAGCACTGAGTCTTCTAGAATTCTTTCATGCCTAAGTCATGAAATTGCATGGCTACAGGGTATGCCTGTCAAATCCCACCTTCTACAATCAAAATGTCTACCTGCAATGTCAACAACATACTGCCACTCTCTGTCTTGAACCTCAAAAATTCCATTGCCACATGGTAATGCATAACATGTGTTGGACATCTCGGCATGCCTAGCTACCTTTTTCCTGATCTTGGGGCATATAACCATGCCTCCTCACTTCTCAGCCACCTCTTTCTATTTGTTGTAGTGCCTTGCCATAAGTTGGCCTTTGATCTTTTGCAGCATGGTCAAGATAGGCAGTTCTCTAGCTTCCAATATGTAGTTGTTAAAAACTTCACAAGTGTTGTTCAAGAGGATATCACACTTAGGGTACTCACTAAAGAAAGCCCTAACCCATGTGTTTGGTGACATCTTCTCTAACCAGGCATGGGCATCCTTGTTGAGCACTTTCATTTTCTCCATCTCTTGGTTCCACCTGACAACTGTACTTGCTCGTGCACACACCCATAGTTGATTCTTCAAGTTCTCCCCTTTGAAGTGGCCTTGGAAATTTGAGTACAGATGTCTAACACAGAACTTGTGTTCTGACTCAGGAAAGACTTGTTGAACAGCAGGGATAAGACCTTTCTGTTTATCTGTCATTATGGTCCAAGGTGTGGTGTTTTGTATGCCAAGATCCTGTTTTAGTGTCTCTAGGAACCACTTCCATGATGCTAGGGATTCAACCTCCACAACTGCCATGGCTACATGAAAGATACAGTCATTAGGGTCTATGCCTATAGCAGTTAGCAGCTGGCCCCCAAACTTAGTCTTAATGTGGTAGCCATCTAGACAGATCACAGGCCTGCAACCAGTGAGGAAACCCCTCTTGCATGCATCCAAAGAAATGTACAGTGAACTGAAGAAACCATTAAGGCAGTTCAGAAAGAAGGTACTGCCTAGATTTGTCTTCCTCAGTTCATGACCATAGTTCCATAGGTCATTGAATTTTTGCACTTCATCTCCATAAATAATCTTCCATGCTAGTCTCCTTGCTCTGCATAACTTCTTCCTAGATGGAGTCAAGTTTAGCTCCAATTGAACAGTTCTTCCAAAGTTGGTTAGGCTCATCTTCACATCTGCCCTAAACCTGTCCAAGTATTTCTTTGCTAACCATGTAGCAGTACACTTCTTGAGTTGCCATTTTTTCTGACAATGATGATCCCAACATAAGACTTGATCAAGAAATAGGTGAGCCTTGAGTCATAAGAAGCATACAGGTTCCATGGACAACCTGTGTCACAATGGGCTTTGATTCTGCTTCGGTCATTCTTTGGCATTTTTTCTCCACTCTTTGTTTGATATTGTATTCTGTAATATCACTTCTTAGCATTTATACTGAGCCAAACTTTATTCCTATCTTGAAAATTGGGTTATGCATATCCTTTGGCCTGAAGGTCTTCAAATTCTTGCCAGGATGTCCCTCTTCATCAGAATCTGGTAACTCCAACTCATCTTCATCAGAGGTCAGCTCATCCCATTCCCTATCTGCTTCCTCCTTCCCTTTGCCCGATTGGGAATTTATGTTCTTCCCTTTGCTAAGTACCATGCCCTTGCCTGCACTTTCATCAACCACTCCATCATCAACATTGTCATAAAATAGGTCATCATCCCCATCATCAAGTTCATAGTCACTGTCAACAAAGTCCACATCTTAACTGCCCTCATTATCAGTATTTGTTGTTCCCTCATCAACATGTATTCTAGCAGGCACCTTTTTGGGCTCAACACCTTGGGTAGTGACTCAATTGGATTGACCACAATGTCTTCCCACATATTGCCAGCAAGTGAATCGTACTGATCAAAATACAACACAAAGTTCTTAACCTTATACGCAACTTGCTTCATGATGTTTGTTTCTCCATCTGAGTCTATGATTCACAAACCAGTAGACAAATCCAGCTCAGGCAACAACCACTGAACCTTCACATCCCTAAGTCCATAATCTAGCAGCATGATCATCTCTTTAATTCTAGAAAAACACCAGTACTCCTCTTTGATATGGTCAAACCAATCTACCTTCTCATCTAGATAAACACGATTTTTACCTTAACCACAGAAAAATCCCCCATGATGCACTTCCACTGAGAACTCTTGATTGTCAGGCCCTAAACAATTAATAATAAACCTAGATTTCAGAACTGTGCCCTACCAATCCAATGAAAATTGATTCTTTACATCAAGTCCAAGTACTACAACACTAGATTGAAGTAGCACAAACTACATTCATGAAACGGATAGGGCTCGAGGACACTTACCATAATCAGGTGCTGCCTCCCCTTGCAGTCGACGTCGACTGGCCATGGTGCCGCAGTGCCGCACTGGATGCGGCGGGGCGGAACCTAGGCGGACCTGAATCCACTCAATGTGGCGCTGGTGGGAGACATCGGAGCTCCGGCCTAACATGGCAACTGAGCTTGGGGGAGGCGGCGGCGGCTCGGCGCTTGCATAGAGAGAGATTGGGGAGAGACCATAGATAGAGAGAGAGAGAGTGAACTGAGCGGGAGGGGGGTTATTGCGAAATGTGCAGCGGCTTGGCGTCCAACATCCACGGTGGCAGCTCCACGTCGGATGCAGGCACGTCCATGGCCACCTTTGGACCATTGATGCTAGGGAAAGATAGATCCAAGACTGAGATGTTACATTTTTTAGTTAGAGGACCTAGATGGGAACCTCCCAATAGTTTAAGGACTTGTGGTGCAATTTACTCTAAACTTAATATATGGTATTTACATAAAGGTACTAATCCCTAAAATGAAGTAGCGGATCAAAACAAGACAATGCAAGCTACAATGTGAAGGGCAAATTATTAAAATAAACATTACATAAGATGTCAATTAAGAGGACAAGTTATTATACAACACAATACAAAAAGTCAGAAAACATGACTTGCTACCAAACCGGGGGTATTTATTAAAAAATGATGGTGGTGGCACAAAACAAGACAAGCTGTAACCTGGGAGCAAATTATTAAAGCAAGCATTGCATAAGCTACCAACTAGAGGAACAAGTTATTATAGGAACAATCATTAAAAAGATAAGAGCAACGACAAAAAAAAGACAAGCTGCACCATGAGGGCAAATTATTAGAAGAAGCATTATATAAGGTGCTGACTTAGAGGGTAAATTATTATACAACTAAAATGTAGGATTTAAGAATACATTTGGACCTAAAAGGAAAAATAAAAAATGAAACTAAAAAATATTAAAAAAAACTTGACCAAAAACTGAAACTAAAAAAAAGTTGACTGAAAATTAAAAATAAAAAACATTAAAAAAACAAAACTCAGTCAACTGATACTAAAAGACACAATGACAAAAAACCAAAATTAAAATAACCAGAAATTAATTGAAATTGACTACTCTAAAACTTAAATTACCATAAAATAAGACTATAATTGGCCAAAAAACTAAAATTGAAAAAAACTAAGGCAGACCTAATAAAAAATTTAAAAACTAAAATTGAAATTACCGGAACTAAAAATGATAAATAAAAACTGATAACTAAAGTCGACAAAATAAGAAACACAAATGTAAAAAAAACAGAAACTAAAGTTGACAAAAAAATGAAATTAACAATAATTGAAAATTAAAGAAAACAAAAAGGAAAAAAACGACGTCGCGGTGCCACCGCTGTTCCCCTGCGTAGCGCATACATGCAGCAGCTACGTTCTGTGTGAGAACATGCAAGCAGGCCAGGCCGCGTAGGCTTGGACCGCCAGTTACAGGCTGTACGAAAAACTTCATAACTTTCTCATATGATATTCGATGAAGACGAACTTTGTACCAATGTTGTAGTACTAGATGAGATCTTTAACTTTTCAGCTCAAAATTGTTGTCTTAAGATCATTTTGATATCCAAATATGCATTACAAGATTTTATATAGTTAATACCAAAAGAGATAATATGCTCTATAGTCACGAGTGAGTGTGTAGTGGTAATAAAGGATCTCGGATGGAGAAATAACCAAAATAAAAGTTGTAAATATCAAAAAGTATGCAACTTTGTAACTCATAACTTTTTTTATTTTAAGTAGTTTTAATGCTAAAATATTTGATTCACAAGATTTTATAAAAGTTAATACCAAAGGAACCCATATGCTCTATAGTCATAAGTGAGAGAAGAGACCAAAACAAAAGTTATAGATCTAGAAAAGTTATGCAAACTTGTAGTTGACAACCTTTTCATTTGAAGTCATCTATCTAACGAAAATTACGTTTGAATTCTTACATTTGAAATTTGGACCTTTTAAACTACCTCGGATGGAGAAGCGACCAAAATAAAAGTTGTAGATCTCGAAAAGTTATACAACTTTGTAGTTGACAACTTTTCATTTAAAATCATCTATCCAAGGAAAATTTTCTCACTTTTGAAATTCAAATTCTTCAAATGACCTTGGGTGGAGAAATGACCAAAACAAAAGTTATGGATCTCAAAAAGTTATAAAACTTTGTAGTTGATAACTTTTTCATTTGAATTCATTTAGGTCCCTAAATAATCATTTCAAAATCATCTGAATATAAAATGGGGAGGACGAATATCCCAAATGGACATAAGTGTCTTATGGGTGGCATGGTTATGGGGAAAAATGCGCGAAGCCTGAGGTTGTGGGTTCGAGCACTGCCGGCAGCGAAGTGCATGTTTTCCACACGAAAAAATTGTGTGACTTCTGACTTGCATCGCGTGTGGTTGCCCAGTGGGTCCCTCCTAGTATTATTTTTTTGGCTATTTTCTCAGCGGGTCCCTCCTAGTAGGGCTCATCACTATCAATTTGGTACTGTCGGATCAAATTCCGGCAGTGATTCCCTTCTCTGCAGTAGTGTTGACCACCAACTTTCGCAAAGCACCATTCCCATACTACAAATATAGGCACATGTATTGACAACCTCATCTTTTGCACTCTTTACATTTCTCGTTAAGTCAGTTTCCAATGCACCCTTCATCTTGCTATTGTTATTGTAACCATCTTGAGGACTTACATTTCGCAAACTCGAAGCACTTTTACTTACGTTTTTGCATAAATGAAGTTACCATCTTGGGCACTATGCATTTTGTATGTTCCAAATTCTAAAGAATAGCCTGACATTCACAAATAACACAAAAGCTAGCAATTCTTTTTAGGCAAGGCCCATTTTCGCAGGATTTGCTTATCTTATATATATCACTTCGCATTTCTTTTTCACATAAATGCATCCATCATATGCATCCATAACATATCCATTCATCGCATGAGGACTTCTCATGAGCTGAAAAGGGTGCCTTAGCATCGTAAGGCTCCCAAACATCGGCAAAATACAATTGATGAGATCAAAACTAGTCAACAGCCACAGAGCACCACCTGCATCCATTTTGATCTCTTAATATAAAAATGAAATGAAAGAGCTCAGTTACTTCGTATTGCCAAAAACTATGAGCAATCAAAGCGTAGTGAAATGATAAAGACCTCAATGACTTTGTGTTGCCAAAAATACGAGCAACCAAAGCATAGTGAAATGATAAAGGGCTCAGTGACTTCGTGTTGCTAAAAATGGGAGGAACTAAATCATAGTGAAATGATAAAGAGCCCAGTGATGTTGCGTTACTAAAAATAAGAGAAACTGAAGCATAATGAAATGATAAAGAGCTCAGTGACTTCATGTTGCCAAAAATACGAGCAACCAAAGCACAATGAAATGATAAAAGCTTAGTGACTTCACATTGCCAAAAAAACGTGCAACCAAAGCACAATGATATGAAAAGGAGTGCAGTGACTTCGCATTGCCAAAAATACGAGCAAGCATCGCACAATGATATGAGAAGAGCTTAGTGACTTTGTGTTGTCAAAAATAAGTGCAACCAAAACACAATGATATAAAAAACCTCAATGACTTAGCATTGACCACCAAAAATATAGGCAACCAAAGAAAAATGTGAATCTATATTTTGCAGATTTTGTTTGTTGTTTTGATTTCGCCATACAACTTTGGCGACATCAGCGTCGCCTTTGCTAACATTTTGGTGAGGGGCTCCACCATTGAATTTGACATCATCGACACCACCTTCGCTAACATTTCGGCAAGGGGCTTTGCCACCGATTTTGATTTCATCGACTACGTTTTTGTCAACATTTTGTTGAGGGGCTTCACCAACTACTTCAGAATAATGGACAACACCTTCGCCAACACATCAGCGAGGGGCTTTGCCACCTACTTCGTTGTCATCAACTAAGACTTTGCCAACATATCACCGAGGGGCTTCACCATCGACTTCGCCATCAAAGACACCGTTTACACCAATATTTCGGTGCTGGGATTCTCCACCTACTTCGGCGAACTCGAACACCACCTTCGCCAACATTACGGTGAGGGGCTTCGCCAACTACTTCGGCGACATTGACAATGCCCTTGCCAATGTTTCGATGAGGGACTTTGACTTCAACATCATCAACTATGCCTTTACTAATGTTTTGGCAAGGGGCTTCGCCATTGACTTCGGCATCATTATCAGCATTTTGAACCACCGACTAGTGAATTTGTGTTGTGCGTTTGGCCCGGATGGTGAGCTCGGAAGACACAAAGTATTATATTGGTTTGGGCTGAATGTCCCTACGTCTAGTTCAAGGCTGCTCATGTTACCGGCTTTGAAGTTTGCAGTAGGGGTTACAAAAGGGCGAGAGAGGGACGAGATCCCAAGTCTCTAGTGTGTGTGAAGTGGAGTTGAAGTGCTTGAGTGTTGAAAATCTAGAAAGTCTTGCCCAAATGGGGCGCCCAGTCTTCCCTTTTATATACCAAGGGAAGGACCTAGGGTACACAAGGGAGAGAGAGAAAGAGGAAAAGAAGAAAGAGAAAAATAGCTTGAACATAATCGACATCGCATTCTCCATAAATTTGGAGCTAGGGGATCACCATTGGTGTCTCTGACTTCACCTTCACCATCAAGTTGGAGCAGGAGGATTGCCATCGTCATATTCAACTTCACCTCCGCTGTCAATAAGAGTAGGGGGTCACCATTGGCATCTTTGACTTCACCTTCGTCATCAATTTGGAGCGAGGGGATCGTCGTTGGTGTCTCTAACTTTGCCTTTGCCTTCAATTGGAGAGGGGGATCGCCATCTATGACATATGTGATAACAACCATGCCTACATCATCTACTTCAAGTATGTGAAAGAATTTCTCACAAGCGCCAGCTAATTAGGGCTGGCAAAAAGTGCATTGGACAAGTAGTCTGACCGAAGATGCAAGACTTGCCTAGTGCCCATGAGTGAAAGCTTGAAGATGTGTTGTGATCATCTACAACTATGTCACCCACATCGACTACATTAGTAGCTTCGGTGAAGGCTCAATTACAAAGAGAAGCTATCAAGGATTTAAAGCTAGGCAAAGGAGCAAGACGCCAAAGGCAAAGTGATAAAGATTCGAGCAAAGTCTCATCAATGATAAAAGCATCTCTAGATGATCTCTACATAGATAAGTGTCATGTGCGTGCTCTTTTCTCCATACCCTTTTTTCACTAGGCTTTTGTGATGGATTTTTTTAGTGAGGTGTACATGTATGAGTTGCGAAGGGCAATCCTCGTAGCCGGGTCTGAGTTGTAACTGGGCCACACTTAGTTGTATTCAACTATTGGGTCTTGTACTTCCGATCAAAACTGAATAGCTAAGGGGCTACTATTGGGGTATATTATAAGTTAGGGACCCCATTACTATATTTAGGGCCCAATTACATAGCCTAGGGGCATGATAGATAGTGTTTAGGGCCCGTTTATAGCCCCTAGGAGCTCTTTCATAAATACTAGCCCAACTAGGCAAAATAATAAAAACCTCCCGTCCCACCTCCCATATAAAAGGGGAGAGAGAGGGAAGGTGGAGGGGACCTTTGCCTTGGACTCATTTGTTAGTCTCTTACCTGCTCTCTCTCTCTACACCTACCTCTTATTGTTTGATCATAGATCAACACTCAATATATGTTTACTGTAATAATCCTAATACTCCTTTGGTCCTATCTCGGTGTATCTCAATGCCCATGACACAAGAGGCTTCACCAAGATCCTTTATATCGAAGTTGGATGTTGCCTCATACAACATATTCTTATCGTAATGCCTGCACTGCTGGATCTGCAAGATCATTTTTTGTTAAAATCACCTAGGTCCTAGCTTTCTAAAAGAAAAGATATTGCCAATAGCCCATAGGCTAGGTTAGGATAGCGGCCTGAGCTAGAGCTGTCGTCACCTAGCCTCCTTAAGGCAGCCAGCAACCATTAGGCAGCTGCAAGCTGTCGCTCCTCTCTACAAGCCAGTTCTTACGGCAGTTATCTCTAAGACAAGATTTTGTTTTATCACTGTCCCCATGATAGGCAAGAAGCACGGTTTTTGCTTAGGGCACCTATGCACACATGTAATAGACTTTAATTATATTACTAGATAAATACCCGTGCGCACAGGAACAGAATAACATCTGACAACCTCGGTTGAGTGGTAACCAAAATAAATCAAGGTCGATGAACAAGCCAATGTTGAGGACCGATGCGTATTGTTGCGTCAGTATTCGATGACAACAAAGGTAGGGCGCATTGTATAAGCGTTTATGTTGGTATAGTATCACGATTGCGTGGTTCTGGTCATAGGTTGGATTAAAGTAGTGGGTGCCCATCTACGAAATTGTTTCGAATTGACACTTTCAAAACTAAAACATTAATTTTATTTAGAATTTCTCTTTCCGTATTCAAAACACATTAGAGATGTGGATATTTTACAAGATGCTTGCCGTGTTGTAGTATTTATTTTCTGATGGTTCAGTAACTAATACTCATGGATTGGCCATTAACGAGTTCAACCTTAGTCATTCCATGACAGCAGCATGTCACATTTGCATGGAGAAGGCCATCTACCATCTCAAAGCCTATCTGTCGTCCTGACCGTCGATTGGCAGGATTTTGACTGTGTGTGGCCATAGGAAGCACGAGCTTGTGGTGTCTAGGAGGCTAGATGAAAGCAGTGAGGCGACCGCATCTGTAGCACCTAGAGCATTGACGATGAGCTGGGTGCAGTACTACAGAACAGGTAATCACCGCTGCAACTTTCACCGCCGGTTTGCTAAAAACTGGCGGTGATACTCATCACCACCGATTTGTATTACGAACAATTGATGAAATGATATTCACCACCGGTTCGTGTTATGAACCGTTGGTAAAAGTTTGGGTGGTTATCACCACCGGCTGGTAACACGATCCGGCGGTGATAAACCTATCATTACAGCCGGTTTGTGTTACCAACCGCGGTGCCAGTTTGTGGTACCAACCGGTGGTGAAAATCATTTCACTAATGGTCCGTAATACGAACCGGCAGCACAATAAAACTCATAACTTTTCAAACAAAGTTGGATGAAAACAAACTTTATATCGAAGTTATAGATCTCGATGAGATCTACAACTTTGTAGTAGATGACTTTTTTATTTAAAATTGTTTACGGTCCCAGAAATCTGTTTGATGGTCTTATATTTTAAAATTCAATTTTTTCGAATTATACAAACAACCTCAGATGAAAAAATAATCAAAAGTAAAGTTATATATCTCGCTATGATGTACAACTTTGTAGTTAACAACTTTTTCATTAGAAATCATTTAGAGTCTTAAATTTGTATCTGGTGTTCAAAAATTTTGAAATTCAAATTTTATAAATGACCACGGATGGAAAATCAACCAAAACCAAAGTTGTAGATCTCGATGAAAACTACAACTTTGTAGTTAATGATTTTTTTCGTTTGAAATCATTTGATGTCCCAACAGTATGGCTGAAGTTTTGACGATTTGAAATTCAAATTTGTCAAACGACCTCAGATGACAAAACCACCAACATCAAAGTTGTAGATTTCAATTAGAACAACAACTTTATAGTTAATGACTTTTTTATCTGAAGTCGTTTAAAGTTTTAAATATTCATTTTAAAATCATGAGAAGTTAGTACTAAAGGAATATACATACTGTACGGACACAGGTGACTTAGGGGCGGAGTGATTAGAGTAGCTACACCTGAGGGCACAGATCTCAGGTTCGAATTCCAGCATCGCGCAACGCGTGGATTTTTGCGCAAAAAATCGCGTGACTTGCGACCGTGCGGGGCTGGCTGGTGGCGCCTTCCCGACCGTGCTGCTGGGATTTAAAAAAATTCTATTTTTTTACTCAATTTTAGAATTTCTGAAAATCCTTATCACCACCCGCCGGTAACATGAACCAGTGCTGATAAGTTTTCATCACGGCCGGTTTCCTTAATGACAATGGACGTCACCGCCGACTAACACCGCCGAGGGTGAAAACCGGCGGGTTCTGGAGCTGGCGGTGAATACCTGTTTATAGTAGTGGTGTTCCAGCCGCCAGCCATGACAACGACGAGCTCGGATATCTTGCTTGTGGCAGCAGCAACAAGGTCTTCCATCTCGGGCGTGCTTGCGGCGAGGTTGTCGACTTGTCGTTGGCTTTCATGCCTGCGGCGAGGTGGTCGATGCCGCTGCTGTGGTTGTAAGCTTTTGGGGTTTGGGGCCACGACCTCTGCATGGGTGCGCTGCTGTGGTGACTGGTGATCATGACCCGTGTCAGCGCGCCGGACCTGCTCTCTGCCAGCGCCTGCTCTTCGTGGTGGGCCGCAGCGAGGGACCCGCTCACGTGGCGCTGCGTCGACCTCTGCGATTGTGTTGCCCTCACCTCCGATCGGCGCGATGGAAGACCGGGACACTCCAGCTCCTGCGTACCGGTCCATACTGCGCTTGTCGGCATCCTGGAGGCAGGTCGCCGCCAAGTTGGCCGAAGGGCGGATCGAGGCCGTGCTGCTCCCCGAGTTTGCAGATAAAGACCATCTCTTGTTCCTCACTGAGAGTTGAAATTTCTTGTCCCTATCCCTCTGATCTTGTCTTGCTGTTTCCCATGAGGAAATCTTGAGCGCCTCTAGTGTCTCCTCGCCGCAGAGAAGGTTAGCCATGCGGAGGAGATGTGCAGGGGCGGAGGCTCTGGTTCATGAATCAGCAAGCACCTGTCGAACTTCGCTTCCGATTCCAGGAGGTAGATGTGTGGACAGAGTCGACGTTGGAATCCGCAAAGCGGAGGGGAGGAGACGATTCTCTACACCGGACTCTGTAGAAGCGGGCGGTGGCCCGGAGTGGAGCGAGGCGATACATTAGGCACACGATGAAGACATTGGTTATTTTTTAGGTGTAGAGAAATATTAAAGCACACAAATAAAATTCAGTTTTCATGTATAGAAGGTCTCACCTCAAATCTCTTCACCTTTTCAAAATGTCGACCTTTAAAATCGAGGAGGTCAATGGTCATGCAGTGCCCATCGCCGGTAGCGTCTGCCACGCGTGAGCAGTCTTTCAAGACTCCACTTCAAGGCATATACTCTCCTCATACCAAACGGAATTGAGGGCAAAATGAGCATGAGGATCAAATTTAGTAAATTGTAGTGGTAGCAGCATTTTTCGAGTCTTCCCCTTACGCCCAAATGCTCGTATGATCTCACTCAAAGAAAAAGCCATCATTTCATCAAATTCGTCATTATGAAGGTTCCAGTCCATTGAGCATATAGTTGGCCTTGACAACCCTTTACTTGCTCATGAAAATCAATTGATGAAAACAAGTTGTTTGTTGTATATCGTTGGCTCAGGTTCCATACTTATACATAATCAAAAGCAAAGAAAGACACAATCAATATGGACTCTTCATCAAAGTGAAGAAATGAACTGGAGAAAAGCAATTGAGCCCAATGCAAAGGGGAACAAGTATAAACTATCTTTTTTCTTAGGGTATAAACATGCAAGCTTACATGCCTACAACATTAGCTAGCTGCACTTGAATAGACAAACTTGTTCCACTTCCGTCTAATTCAAGAAACAAGTCAATGGACCTCTTGGGTTCATGCTATTGCTACCAAAACTAACCTATGGCCAAAGAATAAGGACAAGAGGCCCAAACTCAAGCAAGAATTACACACAAAAAACAGTAACTCAACCTTACCGTTACCTAGGTCGAAGAATCATCTATCAACATTAAAACTAGCACAATAGATTCAAAAGAAAATGGAAGCATAAGGATAGGTGGAGGAACAAGACAAAAGGATATACTACAGCTGTAGATAATTGCTCATCAATGGATGACCAAACATCAACAAGCATGATTAAAATTATTACTCTTAAAGGCATATCAGAATTCTTAGAGTCTAACTATTTTATAACTCTAATCTGACTGAACATGGTAACTAGAGATCAGAGAGGCAATGTTAAGATTTAGAGCATAGATTCATTTAATAGTGAGAGTTAATCTAATGAAGAAGTCATCAATGAAATTATATTGTTAATAATAATCAAAATTCACCGATGGTCCAACCTAGTGCTAACACTATATTGTACCGAATGCATAAACCACCTGAGCATGCAGATAAAAAGCAATGTTGAGCATTAGTGATTTTGGAGAGAATTCTTCACCGTAAAGATAGGTCCCATTAACACATGCCTATTTGGACCTCAAACTTTGTTGTAGTTTTATACACGCATCGTAGTTCGATTGGGCTTTGAATCATCCAAATCTAAGGCAGACAAACATGGACAAACAATATGAACCAGAAGATGAGCGGCGATGGGGGCGTAGCCATAACTGGAGCTAGAATTCAACCTAGGAGAGGTCCCGGAAGAGGACAGGAGCACACATGTGTTAGATGGTCAGCTCGCCGCGTTAAGCCCATGCCCAGAATCTTCCTCTGTCAGTAATTGTAGCTCTTCTTCCCTGATCTACAAGGAAAAGGTGAGAGGAGCTATTAGGTGCCAGGAGATGTGGCGGTTGGTGGAGGAGAAGCAGCTGAGGTGACGACGGAGTGGGAGATCGACCTGTGGCAATCCCGGTGGCGATGACGCGTTATCTCACTCATGCCAGTCGAGCGGAGCGAGACGAGGGGCGGGTAGGGCTAGCATGTTGCCCTAGGCCGGACGCATTTCCGCGTGGAAAACGGGCTTGGTCAGGCCGGAGAACCCCTCTTAGCAAGCTTACAAACTAGCAACCATCTGTATTTGGCTGGGCCACTGTAAACCAATGCAATTGGAGTCCAAAAGGCCCACAACGCTACTTGGTTTTCCCTAGACCTAAGAGCAACTCCAACGGTTTTGCATTTTTTATTTGGCAAAAGATGGAGTTTGCCAACTCTCAAATCAATATGAGGAGGAGAAAAAAAGGTTATCTCCAACGGTTTGGCAAAATTGACTTGCCAAAATCTAAAAAAGGAAACCCGGCGGCGCGGGAGGGAAGAGCGCACGCGGGAGCAGTGCATGAGACGGAATGCAAAGCCGATCACGAGCTTGCATATATGCCAATCCATCTCAGGATTTTGCCAAGTTAACAAAAATGCAAAGCCCATTTGCCAAACCGTTGGATAGGAGTTTTGTAGACTTTTTTGTAAAAATAGGAATGCAAAGCTCATTTGCAAAACTGTTGGAGTTGCTCTAAGCTGCTTGGGGATTTTTTTCATTTTTATATTTATTATTTACCATTTTCCTTACAAAAACAAAAAATTGCAAATCTATAGCTATGTAACCATTTTAAACGTTTGGCTATAGCTGTTGGAAACATACTGCCATTTCAAACAGCTATAGACAAATGAAACGACTAAAAGCTTTCTAGACATTTCTTTCAAATCTTATGCAATTGAAGTCAACCAAACACTAAAATAAATACAGTGGTTCAACTACTTAACTGGGAAGCATAAATAGTATACATTAGACAAATACGAAACTGTTGTTCGCATTATTGTGGTGCCACTCCAAGAGTAGAATTTGAAACATAATAATTAGTTATACGCTAAAAACAACCAACTTTTATGTCCTTACACAATCAAATGTACTGATACAGCGTATACCTTTTTTATTTTCCAAATCAATAAACATTGACATTTTAGTTGGTGGAATGGTCAAAATAAAAGCAAGATCTTGTGGCCATTTCATTTGGCTATAGCCAATTGAGAAATGACGGTAAGGTGAGGTGAGCTTACCACCGTTTGAAACAGCCCACTTCAAACGGCTAGATAGGTATAATATGCAATTTTTGTCTTCTAGATGACTATTTTTGAAAAAAAACAAAAATATATTAAATATATAAAAAATGAAAAATATCTCAGCAGGGGCCCAATTGTATAAGAGTGCTATCCAGCAAATCGAATTTTGGTTGGAGGTGATTAAAAATACCTCCTCAAAAGTTGAGGGGGTAGAACAATCCGAAAGTGTGAGCAGTCTCTGGCCCTCCATGTGGTAGCAGCAAGCCCTTGCGGCGGCGGCGTGCCCACCCTCCTGCATCTAAGGATGAAAATGGTCGGAAACAGTATTACAATATAGAAAACGAAAGCAGTTGATTCAGGATATTTCTACATTTTAGCAATTAAAGAGTACAAAAAATAGTCAAAAATGGTTGTGAAACCAATTGAAAATGATAAATTTTTATGTTTGGCGAAATTTGGAAACGGTATCATAATATAGAAAACAGTATCTTAATATAGAAAACGAAAACGGTCGGTTCGGAATATTTCCATACCGTTTTCATCGTGGCTGCATCCTGCTTCGCTGCCTAACCCTTGTGATTCCCACGCAGTCTCCTCCCAGTGAGTGAGTTGATGGCGGTGCCTAAGAAGGTGAAGGACAAGATGTTGTCTCAACGCAGCGCAACCAGGAGTTCAAGGTGAAGGAGTCGGTGGCGATGCGGTCGGTCACACTCAAGAAATGATCGAGGACGACTGTGCCGACAAAGTCATCCCGCACCCCAACATCACCTCCCATGTCCTCGACAAGGTCATCGAGTACTACAAGAACGCCAAGCCGACCGGGCCGGGCGACGCGGTAGCCGCAACCAACAAGTCTGTCGAGGATGAGCTCATCATGATCTTTGGCGCAGGCTTCGTCAATTTCGAGCAGGCCACCCTCTTCGACCTCATGCTGGTGAGCCCCCACCCCCTCCTCTCGATACCTTGGATCTGATTGTACGTCCATTTAAAGATTAGTGGAAGATCGATGTTTGGTTTTTGAAATATCATCAGGTTAGGTTATGGATTTCTGTTGGAACTATTTCCCCCCAAGATTGTACTTGTTGAGATGCAGCGCAGCAGTGATTTCTTTTGTGATGTTTGTAGGCACAATTTACCATTATGATAAAACATTTGCTGCCCATCTGGCGTTGGTTTGGTCAAAATTTGTTTTGTTCTTTTTTGTTTGGTATGGTTGTTGCAATACCTGAATAGGGGATAATTAGGGTGGTGTGTGCCTTATCATTGACCCTTGAAATATTATCAACTAGACACTTGTTTCCCATGGATTTCACATTTGTAATATGGGTTACTAAAGTAGATTGGAAGAAAATTTGTGATCAATTTATTTCAGATACCCTACTGAAGGGTACTAGGTATGTTGTTGCTATTGTCTCCGTGCATCTATTGCTATTCATATGGTTTGTAGTGCAAACTGTTACTCTAGCTGATCAGCTTGTGAACTGCGCCTGCCATATGATCGGGCTTAGTTCTGTAACATTTCATGGCTTCACATAAGTGATGAATCTTGTGCTTGTCAGATTTGTAGCCTGTAAGTAGTTATCTGTGGGGTTCGGTGCATCTTATGTTATCTTGAGTTACCTTAAATCATAATAGTGTGCATATACAGTGTACTGAATGAACCATAAGTTGTCCTAGTGATGAATAATTTTGTGCATCTTACATAAATGTTACCAGAGTTGATCTTAAGGAGTCCATGAGATTTGGTTTAACTTTTTGCTTTGGGTACATTTGGCCATGGCATGATCAATTCTGGTGCAATGTGATATCTCGGCCCCATTTAGATCCTTGAAATTAAATTTATTTTAATAATTATAATTTAGACACATATTAATTAAGCTAATGTGGTTGCATATGGATTATATTTGTATATTATTGTTGGCTATACGAGAAAGATACTTATATGCTTATATGTTGCATTTCTACCTAGGGGAGCGAGTTGAAGAGCGTGTTATAAGTTGCAAAATAGAAACATAGAATGGTGATCTATAGAATTTCCATCTCCCACCCTATGAATTTGGGATAGCCTTATATGTGAACTTTGGAAAGTGGTGGAATGTCAAATTTCAAGCCACGTAGCCTCATTTATTAAGTAGATTTCAATTCTTCCAAATGAAAGGATCCAAACGGCCCTCAATGTTTTCCTTCACACCTGTTGTAACATCGTAGCTGAAACCTAGGAAGGTTTAAGATCAAATGGAAATAGTAATGCAATGTCTAGTTTATGGCTTGGTAGGAACATCTTAATTAAGTACCATGGACCTAATAATAATTGATTCACTTGCAGCCTTAATGTACCATGGCACTGAGGTAGAAATTGATATGATCACTACCAAAAAATGGAGATTTCATGGGAGTGGTGAATTTTTGTGAGAGTTATAAACACACTCTCATGAAATTAATATTTTTCATGGCAATGTTGTAGAAACCTTCATGAAAAAGCGTTATCGTGAAGGTGTTTGATGCCGCCATGAAATATGGTCGTTAAAGTGACGGTTCACATAAACTCTCATGAAAATTGATATCCCTGCCAGGAAAACAACACCTACACAACTCATTTTCGGCTAGACATGCTCAATTTTCTCCTTCCCGCTCAAGCCCGCCCTCTCGCTCAAGCACCAGCCAATTGGACAGCTCGAATTGTGCTCCTAATAGGCAAACCCTAACATAAATTTGTTTATCCCCCCAATCCACCGCACCCCATTCCTGTGGCTACCAGGCGACGGCGCCCCTTACCTCTCACCACCCCCCTACCGCAGTCCATCAGCCATTGCTACTTGTAACACACCAGTGGCCGCCGTTGACATGAGCACACGGTGGGTCTCAGATTTTGGAGAACAAAGGAGGAGGACAACATCAACCATGTTGGTTTCTTGATAATTTTGCGAATGAGTCTTCTCTTACAAGTCTGGGCACTTACGTGCCGTTACCGTCACTGGCTACCCAGGGCCATGCGACAGTTACAAAAGCAACTAACAACTAGTTACTAAAACAATTACAACTTCATTGCTCGAGCTAGTTACACAAGCAACTACTACACAAACAGGCACAAGATATGAATGTAATGAGCAAGTGTATAGTATGCAACCATCGAGGGCAAGAGATGAACACAAGATCTATCCCCGTGGTTTCGGTTGCTTGCCGACAACCAACATCCACGTTGTGGCGAGTCCCCAACTGATGATTCGTGCACTAACTAGCGTGACAAGCTAGATCCACAACTTGGGTGCCACAAGAATCAATCAAGTGGTGCACTCCAACCACAAGCATTCCACTATAGTTGTTCTCCGCGATCTCCCACGGGGATGAGCACAAGAGCCCCTTATAAAGCTTGATCTGAGCCGATAACAGTCACCAATAGACGCTGAACGGATTCCTCTAACTCCAAGCCAGCTAGGTGACGACAATCACCAAGAGTAACAAGATATCCAAATTAAAGCCACCATGACTATCTAGTGCCACGAGATGCAAATCAACGATGCAAATGCACTAGAAGCTCTCCAATCTCACCCAAATGTGAATCAAATGGATGCAAGTGAGTGGAGTGTGTTGCCGAGCTCTCAAAGGGTGTGCACAAGTGTTAGGAGGTCCAAGAGAGTGGCCAAGGTTGGCACAAGGGCTATTTATAAACCTACCAAGAAATACAACAGTTACCCCACTTGTCACACAGGTTGCAGGCATACCAGACCTCTCTAGTGGCCACCAAACACCTACGTTAGACGCCTCCAATAGCTAGTTTTCAACGACTGGAAAACTAGTTGTTGCCCCTGTCAGAGGTCCATTGTGCACATCCGGTGCACACTGGATACCTTCGGTAAGTGTTATCTCCCATGTACTCGATTTTAGTGCTCTCTGGTATAATGGTGCGGTGCGAGCTCCTGTGCTCACATCAGACACCTCCAGTGACCCTTTGAATTCCCTGCCCTCGGCTAGGACTGCACCGGCGGATGCCTCCGGTGGTGCACGACCGATGCACACCCAAAAGGCAATGTGCTCGGCTGAAAAACCCACTCAAGTCAGGCACTGAGTGAGAGCTTAGGTGGGCACTGCTTTGCCACACCGGACAACTCCGGTGAGTGCAAAATAGCTCAGCCGGTAGCTCTCTCTTCTCCCATTTTGCAAGCGTGCCAACTCTCAAATGTTTTGTCAAACATCTAAGCACTTGAGTTAGCATTTTTTTCAAAGTGTTTTCAAAGACATTTTCGCTTGCTATTCACATTGTCACTAGGTCTAATGCAAATACATGTAAATCAACGTCTAGTGGCACTAGATAACTGTGTTTAATTTGCTATTTTGAGCTCCCCTCTTAATAATATGACTATCTATCCTAAATCTGATCACACACTCTATTGCGTCTTGGCTAACAAAACAAAATCTCTATCTTATACCTTTGCCTTGATCATCATAGGGTTTTGTTTTTCCATTTCTTTTTTTTCAAGTGTGAACTTGCTCTAATTGGATTGATCACCCTTCATCCATCTCCAAATCTTGCTCACCACCTTGGTGTGGACTTAACCCAGCTTAATCACACAATTAGCAACAGGTTAGTCCACTAGTTTTCTCAATTACCAAAACAAAACATTTTTTACCGTGTTTAATTTGCTATTTTGAGCTTCCCTGTTAGTACGACTATCTATCTTAAACCCAATCACACACTCTATTGTGTCTTGGCCAGCAATACAAAATCCCTATCTTATACATTTGCCTTGATCACCATAGGGTTTTGTTTTTCTCTTTCTTCTTTTCCAAGTGTGAGCTTGCTCTAATTGGATTGATCACACACTTCATCCATCTCCAAGCCTTACTCATCACCTTGGTGTGGACTTAACCTAGCTTAATCACACACTTAGCAAAATATTAGTCCACTGGTTGTCTCAATTACCAAAACCAAACATAAGACTTTCAGTGTGCTAGGCCTTACTGATGTGTGATCTAATTTGGCATCAACACCGCCGATCATGGCAAAGCTTCAGACAGGTGGACCAGTGATTAATCTAGGCATTAGCCGAGATCACCTTCCAACAAAAACCAGTCCATCTTAAAAAATCTTTGAGAAGCAGCACCAAATTACACATAAATTGAAATCGAACAACAATGTGCAAACTTGTTCAAATTAGAAAAGGAATCTCCGCATCATTCAAGTTGGAATCAATTGAGAAGGGATTCTAGCCGATAATGGTTTTTCATGTCACGGTCAAATACAAACTCAAATTTAAGCATGCATGTGCTCAGTGGTTCACAGGGCCTTATCATCATATATCGAACGCTGCCTTTTCTCGAATTAGTATTTAGACCCTATTTGGCACAGCTTCACCAATAAATTCATTAGCTGTTGTGAGCCGTTGATTGCCAAGCAGGTGTGTTCAAAATAGTGAAGCTCCTTTTTTTGTGCTCTTACAAAGAGATGGGGTGGGATGAAGCTAAAAAATAGCTTATTTCAACTTCAGCCGACACATGTGGGACCCAATAGGGATGAATGCTAGATTTGACCTGCTCAGCATGCAAGCTCGGCGCGTGGCTCACAGCCACTGACGTGGCCGCCAGGGCTTGCGGCCTCCAGGGTGAGCGGCACGCGTGATGCGAGTAGGTGACCATGGGGGCACGCGACCCATGAGGAAGACAGTGGGTTGGAAGGAGTTGAGGAAAAAATGGAAAAAAGAAGAAAAGCTAAAGGCGTTATGGTAATTTTAGTGTTTTTGTCCATCATATGAAAAGCAATGAAACAGCTTAGCTTTATCGGTAGAGTTGCTCAACAACTTCATTGGTGAAGCTCAGGTGTGCCCAACGGGCCTTAATGACTATTGGTGAATATGTTTATCTCCTTTTCCGGTGCTTTTAAAACACACACGAGCTTTATAAGCAACTTTGCTTAAGGCTTCATCATGGATTGATGGATCCACATCCACCCTAATCCATTGTTTCTTTAGCTACATTGTTACTTAGACAGAAATGTGGCGCTCTAAATTAATACTATAACTCAAAAAATATTATTAACAATTGTATCTCCTCGTTAAGAAATATTTCTCACTATCAATTTGACGATATTATTACACATCATAAATATTAACACATTTTATATATAGTTGATGAAACTTTTAAAAAATTGAATACTCAAAACATGAGATTTACAAAAATGAGATGTGTAGTTATTTGGGAAGGTGGCTAAGGGCCCCTTTGGCACAGCTCACAGCCTGTCGGTGGTTGGAATTACCGGCTAGTGAATTTCTATTGTCGCTCGTTTAGGCTCAGATGGTGTGCAAAGAGGACACGAAAATGTATACTGGTTTGGGCCGAATGTCCCTACGTCCGGTGGCGAGTTGCTCGTGTTACTTGCACTTTGGTCTGTAGCAGGGATTACAAACGGTCGAGAGAGGGATGAGCAAACAGGTCTCTGGTGAACGTGAAGTGGAGTTGAAATACCTTTTGCTGGGTGAGAAAAAAGGTCCCCCCTGAGTCCCCAGGGCCTGGGGGCTCCAGGGACCCAGAAAACCCCCCTGAGTGGGGTGCCAGGTCTTCCCTTTTATAGGCCAAGGGAAGGCCAGGCGTACACGAGAAGAAGGAAAAGAAGAAAGAGAAAGAACCGAGAGAGCCTGTTCTAGGTGCCGCGCTGTCTTCCCCCTTTAGTAGGGGTGCCCTGGTGTTGTAGCTGTTGATGGAGATGTCTCCATGTCGCAATATCGAGGGTTATGTAGACGGCTCCACGTCGTGGCCCTGTTTGTTGCTGGTACCATGCTCGGGCGTCGTCGGCCGGTCATGGCGCCCCGTTTCACCGTGGTTGATGCCGCGAGCGACGTGGGCCCCCTAGGCATGGCTAGTCGTGGCTGCGGGTCATGTCGAGGCGTGCCCACTTCCATCCAGTGTCGGAAGTGTGACTCCGGTCTCGAGTTCTTATGTTCGTGGCAGTAAATGAGGCATGAGCCTCCGTGGGATTCGCGCCCCTGCCCATGGGTAGCCGTGCACCCTTAGGGTCGGGCGAAACGGGACTCCCCTCCTAGGGTTCGGGCGAGGAGTGACCCGCTCCCCAAATGGTCGAGTGAGCCATACCCTTCCTTCTAGGGGTCGGGCGAATTCACGATCAAGCCTTCTGACCGTCCGTTAGATCTTGACCGTTGGGGGCCGTGGGTTCCCCTTCTTTGGGTACCCTAAAATTGGTACCCGACAGTAGCCCTTGAGCCCCTGAGTGATCCAGATGGGATTGCTCGGGGGTTTTTTTCGATTGTCCGAGGATGTGCACGAGCGCACCCGGTGGGTGTAGCCCCTGAGCCTACGGAGGAGTGAGTTACTCCTTCATAGGCTTTTTTCGCACGGGGAGACTTTGAGGAGTTTGTTGCGGCTTGCCAGGGTTCCTTGACCAGGTTGTAAATGTTGATTCGCCATTGTGCGACCCCAAATCTGATCTCCTTGCGAGTCTGAGCCCCCGAGCCCCCGTGTGGAGCAGGGATCCAGTCAAGGGGTCGGCTTGGCTTGTGATCATTCTTCCTCAAGCATTTTCTTTGGAAAAATGGAGGGGTTGAGCCGTACCATGCTTTCCCTCATTGGGCGAAGCATGGTGCTTGGCGAACTGCTAACGGGACAATTCGGGTGGGGCCCCGGTTCCCATTCGCGAGGACCCGGCATGGGTCGGCTAGTGACCGATTTCATATTCCTGACGGCTAGTCCATATTGTTCCCTAGTCCGTTCGACCGGTCTCGAGGGCTCGTCGCCTTTCTTTGAGGAAAAACCATGGACCGTGCGTGGTCAAGACCCGAACGTGGATCAGGATGGCTAGGGCACCCATGTACCCGGGTAACGGCCACTAACGAGCCTATCCCTTTCCACCCCTCGCTCTGAAGGCACTCAGGGGCAGCTGTCAAAAACCATCAGTGAGCCAGCCTCTGAACTCCTGGGCCTTCATGGGCTGTAGGAGCTTTTTTCAGCTCCGTATCCTTCTTGCCTGTAGCGGCTCGTGGCCCATCAGGGCAAATGAACCGTCATCCGGTGCATCCTTCGAGGGAGCGACCGGGGATGGCGTGTGCATGGTTATCGAAGGGGTATGATGACAGGACACAGCAGGCGTGCGCGATCTAGGTGAGTGGTTCGCCTTCCTGCCCTACCTTCCCCTATAAGTGGATAGCCTCACCTCCTGTCTCAGGTCCCCTTAGCTGCAATCTCGTAGCATCCGCTTCCCCGCCACTAGCACTAGGATATCCTGTTCCCGTCCTTCCGCCGCTGCTCCGTCCTTAGTGCTAGAGTATTCCGTCCTCCTTTCTCCATGGAGTCGTGGCATCACTCCAATATCCTCCGCGCTCACATGGAGACCCTTGTCAAGTGCGGGCTCCTCTAGGCAAAGACGGAAGCGCACGAGTGGGTCATGCCCGGTGACGAGGAGGTGCCGATGGCTACGTCATCTCCTTCGTGCCATTCCACAAGCGCGGGCTCGTGGTCCCCCCACCGATTCTTTCAAGGGTTGTTGCAATACTATGACATTGAGTTGTAGCAGCTGAACCCTAACGGGGTTCAGCACATCGCCCCCTTCGTCGCGCTGTGTGAGGTGGGGTCGAGCCTCACTTCGAATTGTGGAGGTATTTCTTCTCCATTTCCCTATAGAAGAAGATGGGGAAGAAAGGGGAGGACCTATCGGTGGTGATTGGATGCCTGTGCATTCACCTTCGAGGCCGCCGAGCGTATGAGTACATGGCCACCGCCCTATCAAAGTCCAACAAAGGGTGGCACAAGCAATGGTTCTACCTAAAGAATGACGCCAACGCCCCCTGCCGGTCTTCACCGGCCGCATGATCGAGGAGCCACTGGAGTCATGGGGATGGGGCCCCGTCGATGAGAAGAAGAGGAGGCTAGGTGACCTCCTCAAGCCATCGCGCTTTTGAAGCGCCACAGTCTCCATGCTACCGGCGTCGTCGAGGCGTATCATGCGAGGAGGGTAGCGCCACTGATGGCGCGTGTGCTCCTACTATATCAGATGACACCCGAGGCATTGCTTGAGGGGACGGTGCTTTCCCAGGAGCCGCTCCGCAACAGTGAGATTGAGCAGCGCATTCGGGAGGCGTTGGAGGTGGATGCCGCCAAGTTTGAGTTCCCGATCCCAGGACACCCCTTGATGCGCCTAGAGCCTGGCTTCGTCTAGATGGTATGCTTTTCGTCTGTTTTACTTTCCTAGCCAGCCTTTCCCTGCTTGCCTAGTGATAGGTGCCGAAACGATGCAGCCCGGCTTCGTCGCCCGAACCTCCAATGCACCGTTACCGGAGGACACAATCGTGAGGGCGGCGAATCACACCGCGACTGAAGAGGCAAAGAAGAAGAAGGATGAGGAGAAGGCGAGGAAGGCAAAGAGGGAGAAGGTGAAGCTGGACCGGAGGAAAAGCACCAAGGGTCGGAGGGAGAAGAGGACGAGGAGGAAGAGAGCGATGACGAGGAAGAAGATGACGAGGACGAAGAGGATGATGACACCGAATGGGATGCTGTAATAGAACCGACCAATTATACGAAATTAAGTAAGAAAATCACCGTCGGAGCAGATAATTTAACAAACTTAAGCCCGTATAACCCGGTAGTCCGTGAAACCACGAAGGATTTTAATTCAACCAACATACAAACCAAGATCGTACAAGTTTAGCAGCCATAGTCACATATTACATAAAGTTCGCAACATCATTGAAATACATTGGAGTTTAAAACACAAAGTTATTACAAACCAAGTTCATAATAAAGTAGCAGAAGCAAATAGTTTTGAGACTTCACACACGCACTTAGTTCGAATTACAGTGCCAACTAGTAGTCATGTCCAACAAAAGTATCAGGTAAGACGTACGGAGTGACCATGCCCATGGTCCTAGTTGTCGTCCATCGCGGGATATAAATAGTTGATGCAATATCCATAGTACATCTATCCATCTGCAACAACAATGGGAACAAAGCCCTGAGTATGAGAATATACTCAGTTAGACTTACCCGCCTTAAACGGAAATAAAGTGACACTAAGGTGTATGCAAGGCTTTCTTTTAGTGGGCTAGCTGACTCATTTGTGAAAAGCATAAGTTATCTTGAATAAACCATTTTAGGTATTAGCATCATCTTTATTATAACCTATCACTCTAAGTACGCACCTATGCTATAGCAATCACTTGATTAACCATTAACATCAAATTACCATCTCCAGTTTAGCATTTCCAACATTATTCATATAATCGTCCGGGTTCCATCATCATTACTACGATGCTGTAGCTCGAGTCAAGTGCTCATTATCTAGCAGCGATGGCGATTCAAATCGATTCCTAACCAGCTGGTGATTTATTTATCACACAAACCACACTCACCGATTAAGTAAGTTACAGGTCACCAATGACACTATTTTGGTAAACGTCACGGGATAAACTGGAGCCGCAATACCTAGGGGCCGCCCGATTGCCAGGAATCAAGCCACGCCTACCCTTGGGCTCACTCTTCGCGCCCCTGTCACATCCCCATCAGCACCAATACGCGCACCCATGTAGATCCTGGCCCAAATAGCGCCACTAGCTTCGCGGTCGAAAGATACTTTATTTGGCCAACTAAATATGAGGTGTGCATTCAACATGACAAGAGGGATGAGCAACGATCAGTCCTTAACCGACACAGACGGAAACTACAGGCCCCCAGAACCCTGTCTGGTTGCATAACAACTATTTCATCCGGTCTCCAATTATCCACCAACACTTGGTTATTTCCAAGATATCATCCATTCCATAGCTAAAGTATTCTAGTAACCACTTATAGTTGCCGGTGACAGGAAATCACCGACCGCTACCGATCTAAGCAGGGCTAAGCATTTAACGCGGTCCTATACTTATCAGGGTATACAGACATAACAAGGTAACAATGATATAATAAATGCATCAACGGTTTCACTCAACTCCTACAACTTAATGCAACAATATATATAGACCTTATATAATTAATTGTTTTTATAAAGTAGAAGACTTATAATGCTCCGGGGCTTGCCTCTTTCGAAGGAACTAGGCTGATGGTCCACACACTCGGGCAGATCCTCTCCTTGCTCCTCGGCCTCGGGCACCTCCTGTGCTTGGATCTCCTGCTGGTCGACCCTAGCCTGCTCCTCTGGCACTGCTACTGGAAGCTCCTTCTGCGATCTTGTATGATGCATATGGATGGGTGACTATGAGAAATGTGCATAGGATGAAAATGATGTATGATGAAACATGGATGCTTGCATATAGATGAGCAATCTCATTTCTATTTTGCCGAGTAGGTTCAAATCCCTTCTACTAGGTAGTCAACACATCCAAGAACATGTACCATAAGCACATGTCATCTACTGTATTCTCTTCTATTACTAACTACCATCATATACCGCTAACCACCATGTAACCACAAACACACGCACTATTATACTAACACCACAAGTACTACCCTAGCATGCCAAGTCATACCAGCAAGTTATTTAATGCTTCAAAGATACACCAAAGTTACACAATTAAACTAATCATACAATAAGAAGGTTATTTTTATTTCATTTTAAACTAAGATTACAACAGCAACATGTATTTTTAGTGTATAGAAAAATCTAGAAAAATTACAGTAGCTTAGTCATGCTTAAGATAGCCTACCATAAAATTTTCATTACATTTGGATAAGTATGACAACCTACACAAAAATAGAAAAAAGCATGGCATAAATACGCATGAAAATACTCTGTACTATGAAAAGTGTCAAACAAAAGATTTAATATTTTTCCTATCATCTATACAGTATACAATCACTGTACAAAAAGTTTCACCTACATGTTTTATACATATTTTTGGCTCTAGCAATTTTACAAAAAACAGCAATTAAATGCACATAAATTAGATAGACATATTTCTCTACATAACATGTATGTCATATATTTTTCACAGAAAGTACAACACATGAATAGAGTAACAAAATTGGAATCATATTTTTCTGAGACATATATGATTTATTACACATTTCCTAAGATATCAGCATATATAAAGTTTTAAATAAAGCTATATATAAAAGTATCATAAAATCAATATGCAACATTTTTAACATGTAGATCTGACAGCATGGATCACAACAAAATTTGTTTCAACAAATTTGGAGCTATTTTCATCAAGATATGATTTTTGGAAGCATTTTCACAATTTCTGGAAACATTTCCATTAAATCCTTTTATGAAAAACCTGCCCTGAAAAGCTAGGTGCACCCCGCAGCTTCACCCCAGATTCACACAGAGAGACAAACAGGCGGGGCCCGTGGGTCAACTGACCCCACCGGTCAGCCGAAGCCAAGGCGGGCTCGTCGTTGACTGCGCGGAGCTCGCCACCAACGAGCTCTCCGGCGACATGGTTTACCCCTACTTGCTCTACGCGACGAGCCACACCCGGTCGGCTAGGACAAGGCGGTGTGGGAGCACGAGCGTGAGCTTGACGGCGGCAATGGTGGCTCGGCGGAACGGCTTGCCGACGTTATGCTGACCCCGGCCATGGTGAGCCGAGTAGAGCTGCGCTGCGTCTTCGCGGTGCCAAGACGAGTGTGAAGTAGGAGAAAGCGGAAAGGAAGAGGAAGCGGAAGGGCTCCGGCCACGGCGGCCATGGTGGACGTGGAGGAGAGGAATGCCCGATTGGGCTTTACCTCGGCGTGAGCCGCGCTGCAAGCGCGAGCGAGGGATGGAGCAGAGCCAGGCAGAGGCGCGAGCGAGGCAGATTGACGGCTGGTGCTACAATGAGGGCGCACGGCGCCGGCGAGTCCCGTGGCGGAGCTCGCGACTGGCGCGGGTGCTACTGCTGCTCACGGCTGCTGCTGAGCATGGCGAGGCGGAATGGAGTGAGTGGAGTGAGGCAGGGCGAGCTAGGCACGGTTAAGGCGAGCGCGCGTCGCAGGGGCCACCGAAGCGCGGGGCGGGCCAGGCCGGCTTCGGCCGTGGGCCGAGAAGGGAGGGCGTGACCCATTAAGGCAAGAAAAATTCATTTCCTTTTTATTTTTCAAACCACAGCACACAAATCTCCATTTTTGGGCAACCAAAAATCATTTTCAAAAAGTGACTCAAAAACAAAAGTTGTTCTAAATTTTGTGATCTTCAACTTTGCCAAAAGGAGCAAAGTCAAAATCCTAATAGATTTTAAAATAAAGATTTAAAGTTGATTTTAAATCAAAACTCTAATTTTTTAGATTATTTTTAAAAGCAAAATTTGAGAAAATTTTGAATACAAACCTTGCTTCAAATTGTTTGCTAAACATTTCTAAGTTGTTCATTTACCCAAACAAACACGTACAAGGCATAATAAGCATCAACATAATTTTAAATCTGCTAAAACAACACATTGCAACATGTATGTTTCGTTAACATGTTTCAAGTCTATATTTCATGTGATGCCTATCAATGCATGATTATGCTTATGCACATGATTTGCAAATGCTAATGCAAGCCTAACACTAGGGTGTTACAGACGTGCCATAGGATGACGTCGCGGACCTGTCCCTGCCACAGTCGATGGGTGAGGTGCTGGGTTTGTCCTAGCGGGCGTTGGGGCCCTTTTCGTATCATGTGGAGGGCAAGGGGCCCTTGGAGCCATCGGAATCGGGCCACTCCGCGCCGTCGGGACCCTCCGAGCCGAGGGAGGGTCCAAAGTGGCAGCGCGCCGATGAGGAGCGGTCAGGGTCAGGCGGGCCGACCCTAAAGCATCGTTGTCTGGTGGCGCCGGGGTGAGTCAAAAATTCTTCACTCCTCCTATTATGACGAATCTCGCCGATGCTTAAGCGTTGCATCTCCTGCAGTGTTGGTGGACACGGGGTTCCTTTGCAGCTCGCGCTGTAGAAAGTCCTCGCACGCCGACCGACCTGCCAAGAGCCAGCCGACGCCGTGAGGCAGGGAGGGTTGGCACTGGGGCATCCTCGTTGTCATCTGCGAAAGCGCCACTGACAGCGGCAGTAGCATCCACGAAGCAGGCAGAAGAGGGTGCGCGAGAGGTGCCCGTGGAGGGCGTGGTGCGGCCGGGCACGGTCGTGACGTCGCAGACAGAGGTGACAGCGTCCATGGCCGACGTGCCACGGCCGGGTGTGGCGGCCACTCCTCAGGAAAAGGTGGCACAGGTTGTGCCGCCGCCTGCGTGGACCGAGGAGGGCGTATCTGAGCCATCCACCGAGAATGGGGTGGCAGGTCAGGTGTCAGTGTCTGAGCCGCCCACCTTAGCTACCAACGGGTAGACTGTTCCAGGGGAGGCATTGCCGCGAGAGAGGCTGGCATCGCCTGGCGGCGGCGAGGGCCATCCCGGGCTCTGATCCGCGTGGGCAGTGAGCCGCACACGTGGGGTGGCCCTCGAATCCGGTGCGCCGAGAGGCAGAATCTCGAGTCGGCGTTCTTCATCCTTGATGACGAGGAGGCGAGAGACTGGGGCACTATCCAATCAGGGGTCGGGCTTGTGGTCCGTTCCCTAACTACCACATTGGATTCACTCCATGACGTTGTTGCCCCGGTTGGTCAGGTATGACGTGTTTGTGTTCCCGTGCTCCATTCGTTCTTCGTGCACTTCTAACCCGTGTTTCCCTCGTAGTCCCTCATGGAGTGCAGCCATGACAAGTCCCGGTTCCTCCGCCGTGAGAGGGACGTTTGGGACTACCTCGCCGAGGAGGCACGGCTACGCGGGGAGCTGGCGGTGCAGTTTGCTTCATGGGGTAGAGTAGAAGTAAAATTCTTCTACAAGGTAGTCAACATCATCCAAGAACATGTACTCTAAGTACCTGTCATCTACTGCATTCTCTTCTACTACTCCCTCCATCCCAAATTATAAGACGTTTGACTTTTTTGACACTAAGTTTGACCACTCGTCTTATTCAAAAATTTGTGCAAAATATCAATTCTTTTATCGTGGCTTGGTATATTAATAAAAGTTCCTCAAGAATGACTTAAATTTGACTATGTTTGCACAAATTTTTTGAATAAGACGAATGGTCAAACTTGGGATCAAAAAAGTCAAACGTCTTATAATTTGGGATGGAGGGAGTACTAACTACCATGGAGCCACACATAAGTACTACCACACTAATACTACAACCACCATACTAACATGCTAAGTTACCACATCGGGTTAAAATGCTTCAAAGATACACCAAAGATTCACTAATTCCCTGATCATGCATAAAGCAAGATTTAATTAAACCCTAATTAACACTAGGTTTGAATAGTAACATCCATTTTGACAGCACAGAAAAATCTGAGAAAATTACCATAGCATAGTACTATTCTAAGTAGACTACCATAAAATTTTCATGGCATTTGGATAAGTAAAATGGCCTACACAAAAATGACAAGCTATGGCATAAATATGAGCATGAAAATACTTTGTATTATGAAAAGTATGAAACAACAGATTTAGTATTTTCCCTAGGTTCTACATAGTAAATAATCACTGTACAAAATTATCACATGCATGTTTTATACAAATTTTGCTCTCTAGCAAAAATAACAAAAATCAGCCATAAATAGCACTTGAACTAGACATCACTATTTTCCTACAGAACATGCATAACATATATTTTTCATGTAAAGTACATCACTAAAGAAGATTAACAAAACTGAAACCATATTTTTCTGAACTTCCTATGATTTATTATGCATTTCTTAAGAAAATAGCAATTTCAAGAATTAAATAAAGCCCTATATAAAAGTAGCACAAATTTGACATGCAATATTTTTCTATTGTAGATCTAGTCATGAAGAACACAACAAAACTTGTTTCATCATTTTTGGACACATATTCTTCAAGATATGATTTTTAGAAGCATTTGAACAAATTGTGGAAATCATTTTTCCTTAAAACCAAAAATCACACGAATCCTAAATACTACGAGCACCCGGTGCAGTGCACCCAGATCCACAGCGGGACGCTGCAACTGGGCCCCTGGGTCAACTGGACCCCATGGGTCAGTCGCACAGGGGCAGAGGCGGCGCTGACCAGCCAGTCCTCGTCGTCGGCGAGTCCTCCAGCGAGGGGGTGACCACGGTCGTGACCTACATCGTGCAGCGAGTCCAACGGTGTAGCTGGCATGGCCTAGTGTGCTCGGGAAGGATCTCGTCATCGCACATGGTGGAGCGGTGGTGCTGCTCCCCGGTGGCCAGCCATTCGCGGCCGAGAGGGGGCACGGGGTGAGGTGCAACGGCTTCACGGTGCTCGGTTGGTGCGAATGCGCGTAAGAAAAGGGGGGAATGATGAGCGAAAATGGGAGCTCATCGCAACCAAGAGCTCCGGCAAGGCATGGCGGAGCTCCAGTGAGAGATTCCGGGCGACCCGGGTCTTACCACGGCGAATGGAGGCAGGCACCAGCTGCGCAAGGGCGAGGCGAAACCGGAGCAAAGATGTAGTGGTCGCTGGTGGGCTGGCGTGGCCAGAACGCTCGTCTTCGGCGAGCTCGGCGCAGCGGAGCGGCGTTGCTGTGACTGCGGGCGCGTGAGACACAGGGAGGGGGACAAGGCAAGTGCGGGGTGGCGTGTGGTAGGTGGGGCGCGGCGCTGTCGGCCCTTGAAGGCCGTGCGGGCGTGGTCGGAGCGGGCACCGCCCCTTGCCGCCGGTGGGCACACTCCATGCGACGCGCGCGGGCAGGAGCGAAGCGGGACGCGGCGCGTGGGCGAGCGGCGGGGAGGTGTGCGTGGGCCTCGGCCAGCGAAGTAGCTTGGGCCGAGAAGGGAGGGGCGCGGCCCGTTAAGCAGAGAAATTGATTTTTCATTTTATTTTCAAATGACAGCGCATTCAAATCAAATTTTGAGCAAAATTCAAAACAATTTCAAGCCATGACCCCAAAATGAAAGTTGCTCAGAAAAATATACTCTACAACTTTGCTTAAGGGTGCATCTTGAAATTCTGTATAAATTTTGAAATAGGGATTTAAAGTCCATTTTAAATCAGAAACCTATTTTTCTAAGTTATTTTTAAAAGCAAATTTTGAGAAAACTTTGAATACAAAACTTGCTCCAATTTATATGCTAAACATTTCTATATTATTTGCATTGCCAAATAAATATGTTTATTGACCTATCAAGCACAATCATGGCATAGTTTTATTTAAACAAACAAATGCAACACTAATGTTTCAAGCCTATGTTACAAAGGTTTCAAGGCATTGTTCCAATTATTATTTAACATGATTATGCATGCATGATGATGATGCTTGATGGTGCATTATGATCATGATTTACAGTGCCTAATGCATGCTTAACACCAGAGGTGTTACAGTCGAGGACGTCTCTGCCGGGCTCACCGTGGAGGTCGCTCAGGATAAGGCAAAGATCCACACCCTAGAGACTGAGGTGTCTCGACAGAGAGGGAAGATTGATAAACTTCGGCTGAACATCACAGGTGAGTCCTCAGGTCCCGTGTCGTTCCTCTTCCCAGTTCTGAGGTGCCTTTTTGACATGGTTGGCATAACAGCTTGGGCAGGCCTTGAAGGTAAGCTCACAAAGGAGGTGGTGAAGAGCCGAGACCTAGGCGGCTCCATCTAGAAGGAGCATGATGAGCATGAAGCCCTACGCATCGCCGTCGGCCTGGCTTGCGACGACCTCTCGCTGACCCTGAGCCAGAAGGGAGCTCCCTCATGGTTCGTGCCACCCGGATCACGGACCAGGCGCGTGAGACCGCGAGGCTTGCGCTTGGCTTTGGCGTCCATCAGTTGTTCGTGATCGCGCGTTCTCACTACGCGAACATCGACTTGGTGGTGATGAGCCAAGGCTACGCGCCCGGCTACACCGAAGCCCAGTTGGACGAGATCGAAAAAGCGGTGGCCTCTCTTGCACGAAATTTAGCGAATCAAATAGAGGATGAGATTGTCCCTAAGTGAGTTGAGGTGTGGTGCCCAGGGACTTGTAATTTGAACAAGTGTTTTGTATCGAGTTCAATCGAACAAATATTTAGTTTTAGTCGTTTAAACTCTTGTTCCCCTTTGACGTAAAAAAGTCGACGCGATCCGATCCCTCCCAACGCTAGGGTTAGGAAGTTCATGGCACAGGCGACAAACTCTGATCGCGCTGGTGAGCGAATGGTACGATAGCTGTCGGGGCATAAGTCTTTCGCAGTCCGACAAGCTTTACTCGGGGTTTGTTCCCGCGACTCCTACCTCCGAATCCTAGAGTAAGGAGGGGTCGGTTGCAAAAGTGGTGTTCATGATTACTAGATATTCATAACGGTTCCTCCGAATGAGGCTCGACTCTGGCCATTGCCAGGGGTGGGTGGTGCAATCCGATCCATCCCGACGCTAAGGTTACAAGGTTCGAGGTACGGGCGAAAGACCCTAACTGGAGAGCAAAAGCACCGTAGCCGCTGGGGCGTGGGACTTTTCGCAGTCCGCCTAGTTTTACTCAGTGTCTGTTTTCCATGGCCTCTCGCCTTGGGCCCAAAACATAGGAAAGGGTCGGACGCAATGAGTGTTCCTGAATACGCATGCTCCCTTACTAGCCCCCGAGTGGGGCTCGACCCTAGGCCGTTGTTGGGGGGTCGAGCGATGCGATTCAGTCCATCCCGACGCTAAAGTCATAAGGTTTGAGGTGTGGGCGAAAAAGACTCTGATCACGCTGGAGAGCGAAAACACTATAGCCGCTGGGACGTGGGTTTTTTCGCAGTCCGCCTAGTTTTACTCAGCGTTCATTTCCCACAGCCTCTTGCCTCAGGACCTAGACGTAGGAAGGGGTCGGACGCACAAAAACCGAGGATACGACAATGCAACCGACAAGGGAAAGTACTTCTTGATTTTTAGAAACACAGTTTTCCACAGATATATTACAACCCGAGAGAAGCTAGAGTCAAAAACAACGTATCTGCTTGACATCCGGTACATCAACGAAGAGTTGGCCACCGATGGTCTTGAGCTTGCAGGTGCTTGGTCGAGGCACCTTTATGACGGCATGTGGTCTTTCCCATGGCAGAGGGGCGGGATGCGCCGAGGAGAGCGTTTCCCCCGGCGGGCCGTGTTGTGTCGTTGGCGGGAGGAAGGAAAGTGACGCAAGTCCTCCTAGGATGACCGAGGTCCTAGGTGAACTGAGAGTTGGCGTTCCGGCCACACGTGGTTGGAGTCGAGCTGGTTGCTCCCGGGGGCGCGGGCCTCCAGAGCGCGCAGTTCGTGGCTTCTCGAGGGCCTCGACGACGATGTTGAGGGCGGTGGAGCGCAGAGGTTGGACTCGGGGCGGGAGCCCGCGTCGGTCCTCCCTCCGCTATGGAAAGGAAGGCCGGAGTCCTAAAATGCTCGCCTATACCCGGGGTCTGGCTTACGCCATGGTTAGCCATCCGCGGCCGACGAAGACGACGAAACGCGCAAAGCCCCTACCTGGCGGGTTAACTATCGATGTTCGAAATCACTGACTAGTGAATTTCTATTACTGCGTGTTTAGGCTCGGATGGTGTGCAAAGAGGACATGAAAATATATACTGGCTCGGGCCAAATGTCCCTACGTCTATTGGTGAGCTGCTTGTGTTACTTGCACTTTGGTCTGTATCAGGGGTTACAAACGATCGAGAGAGGGATGAGCTCCCAAGTCTCTAGTGAACGTGAAGTAGAGTTGAAGTACCTTTCGCTGGGTAAGAAAAAAGGTCCCCCCTGAGTCCCCAGGGCCTGGGGGCTCCAAGGGCCCGGAAAAACCCCCTTGAGTGGGGTGCCAGGTCTTCCCTTTTATAGGCCAAGGGAAGGTCAGGCGTACACGAGAAGAAGGAAAAAAAAAAGAAAGAGAAAGGACTGAGAGAGCCCATTCTGGGTGTCACACTGTCTTCCCCTTTAGTAGGGGTGCCCTAGTGTTGTAGCTGTTGATGGAGACGTCTCCATGTCGCGATGTCGAGGGTGATGGAGATGGCTCCACGTCGTGGCCCTGTTCGCTGCTGGTGCCATGCTCGGGCGTCGTCGGCCGGTCGCGGCGCCCCGTTTCGCCGTGGTTGACGCTGCGAGTGACGTGGGCCCCCTAGGTATGGCCGGTCGTGTCGAGGCGTGCCCACTTCCATCCAGTGTCGGAAGTTTGACTCTGGTCTTGGGTTCTTATGTTTGTGGCAGTAAATGAGGCATGAGCCTCTGTGGGATTCGCGCCCCTGCCCGTGGGTGGCCGTGCGCCCTTAGGGTCGGGCGAGGCGTGACCCGCTCCCCAAAGGGTCGGGCGAGCCGTACCCTTCCTTCCAGGGGTTGGGCGAATTCGCGGTCAAGCCCTCTGACCGCCCGTTTGATCTTTACCGTTGGGGGCCGTGGGTTCCCCTTCTTTGGGTACCCTGAAATTGGTACCTGACACAGCCCTAGCTTCACTTCCAGCTTTTGCGGAGCTCTACCATACATTTAAAATATAATTGGATTCTGGTGAGAAGTTGACGAGAATCACTTCTCCATTTACACTACGAGCTGGGAGCTTAAAAAATCCCCACTCTCCATAGCTTCACGCTACTCCCCATTCATTTGCCACAGAAATCACTTTAAAATTGATTCTCACCTGCTTCCCAGCAAGAATCAAGAAATGAAGCGCAAAAATCAAGGAGTTTTTTTTAGAAACAAAAAAAAAAGAAGTGAAAATCTATTAAAGTGGCCCTAAGCGTGAAGCCGGTACCTGGCAGCAGCTCTACTTGTGAAAAGGCCCAAACGTCACAGAACACTTAAGGCCCATGGGCCAGCATCTTCCGTGTTCCTCTTCCTTCCTCTTCCATCCTCTCGTCAGCAACACGCACGCGGCCCCTGCATCCGCGATCTCCCCACCAGGCCACCAAACCGGAGCAGGGAGCACCCGATCCTCGGAGGCCGGACCCGGCGAGAAGCGAGCGACCGCAGCCAGCTCAGGTCTCCTCTCCATCCACCATGCTCAGGGTCGCGGGCAGGCGCCTCTCGTCCGCTCTCGCCTGGCGCCCCGCCGCCGCCGGCACCCGGGGCCCTTTCGCCGGTACACTACCCGGCCGCGACGACGACGACACACGCGACCGCAGGGCGCGTTTCGCCATCGACTCTCCCTTCTTCGCCGCCGCCAGAGGTACGTGCTGCGGTCGCTCTTCTCATCCTCGCTCGGCTAGATTCGGGCGGGATGCCATCCTGTCCCTGCTCCTAGGGTTCCGGAGCTCGCGGTACCTGCGGCTTTTCGATCCATGGTATCTGATCTCGGTGTGAAGCGGGTTTGCTTATGTGCTCTTAGGGTGCTCGTTGATCTGTGTATCCTCCGCCTCCATACTTGATGTGATCTCAGATCGCGCCTTAGAACTCCCTGGTTACGATCGTTGGGCCTTGGTTCTTGCGGTTCATTCATTTAGCGTGAAGCAGTTTCCTTTTCTGTTTTTGGTCATGTCTGTTGGGACTGAATGCTATATGGAATGGAAGAACATGGCTTTTGGTTTGCTTGGTCTGAATTGTGCAACATGACTGTGGTAACATGTGCCAGAATTTTGCAATTGGTTTCTGCAAGATAATGGTTGTTCTCTAGTTAGTCCTAACTCTAGTGACGTTGTTAGTGCTGTTATCAACATGCAAACAGAATTTTGATGTGATAGTGGATCCAATTAATAACAAAATTATAACCAACGGTGATTTTCTTATGGTATTTTGGTTGACTTGGTGATAAGTCCAACTTCAATTTGGCGTTTTAAGATAATCTCAAATGCAACTGTTTCCACTAATTATATCTATCTTGCTAACAGAGGCTGTATTGCTTGTTATCTCAAAAAACCATTGAAAAAAATTTCTGTTCTTTCAAGGTGTTCTTGAGTATTTAGTTAATTCTACAGGAATGGTAAGTCTAATTTGTAGCTAGCATTTTCAGATGAATTTCGTCCGAAGAAGTTGCTAAGGCAATTGAGTACAAAAATGTTAGCTAATTGTCATGTTAGATTGTGTCGTTATAAAATAACTGTAATAATTTAAGGCCAGAAGTACCATTATGCTCAAATATAGGCAAACATGTGCTTTCATGGTTATCAATCCCTGTAAATTAACTGTTTTTTCATATATATACACTTGTAGGATTATCTACTTGCATTGTTACTGCTATCGTGGCCGATTTGTTGGTAAACAAGTGTGCATTTAAATTTGGAAAGTGTTGTTTCAAATTATCTCATTGCTTCACTACTGCATGTGAGATGGTTCTTGTATGCTTTTATTTGATTCTCTCCACTAGTCAGCATAAATCTTTAACCATTGAAAACCTGTTAAGCTTAGAAACTATTCTTTTTTCTCACATACTTAGATCGTTTGGTTTATATAACGGAATTGATAGTTCCAACTTCCAATATGAACCCATTTCTTTTGGTTGTGTGATCTAGACAATGATTCTGGGTAACCTAACTTGTGGTTTACTGCAAAAGGAATTTCATAAATCGTTAGTTGGCAGATGTAGTTCACTTGTTGAGCACTCTCATCATTCTATTTTCTCAATGCACAGATCATTCACGTTATAGTTTTCACAAATCACAAATTTTGATCTATGTTATGATATGTTGATCGTTGAACAAGCTTGTTAATACATAACTGATACGTTTTGGCAAAAATGATACTTTGGATGCTAACGGAATGGGTAGAAGCGTGCCATGCTGCTCCCTGTATAGAATACTTTATTGACTAGACGCAAAACAAAAGAAATTGAAAACTGTTATTCCATATAACATGTAGCTAGTGAGCAGTGTGACAAGAACACAGAATCGGCAACAGTAAAAGTTTAACATTTGACACAAGAAAACATCAAATTAACTATAAAAATGGCTCCTTTTTTGTAATTTTCTGTGACACTTGCAAAAGCTTTAGCTTTAGTTTACTCTGCTGCTATCAATAACTGGCCTGGTGACTTGTTGGTCCTCCATTAACAGTTCTTCACGTGCTATTTTTTAATGTTAATTCTGACATTATAGTGCTACTGTTCTTCTGGTACTGCTTTTATTGTTCTAATGATAAGATGTGAACTAATGACTCTCCCATGCAGGGTTTTCAGCAGAAACTCTTGTTCCAAGGAACCAGGATGTGGGCTTAGCTGAGCTCCCACCAACTGTGGCAGCTGTGAAGAATCCAAGTGGAAAAATCGTGTATGATGAGTATAACCATGAGCGCTACCCGCCTGGGGACCCCAGCAAGCGTGCATTTGCCTACTTTGTGCTGAGTGGTGGGAGGTTCATTTACGCATCTTTGCTGCGACTTCTCATCTTGAAATTCGTCCTGAGCATGTCAGCAAGTAAGGATGTTCTCGCACTTGCCTCTCTTGAGGTTGACCTCTCAAGCATTGAGCCTGGCACCACGGTAACTGTGAAGTGGCGTGGCAAGCCGGTCTTCATCAGGCGGAGGACAGAGGATGATATCAAGTTGGCCAACAGTGTTGATGTCACGTCCCTCCGCCACCCAGAGCAGGATGCAGAGCGCGTCAAGAACCCCGAATGGCTGGTCGTCATTGGGGTCTGCACTCACCTGGGCTGCATCCCGCTCCCCAATGCAGGAGACTTTGGCGGCTGGTTCTGCCCGTGCCACGGCTCACACTACGACATCTCTGGTAGGATCCGCAAGGGCCCGGCACCCTTCAACCTGGAAGTGCCGACATACAGCTTCTTGGAAGAGAATAAGCTTCTCATCGGCTGAGATCTCTGTTAGTGCTGTTCCTATGGCCCTGTCGTTTTGTGTTTGATCGACAACTTTACCTTTTCTCTTGCCTGGGTTAGGGTATACCTTTGGTGGACTGTTATGTGAGTGCAGTGTTGTCGCTAGCACCTGACAGTAATGAATAACCTGCTGCTACTTAAAGGATACTGTTAATTGTTGTCAAGTTTGGTTCTATTTTTTTTTTCCTGATCTCAAGAGGGATTGATTATGTAACAAATTTGGCTGGTACAGTCTTTTTTTTTATCTCGTCTGTTAGTAACTCTTGTATTGTATTACTTGGTTGGAAGAAAAGGACGTTGTGTCATTTAAACCGTCATGATATATAGTTGTGTGAAAAATATAAATCACCAGAGATTAAGGGTGCGTTTGGATAGTCTCATGAGAATCACCTTAACCACTTCCAAACGGTCTTTCCAGCAAGTGATTCGGTTTCTACAAACACACAGGGGCGGAGCTTCCCATATGGCAAGTTGTGGCGCTTGCCGTACCTCAATTTCTGAGCAACTCCCTCACCCTAAATCGCTCTCTGCCATGAGCGCTTTAGTAGATCACGCTGCTGCTCTCAAATGCTGTTCTGAATATTAGCTTCTATCTCAACGTTACGTACTCGGACTCTTCCTGTTTGAGGGTTTAAGTGTATGTGCACAACAACATAGGCAGGATTTTATTTGCATCTTTTCAGTATTCTATCGTTAATACTAGATTTCTTCTATATATATTATTTATATAATATTTATATGTTCTTTATACTTGGCGAATGGAAATTATTATGTTGCATGTGTATAACAACAACTATTTTACCTATTTTGTTATTCGATAATGATACCCTCACGGTGTTGAAGGGTCGAGATGACGGACAAGAGGAGGGTGAATAGTCCTTTCTAAAATATAATTACGTTGACTAATCAAAACAAGTGCGGAATTAAATCTATCGGTCCAGCCAAGACTACACCTGACCGGCATCCAGTATCAAAGGCGCCGGCGGCCCATTAGTGGCTAAGCCAGGTGCAGAAGCTAGCTAGGCACAGGAGCTAGGGGCTAAAAGCCCATATTTATCTTTAATTGTTTATTTCCATAAATTAGTAGAGCAATTCGCTATATATAGGAATTGTAATTCCCGTGGACAAATTAAGCAAGAGTAATCAATTTACTCGGCTTCCCTTGGGAGCCAGGATTGCCCTAGCCGCCGCCTGTCATCTTCTCATCTCCTCTCCTACGACCACGGCGCCCTGCCGCCGTGCCGCAGCCCTCAAACCCCGTCCAGCCACCACACATACGTACAACCTTCGATCAACTAGAGGCAAGGCGCAGGTCCATATCAACCTGGTATCAGCCATGTCGATTCCTCTGCCCACCTCCACGGTGCCGCCGCTCGCTGCGACAGACCCACCCGGCACCACCGCGTCGCTCCAGGCGGCTGCGTCCACATCAGCGCTGGTGCCCAACCCCTCCCTGCCGCTGGGCGCCCCGGCAGCGCCGCGCGCCGTCTTCACACCGGAGCAGATGACGGGGGCCATCGTCGACCTCAGCCACGGCATGGCTGAGATGCGGCTAACGATGCAGTCCGTCCTCAACTTCCTCAACCCGACGCCGCAGCAGTTCGGCGTTCCCCCGCATCAGCCGGCCCTGCCGCCGCCCCAGCACACGGCTCCGACCTCGTACCCCTACGGGATGCCCACCGACGCTGGACCATCGACCTCACCGCCGCTGCCATCGACCGGCGTTCCAATCCACCTCCTCCGTTTTCCGCCATCGCCGTCTCAGATTCCAGCATGGGCGCTGGGCCACTCCAGCCCCGCCTACACGATGACTCCGCCCCTGACGCACGTTCCCGATCATGGGGCTCCGGTGGCGTCGGGTACCCTCTTCGGCGGGATGGATGGCACCCTCTTCCACGGCAGCAATGTCGTGCCCACAGCCACCAGCGCCCCAGGCTTCAACGAGGGCGCCCGCGAGGGCGGTGCTCCTGCATCTGCGCAGGCCAACGGGCCGCCGAAGTTCCACAATATCGAGTTCACGACGTATGACGGCTCCGTCGATCCGCTGAACTGGCTCACGCATTGTGAGCAATTCTTCCGGGGCCAGTTCACTCCGGCGTCGCAGCGTACCTGGATGGCATCTTACCACCTCACTAGAGCGGCCCAGACGTGGTACTACGCCCTCGAGCAGGACGAGGGTATGCCGCCGTGGGACAGGTTCAAGGACCTGTGTCACCTTCGCTTCGGTCCGCCCATTCGCGGCACTCGCCTGGCGGAGCTGGGCCGGCTACCTTTCCACTCCACGGTGGAGGAGTTTGCAGGCCGTTTTCAGGCGGTCCTGGCTCACGCCTGGGACATCTCCACCCGCCAGAAGGCGGAACTCTTCATGGGCGGCCTGCCTGATCACATCCGCGTGGACGTGGAGATGCACGACCCGGGCGACCTTCAGACGGCCATGTACCTGGCGCGCACCTTCGAGCGCAAGGCCACGGCCCTCGCAGCACCAGCACAGCGTGGTGCCCGCCCTCCCCAGCGGCCGGTTTCGTCGTCTCGCCCAGCCGCTGGGGGAAGGCCTCCAGCCGGTGCGCCCACTCCTCCTGCGCTGCCCCCGACCGGCCCCGCTACACCTGCCCGCTCTTTTCGTCGCTTGACATCGGCGGAGATGCTCGAGCGCCGCCGCCAGGGGCTCTGCTACAACTGCGATGAGCAGTACGTGCGCGGACACATTTGCCCACGTGTCTTCTACCTGGAGTCCTCTGATTACATCGACGACGACGTGTTCACCGCGACGGAGGACGCCGCGGACGCCGCTGCCGAGGACTCCGCGGCACCACCAGAGGGAGCTACTGCTAATGCCTTGGCTGTCTCCGTGTACGCTCTTGCAGGGATCCGCACCTACCACACCATGCTGCTGCCCGTCATGATTAACGGGGAACGTCTCCTTGCCCTGCTGGACACCGGTTCCACCCACACCTTTCTCCAGGGTGCGGTCATGTGCTGCCTGGGGCTTGTTCCGCATGGCGGTGACAACCTCCGTGTCACCGTCGCGAACGGAGAGCGTTTGCCGTGCGAGGGGATCGCCCACGACGTGCCCGTCATCATCGGCGGCCAGTCCTTCCCCATCACATGTGTGGGCCTCGCCCTCGGCTGCTTCGACTTCATCATCGATGTCGACTTTCCTGGGGGCCTTGGGGCCCCTCCTGTGGGACTTCGATGGCCTCACCGTCTCCTTCCAGCGAGGCGCCCAGCGCGTCACGTGGCAGTGCGTGGGCGCCCCAGGGGCCTCGACACACCAGCAGCGCCTGCCTGCGACCGCGACCGACCAGCAGCGGCCGCTGCTGGACCAGCTTCTACAGTAGCACGCGGCCATCTTCGACGAGCCGCGTGGCCTTCCGCCCGTGCGCGCCTACGACCACTGCATCCACCTCCTACCGGGGACCGCGCCGGTGGCGGTGCGGCCCTACCGGTACCCGCAGCTCCAGAAGGACGAACTGGAGCGGCAATGCGCCGCCATGTTGGAGCAAGGCATTATTCGGCCGAGCACGTCGCCATTCTCCGCCCCTGTGCTCCTCGTCAAGAAGTCGGATGGGTCGTGGCGCTTCTGCATTGACTACCGCGCGCTCAATGACAAGACGTCCAAGGACAAGTTCCCGATCCCGGTGGTCGACGAGCTCCTGACGAGCTCCGCGGGGCACGCTTCTTCACCAAGCTCGACCTCCGATCGGGTTATCACCAAGTGCGCATGCACCCGGCGGACATCGAGAAGACCGCTTTCCGCACCCACCACGGCCACTTTGAGTTCTTGGTGATGCCATTTGGGCTGTCCAATGCCCCGGCAACTTTCCAAGCCCTGATGAACGACGTCCTCCGGCCCTTTCTTCGCAGGTTCGTGCTGGTTTTCTTTGATGACATCTTGATCTACAGCTCCTCGTGGTCCGAGCACCTCCAGCACATTGGCCTCGTCTTCTCCGCTTTGAGGGCTCACGGCCTCTACCTCAATAGGTCCAAGTGCTCCTTTGGGGCGCTCTCTGTCGACTACCTCGAGCACGTCATCTCCGCCGACGGCGTTGCTATGGACAGCGACAAAGTGGCTGCGGTCGCCTCATGGCCGACGCCGCGTTCACCCTAGGGCGTCCGCGGTTTCCTCGGGCTTGTGGGCTACTACCGCAAGTTCATCCACGACTTCGGTTCCATCGCAGCGCCACTCACTCGTCTCCAGCGCAAGGAGGCGTTCGCCTGGACACCGGAGGCGGCGGAGGCCTTCAACGCCCTCAAGAGGGCCTTGTCATCCGCCCCTGTTTTGCAGATGCCGGATTTCACTCGCGAGTTCGTCGTCGACTGCGATGCCTCGGCGCGGGTTTCGGCGCCGTCCTCCACCAGGGGTCGGGCCCCCTGGCATTCTTCAGCAGGCCCTTCGTCGCGCGTCACGTCAAGCTGGCGGCCTACGAGCGCGAGCTGATCGGGCTGGTGCAGGCGGTCCGGCACTGGTGGCCGTACTTGTGGGGGCGCCGCTTCATCGTCCGCACCGACCACTACAGCTTGAAGTTCCTGCTTGACCAGCGGCTTTCCACTGTTCCGCAACATCAGTGGGTTAGCAAGCTGCTCGGGTTTGACTTCACGGTGGAATACCGCCCCGGCCGACTCAACTCGGTGGCTGATGCGCTGTCCCGCCGCGATGAGGACACGGTGACAGCGCTCACCTTGTCCGGGCCGTCCTTCGCCCTCTACGACGACATCCGGGCGGCCACCCGGGAGGACTTGGTCGCACGCGACCTCCTACAGCAGCATGCAGCGGGGACGCTGGAGGCACCCTGGGCCGCCGCGGACGGCTTCCTCCTCCATGGCAAACGCGTCTACGTCCCTGACCTGCAGGACTTGCGCCACCAGGTCATGTCTCTGGCGCACACCACGGGGCATGAGGGCATCCAGAAGACCCTCGTGCGGCTGCGTAGTGACTTCTACATCCCCGGCGACTGTAAGCTTGTGCAAGACTTCGTTCGCACGTGTGCTGTGTGCCAACGCAACAAAACGCCCACGACACAGCTGGCTGGTCTCCTGCAGCCCTTGGATGTGCCTTCCCAAGTGTGGGCCGACATCTCCATGGATTTTATCGACGCCCTTCCCAAGGTCCATGACAAGTCAGTGATTCTGACGGTGGTGGATCGCTTCTCCAAGTACGCACACTTCATCGCCCTTAGCCACCCCTACACGGCCGCGTCGGTGGCTCGCGCCTTCTTCGAGGGGATCGTGAGGCTTCATGGCTTCCCCACCTCCATCGTCAGCGAGCGTGATCCGGTTTTCACCAGCCACTTGTGGAGGGATTTGTTTCACCTTGCAGGTGTTAAGCTGTGGCTCAGCACGGCCTTTCACCCTCAGACGGATGGCCAATCCGAGGTCGTCAACAAGGTGATCGCCATGTACTTGCGTTGTGCGACCGCCCGCGCTCATGGGTCGACTGGCTACCATGGGCGGAGTACTGCTACAACACGTCGTACCACACGGCGCTTCGGGCGACTCCTTTCGAGGTTGTCTACGGCCGCCCACCGCCTCCTCTTTTGCCCCATCAGGAGGGGGCGGCTGAGACGGAGGACGCGGATGCCATGCTCCGGGACCGTGACGCATTCCTGGTCGAGGTCCGGGAGCGCCTCCTCCAGGCGCAGCAACACGCCAAGGAGCGCTACGACGAGCACCACTGGGCTGTGGACTTCGCAGTGGGCGATTGGGTGCTGCTCCGACTTCTTCACCGCCCTACCCACACGCTTGCGACGCCGGCCAAGGGCAAGCTTCGTCCTCGCTACGCCGGCCTGTTTCGCGTGCTGGAACGCATTGGAACGGTGGCATATCGTCTACAGCTGCCCGTGACTGCACGCCTCCATGATGTCTTCCACGTCAGGCTGCTCAAGAAGTGGCGTGGTGATCCTCCTGTGACGACGGCGGTGGTGCCACCCGTCTCCGAGGGGCGCCTGCTACCTGCCCCGGAGAAGGTTCTACGCGCTCAGCTGCGCCGTGGCCATTGGAAGCTGTTGGTCAAGTGGCACGGCCTTCCGGATGATGCTGCCACATGGGAACCTCTCGACGACTTCAAAGCCCTATACCCTGAAGTCCAGCTCGAGGATGAGCTGTTTGTCGACGGGGGGAGAGATGTTATGACCGGAGTCCAGTATCAAAGGCGCCGGCGGCCCATTAGTGGCTAAGCCAGGTGCAGAAGCTAGCTAGGCGCAGGAGCTAGGGGCTAAAAGCCCATATTTATCTTTAATTGTTTATTTCCATAAATTAGTAGAGCAATTCGCTATATATAGGAATTGTAATTCCCGTGGACAAATTAAGCAAGAGTAATCAATTTACTCGGCTTCCCTTGGGAGCCGGGATTGCCCTAGCCGCCGCGTGTCATCTTCTCATCTCCTCTCCTGCGACCACGGCGCCCCGCCGCCGTGCCGCAGCCCTCAAACCCCGTCCAGCCACCACACATACGTACAACCTTCGATCAACTAGAGGCAAGGCGTAGGTCCGTATCAACACCCCTCTATCTATAACTCTAGCACCTTACAAAAGATCCTAATCAAAGAAATAAGGTGTCTTCCTAGCAAGAGTCCACCTAAACAATTCTAGCTTGCAAGGTCACACAAACCTATGCAACTAGTACTTCAAGCACGGGGGAGCTCCTACACAATTCTAGTAAGCAAAAACACAAAGCTCCTAGGCTCACTAGTAATGCTCAATAACAAGACAACCAATGCCAAATTAGAGAGCGCAAATTACTTAGCTACACAAACTAAGCAATGTGACTAACAAGGTTACACAAACCAAATTAGCCATGCAAAGGGGATACTTCTAGCTACACAAGCAAGAAGATATCTAGCTAGCTACACAAGCACAACTAGAGACAAGAGCAACAACACAAGCAAGGTATATATGAAAGTAAATACAAGCTTGTGTTGCACGAAGGCAAACCACCGAGAAGAGTAAACAATGTTGACACGGTGATTTTCTCCCGAGGTTCACTTGGTTGCCACCAAGCTACGTCCCCATTGTGTGGACCAACACTTCGTGGTTCGGCGGCTAATCGGTATCCACAACCGAGCTCTCCCAAAGAGCGCCGCAAGAACTCACCATCAAGTGTGGTAGCTCAATGACACACTCTACTAGAGTTGCTCTTCACGATCTCCGCGGGGTGAGCACAATCCCCCTCACAAAGCTTCTCCGGAGCCTCGCACAATCTTCTTGCGAGCTTCGATGGAGCCTCAATCCACCAAGCCGTCTAGGAGGTGGCAACCTCTAAGAGTAACAAACACCACCGGTTTGCAACACGATCACCTAGTGCCACTCGATGCAATCTCATAATGGAATCGCACTAGAATCATTCTCTCACTCGATCCGATGAACACTATCAAGCATGAGTGAGTTAGAGGGCTTCCCAGCACCACAACATAAGCCACTAAGGCTAAAGTGTGCTCAGCTACCAGCCATGGCCGGCCAAATGGCTATTTATAAGCCCCTCCACGAAATAGAGTTGTTGCCCCTTCATTGGGCAAGAAACGCGAGCAATAGACGCGGTGACGCTCATGCATCAGACATACCAGGCCGTGTCCAATGCTCCTACGGCTGCCATGTGTCACTAGCCATTCGAACGCCAACGGTTGATTCCATACCACCAGATGCGTCTAACGCTCAGAGACCGCGCGTCCGACGCTGCACCAGACGCGGTCCAGTAAGGTCCGAAAGTGCTCAACCATGCAACAGACGCGTCCGTCAAGTGGGCATCAGACGCGTTCTGCGTCTGTTGCAGCTAAGTTCACTAAGGCTGCTGACGTCGACTGCAGCGGACGCTGACGCACTGCGTCTGTCGCAACTGCACCAGCGTGTCCGACACTGCTTCCTTAGCAGCCGTCACTTAGGGTTAGCCATCAGATGCTGACGCTAGCGTCTGATGCTCCTAAGGCTAGCGTCCGTCGCACAGAGAACAGCGTGCGCCACCCAGGGCAAAGCACCAGACACGGCACCGGCGTCTGATGCCACCACACCCAGCGTCTGACGCTCGGAAAACAGCGACGATCACCTCCATGACTTCGCCTCCGATTCCATCCTTTGGTGCAATGGAAAATAAACGTTTCATCTCTACGAAAACGCTTGAATCCCGCCTCGCAAGCTCGGCGGGAGGGAGAGAGGACCCCAAACCCCTCTCTACCGCTCAAACTCCATCGTCTTCGCAAATGTGCCAACACCACCAAGTGAACACCACCTTGTGCACGTGTGTTAGCATTTTCACAATCATTTTCTCAAAGGAGTTAGCCACTCAACTTGCCACGCCACTCGATTCTAGCAACGATGCAAAGTTAGATCACTCGAGTGGCACTAGATGACCGATATACAAACAAGTTTGCCCCTCTTAATAGTACAACCATCTATCCTAAACCTGGTCATGCACTTCTCTACACAACCTTTGATCGGTGAAATGAAATGCCCTAAGATTATATCTTTGCCTTGCGCATTCCATTCCAACTCCTCCGACGTTGATGCAACACATGCACCAACCAATCACCAAATAATATGATCCACTTCATATCATCACGTGACCGTATTGGTTCATCGATCTTGACCTCACTTGCTCTTCACCGTTGCCTCGGTCCATCGGCGCCAAGTCTTGCCCAAGCTTCACCGTCACACGCGGTCCCTCGCTTCAAAGCCTCTGACTTGTCCTTCACGCTTGCAACCAGTCCATCGAGCCAAGCCACATCTCGATCTTCTCCACCTTGATCACATGACTCCATGTCATGTCTCATATGCAATAAGCTCCTTCATGACACAATCACTTGTGGACTAATTCCCTATGTATCTCACATTAGACACAATTAGTCCACCTAAGGTTGTCACTCAATTACCAAAACCAAACAAGGACCTTTCAGGTGTCTGTCCTTTTCAGACGGGATCAACTCGCATGCCCCCGCGCCTCGCACCGCACGTCCCGCTGTGGACCCTTGCTCGTGCCTCGCACCACGCCCCTGCATCTCATGTCTCGCGATGTGGACCCTCACCCTTGCCTCTGAAAGTCCCTAGTTTGGTTTTGGCTAATTGATGAAACCTAGGACTAACCTTTGTATCTAAGTGGATGATTTAGATAAAGGTGGTCGTTGAATATGAGACATGACATTGACTCATGTGACCAAGATGGTGAAGACCAAGATGAGGCTTGGCTCGATGGACCGGTTGTGAAGGTGAAGGGCAAGTCGAGGCTTCGAAGCGAAGGACCATGCGATGGTGAAGCTTGAGCAAGACTTGGCGCCGACGGACCAATGCAACGGTAAAGAGCAAGTGAAGTCAAGGTCGATGGATCGAGACGGTCATGTGATGATATGAAGTGGATCATATCATTTGGAGAAACAAAATGGGCTCAAGGCAAAGGTATAACCATAGGGCCATTTTGTTTTACACTCAAGACACCATAGAGGGTGTGAGTGGTTTAGGGTCGATAGCCGAACTATTAAGAGGGGAAGTCTTATCGGTTATTCGACGCATGGGTGCCACTAGGTGAATTCATGAAGTGCATTGCATGTAGGGCCTAGTGAGCTAACTGGAAAACCTTTGAAAATGATTGAGAAAAAGCTAACACACAAGCACATGGAGATGTACACTTAATGGTGTTGGCACATTTGCAAAGGTGGCGTTGGTCGCGCTGTCGTTTGCGGGTAGAGAGGGGTTTGGGTTCTTCTCTCCCACCCGCTGAGCGTGCGAGCGCGGGATTCAGGCGATTTCGGGGAAATGAAAAGCCTATTTTCCACTACGCCGGAAGTCGGAAAAGAAACGGAGGCGAACGCGGTCACAGAGGTGACCGGACGCTGCACCGGACGCGGTCAGTTTCGACCGGCGCATCCGGTCAGTACAGCGTCAGGGTCTGGCACGCGAGCTAGGGTTTGACACCGGCGCGTCCGGTGACCCACGGGACCGGCGCGTCCGGTCTGGCGAACAGCGAGTCACGAAGTCTTCGGACGCGGTGCGCGTCCGGTCACACACCATCGGACGCGTCCGGTGGTCTAGGGAGCTTACTGGACTCGCACCGGACGCGGGTACTGTGGCGTCCGGTGGTTGCGAGGAGCGCGTCCGGTCATGTCTTCGGGCGCGCGGGTACTGTGCGCACCGGCGCGTCCGGTGGTTCGCAGTAGCGCGTCCGGTCGCTCGTTTGACCGTTGGCGCGCAGTAACCGTTGGAGGATCTAACGGACGAATTTGAAATCAGAGGACACGTGGACGTTGCAGGGGCACCGGACGCGGTTGAGTGCGTCCGGTCAGTTACGACCGGCGCGTCCGGTGGTCCCGCGAAAAACGGTCAGTGGAGTTCTAACGGCTCTATTTGGATGGGATGCTTATAAATACTTGTTGGCCGGCCCTTTGGGAGCTCTCTTGGCATTTCTAACACTCTTGTGCATCCTTTGAGCTAGAGCTACTCCTCCCACTCATCTCTCTTGCTTGATTGCAAATCAAAAGTGAGATTGAGTGATCCCAAAGTGCATTGCATAGCTTGAGGGCATCTAGTGGCACTTGTGGGTGGTTTAGCCGGTGGATTTCTTGTTACTCTTGGAGAGTACCGCTCCTAGCCGGCTTGGAGATTGTTGGAGGCGTTGGCAAGAGAAGGTGATTGTTCTTGGCCACCTCCGGTTTGATTGTGAGAGGTTCTTGTGCTTTCCTCGGCGGGACGCCAAAAGCAACTCTAGTGGAATCCGCGTGTCATTGAGTTACCTCACTTGAGAGTGGTGTCTTGCGGTGCCTTGCGGGGCGTGCCTTGAGGGGCAAGTGACTTGAGGGTCACACCGAGGAACCATCTAAGTGTTGGTCGACACAACCGGTGACGTAGCTTGTCGGTGCACAAGTGAACACTGGGTGAACAAATATTGTGTCTCTTGTCTCCCGGTGATTGGTCTTCATATTGTGTTGTTGTCAATATTGATTGATTGTATATCATCTTAGTGATTGGCAACATCTTCACTTCACCGTCGGTATAATAATCACAATCCTCTCTCTTGCATTTACATTCACTAGTTTATCTTGTGTAGCTCTAGTAGTAGCTTTGCTAGTAGTGTTAGCTTGTTCTCTAGTGTAACCTTAGTGACATAGCTCTTGTGTGAACTAGAGATCATAATCTACTAGACTTGTGGATAGGAGGCTTGCATCACAACCTTAGGCTAAGCAAAACTCGCTTTACGCCGTTTGTTATTCTAACAAGTTTGCTTAGTGGTACTTGTAGAATTTTTTAATAGGCTATTCACCCCCCCTCTAGCCATCTAGGACCTTACAAGTGGTATCGGAGCCGTGGTCACCGTTTTAATCAAGGCTTAACATCCTTCGGTGTGAAAAATGGCTCAAATTGTGTTCAATCATGTTGGGGGCAAGCCACCGTTCTTTGATGGTGTTAGTTCTTTTGCTCATTGGAAGAGAAAGATGACAATGTACCTTGGCTCTATTCATGAGAGAGTATTGCAAGTCACCGAGAATGATTTTGCTATCATTGATCCCGATCATCTCACCGATGAAGATAGAGCAAATAGAACATGCAATAGAATGGCTCTCAATACACTTTACAATGGTATTGACACAAAAGTATTTGAGGGCATCAAGGATTTAGATTTGGCAAATGAAGTTTGGACAAGGTTGAGTGAAACATATGAGGGCACTAAGGTTGTGAAAAGTGCCAAGCTATATGGGCTCAAGAGTGAGTTTGAGAACTTCAAGAAAAAGGATGATGAAACAATCATTGAAATGTTTCATAGATTGCAAGTGATAGTCAATGATCTCAAGAGCTTAGGGCACAAGACTCAAGATCAAGATTTTTGTCACAAGTTCTTATTGAGCTTACCTAGAAGATTCAAGATGTTGATCATGATGTTGCAAAGAGATGGGCTTGAAGCAATGAAGCCTAATGATTTGCTTGGTGAAGTATTGACCTATGACAAATATGATCAAGATGTTGATGACAAGGAGAAGGTGGAAGATGAGAAGAAGAAGAAGACCGTGGCATTCAAAGCCACCTCCTCCAAGGGCAAAGCTACCATCATTGAAGAAGAAGAAGACAACAATGAAGATGGGGAATTTGAAATTGATGATGAGGCACTTGCTCTTGTAGTCAAGAAGATGGGTCACATGTTCATCAAGAGAAGAGGCTTTAAGAAGAGAAATGACAACTTCAAAAGAAATGAGCAACAAAGAAAGTGCTTCAATTGTGATAGCACCGAGCATCTTCAAGCGGAATGTCCTTATGATAAGAAGAAGAGCAAAAAGGACAAGTTTGAGAAGAAGAAGAGAGAGGCCAAGATGACATTCAACAAAGGCAAAAATGGTGCATATGTGATCACTTGGGAAAGTGAAGATAATGAAGAAGAAGAAGAAGAAGAATCATCCAACAAGGCTTTTGCTTCCATTGCTATCAACAAGAAGCCATCATTATTTGATTCATCCTCTTCATGCTTCATGGCTAAAGAAGCTAAGGTATTATATGATGAGAGTGATGATGAAAGTGAAATGGAATATGCTCATGATAGTGATAATGATAATGATAATGAAAATGATGATGATGAACCAACTAAAGAACAACTATATGACTTGATGCAACAAACTAGAGACATAGCTATTGCCAAGGACAAAGAGTGTAAGAAGCTTTCAATGAAAGTAGCAATACTTGAGAAAGTCCTTAGTGAGCTTAAGACCACTCATGAGAGTCTAGTGGAAGACCATGAGGATCTTGATAAGGCTCATTCCAAGCTTGAAAAAGCTCACTCATTGCTACTTGAGCAACAAGCAAAGAAGGAGGTTGTTGTATCATGTGATATAGGTGTTACATGTGATATAATTGATGAATCCTTTAGTGAACCTATCATCATGTCAAATACTAACCCTTCTTGTATCTCTTCATCCACCACCACTAACTCTACCTCCACTACTAGTGACGGTTTCACTTGTGATGCCTCACTAATGGTTGAGAATGAGACTCTCAAGAGAGAGGTGGATGAGCTCACTCACGCCCTAGGCAAAGCCTATGGTGGTGAGGCCCGCTTGCTTAAGTGCTTGGGTAGCCAAAGGTTCTCTCTTAACAAAGAGGGATTGGGCTACAACCCCAAGAAAGGCAAGTCGGCCTTTGCAACTCCAAAGCCTAGCTTTGTGAAGGGCAATGGTCGATTTTGCAATAGATGCAAGCAAGTTGGGCACCTAGAGCATAATTGCAATAAAAAGAACCAAAGCAAGAACCTTGTTAATGCTATACCTTTTGATTCTTGCTATGTGCTTACCAAGGGTGTGAAGGGTGTACAAGCTAAGTTTGTTGGTACACCAATTGTGGGCCCAAAGAAGAAGGCTATTTGGGTACCAAAGAGCTTAGTCACTAACCTACAAGGACCCAAACAAAAGTGGGTACCTAAGCTTCATTAATTTGCTTGTAGGTCAATTACAAAGCCGGAGGAAGGCATTGGATTATTGATAGTGGGTGCACTCAACACATGACCGGTACATCAAGAATGTTTGACTCAATCAATAACAATGATAGTGGTGTTGATTCTATCACATTTGGCAATAACAAGAAAGGCAAGGTTATTGGCTTGGGCAAGATTGCAATATCAAATGACATGAGTATCTCCAATGTGTTGCTAGTTGAAAGCTTGGATTTCAATCTTCTATCCGTGGCACAAATATGTGATCTAGGCTACAAATGCATCTTTGGGGTTGATGATGTGGAAGTTATTAGTGTGGATGGTTCAAATGTGGCATTCAAGGGCTTTAGATTTGAGAATCTCTACCTAGTTGACTTCAATGCTAGAGAAACTTCTTTGACAACTTGCTTAGTCTCCAAATCAAGCATGGGTTGGCTTTGGCATAGAAGGCTTGGTCATGTTGGCATGAAACAATTGAAGAAGCTTACAACTCACAATCTTGTCAATGGTTTGAAAGATGTTGAATTTGAGAAGAATAAGCTTTGTAGTGCATGTCAAGCCGGGAAGCAAGTTGGAAGCTCACATCCAAAGAAGAGTACAATGAGCACATGCAAAGCATTTGAGTTGATGCATATGGATCTATTTGGACCAACAACATATACAAGCATAGGCGGCAATAAGTATGGCTTTGTCATAGTGGATGACTTCACAAGATTTACATGGGTATTCTTTCTTAGTGACAAAAGTGAAGTGTTTGACACCTTCAAGACATTTCTCACTAGAGTTCACAATGAGTTTGAGATTAGAATCAAGAAAGTGAGAAGTGACAATGGAAGTGAGTTCAAGAATACAAGAATTGAAGAACTTTGTGATCATTATGGTATTGGACATCAATTCTCGGCCAAGTACACTCCACAATCAAATGGTCTAGTTGAGAGGAAGAATAGAACATTGCTTGATATGGCTAGATCAATGCTTCATGAGTACAATGTGAGTCAATCTTTTTGGGATGAAGCAATTAATACCGCTTGCTACTACATCAATAGACTATATTGTCATCCATTGCTAGAGAAGACTCCATATGAGCTACTTCATGGAAGAAAGCCCAATATTTCTTACTTTAGGGTATTTGGTTGCAAATGCTATATCTTGAAGAAAGGCACTAGATTGGGAAAGTTTGACAAGAGATGTGATGAGGGGTTCCTACTTGGTTATTCAACTATAAGCAAAGCTTATAGAGTTTGGAACAACTCAAGTGGCATTCTAGAAGAAGTCCATGATGTGCAATTTGATGAAACCAATGGGTCACAAGATGAAGAAGAAAATCTAGATGATGTTGGTGGAACTCTATTAGTGGAAGCAATGAAGAACATGGACATTGGAGACATTAGAGCAAAGCAAGTAATTGATATTCAAGATGATGATAAAGATCAAGTGCTCAATTCACCATTCAAGCAAGTTAGTGACTCTCAAGTGCAAGATCAAGGAGCTAGTTCTTCTCATCAAGATACATCAAGTGATCAACCAAGCTTAAGCAATCAAGTGCAAGTACTCCAACCACAACATATTGCAAGAGATCACCCCATTGATAGTGTTATTGGTGATATTAGAAGTGGTGTGCAAACAAGATCAAGATTGGCTATGTTTTGTGAGCATGCATCATTTGTGTCAACCATAGAACCAAAGAAGATAGAAGAAGCTTTGAGGGATGCCGATTGGATCATGGCTATGCAAGAAGAGCTTAACAATTTCACAAGAAATGATGTTTGGGAGTTGGTAGAAAGGCCAAATGACTACAATGTGATTGGAACCAAGTGGGTGTTTAAAAACAAGCAAGATCAAGATGGCATTGTAGTGAGAAACAAAGCAAGGCTAGTTGCTCAAGGTTACACTCAAGTAGAAGGTCTTGACTATGATGAAACATATGCTCCCGTGGCAAGACTGGAGGCAATAAGGATTCTATTGGCTTATGCTTGTGCACACAACATCAAACTATATCAAATGGATGTCAAAAGTGCATTTCTCAATGGGATTATCAATGAGTTAGTCTTCGTTGAGCAACCGCCCGGATTTGAAGATGACAAGAGACCCAACCATGTGTACAAGTTGAAGAAGGCTTTATATGGCTTAAAACAAGCACCTAGAGCATGGTATGAGAGGCTAAGGGATTTTCTTCTCTCTAAGGGATTCAAGATGGGCAAGGTTGATACAACTCTATTCACCAAGAAGATTGGGAATGACCTATTCATAGTGCAAATATATGTTGATGACATCATCTTTGGATCAACCAATCAAGCTTATTGTGAGGAATTTGGTGCTATGATGGCCAAAGAGTTTGAAATGTCTATGATTGGTGAACTTAGCTACTTCCTTGGTCTCCAAGTAAAGCAATTAAAGAATGGAACATTTGTGAGTCAAGGAAAATACATAAGGGACATGTTGAAGAAGTTTGGAATGCAAGATGCAAAGCCAATTTCAACTCCAATGGGTACAAATGGCAATTTGGATAGTGATCTTGATGGCAATATGGTGAATCAAAAGGAATATCGGTCTTTGATTGGAAGTCTACTCTATGTCACCGCATCAAGGCCGGATGTCATGTTTAGTGTTTGCATGTGTGCTAGATATCAAGCCTCACCTAGAGAGAGTCATCTCACGGCCGCAAAAAGAATATTGAGGTACTTGAAGCAAACAAGAGATGTTGGACTATGGTATCCCAAGGGTTCAAAGTTTGAATTGATTGGATATTCGGACTCCGACTATGGGGGTTGCAAGATCAATAGAAAGAGCACAAGTGGCACATGTCAATTACTTGGAAGATCACTTGTGTCATGGTCCTCAAAGAAACAAAATAGTGTGGCAATCTCTACCGCCGAAGCCGAATATGTAAGTGCGGGGAGTTGTTGTGCACAATTGCTATGGATGAAATCAACTTTGAAGGATTATGGCCTCAACTTCAAGAATGTGCCATTGCTATGTGATAATGAGAGTGCAATCAAGATGATACAAAACCCGGTTCAACATGGAAGAACAAAGCATATTGACATAAGGCATCATTTCATTAGAGATCATCAACAAAAGGGAGATATTGCCGTTGAGAGTGTTGGCACCGATGATCAACTTGCCGATATTCTCACTAAGCCACTTGATGAAAAGAGGTTTTGCAAGCTAAGGAATGAATTGAATATTCTTGATTTCTCAAACATGAGTTGAATGCACCCCACTCACTTATTGACATGCCTCTCCTTCGACATTGCAAGGTAAAAGTTGATTGACATGTCATTCATCCTATGCTAAGGACTTGCTAGAGCATGTAGACATAATAAGTGGTATGCATGAGCATTCATGATAAATCAAATGAATTTGATGGATATATGTTACCACTATTGCCTCTATGTTTGATTTGATCTAGTGGTGGCATATGACATGTTTGTGAGCTTGCAAACCTAGTGTTGAATCTAGAAGATTTGATATAAGTGTTTAATTCAACATAGGCAAGATAACCCTTATTATGAGGTGTGAAGAAGCTTGTCTTTGGTTCAAATCGAATTAAATATCTTTGGCAAGTGTTCTAGGTTAAACCAAATTTGATGAATTTTAACCTACTCCTTCAAACTTTTTTCTTCTCTCCACAATTTGATCCCATTTTTGGGTAAGTTGTTGACAAAGGGGGAGAGAAAAAGATGATTCAACATGATAAAGGGGTAAATAAATTTTTTGATGCACACAAGTAGGGGGAACAAGCTCATAAACAAAGTTGTTGCATTTGTTTGTGCATTTTCATATGACTTGCTCATTGCACATGTTTTTAAATTCAATATACATGCTTGTGTGGTGCAATGCTAGTATAGAACTTGGATGATGAAATGATCTACTAGCATGCATAGGAATAGTTTTACATGTGGTATCTAGACTTGCCTAAAGTTTTTACAAGTGGTCCAAGAACCTTTATATATAATGTTGATCTCACGGGGTTCTTGAGTTTTGATGGTTGTCTAGTTACTTCATAATGCTAAGGATGGTGTAAAAGGCAACTCCGATTGGTATCACGCTTCAAAGGTCCATTTCTTACACCTTAGCATCATTTTGGTAGAATTACTCTCCCAACACTTCTATCCATGCATATGTGCAAAGCTTTCAATCCAAACTCTATGCACATATGTAGGGGGAGCTAATGCTACCGAAACCGAGCTTGTGATAATTGTCCAAACTTTACTTATGAGCAAAATGATTGGACAAGTATGACAAGTTCAAAACTTTTATTATCAAAATCATCTTTGTGAGGGTTGTCATCAATTACCAAAAAGGGGGAGATTGAAAGTCCCTAGTTTGGTTTTGGCTAATTGATGAAACCTAGGACTAACCTTTGTATCTAAGTGGATGATTTAGATAAAGGTGGTCGTTGAATATGAGACATGACATTGACTCATGTGACCAAGATGGTGAAGACCAAGATGAGGCTTGGCTCGATGGACCGGTTGTGAAGGTGAAGGGCAAGTCGAGGCTTCGAAGCGAAGGACCATGCGATGGTGAAGCTTGAGCAAGACTTGGCGCCGACGGACCAATGCAACGGTAAAGAGCAAGTGAAGTCAAGGTCGATGGATCGAGACGGTCATGTGATGATATGAAGTGGATCATATCATTTGGAGAAACAAAATGGGCTCAAGGCAAAGGTATAACCATAGGGCCATTTTGTTTTACACTCAAGACACCATAGAGGGTGTGAGTGGTTTAGGGTCGATAGCCGAACTATTAAGAGGGGAAGTCTTATCGGTTATTCGACGCATGGGTGCCACTAGGTGAATTCATGAAGTGCATTGCATGTAGGGCCTAGTGAGCTAACTGGAAAACCTTTGAAAATGATTGAGAAAAAGCTAACACACAAGCACATGGAGATGTACACTTAATGGTGTTGGCACATTTGCAAAGGTGGCGTTGGTCGCGCTGTCGTTTGCGGGTAGAGAGGGGTTTGGGTTCTTCTCTCCCACCCGCCGAGCGTGCGAGCGCGGGATTCAGGCGATTTCGGGGAAATGAAAAGCCTATTTTCCACTACGCCGGAAGTCGGAAAAGAAACGGAGGCGAACGCGGTCACAGAGGTGACCGGACGCTGCACCGGACGCGGTTAGTTTCGACCGGCGCGTCCGGTCAGTACAGCGTCAGGGTCTGGCACGCGAGCTAGGGTTTGACACCGGCGCGTCCGGTGACCCACGGGACCGGCGCGTCCGGTCTGGCGAACAGCGAGTCACGAAGTCTTCGGACGCGGTGCGCGTCCGGTCACACACCATCGGACGCGTCCGGTGGTCCAGGGAGCTTACTGGACTCGCACCGGACGCGGGTACTGTGGCGTCCGGTGGTTGCGAGGAGCGCGTCCGGTCATGTCTTCGGGCGCACGGGTACTGTGCGCACCGGCGCGTCCGGTGGTTCGCAGTAGCGCGTCCGGTCGCTCGTTTGACCGTTGGCGCGCAGTAACCGTTGGAGGATCTAACGGACGAATTTGAAATCAGAGGACACGTGGACGTTGCAGGGGCACCGGACGCGGTTGAGTGCGTCCGGTCAGTTACGACCGGCGCGTCCGGTGGTCCCGCGAAAAACGGTCAGTGGAGTTCTAACGGCTCTATTTGGATGGGATGCTTATAAATACTTGTTGGCCGGCCCTTTGGGAGCTCTCTTGGCATTTCTAACACTCTTGTGCATCCTTTGAGCTAGAGCTACTCCTCCCACTCATCTCTCTTGCTTGATTGCAAATCAAAAGTGAGATTGAGTGATCCCAAAGTGCATTGCATAGCTTGAGGGCATCTAGTGGCACTTGTGGGTGGTTTAGCCGGTGGATTTCTTGTTACTCTTGGAGAGTACCGCTCCTAGCCGGCTTGGAGATTGTTGGAGGCGTTGGCAAGAGAAGGTGATTGTTCTTGGCCACCTCCGGTTTGATTGTGAGAGGTTCTTGTGCTTTCCTCGGCGGGACGCCAAAAGCAACTCTAGTGGAATCCGCGTGTCATTGAGTTACCTCACTTGAGAGTGGTGTCTTGCGGTGCCTTGCGGGGCGTGCCTTGAGGGGCAAGTGACTTGAGGGTCACACCGAGGAACCATCTAAGTGTTGGTCGACACAACCGGTGACGTAGCTTGTCGGTGCACAAGTGAACACCGGGTGAACAAATATTGTGTCTCTTGTCTCCCGGTGATTGGTCTTCATATTGTGTTGTTGTCAATATTGATTGATTGTATATCATCTTGGTGATTGGCAACATCTTCACTTCACCGTCGGTATAATAATCACAATCCTCTCTCTTGCATTTACATTCACTAGTTTATCTTGTGTAGCTCTAGTAGTAGCTTTGCTAGTAGTGTTAGCTTGTTCTCTAGTGTAACCTTAGTGACATAGCTCTTGTGTGAACTAGAGATCATAATCTACTAGACTTGTGGATAGGAGGCTTGCATCACAACCTTAGGCTAAGCAAAACTCGCTTTACGCCGTTTGTTATTCTAACAAGTTTGCTTAGTGGTACTTGTAGAATTTTTTAATAGGCTATTCACCCCCCCTCTAGCCATCTAGGACCTTACAGCCTTGCACCGCGCGCGTCTCGCACTGCGTGCCTCCCGCCGCGGCCATGATCCATCCGCCTGTTGACCTAGGCGACCTCAAGCTCCGTGCTGGCGTCAAGCTCCGCGTAAACGAGTGTCCATTAGGGGGCAACAAATAGATAGCAAATGTTGTAACCGTATGTTTCATGCGTTTCAGATGTATGTTGCATATGTTTCATCTGGATGTTGCAAAAGTAGATCCGGTGTTGCATATGTTGCAGTGACTATACACGTATGTTGCAAGTGTATGTTTTAAATGTTTTAGCTGTTTCAACGTATGTTGCAAGTGTTTTATCTGGATGTTGTATATGTTGCACTGGCTATACACGTATGTTGCAAGTGTATGCTTCAAATGCTTCAGTTGTTTCAAACATATGTCACATATGTTGCAGTGCCCATACACATATGTTGCAAGCGTATGTTGTAAATGTTTAATCTGTTTCGGACATTTGTTGCAATGCTTTATGTTGCAAGTGTTCCATGAACAGGTGCGGCAAGGGGGTGCAGGCAAAGGTAGTCCCCTCGGGCGTAGCGGTCCCCGCGTGCGTGCGAAAAGCGAAGCGGACGCGACAGCAGGCATGGAGCACAAAGCTATATCCATGGGCGTGGCAGCAGGCGCGGAGCACGAAGCTACATCTATGGGCGAGCAGTAGGCGCGGAGCACGAGGCAAAGCTGAGCATGAAGCTACATCCATGGGTAGGCAGCAGGCGCGGAGCACGAGGCTGCATCCATGGGCAAGCAGTAGGCACGCAGCACGAGGTGAAGCAGAGCACAAAGCTGTATTCATGGGCGTCCTAAGGGTATAATTATTGGAAACAGACGGGCAGTAGGCACGGGCGTCCGAACGTCCGGATGCTAGTCTCTCCCTTTGGTATTTCACCGCACCTTGATTTGATTTCTTCCTCCACCACTGCATATACATGCGAAACGGCTGGAGACTAGTTTTGCACATATTCTCATCTCATTGTTTCTTACTTTTTTGGTTCATTTTTTAGTTAAATCTTTTTAGTGCAACAAGTTAAAATGGTTTTTATTAGTTATTCTCCATCCACAAAAAAGTTTAGAATTTTTGGAACATATTTTTATTTAAATGATTTTTTGAATCGGAATCCAGTTTGCTAGCCAAACGATTTCATAAAGTGTCGGTGTTTTGTCAACTGACAAGTGAACTTATTCGTGTGTCGCGCTACTCTAGGAAGACGACGGTACCATCCAAAGACACAAGAAATTATACTGGTTCAGGTCAGAGCCCTACGTCCAGTCTTAGAGATGGTTCGAGTGTTGAAAGGTCCTTGTTTGGTTTTGGTAATTGAGTGACAACCTTAGGTAGACTAATTGTGTTTAATGTGAGATACACATGGATTAGTCCACAGATAATGGTGTCATGAAGGAGCTCATTGCATATGAGACATGACATGGAGTCATGTGACCAAGGTGGCAAAGATCAAGATGAGGCTTGTCTCGACAGACCGGTTGCAAGTGTGAAGGACAAGTCGGAGGCTTTGGAGCGATGGACCGTGAGGCGGTGAAGCTTGAGCAAGACTTGGCGCCAATGACCGACGCAACGGTGAAGAGCAAGTGAGGTCAAGATCGATGGACCAAGGTCACATGATGATATGAAGTGGATCATATCATTTGTGATATGGTTGGTGCATGTGTTGCATCAACGTCAGAGGAGATGGAGTGGAATGCGCAAGGCAAAGGTATAACCTAGGGCATTTCCATTTCACCGGTCATAGGTGTGTAGAGAAGTTGATGACCGGGTTTAGGATAGATGGCCATACTATTAAGAGGGGCAAACTTGTTTGCATATTGGTCATCTAGTGCCACTTGAGCGATCTAACTTTGCATGCGTGCTAGGATCGAGTGGCGAGGCAAGTTGAGTGCCTAACCCCTTAGGAGAAAATATTTGTGAAATGCTAACACACGTGCACAAGGTGGTGATCACTTGTTGGTGTTGGCACATTTGCGAAGGCGATGGTGTTTGAGCGGTAGAGAGGGGTTTGGGTTCCTCTCTCCCTCCCGCCGAGCTTGCGAGGCGGGATTCAGACGTTTTCGAGGAGTTAAAATGACTATTTTTCTTTACGCCGATATTGAGAAGTGGAGGCGTAGTCACGGAGAATTTTCTTGAGCTAAAACTTGTGCTTTAGTGTTACACATACTTGGGATAGCTCATATGTGAAAGGGTGGAACGAGTGGAGCAAGTAAAGGTGGAGTTTCGCATGAATTATAGGCGACAGACGCTGGCTCATAGGGCGACAGACGCCGGACCATGCGTCTGTCGGCTTATCCTAGCAGCGCAGTGCTGCTCGGTGTTGGCGCGTGCGTCGGACGCGGTCATGCTCGAGCGACAGACGCTGATGTCAGTGTCTGTAGCGAGTGGCGTGTGCAGCGCTGCGAGCCTCGGCTTCGACGGAAGCCGGGCCACGTCTGTCGCTGAGGCGACAGACGCGTCTGTCACGTTCGGGCGAGCGCGCGGTGGCAGCGACAGACGTGTCTGTCGCGTTCGAGCGCGGCGTGGAGCGTACTAGACCGCGTCTATTGGTGCGACAGACGCGCGCTCGTGAAGCGTTGGACGCGTCTGTTGCTGAGGAAGTCAACCATTGGATTTCGATCGCTGGGACACGTGGCATGCGTAGGAGCGACGGACGCTACTATGCAGCATCTGTCGCCCCCGAAAAACGCCTAGTGGGTTTCCAACGGCTCTATTTCGTTGTAGAGCTATAAATAGATGTTGTGGCCGGCCATGGCCGGCAGCTGAGCACCCTTAGGCCTTGGTGGCTTGTGTTGGTGTGCTTGGGAGCCCTCTAACTCACTTGCGCTTGATAGTGATCATCCGATCAAGTGAGAGAGCGATTCTAGTGCGTTGCATCGTGAGGATTGCATCGAGTGGCACTAGGTGATCGAGTTGCAAGCCGGTGGTGCTTGTTACTCTTGGAGGTTGCCACCTCCTAGACGGCTTGGTGGCTTGCGACTCCGTTGAAGCATGCGTGGAGATTGTGCGTGGCTCCGGAGGAGGATTTGTGAGGGGGATTGTGCTCACCCCACGGGGATCGCGAAGAGCAACTCTAGTAAAGCTCGTGGCTTGGAGGATCCCCATCTTGAGAGTGGATGTGCGGCACCCGCTGAGAGTTTGACTCTTGATAGTCAATTAGCTCATGATCCATCAAGTGGGTGTATCGCCACAACGGGGACTAGCTTGGTGGCAACCAAGTGAACCTCGGTGAAAAACCGACGTATCAACATTGTGTACATCTTCTCGGTGGTTTGCTTTCGATTCATAAGCTTGTATTTATATTTATATACTTATGCTTGTGTAGTTGCTCTTGTAACTAGTTTGCTTGTATAGTTTGCTAGTTACCTTCGTGCTTGTGTAGCATAGAAGTAGCTCCTGTTGCGTGGCTAATTTGGTTTGTGTAACCTTGTTAGTCATATTGCTTAGGTTATGTAGCTAAGTAATTTGCGCTCTCTAGTTTGGCATTAGTTGCCTTGCTATTGAGCATTGCTAGTGAGCATAGGTGGCTTTGTGCTTTTGCTTACTAGAATTGTGTAGGAGCTCCCCAGCTTTGCTAAAGTCCTAGTGCATAGGTTTGTGTGACCTTACTCTAGAATTGTTTAGGAGAGCTCTTGCTAAGGAAAGCGCCTTAGTTACTTTTTTATGATCTTTGTGAGGTGCTTGTGAACTTAGATAGAGGGGTGTAGTCTTGGCTAGACCGATAGTTTTAATTCCACATTTGTTTTGGTTTGCCGACACGATTAATTTTAGAAAGGACTATTCACCCCCCTCTAGTCCGCCATCTCGACCCTCAAGTGTGTATTTCTCGGTTGATTGTGAAGTTCTTACAATGGGGTATGCAAGAAGGGAGAGAGAGGTTGGAGAGTGGATTAGGACTGCCCGAATGAAGACTCGAGAGTCTGTCCCCCTGGAAGGGTGCCCTCGCTGCCCTTATATAAAGTCTGGGGCCAGGGTACATACAAAGAGATAGGTTCTCCCGACCGAGTGGTTGTGAGCCTGAGGGAGGGGAAACTAGCTATCTTGGCCTACAAGGAAGGCCGTCTTGTCTTGGCATTAGCGCACGTCCGGGCGTGGTTGTCATCATGGTCTTGTATCCACGTCGTGGCATGGTGTGGCGTAATGCTACAGTGCCGGTCGTGACGGCATTGTTGGCACGGTGTTGGTTCGCCAGCTGTCCTGTGCGACGTGAGCTCGCCGGGGCCTTCGTCATCGTCTCCCGTCCTTCTGGTGGCATCAGTACAGGAGTAGGTAGCTGCTCCCACATCGTTGGCTGCCCTGCTGGTCGTGAAGCTGACGACCACGATCCCGAGCTTCAGGGTCGTGGCCCTTGTTGGCTTGATTGGCCTTGAAAGTCAAGGTCGTAGTCGTGAGCCTATCCCGTGGTGAGTGGGGCCGTACGCCCATCCCGTCAGGGCGTATTTGGTTGGTGGGTCACCGTACCGGTCGTCACTGCCTAGCGGTGCTGTCTTGTTTGCGCAACGGGGCATAGGGATGGCGTCTGTCCGGACCGAGGCGATAGCTATCCCCTCAGTCCTAGTGGAGTGAGTGGGGCGTGCCTGCTGTGACAAGAGCAGACGTACTTGATGGTGCTCGACCTCTCCCCATTCCTTCCGGGGTTGGGACGGAGGAGAGGTTGTGTAGCATTGCGTTGCGCGTAGTGAAAGGAGAAGGGAGAGGTCGTGGTCGATCCCTGCCTTGGTGCTTGGGCCAGGCCTGCGCGGCTTAGATGGGCCACGTTTGCTGGGCTTGTGTTTGTTTGGCTGTCGTGGGCTGCCCAAGCGGCTAACTAATCGGTGTCTTGAGATACCCGGTGTAACATAACCCGACATAAAGTGATTCCGATTCATCATCAGAAATGTTTCTCAAAAGAATCTAGGTCCGAAGCGTTTCTGGGAGAATCTGGAGCCCTACCAAACACACCCTAAGTATTTATATTAGAATGGGAATGGTTATGCTTAGCTCTAAGAAAATGGGAAAAATATTTAGAAAAATATGAAGAATTCCATAATCATTATAATTGATATCTAATCGTGTTTTAAAAACTTCACATGACAAAATATGAGATGCATCAAGCATGAATGCAACATGCATAAATGTTCAATGCATTCATGTTTGTCGTGTAAAGTTTTCAAAACAAGTTAGAAATCGATTAGAATGTTTTGGGATTTTTTAAAGATTTTTCTACATATTTTTTCCTAGAGCTAGATCTATGTTTTGAGAAGCTTCTAAAGATATTTTCATGAGTTCTAAACATTTCTTTATTTTTGGTATCCCAATGATTTTTTTCAGAATTTTTAGAAGCTTGGAGATGTTTTTTGTAGTTTAAAAAATAGAAGACATTTACCTAATTTTATTTAACTTCAAAGAATGAAACCATCTTTAAAATAACTAACCGGAGTAGGTACTTTAAATGGTTTTTGAGAGTTCACGGGATAAGATTTTTATTTTCAAGTATGAGAAAAAAAACTATACTCCTATGATATATTTTTTTTTCAAATGGAACTGAGCAGAGCTTTGTGATGTTTGCAAATTTGGTGGATCAAGAGGCCAGAAAGTTGTAGGAGATTTTCATCAAAAAAAAAAGAAAGTTGAAAATCAAGATTGAGAGTGCTAAGTGCTAACGGTGGCTTCCCTCCTTTGGTCCTGCCGTCCCGGACCTTCCAAACCCTCTCCGGACGAGACCGGACGTGCGCGCTACGCATACATAGCGCTGTGCGCCTGTGCCCATGCCCGCCCACGACTCAACTGAGGCTGTGTTCAGTTCCCAGAAAATTTTGCAAAATTTTTCAGATTTTCCGTCACATTAAATCTTTAGACACATGTATGAAGCATTAAACATAGATAAAAAAATAAAACTAATTACACAGTTTAGACGAAATGGACGAGACAAATTTTTTAAACCTAATTAGACCATGATTGAACACTAATTACCAAATAATAACAAAACATGCTACAGTGTCATTTTACAAAAAATTTTGCAACTAAACGGGGCCTGACGGGTCCCGGATCCTGCACCGCATTTTTTGCTCGATGAGTCGAGACTCGAGACTCGAGACCCAGTTCGCTGCAGGAGGGTAACTGGATGGGTTGGTTTGGAAGCTCTGCAAAACCGAAGCCATGACGATTCCGCAGTGTGTTTTTTGTTTCACGAAAAAGCAGCAACAATTCCCGCAAGAGTTCAAGTGAATTCCAGATGGGGACCTATCTTTCTCCAAGGTAGGTAGATAGAGTGAGGTAGCCAAGTCCCAAGTTGCGCAATTGCGGGACACGTCTCATTCGCGTGCTCCTTTTTATTTGGATCTTGGTTGGGCGACTTTGCTACGACAATCAATCAATGTGTTTCCAAGTACACGTTGGAAGCAGATTTGATGGGCACTCGCTGACAGGATAGTAGTAGGACACGACGAGTGCATCGAGTAGGTTCCCTGACCCTGATTAGTAGTTGATCAGGTTAGTTGGGAGCAATATATATTGCGCATTCACCTAACATTGGCGATTTCCATTTCCTCACCAACGAAAGATCAAAGATTTGTGAACCTGCCAGACAGGCGAGGGCAACACGGTCTGCTCTTCAAACTGAAAACTGATCTCTGAAGAATCCAAGAGAGAAGGAAGCACGCGCAGCTCTTTACTGAAAAAAAATGATTTGCTTAGTGATTCAACCTCAACATATTGACAAATTACAAAGAGTTCTTTTTACACAAGCTCGTTCGCTAAGGACTAGGGGGTGAAAACCGTGCAGATATTTTCTGACCGTATTTGAGACCGAATCCGTTTAGAGAAGCTCAGCTCTGTTCATATCTGAGTCCAGGTATTCAGCATCCGATATCGTATGCGTATCTGAATACTCAAATCATGTATTTATGACGTCGGCATCTAATGTATCCTATTTGGCATGGTTGACATATCCATATTTGAATTCAAATCCAGATAGAAAACATGAAAATACATATAATATCAGTGATATTCGTTACTGTCCGGTCCGTTTTCATGCCTGAGGAAGAGCCCTCCAGAGCGAGCCCATGACACCCTTTTGTCCTAGGAGTCTAGGACCAACCACCGGAAAACAAACTCAGCACAAATCAAGGCGCTTACCTACCATAGTACTACCAATTAGTTTTACCTTTTCCACGCCAAGAATCAAAATACACAATCTGCTGATTGCTAATCAATACCAAGGTCAATGGTGTTTCCCCTGCTTCCATAACCTTGCATGACCCATTCGACCATTCCCAATCCTTCCCTCCTCTCTGCAAATTGATTGTCACAAGCAACAAACAAACCCCTGTTTGGGTTTAGCTCGTTCTTCTCCCAAGGCAATCTCTATCTTCTCTTCCACTCTCCGCTGATCATTTCTCCAGAGAAGCTTCTGCGCATCTCTCTCTCTCGCTCTCTCTCTCTCTCTCTCTCTCTCTCTCTCTCTCTCTCTCTTTACCTCCCAACATCTCGCGGCTGGCTGAATCTCTTCGCCGGGTTGGTTGTTGGGGGTGGCGGCCAGGCCATGACGGCGGCGAGGGCGGTGTGGCGCCCCGCTGCGGTCGTCCTCCTTGCGCTCGCTTCCCTCTCCTGTGTCCTCTCGCCGCCGCCGGTCTCCGCAGCTGCGGAAGCAGAGGTGGCCGGCGGGGTGGCTCATCGGAACACCGAGCGCATCGCAGGTGACCCCCTTCTCGCTTTGTCTGGTGCTCCGGACTTTAGGAACATTTTTTTTATCATTTATTTATTGTTCGTGGATTGTGATTATTAGTTGTAGAAATTTAGAATAGCTCAGCTTTTGTCTGGTGGAATCGTCAGCGAGCTTTGGGACTTGCTGAATTGGCTGTTCGAATTCAGTTCACCGGCAGATTCTTAAAACTTTTTCCTTTGCTTCCTTCCAGTCAGCATACCTTATTACTACAGATATGCAGTTGCGATAGGTGCCATCATTTGCAAAATGCTGTTGAAAGATCGAATTTTGCAAATGATGTTGCAAAATTCGATCTTTCAACAGCATTGTGCCACCTCCTTATATAAACAAAAAAAAGATCAAAGTTGGCGCCAGTTCTGTACTGCCCCTTAATTGGTCCGTGGATCATTCTGGTATTTTTGTGAGGCATACAATCACCACGGATAAAAAAACCCATTAGTGACAAATATGGAGGTACCATCAGAATAGCCTTTTGCTTCTCCTCTAAGTGCTACGCAGTTGATGGTTTTTGAAACGGAACTGGCAGGAGAGCTGCCTATTGGATTAAAAAGAGGGAGCCAAGAAAGGCACTATACAACCATATACAGAAATGTACAAAACGAAACCACAACTCCAAAGCCTTTATCTCAAAAGCAGCTTACGCGGTTGATGGTTGGTAGCTTAGCCAACCATACCTGCCTGCACTGCTTGCAGAGTAATTAAGCCCTGTTCGCTTGAGTTACTTTTGAGCTATGAAACAGTGGTTTCATCTCACAACATTTCAGCATAAACATCAGCATAAGCGAACAGGATTGACAATTTCTGCTGCAACAACAAACCAAGCCTAGTGATGCCTTCACCATTATGTGCCTACAATAAAAGGCTATTTAGTGCGTGAGTAATAGGCCAAGGAACGTCTTACTAGGGAGGCTATGCTTAAATGTACTCATTCTTGTCCTCCTTAGTGCGCTGCAAAACAGCGTGTCGTGTAAAAATTTCTCCTACTTAATACAAAAGATGCGCAAAGCTTTTGCGTATTCGAGAAAAAAAAAGAATGACAGAGACAAACAGTTAGCTCATAAATTCTGAATCTGTCAAAAAGAGATGACAAGGACCAAGGGAAACATATCGCAGAAAACATCATTAATTTGGTATGATTCGATCATGCTCGAGTGGTTTGTCGAAATTGGACTTTCTAAACCTATGTTATGTTGCTACCATTTCCCCTCTTTAACATTCTAGAGATACCTAATTACCATGTTCATCTTAATGTAGCTGCATGATTTGCTTACTTTACAATTTATTCGTTAGCTTTCTGTGTACTTGGTTTTATATGGAGGATATTCCTCCGTTCATTAGCTGTTTTTTTTTGGCACCATTCATTAGCTGTTACTTAGCCAAGAGTATTCACATGCAGGAAGTGCTGGCGATGTGCTAGAGGACAATCCTATTGGAAGGTTGAAGGTTTTCATCTACGACTTGCCAAGCAAGTACAATAAGAGGATTGTCACCAAGGATCCGCGATGCCTCCATCACATGTTTGCTGCCGAGATATTCATGCATCGTTTCTTGCTCTCTAGTGCGGTGCGAACACTCAACCCAGAAGAAGCTGATTGGTTCTACACGCCGGTTTACACTACATGTGATCTTACTCCTGCTGGACTTCCACTTCCATTCAAGTCCCCAAGGATGATGAGAAGTGCAATCCAGTTTATTTCAAACAAGTGGCCTTTCTGGAACAGAACTGATGGAGCTGATCACTTCTTTGTTGTTCCACATGATTTTGGTGCATGCTTTCACTATCAGGTGAGGACATCACTGCCCACTATTCAGCTCCCCATTAAGTGGAGTTCTATCAGATATAAGGTTTTCCCTTTCCAGGAATGTTCCTGCCTTTAGCGGCCATAACTCTGAAGTTATATTTGCAATTTTCATCTGTCTTATTTATAGGAAGAAAAAGCTGTCGAACGTGGAATTCTTTCAATGCTCCGCCGTGCTACATTGGTCCAAACATTTGGACAGAAGAACCATGTCTGCCTGAAAGAGGGTTCTATCATTATACCGCCATATGCACCTCCACAGAAAATGCAGGCTCACTTGGTTCCCCCTGACACTCCCCGTTCAATCTTTGTTTACTTCAGGGGACTTTTTTTATGACAATGGTAATGACCCTGAGGGTGGGTATTATGCGAGGTAAGGACATGCCATTTCTATCCTATACTATCAAAACATGATGTCTGGATCCTAATTACTGATTTTGTTGGGATGTTAAACAGAGGTGCTCGAGCATCACTGTGGGAGAACTTCAAGAACAATCCTCTCTTTGATATCTCCACAGATCATCCTGTCACTTACTACGAAGATATGCAGCGTGCAGTCTTCTGCTTATGCCCACTCGGATGGGCACCATGGAGCCCAAGGCTGGTGGAGGCCGTGGTTTTTGGCTGCATTCCAGTCATCATAGCTGATGACATTGTTCTACCATTTGCTGATGCTATCCCATGGGAGGAGATTGGTGTTTTTGTCGACGAAGAGGATGTTCCGAAGCTAGATTCAATCCTCACTTCCATTCCAATCGAAAATATTCTACGAAAGCAAAGATTGCTTGCCAATCCATCCATGAAGAAGGCCATGTTGTTCCCACAGCCAGCCCAACCTAGGGACGCATTCCATCAGATCCTGAACGGCCTTGCTCGCAAGTTGCCACACATGCAGAGTGTATACTTGCAACCAGGAGAGAAGCACCTCAACTGGACTGCTGGGCCTGTTGGAGACCTGAAGCCTTGGTAGCAGGAAAATTTAACTACAAGACTAGTCTTCCCCTGCTGATTGTATTATTAATATAAGTTTCTGACTTCTCCGTGGAGGAGTTCCAGCAAAGAATCTGTTGATATATATTTACTGAGTGTGTTATAGTGTTTTCATGCCACAGAAATCTGAATGCTGATTCTGTGGACCGGGTTGTAACTTTGTAATTGTACAGATGCTTATAAAGGAATGAAATGCATGTGTTCTTGTGTGAAGTTGGTAAATTTGTGTCACTGATTCCTGATTGTGTTTACTCTGTAGTGCATACTTTTGCAAGTGTCGAAGTGATTGAAGAAAATAAGGCTACAAACAAGAACAGGTTTTGCAGGTTAGGTTCATATGTTGCTGGTGCCGAAGTGCCTGGACTCCCCCAGCCTGACCCCTTGCACATGCAGTTCAGCGGCTTCACCTCTGAACTTTCGGATGTCCTCCACAGTAAGATGCACCCTTGGCCTTGGTGACACTGTCACGGCAAATGCATTCCATTTCCATCATAATCTGGAGAACTACTGGTACAGGTTGCATTTGCACAGATGACGATACAGGTATATAGATGACAGCAAGGGCCCCGGGACCAGGAAGTGATATTGCGAGGATGGTGGCTATATATGGCTTGGCTCCAGCTCCCTGTATACTATTTTCTTTCAGCGATAAAAGTGAAGTGATTCATTCTTTAAGGTATTTAGATATGGGAGGAGGTTACTGAAGAAATGTATTGGTCCGAGTTTATGCAGTTAACCTTCTTTAGAGAAGTCGTGTAAGTTCGGGGAGACAGAGAGCGAATGAGCGATGCATTCACTGTTGCATAAATAAGAGAATATTTTTTTTAGATAAAGGAATATGAAAATATTCCGGCAATCCAGCATAAATAGAATAATGGTTCTTGCATTACATATATACTTCATTACAAACAGCACAACATTTGAATAAAAGAGCAAAGTACATTCATCATATTGAAAGATCAAAATACATTGATCATGTTGTGTACATATACTATTCATCATTTGACATAATTTGGCCTTCACCCTGAACATACTAACAGAGTGTAGCACATTGCGGCAGTAGAATCGACCGCTTTAATTAATAATAAGCTATAGCATGAGATCAGTATCTTTTTTTTAACTTAATGGTTGTAAATATATATGCTCATATGGAGTATATATTTGCTGGTACGATGGATCGGTCGAGAGTATTTAGTCAGATGTCGCGGCCTTGCGTCCGGTGATGGCGTACGGCGGGGTGTAGGGCGGGCCGGGTGGCGCTGGCTCGGGCGTCGGCGGGCCGGGGTAGGGCGGGCCGGGTGGCGGGGGCGTTGGTGGCGCGGGCGTGGGAGGCTTGGGCGTGGGTGGCTTGGGTGGCTTGGGCGTGGGTGGCTTGGGCGTGGGCGGCTTGGGTGGCTTGGGCGACGGCGGCTTTGGCCCCGGCGGCGAGGGCTTGGGCGGCGACGGCGACGGCGAGAGCCCGCAGCGGATCATGCAGACGATGCTCTTCTGGTCGCAGCTGATGATGCAGAGCGGTAGGTCGGTGCCCTGCTTGCCCATGCACCCGAACGAGCAGCCGAACACCTGCGCGAAGCAACCCAGCAGGCACTGCATGAAGCCGTTCAGCTCGGCCGGGGACGCCGACGACGGCGTCGTCAGAAGCGCCGCCGCGTTGTTGTTGATGTCGTCGCCGCTGAAGGCAACAGTGGCACTGGCTCCGGTGGCGGCGGACGCGAGGTCGGCGACGCCGGCCAGCGCGACGAAGAGAAGCACGAGGAAGAAGGAGCCGTCGCTGGCGCGAGTACTGCCGGTCATCGCCGTGGCCATGATCGTGTGTGCGTGCGTCGTCGTGTGACGTTGAGCGAGCTTCACTGATGCTGTGGGTTTGTGTGGGCTGTTACGTGTTGTTGGGAGGGGTTATATAGGAACAAGCGGCGGGCTTAGATTGAGCGTGGCGTATGATGCCACAACGATCGTGTTTTTGGTGTGTGCTGAGGTTGCTTTTCCGCGCACGCTCACACACGATACGGGTGGCCAGTGGTGCGAATCACGAGGGAAGCATGACTTTGGAATTATTATTAATTTAGATATAAATAATAGAATAAAACAATAGGCACATCCGATGAGATGGCCGAGTTGGTCTAAGGCGCCAGATTAAGGTTCTGGTCCGAAAGGGCGTGGGTTCAAATCCCACTCTCATCAGAATATTTTGCTTTTTTTTTCTTACCGTAAACCGGTCTAAGGCGCCAGATTAAGGTTCTTGTCTTTTGCTTTTTTTTTTCTTACCGTAAACCTGATTTTTCTTACCGTAAACCTGATTTTTCTCACTGTAATTCTTATTGTAAACCTGCTGTCATCATCTTTATTTTTAATTCTCACTGTAATTTGTATTATAAACCTGCTGTCATCAGCTTTATTTTTAATTCTTATTGTATTTTTTGGTATATATAATTTTGCATGCATTTACTAATGTCGTCAACAAAACAACAACAACAACATAGCATTTTGTCCCAAGTAAGTTGGGGTAGCATGCATTTACTAATGTCAACGTTTTTTTTAATTTCTGACGCAATCCAGATTGCGTTCAAAGCTTCTAATATAGGGCCATGTTTAGTTCTCCAAATTTGGGTCCAAAATGCACTATGCAAAAAGAAGATTCTCCGTCACATCAAAATACCGGTACATGCATGGAGTATTAAATGTAGATAAAATCAAAAACTAATTGCACAGTTTTGTTGTACCTTGTGAGACGAATATTTTGAGCCTAATTAATCAATGTTTGGACAATTATTACCAAATAAAACAAAAATGCTACAGTGCCAAACAGTAATTTAGGTGTCCCCAAATTTAGTATCTCAACAAGGCCTAGGGCGCATTCATTGCCACCTGGATATTAGTTATGTTCCCTCTCTATGATGTGAATAAAGTATGGTAATTTTGCTCCAGAGTCTAGGCAATGCTGGAGCTAAGAACTTGGATTACACAGACCTAGTAGAAAAAAAAGTTAAGCACGTAATTTTTAGAAATAAAAAAAGAGAGGTGCTATAATAATAAAAAAGGCAGTGCATTTTATCAAGTAGGTCCATCATGGAGAAACTACTAATATATAAAATACTCCCATTTTCCACAAGACTTTTTTTTCTCTCTTTATAAAAGACTAGCAGACATGTACGTGCATTGCAACAGAACACATAGCTTGCGCCATCAGTCAATACGTCTTAGAATCGAACTATGTACTATGACTGGATGCATGCTATGCTAACTCGTATGGGCACCGGTGCATCATGAGTTCGGATCACAGTTGAGCAATAACCAATTAGGATTCTTATCTCTAATTCATCATATGCAATACTATTCTGAGTAAAACTGGTTAATACTCTTATGCTCGGGGGAGTGGAGGAACAGTCAAAACAAGAGAGAGAGAGTGAATGATGAAAATTTGTACGAGAGATATTTTTGTTCTTTGATATTAGGTCTTTAACCATTAATTTATGTGAAAACATTTTGAAATCGAAATCTACTTGTATAATTTTTATATACAAAACATACTTGTAATTTGACAAGGTGTTCATATATAAAAAGATGCAAAACTTGATCTTATCCTGATAAAATGCCACCTTTTCCCTTTTATTCTTCAACAGTAGAAGAACTTGGTACTTTTGACATAAAAGCAGGAATCCAAAGACAGCCATAATTTTCTGTAAAAACCTACAGCAACATCGCTTCTCTACCACAATGGTCACAAAAGCCTATTTCCTTGATTAGTGCCAACTATTTTATGAAATGTAGCGGAGTAACATTTCAAAAAATTAGATGAAATTCATGTCGGAGCTTATCATAGAGAGTTCAAAATGGATGTATGGAAATTTGAATTTATCAGAATATGTGTCCAGTAAATTTATATAATATAGATATTCATATTCTTTTCTAATATGGATACTAAATAGATGTACTCTCTATCCAATTATAGATCTGTATCTGTAATAAAAAATATCCGATATCATACATATCCATGAACAATATAACACTAGGTGAAAGTGAAACTATCTACAAGCTATTCCTATGACTAATGACTAATAGTATTGATTCTTTAATATTACTAGTATGTAACATTAAGAACTATTTAAAAATAATGACTAATAATATTAATTTTAATAATAATAAGGACATTTAGTAAAAAATAATTATTTTTATATAAAAAATGGTTAATTTAATATAGGTAATTATTTGAATTCAAGTTAATATGAGCAATGATGTATCATATATGCCATCTAATTCTGTCGGCAGGTAGTATATAACAATTCTCTTTTTTATTGGATGTCTCCCAAGAGACTATAACAATTCTCTTTTCATTGTCTATAAATAAAGTGTAGAGTGTTTTCCTGCGTGGCATAGCAAACGGGCTGGCGTGGATCGATTTTGGGCTGGAATATAATCTGCCTACTGGACCGCAGCAAACGGCCCGAGTTGATTATGACAGGGGGTGTGGAGCTGCAGAATGTGTAGGTCGGCACGGCGGGCAGCCGTGTGTGGTGGGCACGCCGACCGCCCGACGTGTCGCCGTCTCTGCCCATGCACTCATATCCGCTTTAGGCTAGGTTTAGTTTCCATTTTTTTTAAAGCACGGTAGTACCTTTCGTTTGTATTTGACAAACTTTGTCCAATCATGGATTAACTAAGCTCTAAAGATTCATCTCGACATTTACCAACAAACTATGTAATTAGTTATTTTTTACCTACATTTAATACTTCATACATATGCCGGCATATGTGATGTGACGGAGAATCTTGAAAACTTTTTGCAATTTAAAGTGAACTAAACCAGGACAGACGGCTAGTTCCATTAATTCCATCGTTCTCAACCGGACTTGAACTGCACGACGGATCGGGACGGGACTGCATGGAGATGCATCATGGATGTCGTCGTGTACTCGCGTACGTACGTGGATCGTGAAACGTAACAGTACTGAAAATAAAAGCACGCACGCGCATTTGAACGACTCGGTCTCGGTCCTGTGCTGGCTGGGGATCGATCCAAGGCTACTCGATCGCCGAATCAGAGCTAGCCGCCGACGTCCATCGCGCCGGCTGGCGGCGCGGAAGCTTCGTTCTTCCGTTCGCTCTGGGCATGCCCGCAGTGGATGCTTGACGCGCGACCAATCCAAATTGTATGGAATTATTATATCGATCGCACGTATCCATCTCGTCGCGTCGATTTCGTACGTTCCGGTCGCCTACCGCGCCCAGGATCCTAGTATTCCAGTATCCAGATGCCTGCACGCAGGCACGCGCCTAGACTTGCCGGCCGACGGCGATCCATCGGACTACTTGCCTCCTGACCCCTTGACTTGATTGCGGCATGCATGTCGGCATGAAGATGCGTGGGCAGCCGGCACTGCCGCACTGACCCATGCATTCGTACGTTCTACCCTGACCCTACATGCAATCAAAGATCGATTACACACAAACCTACGCACACGCCTACGTTGTTTTACCTCCTGCCACACGAAACAGTTTCGTGGAAAATTGGTATTAGGAGGCATCCCTGCGTCTCCCCTAGTGCTCCCGACGATCGACAGAGTCACAAATTCACACATATATAGTACCCTCCGTTATGGACATTGACAAAATCCGTCCTTAGAATACAAAATGCTACGGCGAGGTATGTTTCCAACTTCAAAGTCCTTGGCAGACTCTCAATAATATGTTCTTTATTCAGCTATTTTGTTTCCTTCCCTTGTCTTTGATCTACTTGTTACTTTCTCCGACCTCCGATGGAATGGGGAAAACATAGATCCATCTAGATTTATTTTAAACCAATCAAACTTATATAACTTTGATTACCAATACATGAAATTTTATGCCAGATTCAATATTAAAACTAGTTTTTATAATAACTATACTTATATTCATTTTAAGGCTGACATTCTAAGACGACGACCAGCCCGCCTCTGTAAATAATTAACAGAGCCGGACGTTTGCTAGATGGCTCCTCAAAAAATCTGTTTGTAGTGATTAGGAGGCCTATCTTTCAAAATCCCTTTTAGCAGTTATTCTTGGCCTTCAAACTCCCATGGCCCCTTCAATTTGACGATCGCCTAAAGTTTGGTCGTGTGACAAGTTCTGCAAAAGAAGCAGAAATGATCACAAAGAATTAATGCAGCAGACTAAGGATCTACTCCCTCTGTCAAGAAAACATGCAATTCTAGTACAGTGCCATGATTTAGTATCTCAAGTTTGATTAATTATAGATAAAAATATTAATAGTTACGATATCAAATAAATACCATTAAATTCATTACGAAATGTATTTTTAATAAATTAAATTGGAGTCATAAATGTGAATAATATTCACTAGAAAGTTAGTCAGACGTAAACTACTTTTGTCGGTACACAACCTATAGTTACCTATTTTATTGGACAGAGGGAGTATTTGGTTGGCCTGGCAAGCGCTATCTGGTCCAGGTAGCTCAGCGGTTCAATTTTCACTGCCTACGGCTGGATAAGGATAAGCTGCCCGTGCTGCCTGGCTCAGGTTCCGATCCAAATACCCCTGGCCTCAGCCTGATCTAGGATAGCTCGGGCAACTGAAGGAGACCCAGCTGGTCAATTGACGCAGATGCTTGTTCGGCTATTTGCAAAAGAAAAAGTCAACGCAAGTACTGACGCCCGAAAGGATCTTCATCTTCACCCACTAATTTTCGATAGAGAATATTGTTGCAAATCATTAGCAGGATCGAAACGCCATATGCCAATTGATCAGTTATCTCTCCATGTGTTTTTCTTACCCTTATAATTTAATTTAACTGCAACATCGTTTTCAAAGTTAAGTTGAAGGTACGTACAGTAACTAAAAAAAGAAAGAACAAAACAAGATTATGCAAGTGATATGAGACAGACATATTTCGGTGGTTGTCCGCGGTCCTTTGGATTTTATTTGCTAATCCCTCCGATATGGAACAGCCTGTTCGCTTACGCTGAAATTTGACTTATGCTGAAACGTTGTGAGAGAAAAATATTGTTTATTCACTTAAAAATACTGCATTCAAGCGAATAAGCTGTTTCGACAGTAGAGTGTCCTGACGCATATCTATGAGTTGCAAAAAAAAAAAAACGCCAGTTTGGTAGAGCTAGGTACTTCTAGCTTTAGAAAATCCTGGTTTTAGAGTTGAAGCACTTATTAGATGACCTTTACTGTTTAAACTAATATAAATATTTAAATTAAACCACTTTAATTTTCGGTAATGGTCAGGAGCAGGCGTACGTCCGTCCGGACGCCATTTTTCAGGCCACGCGCTACCGGCTCAACAGGTCTGCTTCCTCCCTGTGTCTCCCCATCTCTCTCAAAAATATCTTCCACTTCCGTGCTCGCTCATCGCATGCTGCTGCGTCATGCACTCGCTGCTGCCATCTTCCACGCCGCGCACCACATCCTACGCTGCGCGGCTCCCCCATCCAGTGCCGCACTCCATCCCCCGCCGTGCTCGCTCCAGCTCGCTGCACGCCGTGCCCCGTCTCCCGCGCGCGCGCCGAGGTGCTACCGACGCTGTTGTTCCCCACCAAAAGGTTGTGGCCGCTGTTGACGCCGTAGCTACTGTGACGCGCGACCTCTGCAAGGAGATATTGCGATAAAAGCGCATGTTGCAAGCGTATGTTTCAAGTGTTTCAGATGTTTCAGAGGTGTGTTACAATTGTTTCATATGAATGTTGCAAAAGTAGATCGGGGATGTTGCACATGTTACATATGTTGCAAGTGTTTCAGAGACATGTAGCAAGTGTTTCAGAGGTTTGTTCAAAATGTTTCATTTGTTCTAGACGCATTTTGCAAGCGTTTTGATCTGGATATTGTATATGTTTCACACATATGTTGCAACAGTATATTCTAAATGTTTTAGCTATTTCAGTCTTATGTTGTAGTAAGTGTTTTCATGTTGCAAGTTGCAAGTGTTTTATCTGGATGTTGCATAGGTTTCACATATATGTTGCACGTGTACCTTTCAGATGTTTTATCTGTTTTATACGTATGTTGCATTCAACTATTTTATGTTGCACGTGTTTTATGTTGTTCAGAGAGTCAGGGGGCACGAGGTGTGAAGGTGGCACGACACGGGTGTCGGGGAATGAGGCGCGCCGAGCTGGGGGCAGCGGACGGGTGCGTGGCGCATTAGTGTCCCGCGGACGGGGTGCGCTCAGGACCGGCGGTTAGGGCGCGACGAGGGTGGGGGTGCACGTGTAGGGCGGTGCGAATGGCCTCGAATCAAGGCTGACAGGGCTGGCTACACTTGCAAGGCGAGTTGCCCGGACGCGCAGGCACTGCGACGGGGGCGGGGTGTGCGTGCGGGGTAGGAAAACATGAGCAGAGAGGGCAGGCTGCGCGGGCGACCGGACACGCATGTCTATCCGGACGTCTGCACGCTAACACTGCCGTTTAATTTAACTTATACAAACTACATATTCAACCTAGATCCCATAGGTACATATGGCAAACAGATATTAGACCTATTTTAGTGGTAGTTTCGTAAAAAATTTCTAGACATTAAATAAGGTGACATACTCTCTCTGTCCCTATATAAGTGTCACTAGGGATGCGTGTTAGTCAAACTTTGACTAGATTCGTAGAAAATATTAGCAACATTTGTATCTCCAAATTAAGTTTATTATGAAATTAGATTTAATGATTTATCCAATGATACTAATTATACACCATAAATATTAATATTTTTAATATATATGGTCAAAGTTAAGTACATTTAACTTGTGGTGAAGTGAGAACTATAGTTGAAAAGCTAGGGACGAAGGGAGTACGTAACAAGGAGAGATGATAAAATTTTCATCTCATAAAATGAGTTTCATGGGGATAGAACTTCTCTAAACTATTTCTAATACATGAAAGTTCCGTTGAGACTGGCCTTACAGACTTGATGGTTGGTTATTCCATGGGTTTCTACAACACAGAATATCCAGTGATGCTTGATATATAATAAGTTCATGTTGTGTTATCATCATTATGTGTGCCATGAAACTATCCGACACCTATGCTTTATATGTTAGTGTCTCACACCATACAGTTCACCTCACTTGTTTAGTTCTTGTTTTAAGTAGTAGGGGGTCCGAATCTTACACATTGTCATCGATAGGAGTTGCAGTGCTTTGTTGAGGGCAGTTCCAACTCAGAAACAATCTCATAGTTTCTATATGTGAAAAAATATTTAGATATTACACGTAGACACCATAATTTCAATGGATAGTTTCTTCAAGATAAATTTTTATCCAATCTCTAATTAGTGAGCGTAGAAACCATCTAGTTGTTGGGTCCGGATTGCTCTGAGCAATTTGGCTCATAAGAAATGATATATGCATGTTTAATAATGGTCATACAAAAACTTGTTGTGCATGTTCTATTCAAAGGATGCACTAGCTTTGGTTTTGTGCTTGTTACATCACACTTATGACCATAATGAATAGTTGGTTAAGGAGTGCCAATTCTTAGAGTCAAGAGCTGTGCAGTTCTCTTCGTGTGTCATGACTCATGAATGACTATTTAGGTTTATTTCTCATTGATCACTAATGTTTAACAACATCTCTATTTTGATTTTGAGTTATTCTTGTATTAATCGTAGTATGATATGATGCCTCTTCAAGAAGAGGTTTGAGGCTAGAACAAATCCATTATAAAAAAATTATCATGTGCGCTTTTTTTTTGAAACTATGTGCGCTTTGGATAAAACCTTTTGAGAGAAGTTGCAGGAAGAAAGTTTTTTTCCTTCTTTTGCTGCAGGAGCTCATATTTCGTTTATGTGTACAGTTCTTGAAAAGGCACTATTTTAAAGGAAAATGAGGGACCTGATTATTAGACTAGGAATGGTGCGCCATTTCCTTCCTATAAATCTTCATTTTTTAATCTTTGTTTCAGACTGGGTAAACTGAATGGAATAAGAAATACCAACAAGGCACTTCTGGCGCCGTTGCTAGGGATATAAACCTAGTAGCTACGCTAAGAAGTGACAACAAGCATTTCTGACGCCGTTGCCGCGGAAGACAATTGATTAAAGAATCTAGTAGGACATGTTCATGATAATATGCATGTAAGATAGTCATTATTTATGCTGGCTAACTTTGCTTGTTTCTCCTGTTGTGGATGAAAACATGATAGTGTATGACTGGTTACGATCTGCCAAACAACTACATCGAAAATCCGCAAGGCACTCCTAAGGATGAAACGGTCCCGGCGACAGTCGAACTAGTCACCCCCACACCATCCGCTACTCCAAGCATGGCCAAGACGCTCCGCGACTACTCCATCCCCGTTGTTGCCAACGTGCCCGTTGGGCTGGTTGTCAACACCGACAATGGGAACTTCGAGCTCCGCACCGGCCTTATCATGATGGTGCAGGCAAACTAATTCTCTGGTTTGTCAAGTGAGGACACGAATGAGCATCTCCAACACTTCCTCTAGTTGTGCGATACCATCGTCATCAAGGATGTCGCACCGGAAAGCATCAGGCTCCGCTAGATTCCCTTCTCCCTCTTGGGGGAGCGAAACAGTGGTTCTACGAAGAACAGGAAGCTGTCAACTCGTGGGACAAATGTTCCATGACGTTCCTCGCCAGGTTCTTTCCCATGGGCAAAACTAATGCCCTAAGGGGATGAATCTCCAATGTAACACTCCTGGTGTTGCGACCTTGCTTAGTACCTAGATTTAGATCTAAGAGGAATTACCGAAACGAGTTTCTCTGATTTTAAATTTTAAATGCACATGAAATGATGAACGAACCGTATGTGACTTCACATTTGTGGCTGAGAAAAATCAACATAAGTAGTGCTAATAAATTTTGCTTTAGTGCTTAAAAACTTTTAAATAAACTCGTGAACAAAAGTTGTTTAAGGTTGTTTTTGGTAAAAGTGTGAAGAAAGTGCTTGAAAATGTCTAATAGCAATTTTAGCAAATAAATAACAGGTGGCTTGTTTTATTTGATTAGGCATAAAAACATTTTTATAAACAAAAATGAAATACAACTTGTATATAGTGCTTAAATAAAATTTGAAGTGTAAGTTTAGTAGATGAAAATGCAACTGTTGTCGCGGTAAATAAATGTTGTTCAATAGTATTTTTGATAACTCAAGAAGTGAATTTGGAATTTAATGTTAGCTTTTAGATTGAAGTGATCGCGTCTTACAATCTAATGACAATGCCGTTTTGGCATTTAAATTTTGATTAATTTCTTAAAACACTATATGCATGTGTTTCATACCGGTGGTTGCATCATAGTGAGTACCCTAGCTTGGTGTAGGCTGTGGTTGGGTTAGGTGTCACGCTGCTTTCGAAAAAATTGCCTAAACATCGTTTGAACACGCTGTGAACATGTGGTTGGCACTCTGTTCGTGAACCGGCGTTCGGCGCGACGAACCCATCTTAGCATACCTCTATCTCCCCCTCCGGTCATCATCTAGTAATTGTGATTGCTCCGTTAGATAGCTAGTATGACCAGCTTTAGAATAGTGGTTTTGGTTGAACCTCAACCGAGCTGAGTTCGAGTTTTGCGTGCTTCAAAATCCATGCATGCCACTGTTTCGGCGGTTTGGCCCAGTGGGTGCGATCACCACGCGTGCACAGCGCCGTTGGCGCCGAGCTCAGGCCGTGGTAGGCCTGTTGCCGCTAGCCGACTCACGCGTCTGGGTAGCACCACACAGCACCTTGGCCTAGCGTTGGCCGACCCCGACCGGCTGCGGGCCGGCTCCCGCTGCCCCGTGCACGCCACGCTCGGGTGGCTGCCCATGGTGCGGATGCTACCCTCGTGTCATCAGGCCATGCGTGAGATCGAGCCATGACTATGGCAGGATCACCTTGCCGTCGTGGCGCCCGCTCCACCCCTCGACCCATCTGCCGTGCAACGTCTTTAGAAGTAGTCGCTGCCGACATGCCAAGGTCGCTTAGCATAGTCGCGCTGATGGCGACGTCTCCCTGCCTCACCTGTCCCCATTTGTCGATGCCGGTGAGCCCCGCTCGGTATGGCCACTCCATTCAAGTGTGTCGCACCAAGCCTTCACATCTCGCCACCTGGCGCACGCGCTCGCGTTGTCCACCCACCGGAGTTGTTCATCTTAACTCGCTCGGGCGCAGTCTCCACGACCACCCACGCGCTAGACCACCACCTCTTCGCCCTCTGATTAGCCTAGCCCTGAGCTTCGCATCTTCGATTCCTCGCACCAGCGGGTGGCTTGGGAAGTCAGCTAGGCGCCCCATCTTCCCCGGGCCCGGCCAAGTGCTACCGACTGCCAATTTTGTGTTTCTGTGGTCGCCGGTCACCTAGCCACCGTGGATGGCGGTTGGGAGGTATGGTTCGGGTGGTCGATAGCGATTCGATTGATTGTGCCCTTGAACTCACCATGACCCCTCTTTTCGATGCTCACGTTATCCTGACCAAGCCGGCCGTCGGTGGCAAGGCAACGCGAGGGTGCCCGGCTCAGAGCGCCATCGCGCAGTGCAGGCGCTCATGGCCGAAGTTCCTCGACCTTCCTCCACCTCAACCGGTTGCATAGCCGTCCTCATGGCAAGCCACTCCTGCTCCCCCGTAGTCTCTATTGTCTTGCTAGCCCGTAGGCCCGCCGGAACGGACACGCCACCATGGCGGGTGGTCCGCCATCGTGGATGCCGGTGGGAGCCACCGTTTAACTTCTCTCGCCGCCTAGGGTTTCATTTGTGCTCCTCGATGCTCGTCGGCCTGTTAGTTTGGCCGGTCCCTCGCTTATTTGGCTGGAGTAGAGGCGCAGTGCCGGCCGAACCCACGTTGGCATGTGCAGGGTCGTCGTGGACCGCCCTGTTGTGAAGTCAGCACTTCGTGGGGTGTTTGGTGCAAAGTCTGAGTCTATTGAAATAGTTCTACGCTAAGTCACTGGATTTACTAAAAGTGCAAGCCCTTTTCTGCAAAAGCGTAGGCACGCACGCGGGCTCCCCGCCACGGGCCGCAATCTTGGCCGGCCTACTGCGCGCGTGGCCGCCCCCGTGCGGGCCGCCGGGAACGTTGGGCCGAATGGATGGCGATTTCCCTTTTCCTTTTTTTCAAAACATTTTCTAATTTATTTCTGGAACAAACTTGCAAATTCAATATAAATTTGTGTGGCTATCCAAAAATAGTAAAACCAACTTTGTTAGATTCCTAAAATCAGGATCTATCTGTTAGTGTATTTTACCCACATAGTTGCACAATAATTTTAGGAGTTCGCTAATTATTGTAAAATGCTTAATATTGCTAAGTATAAACCTGTGGGAATTTTTGTAAGAAAATGGTAAAAGTGTTAACTCTGAAAATTTTACAGTAAATTCCTAATGTCATTAGCTACTCTCCGTAATTTTTGTAGACCCAGAATATTAAGTTTTCTCAGATAGTTAATGAACCCTAGTTCAGAAATATGTACTAAATCAATAAAAGGAATAACGCAATACTTTGGGTTTGTATAACTAAAATAATATCTTATCCGACAATGTGGGCACGTTAGTCATTAGAGCTAGCTTGTTAGCTTAAGAAGCGTAATCGTATTTTAATAAGATGCGATCGTCCTTTCTTATTTACGTCTCTGCGTTGCATCCACGTATATCATAATAGGAACAATGATGGATCGTGGAGTCGATCGGAGTAGCGAAAAAGTTGGTGCCTTGCTGATCGTATCATCGTGATGGAATGCTAACTTTTGGTTATACCTTACCCAGGCAAGTCCCGATGCATATCCCCTATTATTCTGCACTTTATTTTACGCTTGTGCATTAAGTTTCATAGAGTTGAATGAAAACCATTTGCATATATATATATATCCTTATCCTATGAGTCTTACTAGTATGATAGGATCGTGTAGCTTGCTATCCTATTGGATCCTGGTAGAAGTCAAGTGATTACCTATCACTCGGGAGAGATAGAAAATATATTGTTGTTACTATTATTATCATGTTACTATCACATAGAATCTTTATGAATAATAATTAGAGACTGGACGAGACTAGGCTTGGATGGATTTGGTCTTGGTTGGGCAACATAGCGAGGCTCTGGTTGCATTTGTTCCGCTTGTGTTGATTGAGGACCGTCCGTTGCTGTGGATGGTAGTCAAGTCACATACCTATTATCCTAAGTACATACTTGCTTATAGGAGCGGAAAGACTTGTTACTCTCTTGTCATGGGTTCTGGCTCTTTCCAAACCGACTGTTAAAGGTGGATTGTTGGGTAGGAGGTCTAAGCACCGCACTGAGGCTATCACACCCGGTTTTCTAAAGAACAAAACCAGACTAATCATATGTGTGCCCAGAAATTCCACACATATGTCAGAATAAAAAAGTATCATAAACAATGTTATTATATAAGGTATACACAGCTATATTAACACTTACATCAGAGTATCGCAGAACGATGACTAAACTTCAGGCTCCATTCTTTTTAGGGACGGCTGACTAGTGGCTCCGTATGCCAAGCACTTCTAAAACACTTCTGAAAACTCCACTACACCTTCATCCTTCTTCTAAGTAGCACCTTACTACACACTGGAGTGTGGTGGAAATAGCAAGAGTGAGTCCATGTCGAACTCAACAAGTATAACATAGGGTTCATGAGGCACAAAAGGCTAGACACGGGTTTGACTGCATTTAGCTTTTATTCATCGTATATATTTAGCAATTGAGTAGCGTAAAAGTATACCAAATCTCATTAATGAACCAATGATCAATTGTAATAAGGATAATGAATAGCATTAACATGAGTATAATAATAACAACATTAATTAAACATGATATAACAATGGTGTTCCAATGATCAATTTGTAGATGTTCCAAGGCCGCTCGTATCCGTGGGCACGACTAGTATACCAGTTTATTAAACTCTGCGCAGAGGTGTACACTTTCACTGTGAGTCATGATTTCCAAATGCATAGGTTAATTACTCCTAAAACACTGAAAACCATATAAAGCCATTCAAAAGTTCGTCTAACAAGTTAGGACCATTAGATTCACTTGGCAAGTAGATATAGGAACCCCTTTCCAGATGGCACATTCCTTCCCGGCTATACACAAGTGGCTAGAAGCTGTCCTATACCCGAATCGGCAAGCCATTCTTACGCCACTTAAGGTAACCACTGACAAGCTAGAAAAGGTCTTTTGAACAACTAGAGCCAGAGCCATATAGCCCTCACAGCTGTACTGTATATCCCGGATGATCACATACAGATAAGTCCTTATGGAGAGAAACCAGAGCAACAATATAACCCCTTGCTCTAGCCCCCTTTTCAATAGTAATAAAATTATCTTAATGGTTGGTTGCTTAATCCATTAATCAAATTACAAGATCATTGTTCATAATTAAGCACTAGCAATAGCTACCCAAATGCATAACCCATAGGTGACAAGGAAACAAGATATCAATAGCTAAGTTATAATCTCTATGGTTGTCAAGGAGGACACATGTATATGTATGATAATTTCAGTGAATAGGACAACAAGGATGGTCCGATATTATACTTGCCTTTTTCCCAAAGTTAAGCTACTCAGAAGTCTTCAACCTTCATCTCCGACCTTTAGCTTCTACTGTACTTGTCGGTCCTCAGCTCCTAGTCTTCAGCACTCGCGAATCACACTTCTACTCGCAGCAACCAAGCATAGCAAATAGACAACAAACACACTTAAGAACAAACATCATACATAGAAGACACTTTAAAAGGAAGCGCACTAAACGTCACGGCTTGTTGCTATAGTTACGAGAACGCAAGAACGACTAAGGACGGAGCTATCGTTACCGAGGACACATCTATCAAGATTGACAACATAAACTATACACTTGATCTATTTTGGTTAATGAATTAAGGTGAAAGACATTTCAGAGAATTATTATAAAGTTGAATTAATCAAATTATATTTATATTATATAAAAGAAACATCTACACGCTGGATTTATTTTAGCCGACAAGATCATAGAAAAGTTATTAGTTCAGATCGATTAGACAAATCATATTTGAATTTAACACTAAGCAAATTAGTCATATGGATATTTGTATACAAAAACACACGAAGTAAAATCTATATTGATTTTAATTATAAAACTAGATGCAAGTGTATTCACCAATTTATTTAACCATACATAGAAAAGCATATAGTAACTAAACAAAAGCACTTATGTTTCAAGGTTGAACTAATCATCTTATAATTCAAAAGACATTCAGGTTGATATTAATCAAGTTAACATTTATTTATGTAAGACCAAAATTATAAACCTAAGTTGTAATTCAAAAAGGCATTGAATAAATATTAATGAAATTGCATCTAAACAGGCTTTATCCGAATCATGTTTAAACTAGACAATTTATAAAAAAAATAAATAAATATTTTAGTTGGCAAGTAATTATAAAAAGATCCATATTCTCCTATGTTGCTTTTATTTGGAAACCAGTTTGCGTAATCATTAATCTAATTAATATTTAACTTACAAAATTTAGAGATGTGAGACATGTTAAAAATTCCTACTAACATGTAACTTATAGTCGGCATAGCTGTACCACAACCAAAACGAAGTTAAACTTAGATCGCTTTTAGTTGGAAAGCTATTAAATAAATATTAATCTAATTAGCATTCAAGTTAATAAATTCGTGGTCAAGTGACATGAAAACATTGATACTAACTAAATTATAATCATAAACACACATGTTAACTTGAATTAAATTAATATTTATTTATGAAACCGTGGGTATATAGTCTAAATTGCTTTTAATTATAAAGCTAGTACAAACATATTAATCAATATAATATTTAGCGATATATAGAAAAACACGTGACATAAAAACTTTGGTACTATCGCGTAGAGCTCGACGTGACGAAACTAACACAAGTTGAACGGACTAAAACAGAGTTGAAACGAGTGAATGGTGGCTATTCTCGTTCGGTGGCAATTTCGTATATAGTTCATCTTCTACCTTTGAGTATGCTCGTGCTGAACAGGTTCTGCTCCTTGAAGCTTCGGTCGTAGAGGAGGGAGGAGCTCGGCTGGGGCTGCAGGAGAGGACCTCGGCGTGGAGAGCCACGATAGCGCCGGCTGCACACGCGAGTGAAGACCTAGCCGGTCGGACGCAGGGCTAGCCAGGCGGGCTCAGCTTCCTGTCAACCGGCGGTGGTGGCAGTGCTGCTGCCTTGCCTGCGCACTCGACCAAGGGCGAGGCCGCAGCACCAGATGGCCAAAAAATGGCACCGGCAGCATGGGGCTGGGGTAGAGCCGGCCGTGGTGACGTCCAATCAGCAGACCGACAAGAGCGCAGCCACGGAGGTTGGTCGGCCATGGTAGATGCTCACCGGAAAATACAAAGTATACCATGGCAAAGAGAACGACGAGGGATATCACGTGGGTGTGGTGGTTGACGCCGGAACGTGGCGGTTTAGCCAAAAAAAAGCTCACCGAAGAGTTCGCCGGAAATCTATCTTTTCCAAACTTCGGCTTTAGATGTACGGAGATAGGAGTGGCGGCTCGCGAAAAGGATTTTAGATCTAAAATCAGCGCATCGAGAAGAACACCGGCATATATATAGGTCTAGGGTTTGGAAATATTTCGTAATCTCTTAATTTCGGGATTATTTTAATTCCGTGAATAAAATAATTCTAGAAAATCTAAAATTACCTTTTTGGCCGTGAAAAATAGCCCAGAGCGCAGAAAAATCATGGAAAAAAAATCCTTGAGACTCTTGGAGAGATAAGGAACTCAACTAAATGAGTTTGAGCTCATGAAAATATTAATGAAGAGACTAAGGAAAAAGATTAAGCTCACGGAAATTAAAATTTTAAATCCAAAAAATACCAAAAAGTTTTCCGGTGACAAGCAAACGTCGTCCTATGGTATTTTAAAAAATAATAGCACTCACCAACACCAAAGACAAGCATCACACAAACACCATATTATCAAATTAATATGAAAAAGTTTAAAACCACAATTTTCTATATTTAAATTAGCAGCAACTTAACTTATCTAATAAATTTATTCAGATATTGAAATCATTTATTTTATTTAGTGTTTTCTAAGCATAACCCAAAATTAAAAATTTTAGGGTGTGATTCTTGCCATTTTCTCTTACACCATTTCTGTCTACCCTTGGTTGTCATGATATCTTCATTATCTCATCTTAATGGAGGATCAACACACGAAGGACTCATCAATAGCAGCAAGCCTTAAAGAAAGTGTTGCCTTCAATGAAATTGCCAGGTGGAACAAGACCTTTGCTAAGTGGGGTGGCATCTATTGTCAATAACAGCAAGTCCTGAATATCCCAAGCGACAAAGCACGAAGAGCTGAAGATCAAACTTTATCTTTCTTGTCATCTGTAAACTATCCTCGATTCATGTCTTATATCTCATCAACACAAATCAAAGAAAAAACTTATAAACTGGTTATCATTTCATGTATATAAACATTCATCATGTTAATGTTTAACATGTCATTAAATGTTTTTTATTTTCGCTGAAACTTTGATTACATTGCTATATTCCGCAGTTATAATCAATTGGTATAATACTCTGATGTTGTAATAAAGTGATGTAAGAAATGGTTAAGAATGTTGTAAGATTTATCCTCTCATTTATGATCCTGATGTAAAAATATGGATTTTTGGGTTCTCCCTTGTGGTGTGCTCGACAGAATCGTATAGTTTAGTGCTCTCTCTTGGGTACTTAGTGTCTAATGGAAGACAAGTACTCTTGGGAGGGAATTAGATTAGTCGGTTCTGCTGCATCCGACTTCCAGCAAAATGCCACGGAATCCATTCCCGAGACGTGGGAGTGGCTATAGGAGTACATCCAAGGATGCCCGCACCACATGATCAAAAACTGGTTAGTGCTTCAATATTTTTATGATGGGTTAACACTCATGTCTAGGGGGCACATCGACGCGGCGGCTGGAGGCGCTTTCCTTTCCCTCACCATTGATTGAGCCACAACTCTCATCAATAAAATGGTGTCTAATCAAAGCTAGGGGAAGAAAGAAAAATACAAAAAGGTATGCATACTGTGAAAGAGACTGATATGCTTGCCGCAAGAATTGACCTACTGATGAAAAGACTGGAGGAACGGGGGCAAGACAAAGAAGCAATGAAGGGCATCGTCTAGGCCTTAGACTCACACATGACATGTGAGGTATGTGGCAATGTTGGCCATTCCGGGAATGACTGCCCTGAAACCCGCGAAGAAGCTGCCTACATCAACAACGGATTTCACCAACCACACGGTAATAACTGGTGGAACAACCAGTCCCGCCCGCAAGGTAATTTGAACTTCAATTCTAATTATAATTCGAATCAACCTTCCTTCGAAGACTTAGTTTTAGGCCAAGTTAAAATTAATTAAAATATCACTAAGACGTTGATGTATAAAGATAAAATGCTAGAGAACATCAACTCTAAAATAGAAAGTTTATCCTCCTCAGTGAAAAATCTTTTTAATAAAATGACAGAAACTCAAATTTCACAAATAGTTGCCGCTATTCCTGTCGATCATTCAGGGAAAACCTCGAGGCAACCCGAGAATTTCCTCAAAAATGTTAATGTAGCTGCAGATCAATGAAGGAAGAAAGATCTTGTTTGACGGACTAAAAATGTCGAACCCTTGCTGAAAGTAAATCGGTAGTTATCTTTAAAATTAAAAATATTCAAAATAAATTTTAAGATTAAAAATTTGAATTTTTATGTTAAAATAAAAATCCTCAAAAATTCTATAAAAATCATTTTCTAAATAAGAATTATTTATTATTACTACTTATCATTTTTGCAATAATTATAAAAATTAAAAATTCAATAAAAATTTGTTAGAAAATCATTTTCGAGCATATCGTTGGCTACAATGATTATTCACGATCATATCCATACTAGACTCTTAATCAAATATCTTCCTTTGGGAAAATATAAAAAACGATACCCTGAATACTTCCAGCTGAAATGCTACAATGATAGCTCCATACGCTTGCGGATAAATATCTAAAATTATTAAGGAACTATCAAGGCTATATCTTAGTAGTATTGTTACGTACTAGTGATGTTGCTAAGAAATACCAATAAGGCACTTCTGGTGCCGTTGCTAGGGATACAAACCTATTAGCTACTCTAAAAAGTGCTAACAAGAACCTAGCTCTATTAATGCATTCAGATAGACACCAAAATTGTTCATAAGCTTATGTTGAGAGAGGTAAAAGGAACAATGTGTGTAGATATTCAGTTGTTGCTGTTTTCATAGGAGTGATATTTTAGTGTTGGCAAATAATTGCACTTATTTCAGGATTTAAAAGGGAGGAGAAGCTTTGCTAGGCTGAGTTTATAGCCCTTTGGGATACCTTGTGGTACCTCCCAAGTACCATGAAAAGACTTGGCATCTTCAGTTCTTTCCGTGCAAATATGGGTGCATAAAAATGAACAAATTGACTCTACCTACCATGAAGTTATGGGGTGGGGTTCAAAGGAACCACCACATGTCAAAACTGGTGGTGCATTATGAGTTCATCCTATGAATTGTGGTAGAATGACCATATTCTTCGTGCTTATACTAACTATTAGCACGTGGGAGGAGATAAGGTTAAAGTGCATCAATCTATTCTATTTTAAACACCCCTAGCATTTCAATAGGAACCCCTAATTCCCTTGCAAGTACGACTCTCTTAATCATTCTTTTTTGCATGCACATGCAGTCACATTCAGGTAATGTAACACCCTAAAATTTGCAATCATTTTCAAATAGGAGAATTTGAATTTAATTATGTATTTTGTGAGCATGCAAATGTAGACAATAATAACTTTTATTAAATTAAAAGCAACTATAAGGTTTAGCTACATGATTGAGCATATATGCTGCTGCATAATATTTCGTATTGTGTGCTCTACTTGAAAACTCAAAAAAGGATTCAAAATCCATTTTAAAATGGCTTTGAAAAATTTGAAAAGAAAAAAAAGGATTTCTCCCCTCCTCCCACTCTTTTGGCCTGCTTGGTCCTTTTATTCTCCGCGGCCCAGCTGAAGCCGCTGTTCTTTTCCTTCTCCCTCACTTTTGGCTACTGGCCTGTTGCCTTAGCTCGGCCTGCTCTCGTAGCCCAGCAGCACTCTGCCGCTCCCGCAGCCCTACTCCTCACCGTGCGGCCCACTTTCCCTGCTCCGCGCCTCGGGCCAAGCCCAGCTTGCCGCTGGCCTAGCTCTGTGCGCGCGCCCGCGTCCTCTCCCTCCTGCTGACACCCCGACCCCACCCGTCAGTGCCGTTGTCTTCGTCCCCAAGCCAATGATGATGTCACCTTCCCAAAATTCCCCGCCGCCGAATCTCCCTCCTCGATCTCCACCTTCCATTCTTGGTGCATCTCCGGGCTATATAAGCCGAGCCCTGAGCCCCTTCGCTCCATCTTGCTCCCTATCAGCAGCTGCCATCGTCCCGAAGCGGCCACACTGTAACACCCAAAAAATTCTAAACTTTAGAAATAAGGAATTTCAAATAATTTAGATAACAATTAATGGAGAATTGAAATTTTTAAAACTAATTTGGTGTTGCATTCATGCGGTTGCATTTATTTTATCTTGAGTAGTGGTTTTATTTTTATTTTATTTTGTTTTGGTTTGAAACTCTTATTTGAGATCGTTTATTAAATAAGCAAATAAAAAAAGAAGAGAAGACAGTTTACTCACCTGGTAGATGCGGCCCGCTCTCCTTCTTGGCTTGGTGGGCCGATCGGCAGCATCGTAGGCCGTCTCGGCGAAGCGGCCCAACTCGGCGTCTTGGCCCAGCTCGGCCCAGGGTCCAGCAGCCGCGCCTCTCCCTCTCTCTACCGCTGACCGGTGGGGTCGTGGCCGTGTAGGACTCGAAGCTCGGTCGTTCAACCGACTTCGGTTGCAATCTTTGGTTTCCTAATTAAGATAGGAGATGTGGCACTATAAAAGGGTAGCCGGGTATCTACTCGTTCCGTTTTTCAACTAAAACGATAGGCTAGCCACGGGAAATCAAGCTCTAGGGTTAGGGCATAGCCGACGGGTTCGGTTGGGCGCGGGTGAGGCCTTCGGGTGGTTTGGTGGTCAATTTCTTCGCTTGGGTAAGTTTGTTGTCTTCTCCTCTTACTCCCAATGCTTTCCATTGGAGCTTTTGTGCTTTATACCATGGAATTGGAGCTCACAGTGGCCGGTAATGGCGCCGTCGCCACCTTGTTGCCGCGCGTCGTGTTCGGTCTACCATAGCGAGTCTTTACCGTTTAGTTGAGTTCGCACGGAGCTTCTCCACCGATTGGATCAAATCTCAAGTCAAACGGTGGTCTAGGTGAGGAGAGCCGCCATCTCCGGCGAGATGGAGCCGCCGGTCATGGGGGGCCGCCGGCCGGACCTGAGGAAGAAGGATCGGTTTTCTTACTGTAGCATTGCAGATGATTGCGAGCCGTCCGATTCTAGATCAACGGCCCAGATTAGAACTTACCCCTTCGCGGGTAAAATTCATAAAGAGACCCTCAGCTTTTTAGTAATTAACCCGCCATCCAAAGCGTATTGCTGAAAATACGTTTTCGCGTTTTAAAAGCGTATTCTCTTCCAGTTTATTCAAAAATACGTTTTCAGGAAATTACAGTTTTGCCACTAGAATTGTTTTGGTCATAAAAACTTGGTTTTAACTCCGATTTGGTCCGTTCAAGTTGCGTTTGGTTCGTAATTGTGAGTTCTACATGTTAGTGTAGTTGTACAGTTAATTTTGATAATTTATTTTTCGAGTTTATAATTAAGTATTTATTTATCTATAGGAAATCTTAGAAAATTCATAACTTTCACGTTTTAACTCCGAATTTGGTGATCTTTGCGTCTGTGTGATCGTAGAAACATGTAGAAGAGTTTTATAAACTTTTATAACTATTTTGCTACTGTTGGTGTACTGTTCTAATTATATCTCTTTGTTTGCTTCGTGTATGTTTGATTGGATGCATGTATGTTGTTGATTGATGATCGAGTATAGAAGGTGAGCAGTATCTGGACGATTCAGAGTATTACTTTGAACCAAGTCAGCAGTGTTATTTGGAGAGCTTTGATCAAGGCAAGTATAACACAGGACTATCCTTGTTACCTATTTACTGAAATTATCATACATATGCATGTGCTTACCTTGACAACCTTAGAGATTATAACTTAGTGATTGTTATCTTGATTCCTTGTCAACCATGGGAATGCATATGGGTAGTTATTGCTAGTGCTCAAACTATGAACAATGATCTTGTAATTTGAATAATGGATTAAGAAAGCAACCATTAAGATGATTTAATTATTGTTAAAAGGGGGCTAGAGCATGTGTATTATTTTTGATGCTCTGGTTACTCTCCATAAGGACTTATCTGTACGTGATCATCCGGAACATACAGTACAGCTGTGAGGGCTATATGGCTCTGGCTTTAGTTGCTTAAAAGACCTTTTCTAGCTTGTTAGTGGTTACCTTAAATGGCGTAAGAAAGGCTTGCCACGTTGGGTGTAGGGCGAGCCCCTGGCCTAGTGTGTATAGGCTGCGGTTATTGTGCCACTGGGAAGGGGGGTTCTACATCTGCCTGCCGAGTGAATCTAATGGCCCTAACTTGTTAGACGAACTTTTAAGTGGCTTTATATAGTTTCCGGTGTTTTGGGCCTAGCTAACTCATGCATTTGGAAGTCATAACTCATAGTGAAAGTGTACACCTCTGCGCAGAGTTAAAAACTGGTATACTAGCCGTGCTCACGGATACGAGCGGCCTTGGAACATTTACAGATAGATGATCACCATTGCTATATCATGTTTACTTATTGTTGATATTATGCTCATGTTAATGTTTTTCATTATTCTTAATTACAATTGATCATTTGTTCACTAATGGGAATTGGTTCATATTGATGCTACACAATTGCTAAATATATGATGACTAAAAGCTAAACGCAGTCCAACAATGTCTAGCCTTTTGAGCCTCATGAACCCTGTGTTATATTTGTTGAGTTCGACATGGACTCACTCTTGCTATTTCCACCATAACAGATGAAGATTATGAGGAAGATTATCATAATGAGTACTAGTCTTGGTGTCAACCAGTCAACCGTGTCCCTGTGTAGAGTTTCCGCTGGAGATTTACTATTAGTTATTATTATTTATCGTTCAAGACTATGTTTTAAATATTTATTCGCTATGTAATAAGCACTGTGATGATACTATGTAATTTGTCTACTTATGTGTGCGATCATGTCCTGGGGCGCACATGAGTACTTTATGCATCCTATTTTTGTCCTTAAAAATGGGTGTGACAGATTGGTATCAGAGCCGTGTTGACTGTAGGACGCAAGCCTAGTTAGAATGGTCGTTGATAGCATCCATACTTCACTTAATTCATGCTTCCTCTTTTCACCTTGTTAATTACTAAAGTTTTATGCTTCCTCTACTTTATTCTATTGCGAAAATACATTGATTCTATCTAATCTATGTCTAAATTTTGTAGATGCCTCCTCATCCCCGTCTGTCAGCTGCACAGTACGTTGCCCGTTTCAAACCCCAGGAGCCGTATGAAGATGGTGATCAAGAGCTATCTGATGCTGAATCAAGAATTGGTGATACACCAATGGAGGATGTAGCTATGGGATGGACCACGAAGCTTCATATCATGGTTCCTAAAGCTGATGCTTTCTTCCATGACATGTTGACAAGAACCTTGGACAACTACTACTACGACTGGGAAGCTACGTTGGAGTATCGCAGTGCAGAGTATAGTCATCCATGGATGGATTCCTATTGGGAAACAGAGTTATGGGTCAAGAAAAGGGATCCTACCACTAAGGAGCCTAAGGTAGAGTCAAAGTTCATTACCAGAGTGAGCCGGGCAACCATGGAGACAAGCATGGAGGATGTCGCCTACAATGCATTTGTTTACTACCATGGTCTACGCTCGGACAAGACGTTAAAGGGTGCACTCTGACATTTTCCTTGTTTCCTACATGACAAGGGTATTTGGACCGTGCCGCTTGCAGATGATTCCTCCTTGACTTTACAAGCTACGATGGGATTAGCTCGTGAATTGGCTCTCCATGAGGTGGATTTGAAGGATAAGTTGCTGAAGGAAAAAGAACTTAAGGAGCAAGCTTATAAGGAGATTGACCAATTAAGGACGGAGTTAGGTCGTCCCAAGATTTATGAGAAGCTTAATTAGGAAATAGGAAAAACCACTATGTAATAAGAACGATAGTAGTTGCGAGTTAATTTTAAGTTTGGATTGTTTTAAGAGTCAGTTTGTGGTGTGAACAATTGTGTGATTGAATGGATTGTTATTATGATAATGTGTGATTTGGATCTTTGTAATGTGTGCTGGAGTTTTGTAGATATGGCTACAAGTTCCATGGTTAAGAATATTAAGTTTGATCAAAATATAATAGTTGAATATGAGGTTAACTTAGTTCTGTCCTTTGCTGATTTTTGGATCAGTCTGGGATGTTTTAGAAATAACTTAAAGTCCGTTCATGAAAAATTTAAGAAATTTTACTGGGAATAATTAGACTTCTATATCTTTCCAACCCCACAAGAATCACTTTAATATCTATTATGAGCTAAGAGATATACCTGTTCCAAGTTGGGGTTACTGCACAGTCTAGAATTCTGAAACAGTTTCGGTTAAGTTCAGTTTTTGACCAATTTATTGACAGAATCAGAAAAAGTGTTGTGAATAAAAGTTGTAGATAATTTTGTAAGCTTTCTAACCATGTAAAGATCATCTGAATTGGACATCTGTAGCTCGAGATATGACAGTTTTACTGAGTTTCTGAAATTGGAGTTCGCCCAGAAAAATCAGATTTTGCTTATCCATTGAATACATCATCTCGGATCGTACTGAATTTTATTTTCTGTGTTTTTGGAAACAGATGTCAGGCAGAGGTTGTGGCAGAGGTCGTGGAGGTGCTAACCCACCCATTACTATGGAGGAACTCATGCAAACTCAGAATCAGATGATGCAGATGTTTATGCAGCACATGCAGAATAATCCCCCTGCGGGAGGACCACCGCCTGTGCAAGTGAGGGATAAGCGTGGGGAATTTTTGAAGGGACGCCCTCCAGTGTTTTCTCATGCTGCTGATCCTTTAGAGGCAGATGATTGGGTGAGAGCCGTTGAGAAACAGTTGAATATAGCCCAATGCAATGATATGGAAAAGGTGTTATATGCATCTGGTCAGTTACAGGGGACAGCTCAGACTTGGTGGGAGTCGTATCAAGCTGCACGCCCTAACAATGCTCCTCCTATCACTTGGAATGAGTTTGTTAGAGATTTTCGAGCTCGTCATATTCCTGAAGGTATAATTGAGCTGAAGCAGGAAGAATTCAGAAACCTTAGGATGGGACAGATGAGCGTTAGTGAATATCATGATAGGTTCACCCAGTTGGCTCGCTATGCTCCTAATGAAGTGAGGGAAGATGCAGACAGGCAGCATCTTTTCTTGAAGGAAATTTATTATGATCTTCGCTTGCAATTGAAGGGGAATAACTATGCTAGTTTTCAAGAGCTGGTGAACAAAGCTATTGTGCTTGATAATGAGCGCATAGAGATGGACAGAAAGAGGAAGATGAAGGTACAAAGCTCAGGAAGCAACAACCGTCAACGCACAAATTCTCAGCATGGTTTTCATCAGAAGTTTCAGGGACCGGTTAGCCAGTGGAATCGCAATCCGAATCAGAGGTGGTCCCAAAATTGGCAAGGTAATCAGTCGCAGCAGCGTTCATCATATCCACAGCGTCAACAGTATCAGCAGACTGGGCAACAGACTCCTCGCACTGGAAATCCTAATGTTACCCCCATGAAGAATAGTGCTCCCAGCACGCCTACTAGATGCTTTGTTTGTGGAAAAGAGGGACATATGTCTTACCATTGTCCTGAGAAGCAGAACCAGCAGACTCCTCAGAGCCAGAAGAGCAACCAGAGGCAATCTGGTACTGGAAGGGTGAATCACGTGTCTTCTGATACAGCTCATGATGCACAAGAAGTTATGATTGGTACGTTCAATGTACATTCCACTCCCGCAACTGTTCTTTTTGACTCTGGAGCATCTCATACATTCATATCTAACATTTTTGTTAAAATGCATAGTATACCCATGCTGGCTATGAAAGAACCTCTCTTAGTAAATTCACCTGGAGGTACCATGCAAACCAGTAATCGTTGTCTTCCAATTAGTATGGTATTAAGGGGGGTAGAGTTTAAGATAACTCCTATAGTGTTGAGGACATCTGGTATTGATGTGATATTGGGTATGGACTGGATGAAACAAAATCAGGTAGAGATTCAGTGTCAGCAGAAAGTGGTAGTTGTGACTGCTCCTAATGGAGATAAAATCAATGTGGATGTAGCAGTGCAGAAGCAACCAACTGCTGTGGTGAATCAGCTTGAAGATACTATTAAGGAGAATTCGGTGATTGAGGAATTTCCGGATGTCTTTCCTGATGAATTGCCAGGTATGCCACCTGACCGAGACATTGAATTTCTTATTGAATTACTTCCTGGAACTGCACCTATAGCCAAACGACCATATAGGATGGGAGTAGATGAATTAGAAGAACTTAAGAAACAAATTAAAGAATTACACGATAAAGGTTTTATTCGACCTAGTTCATCACCTTGGGGAGCACCAGTTATTTTTGTTGACAAGAAAGATGGTGGGCAGAGGATGTGTGTTGATTATCGGTCACTAAATGAGGTAACTATCAAGAATAAGTACCCTTTGCCCAGGATTGATGATTTGTTTGATCAGTTGAGAGGTGCTTGTGTGTTTTCTAAGATTGATTTACGTTCTGAGTATCATCAGTTGAAGATTCGTGCCTCTGATATTCCAAAGACAGCTTTTACTACAAGGTATGGATTGTATGAGTATACTGTTATGTCGTTTGGATTGACCAATGCACCTGCATACTTTATGTACATGATGAATAAGGTGTTCATGGAATATTTGGATAAGTTTGTGGTAGTATTTATTGATGATATACTGGTATTTTCCAAGACAGAGGTAGAGCATGCTGAACATTTGAGGTTGGTATTGCAGAAGCTTAGAGAGCATAAACTGTATGCGAAGCGAAGTAAATGTGAGTTTTGGTTGAAAGAAGTTTCTTTCCTTGGTCATATTGTTTCTAATGGAGGGATATCAGTGGATCCAGGTAAAGTAAAGGATGTATTGAATTGGAAACCACCTACTGATGCTAGCGAGATTCGCAGTTTCTTGGGATTGGCTGGATATTATAGACGGTTCATTGAAGGGTTTTCTAAACTTGCTAAACCTATGACATCTCTGTTAGAGAAGAATGCCAAGTTTGTGTGGTCTGATAAATGTCAAACTAGTTTTGAGGAATTGAAGAAGAGATTGACTACAGCGCCTGTACTAGTTTTGCCAGATTTGAGTAAGAAGTTTTCTATTTATTGTGATGCTTCTCGTCAAGGTTTGGGATGTGTTCTTATGCAAGAAGGCAGAGTTGTGGCTTATGCATCTAGGCAGTTGAGAAAGCATGAGTTGAATTATCCTACACATGATTTGGAGTTAGCAGCTGTAGTTCATGCTTTAAAGATTTGGAGACATTATTTGATTGGACATAAGAGTGATATATACACTGATCATAAGAGTTTGAAGTATATTTTCACTCAGTCAGATCTGAATTTGAGGCAACGCAGATGGTTAGAGTTGATTAAGGATTATGATATTGAGATACACTATCATCCTGGTAAGGCTAATGTAGTAGCTGATGCTCTTAGTAGAAAAAGTTATGCCAATGAGATACGAACATTGTCTATGACTAGGGAGTTATGTGCTGAATTTGAATATTTGAATTTGGGAATTGTTACTAATACAATGGAATTAGTGATAGAGCCTACTTTAGAGCAAGAAATCTACAAGGGTCAGTTGAAGGATGAGAAACTAAAGAAGATAGCCGAAGATATAGTGATTGGTAAGTCACCAGGCTTTCGAATGGATGATAATGGGATTTTGTGGTTTGGAAAGAGGCTGTGTGTACCTGAGGATCAAACTGTTAGACAGGCAATTCTTCGCGAAGCTCATGAGTCAGCTTATTCTATTCATCCTGGTAGTACTAAGATGTATTTGGATCTTAAACAGAAATATTGGTGGGTTGGATTAAAACGAGATGTGGCTGAGTATGTGGCATTGTGTGATACTTGTCAGAGGGTGAAAGCAGAGCATCAAAGACCTGCTGGATTGTTGCAACCAATGAAGATTCCTGAATGGAAGTGGGAGGAAGTTGGTATGGACTTTATAGTGGGGTTACCGCGTACTCAGAGAGGTTATGATTCTATTTGGGTGATAGTGGATAGATTGACTAAAGTTGCTCATTTTATACCAGTCAAGACTAATTACACGGGAGTACAATTAGCTACCTTGTATATGGAAAGAATAGTCTGTTTGCATGGAGTTCCAAAGAAGATTGTGTCTGATCGAGGTTCGCAGTTTACGTCACACTTTTGGAAAGCTGTACATGAATCTTTAGGAACCAAATTGAATTTTAGTACAGCATATCATCCATAGACAGATGGACAGACTGAAAGGACCAACCAGGTATTAGAGGATATGTTGAGAGCTTGTGCATTGCGATATGGAATCAGTTGGGATAAGAGTTTGCCTTATGCAGAATTCTCTTATAATAATAGTTATCAACAGAGTCTTAAGATGGCACCGTTTGAAGCTTTGTATGGACGTAAGTGTAGAACTCCATTGTTTTGGGATCAGACAGGTGAATCTCAGGTGTTTGGTACAGATGTTCTTAGAAACGCAGAAGATCAAGTGCGAGTAATTCGTGAGAATTTGAGGGTGGCACAGTCTCGTCAGAAGAGTTATGCTGATAATAGGAGAAGAGATCTAGTTTTTGAGGTAGGTGATTATGTCTATTTGAAGGTGTCACCTATGAGAAGTGTGAAGAGGTTTAACATGAAAGGTAAACTAGCACCAAGGTATGTTGGACCATTTAAAGTTATTGCTAGACGTGGGGAAGTTGCTTATCAATTAGAGTTGCCTGAGAATTTATCTGGAGTGCATGATGTGTTTCATGTTTCACAACTTAAGAAGTGTTTGCGGGTGCCTGAGGAGCAGATACCTTTAGAAGAATTGACTGTTAAGGAGGATCTTACATATAAAGAGTTTCCGATCAAGATTTTAGAGACTGCTGAGAGAGTTACTCGAAGTCGGATTATTAAGATGTGTAAAGTACAGTGGAATCGATATTCAGAGGCAGAGGCAACTTGGGAAAGAGAGGATGAATTGAGGAAATCATATCCGCAGATGTTTGAGTAAGCAGTCCAATCTCGAGGACGAGATTCTTTTAAGGGGGGTAGAATTTGTAACACCCAAAAAATTCTAAACTTTAGAAATAAGGAATTTCAAATAATTTAGATAACAATTAATGGAGAATTGAAATTTTTAAAACTAATTTGGTGTTGCATTCATGCGGTTGCATTTATTTTATCTTGAGTAGTGGTTTTATTTTTATTTTATTTTGTTTTGGTTTGAAACTCTTATTTGAGATCGTTTATTAAATAAGCAAATAAAAAAAAGAAGAGAAGACAGTTTACTCACCTGGTAGATGCGGCCCGCTCTCCTTCTTGGCTTGGTGGGCCGATCGGCAGCATCGTAGGCCGTCTCGGCGAAGCGGCCCAACTCGGCGTCTTGGCCCAGCTCGGCCCAGGGTCCAGCAGCCGCGCCTCTCCCTCTCTCCTACCGCTGACCGGTGGGGTCGTGGCCGTGTAGGACTCGAAGCTCGGTCGTTCAACCGACTTCGGTTGCAATCTTTGGTTTCCTAATTAAGATAGGAGATGTGGCACTATAAAAGGGTAGCCGGGTATCTACTCGTTCCGTTTTTCAACTAAAACGATAGGCTAGCCACGGGAAATCAAGCTCTAGGGTTAGGGCATAGCCGACGGGTTCGGTTGGGCGCGGGTGAGGCCTTCGGGTGGTTTGGTGGTCAATTTCTTCGCTTGGGTAAGTTTGTTGTCTTCTCCTCTTACTCCCAATGCTTTCCATTGGAGCTTTTGTGCTTTATACCGTGGAATTGGAGCTCACAGTGGCCGGTAATGGCGCCGCCGCCCCCTTGTTGCCGCGCGTCGTGTTCGGTCTACCATAGCGAGTCTTTACCGTTTAGTTGAGTTCGCACGGAGCTTCTCCACCGATTGGATCAAATCTCGAGTCAAACGGTGGTCTAGGTGAGGAGAGCCGCCATCTCCGGCGAGATGGAGCCGTCGGTCATGGGGGGCCGCCGGCCGGACCTGAGGAAGAAGGATCGGTTTTCTTACTGTAGCATTGCAGATGATTGCGAGCCGTCCGATTCTAGATCAACGGCCCAGATTAGAACTTACCCCTTCGCGGGTAAAATTCATAAAGAGACCCTCAGCTTTTTAGTAATTAACCCGCCATCCAAAGCGTATTGCTGAAAATACGTTTTCGCGTTTTAAAAGCGTATTCTCTTCCGGTTTATTCAAAAATACGTTTTCAGAAAATTACAGTTTTGCCACTAGAATTGTTTTGGTCATAAAAACTTCGTTTTAACTCCGATTTGGTCCGTTCAAGTTGCGTTAGGTTCGTAATTGTGAGTTCTACATGTTAGTGTAGTTGTACAGTTAATTTTGATAATTTATTTTTCGAGTTTATAATTAAGTATTTATTTATCTATAGGAAATCTTAGAAAATTCATAACTTTCACGTTTTAACTCCGAATTTGGTGATCTTTGCGTCTGTGTGATCGTAGAAACATGTAGAAGAGTTTTATAAACTTTTATTACTGTTTTGCTACTGTTGGTGTACTGTTCTAATTATATCTCTTTGTTTGCTTCGTGTATGTTTGATTGGATGCATGTATGTTGTTGATTGATGATCGAGTATAGAAGGTGAGCAGTATCTGGACGATTCGGAGTATTACTTTGAGCCAAGTCAGCAGTGTTATTTGGAGAGCTTTGATCAAGGCAAGTATAACACAGGACTATCCTTGTTACCTATTTACTGAAATTATCATACATATGCATGTGCTTACCTTGACAACCTTAGAGATTATAACTTAGTGATTGTTATCTTGATTCCTTGTCAACCATGGGAATGCATATGGGTAGTTATTGCTAGTGCTCAAACTATGAACAATGATCTTGTAATTTGAATAATGGATTAAGAAAGCAACCATTAAGATGATTTAATTATTGTTAAAAGGGGGCTAGAGCATGTGTATTATTTTTGATGCTCTGGTTACTCTCCATAAGGACTTATCTGTACGTGATCATCCGGGACATACAGTACAGCTATGAGGGCTATATGGCTCTGGCTTTAGTTGCTTAAAAGACCTTTTCTAGCTTGTTAGTGGTTACCTTAAATGGCGTAAGAAAGTCTTGCCACGTTGGGTGTAGGGCGAGCCCCTGGCCTAGTGTGTATAGGCTGCGGTTGTTGTGCCACTGGGAAGGGGGGTTCTACATCTGCCTGCCGAGTGAATCTAATGGCCCTAACTTGTTAGACGAACTTTTAAGTGGCTTTATATGGTTTTCGGTGTTTTGGGCCTAGCTAACTCATGCATTTGGAAGTCATAACTCATAGTGAAAGTGTACACCTCTGCGCAGAGTTAAAAACTGGTATACTAGCCGTGCTCACGGATACGAGCGGCCTTGGAACATTTACAGATAGATGATCACCATTGCTATATCATGTTTACTTATTGTTGATATTATGCTCATGTTAATGTTTTTCATTATTCTTAATTACAATTGATCATTTGTTCACTAATGGGAATTGGTTCATATTGATGCTACACAATTGCTAAATATATGATGACTAAAAGCTAAACGCAGTCCAACAATGTCTAGCCTTTTGAGCCTTATGAACCCTGTGTTATATTTGTTGAGTTCGACATGGACTCACTCTTGCTATTTCCACCATAACAGATGAAGATTATGAGGAAGATTATCGTAATGAGTACTAGTCTTGGTGTCAACCAGTCAACCGTGTCCCTGTGTGGAGTTTCCGCTGGAGATTTACTATTAGTTATTATTATTTATCGTTCAAGACTATGTTTTAAATATTTATTCGCTATGTAATAAGCACTGTGATGATACTATGTAATTTGTCTACTTATGTGTGCGATCATGTCCTGGGGCGCACATGAGTACTTTATGCATCCTATTTTTGTCCTTAAAAATGGGTGTGACACGCACATGCGACGCACCCCTAGCCACCCCCCATCCCGATCCGCGCGCTGCCTTTGGACCATCCTCGGCTCCGTTTTCACGTGAGGTGAGCTCGCTGTGCTCTGCACTCCCTCCTTGTGTTTTTTGTTCGTCGAATCGTGCCCGGAATCAAGTTTTCACGAACTCCGGCCATGGCGCCACCGATCCCGCTCACCGTCGGCGACCAAAACGCCGTCGTCGTCATCATCATCAAATGTGGGCCGTCGGATCGCAGATCAACAACCCAGATTAGAAGATACCGATTCAGGGGCTATTTTGCTAAAGAGCCCCTCTCTTTTCTCAAAATCTAACCCGCAGTCCTCGGTTTAAATTAAAAACCCGAATTTTATTTATTTTAATTCGAAATTAAGTTTCACTTATTTACAATTTTGCCACTAGGTTATTTCATGCATAGAATCTCTGTTTTAACTTCGATTTGACCCGTTCAAGTTGCGTTAGATTCGTAATTATGTAATCTACATGTTAGAACTACTATTAATCATGTTTTCAAATTTTAAATTTTGTGCTTAGATTAAATCTATTATTTATCTAAGGAAAATCTAGTTTAATTTATAACTTCGCCATCTTAGCTCCGTTTTTCGTGATCTTCGCGTCTGTGTGATCATAGCAAGACGTAGATTCATTTTATAATATTTTTATCTTATTTTACTACTATTGGTGTACTGTTCTAATTATAGCCTTGTTTGCTTTTCATGATTGCTTTTAGATGAACGTTGTTGATGTGTTGATCGAGTATAGACGGTGAGCAATTCGTTGGTGATCAAGAGTTCTTCTACGAGCAGGATCAATAGGATCAGTTTGATCAAGGCAAGTATAGCATGTGATTGTCCTTGTTATCCTATTCACAATAAACAATTAAATTCATTATGCATGTATTCCCTTGTTAAGGATGACTTAGTTTTGATCCATTACCTTGGCACCCATGATATTGCATTGAGTAGCTTTGCTAGTACTCAACATGAACTATGATATTGTAATTTGACTAATGGAATACTCAACAAACATTAAAATATGACTTTTTAGTAACATACTTAAAGGGGGCTAGAGCATTGGGCTATCTTATGGTGCTCTAGTTTCTCTCCGTACGGACTCATCTGTAAGCGAACATCCGGGACTTACAGTATAACTGTGAGGGTTACATGGCTCTGGCTTTAGTCATATAGAAGAACCTTTTCTAGCTTGTTAGTGGTAACCTTTTTGGTGTAAGAATGACTTGACGAATCGGGTATAGTGCGGCCTCTGTCCTTATGTGTATAGGCTACGCGTTATTGTGCCATTTGGAAGGGGGTCTCTACATCTATTTGCCGAGTGAATCTAATGGCCCTAACATGTTAGACGAACCTTTGAAAGACTTCATATTGTTTCCCTGCCTGTTCACCTTAGAAGTGTTTTGGGAGTAATTAACCCGGGCATATGGGCAACACGACTCACCATGAAAGTGTACAACCTCTGTAGAGTGTAAAACTATTATAACAGCCGTGCTCACGGTCACGAGTAGCCTTGGACCCTTATGGAATAGTTGATTACTAATGATTAATATGTTTTTGCTATTCGTTATTCAGTTTACATTGATCATATGTTTATTGTAAGTTGAGACAACTTGATGCTATTGATATGCTAAAACCATGCCAACTAAAAGCTACATGCTATTAAACCAATGTCATGTCTTTGAGCCTCATGAACCCCATGTTACACTTGCTGAGTACGAGATGTACTTACGCTTGTTTATTCTCTAATTTGGATAAAAATCTTGGATGGGCAACAGATGGTGCAAATAGTGACTATTACTCCTACTTTTCTGAGGATTACTAGTCTTGCGGTCAACCAGTCAAGGTGCCTGTGCATGGAGCTACCACGAGAGGGTTATCTTTTTTGTTTCCGCTATGATTATGTAAAAACTATGTGATAATAATCGAGATGTAATAACACTTGTGATGATACTCCCTTTAATTTGTCAGCTTATGTGTGATTGATCTCTGAGCGCACATAAGATTATGCATTCCATTTTGTTCTAAAGAAATGGGTGTGACAAGTAATGCCCCTTGATTCACCAACTTTGTCCCTTTCATAGAATGAGATAAAATGAGAAATCTTTGCCATCCAATCTTTTTAGACTATCATAAATTTTAAGTGGCATAATTTTCCTTCGATTGTTTTATCTATTCATTTTTATTTCATTCCTACCCATGCTAAACTCGAACTTTCATCGAATTATCTCTATATTACGTTTGTGGAGTTACCTAGAATTTCATATGATTCAATAAACTAATTTATTAGCACTGAGGTTGATCCTAAACAGAAACAACTTCCTCATGAATCTATCTTGAATCGCGACCTTTTGGCTCAACTGAATCTTAGTTTTGTCGAAGGAGCAACCCTCTTCTTTACCTTGAATAGGTCCAAATATGCAGAACTTTTTAGTTTTCGTGGATGACTAGATCCAATAACCGGTGGTCTATGGTTGAGTATTGCACATCATCATTTACATATGTTGCTATTCTTTTCCTGGGGTTGATCATATGTATAGGACCAACATGGGTATTGATTGATATTTTGGAGGGTAACAAGGGCACATTTACAGGACAAGGCCATAAAGGTCTCTATGAAATCCTAACAACATAATGGCATGCTTAATTATCTCAACCTAGCTATGCTAGACTCTACAACTACTGTTTTTAGCTCATCATGTACTCTATGCCCCCTAGTGTATGTAGGTAGCATAAGATGTACGAAGTGTATATAGTAAGATGTATGGTAAATAAAGTGCATGATAATTAGGGAGTCTTTCTATTTATGTATATTTCTTCGCAAAGTCCCTTTTTCAATATTCTTAGACTAAAAAAGACTGCCCTTTAGGGAACTTTGGATACAAAGATTTCTGACATCATTAGTCGATACAAATTATGACCCAGATCTTGCGAATATGTTAATTCCTTCCATTGATGACACTATGACTTCAACTTGATTAATTCTTAACAAATTAGTATTTGCAATTTCTTAGGGCCATTCTATCTATATAAGAAATCGTTGATTAAGAAGAATAGTTAATTCTTGAGCAAATGCATATCCAAACACTTGCCCTGGATTGACTTCAATATATATATAATTGCTTGAGTGAATAATAACTAAAAAACATAGAAGGACGGTTAGCAACTTTTTTTTATCTTCCATGTGAACTCATTTCCCTAATCTTCTAGTTTCTTTAATAGGTGCAATTACTATGGCTCAACAATAAGAAATACTTAAGAAAGAGTCAAAATTCTTAGAACAGGGGCATCCTCTGTTCCTGATATGTATATAGTTACAACAGCGGCAGTGTAATACTAGTGTCTTTTCACCATTATTGGTATCGGCAAAAAAAAAAAAAACATGAATCAAAGGAGCCATATTGCCGTGCGCCAATAATTTGATGACCTACTATCCTATCCTATCCTATCCCTGCGTGGTGACTAGCAGAACGAGTATCTAGTGGTAGGCAGCATCAGCAGGACAGAGGACACGCATTTCAACATCAACTGAGGTTTTGTTTAATTCACTTTAAAATTCCAAGTTTTTTCATTCTCTCTCCGTCACATCAATTTTTAAACACATGCATAAAGCAGTAAATATAGATAAAAAAAAGAACTAATTGCACAGTTTGATTGTAAATCACGAGACAAATCTTTTGAGCCTAGTTAATCCATGATTGAACAATAATTGTCAGATACAAACGAAATGCTACAATACCAAATTTTTCTGAGCATATCTAGGAAATCTAGGTTTGGTCTATGCAGTCCAACCCTTCTGGCATTGTCTCTCCTCTCTTGAAATCTTCCAAATTGTTTGGCCGTCCTATCGTAACCACAACCAGCTTGGTAAATTTAGCACTCCACGTTAAACTATGGCACTGCCATATGATTCATTGTTACCATTACACGCCATTGTATTATTCTGCAACGCCCACAAAATAATACATCTAAGTAGGCAAGAATTGTGGTGTACTTCTGAGAGATCAGCATCTTCTAACTCGTATGAGGTGGCGGTTGCAGAATTGTAGTAGCTGAAACGATTTGATTATTGGGTATTGAACCATCATCGTAAGAAATGGGTTTAAGAAGAATTCACTATCACAGAAACCATTTCTACTAGTGCTTGGCCGCGCGTGCCGCCTGGTGGTTCTGTACTTCTGTGAAGTCAACCGATAGTGCAACCAACAATAGAAATTGATTGAAAAAATTAACGGGAAAAAATATCAGGGGAATTTCTAAACAGTCATGAATAGTGGGTTAAAGAACATCTCCAACAGTTTGGTAAATTTTGTTTCCCAAACCTCGTTGTTTGTCAACTTCCAAAATAATATGGGGAGGAAAAAAGATATCATCTCTAACAGTTTGACAAATTTTGTTTCCAAAAACCCAAAAACCCGCTAACGAAACGAAAAGACTCGCTAAGCGAACGAAGAGCCCCGTTAAGCGAACGAAGAGCCCCGCTAAGCACAAGGAAACTACGACCCGCGCGCATATATGCGCGCAATCGACCGAGATTTGCCAACTTGCCAAAGATGCCAAACCCAGATACTAAACTATTGGAGAAGTATTTTTCTCATTTTGCTAAAAATTTTAGGATGCCAAACTCTTGGAGATGCTCTTAGCATGAAAAAAATAGGAGGGGGCACTATAGGCCGCACCACCGAGCGTGTCATGCGCCTCTAATCTAAAAAAAATTATTTGAAAATACACATTTGTATATTTCCTAGAATTCGAACCCGGAGCCTCCCACTTATATATGCAATCCTTTCTTGCCATCCCATTACACAACTTTGCTGATTATAACATGATAACCATCCCTTTCGAGACAATCAGTGGAGACTATTTTTAGTGGTGGGTTTCTTAAACCAACCGCCTGTAGAAATTATTTTTGGAGACAATTGACTTAAGCGTCAACCTTTAACAATTATCCTGAAACTGTCTTTCAAAATATATACTCCCTTCATTCTAAATTATAAGTCGCTTTGACTTTTTTGGTACATCCATTTTGCTATGCATCTAGTGTAGCAAAATAGATATACCAAAAAGTCAAATCGACTTATAATTTGAAACGGAGGGATTAAAAGAGAACCTCTAATGAATATTTAGGCCTCTAAATAATTTGAAATAAAAAATCAAATACAAAGTTGTAGATCTCGTTGAGCTCTACAATTTTTGATATAAAATTTGTCTTCATATCCCATTTCAAATTTTATCTATTTTACATGTGTCATCTTGAATTGAATTTCCTATGGTGGTTGATTACGGCATGATCATTTCTACTTGTAGTCTTGTTATATAAACCGTCACTAGAAATGATTTTTCACCGGTGTGGTTGTTGGATGATGGACCCAAAATAACACTGCACTAATGCCAACTCTCTTCTGTACCGAAAAATTTGAGGACGTCGGTTGAAAGCCTTTCTGTACTAGTGTTCGGGCCCACTTTCATACAATATTTTAGTGTTTAATGACACCTATCTATGTGGTGTGGTAATCAATATCTATCTCTGTCCGATAGACATAAACATATAAGTGACTAGGCAACGAAGAAACCATTATAATTTTGAAAAAAGGTTTGATCTGGTCCTAAACCACGTCTGGTTTCTTTGTCTCCATCACGGCGAGTCTATTTTCGGTGATGTCATCTTTGTTATACTACTCAAGACAGTCATTGTTTTATGTCTATTTTTTTAGACGAAAAAGATTTGATGATGAAAGCCACAATTTTTATTCGGAAAAGTTGGCATATGTAACAATCTAGTGATCATATGGCTGACGGACTGATAATTGGTCTCTCATCATTCTTCTTTGTTGCTAGCCCGGATCAAGATTCTAACATGTCCACGCGAGTAGCTACAGCCCTAAATCTCCATCAGAAAAAAGGAATTTTATTCGGTCTAAGTTATGCACTTAATCATTCCTTATTACAGATTTAGGCTCTAGCCGTTTAAAGCAAGTTCTCAAAAGGCAATTCTATAGCTATGATCAATAGACTCATTCATATTTAGTGAAGATCCCTATTATATTAATTACAATCTCTAACATATGTATACCTATTTAAACTGAGAAAGGTATACATAAATCCCCAACTATTCAGGGTGGATTACTTCACCCCAAACTATAAAACCGTATTTTCTACCCCTGAACTTTCCAGAACCGGTCAAATAACCCCCCAAACGGTTTTGTACGGTGGTTTTGCTACCGTGACGGTGATTTTGTCTTTTTCTTTTTTATTTATTTCCACTGAATCTTTAATCATAGTAAATCATAGAAAAATTATAGAATGAAAAATCTAATTTTGATCTAACGAGTATGAAATTTTTACTACAGTTCAAGCATACAATAATTAGCCCACCATTAAAATTTCACCACAATTAGACCATAGAAGCTGCAGCTATGAATTATTCCAATTAATTACAGAAAAGTATAGATCTAAAGTTATAACAAAAACTTTGTACTAAAGCATACCATATTATATGTTCACTGTGTAGATATACTCATGTGGAGTCCAACAAAATTAGATTTTCCATTTTATGATTTTTCTGTGATTTACTATGATTTTTCAAAGATTGAGCGGAAATAAATAAAAAAAGAAAAAAGACAAAACCACGTCACTGTAGCAAAACCACCGTCCAAAATCGCTAGGGAGTTATTTGACCGGTTTTGGAAAGTTCAAGGGTAGAAAATCCAGTTTTATAGTTTGTACAGTGAAGTAGTCCACCCTGAATAATTGAGGGGGTTATGTAGACTTTTCCCTATTTAAACTTGGCTTGCCACCCTCCTTTTGAGGATAGTCGAGAAGCAAGTCTAGCAGTGTCTCTGAAAATAACTTGCAAACAAGAATTAGGGTCTGTTTGGTTTGTGACCAGAACATGCCATGCCCCAGTTTAGCATGCCACAGTTTTTTTGGCAGCTGTTTGGTTCGTTGCCACAACTACGACGTGCCACACTTTCTTAGCACCCTATCCCACACGTCATAGATTCATTTTTTTGCCGAACTTTGCCACAAGTGTGGCTTCAATTTTCGTCGCCGAACTTTCTCTGGCAGCCCTAGTTTGCCGAAGGTTATAGACGTGGCACGTTCTGATCACGAACCAAACAAACCCTGATCTCTCACTTTTTTCAAGATACACATTGTTTCTACTCAACCAAATAGAACCCAAAAAAACTGCACTTGAACCCACAAAAGTTTTGATATCTCGTTTCTTTAGTCTACTTAGTAAAGCCAAAAAATCCTATTAACATCTACCATATCACTCGGCGCCTATGAACCAAATGCATCTTAGACGAGTCCCAAATAAATCATGTAGAGCATCACCAAGAGCTTGGCATCCTAAATTTTTTTGGCAAAATGAGAAAATACTTCTCTAATAGTTTGGTATCTGGGTTTGGCATCTTTGACAAGTTGGCAAATCTCGGTCGATTGCGCGCATATATACGGGCAGGGCACCGGCCGCGCGTCGTAGTTTCCTCATGCTTAGCGGGGCTCTTTGTTCACTTAACGGGGCTCTTCGTTCGCTTAGCGGATCTTTTCGTTTCGTTAGTGGGTATTTAGGTTTTTCGAAAACAAAATTTTCCAAACTGTTGGAGATGAGATCTTTTTTTCCTCCCCATATTATTTTGGGAGTTGGCAAACAACGAGATTTGGGAAACAAAATTTGCCAAACTATTGGAGATGCTTAACTTAAACCTACAGCCCTGCTGGCGCAAAATAACCAGATTGCAAGTTTGATAGACCTCCACATCAGAATGGGGAAGCAGCTAAATTGCAATCAAGTGGGTTTGGTGGTTGATCTAAGCCCGATTTTGTAAGCTTCACTTATTTATGCCTCCTCTTGTCTTATTTTTGAATTCGAACCTGGGAAATGGTTCAACAAAGGGGCTTGCTATAACCCATGTGCCAGTTTTTTTCCCAATTCTCAGGCAACCATATTCTTCCTCCCTCACGCTCCCCCCATCGCTGCCCCACCCCGCCAACCTCTGGCAGCGTCCACGCCGTCTCCAACGCCGCTCTCGACCACGGCCACCCTAGCCTAAACTGAGATGCTTCAGATCCGGCATGAACACCCCCTTCTCCACCACCTCCAGGGCTCCGGCGGCGTCCACGCCACGTCCGCTGCCGCCATCGACCACGACCGCTGCTAAATCAAGATTGTCCTTCAGATCCAGTGCCAGCGCCCCTGCATCCACCACCTGCCAGGCTCTGGCGGCATACCGCACTAATCTATATGTCTCCTATTCTTCTTCTACGGTCGTCGCCTTTGCCATCGGCTCTTGCCAACCAAATCTCTTGCACTGCCCACTCAGCGGCGCCCTCGCTGCCGAGCTCGCCGTTAGTCAACCCGCCACCACCGCCGTTATTGCCGGCCTTCCCCGGGCCCCTCTTTCTAAGCCTGGAAACAACAAATCCCCTCCCCCTAAGACCCGAACTGGCGGAGGAAGAATGCTGTCGCCTAATATCTCGCCGGAAATCAGGCGACTCTAGTATAGGAATGTGTAAACAAATGTTTAATCTGCCGATGCTCCATGTGTTAATCTAGCATGTGTTTTCAATCGGCAGATGTTCTACCTAGGCCTATAAAATACCCAGGTATAGGCTATGGACAACCCCGGCCTTTCACGTGATACAAGTGGTGTTGCTATACATTTTGCATTGGTTGGAGTATATACTCGACTTCTTGTCGGCTCGAGGCGCATGCCCGGTCAGCAGGTTGAGCTGAAGGCCTGAAGTTGCCTCCTCTGACTTGCTATCCTAAATTTATGAGCAAAGCAATGCAGAAACGGTGCGGACTGCGGAGTGTGGGGCGTTCCATTTCTGAATTCAAATGTCGGGCTGGGAGACGGTCGCGGGCGGTCGGTGGTGGGCAAGGCAATGACAGCGGCGACGGCCGAGGCAAGGCAATAGAGCCACATGACTTCCCCCTCCCTCCTCCTGGCGCCCGCCCGTGCCTGCCTATAAATCGGGCGCGAACGCAGAGCGCGCCATTTATAGGCGCGCATCGCCCGCCCGCCACAGGCCCTCCTGCTCTTCAAGCTCTGGCCTTTGGCAGCCAATCGCCTGTTTCCTGTCTCTTCCCTTCCCTCTCGCGTCAGCAGCAGCTGCGGCTTTTTTTTTCCCTTTTCATTCACGCTCGGGTCGGGTGGGGATAAGACCGTGGCGTCATTGCCACCATCACCACCCCAAGCATCCCGGGCTGCTGCTAGCGGCAGGGCAACAGCGTTGCCTTTGCTCTGCCTCTCCTCTCGATCCGTTGCCCTGTCCCTGTTAATCGCTCGCTTAGCTTGTCTATATATAAGGCAGAACAAGGTGAGTGGTGGTTCCCTTTGCTTCTTTTTCTTGTGGCTCCGATCGATCCGGACCTCTGTCTCTGTCTCTCGTGCCCGAAAAGCTGACATGTCCGCCGCCGGCGGCGTTGCCTGCCAGCGCGCAGTGGCCATGTCGTCCGACGCGGTGGCCGCCAGGAAGGGCCGGCTGAAGCAGCGCTACGACAACGAGTTCCGCCTCGTCGCAGGGTCGGCGCCCTCTCGATCTCTGCCTCTTGATTTCTTCGCTCTAGCTTGGATTGGTGCACTGCATGCATGCCGTTGATTAGTTTCCTGCTCCGTCCGCCATCGTCGTCGTTTGCTGAATCATTGAGTCGTGCGTGTGCCATGCATACCATGGATGGATGGCAGGTGCGTGCCGTACCGGGTGAGCAAGAAGGACGACGAGGTAGGCAACCCGTGCAGCAGCCTCGGCGTCGGCGACGACACGGCGGAGGTGGAGGTGCTCATGATCTCCACGCCTAACCGGACCGACATGGTCTTCCCCAAGGTACGTATACGTACGTGAAGAAAGCAAGCTACGGCGGCGGCGGCGGCGGCGGCCAGCAGCGCCCACAGAAACACTAGCTAGTGTAGTGCTGTATATCGATCGATTGGCGCTCCGTCCGCTTACAGTAACCTCCTGTTGGATTTGGATCGGAGCAATTATTATTAATTTAATTTGGCATCGATCAGGGCGGGTGGGAGGACGACGAGGACGTGTACCAGGCGGCGTCCCGCGAGGCCATGGAGGAGGCCGGCGTCAAGGGCATCATCAACGTACGTCACCAATGCCTTCCCTTCCTTCACTCACTGCCCTCTTCTCTATGTTAGCTTATACGCCGGCAACTAGATTTACAAACGATGAAGCTGACCTATCGGCTGATATGATATAAGACAGTGTCCCTCCCCTGCTATTCCGTGAACGTGCGTGGTTAAAGATGCCTGTTGAATTTTCGCAAAAAAAAAAAGATGCCTGTTGAATGAAAATTATTAAACGCAGTCTTAGTCACGAAAAGTATGCGGATGGTCACCGCGATTCGGTGTCGCTTCTCTGCGAAAATCCTGATCCCCGCAGTAATTTAACGCCGCAGTTTGGAGCCATTATTGTCCACTTGATTTGTCACCTCGAAAGCTCCTGAATGCTAGTACTAATTCAGGGTGAGGTTAACGTCCCCAATCAGACAAACTTACTTAACTAAAGCCTACTAGCAAACAGCCCCAAGGACAGCGCTCCATACCACAGGCTGACAGCGACCATGCACGACAGGGAAAGGGACGGGGAAGTTTCTCTTCAGATTCAGAGCAGGCGTCGCATTCATTCAGTCCCTTGCCTAGAGTAGCATTAGCACTAGCAGGTGCTAGCAGCAGCATCACCTCATTTGGTGGTTTGCGGCCAAGGCCTTGTTTGGTTCTAAAAAAAATTTTACAGATTCTTCGTTATATCGAATCTTTGAACACATGTATGAAGTATTAAATATAGATAAAAAATAAAACTAATTATACAGTTTAGACGAAATTCACGAAACGAATCTTTTAAGCCTAGTTAGTCCATGATTAGATAATATTTGTCAAATAACAACGAAATTGCTACAGTAGCGTTTCCCAAATTTTTTCGCAAACTAAACGGCCCCAAACTAAGAGCCCGTTTAGTTCAAAAAGAGTATCCAAAAAGTGCTACAGTATCTGTGTCACATCAAATCTTGCGGCACATATATGGAATACTAAATGTAGACGAAAGAAAAAAAAACTAATTACACAGTTTAGTTGTAAATCATGAGACAAATCTTTTGAGCCTAATTAGTTCATGATTGGACATAAATTGCCAAATAAAACGAAAAGTGCTACAGTAGCCGAACCCAAAAAATTTCTCCAACTAAACAGACCCTAACAATATTGTAGCAATGATTTGCATTTGGGGGGATAAATCATGCCGTTGGCTGTCCGCACTGCGGACCGCCAAACCGGCCGCTACGCCAGGCGTAGCGTGCGCGCGCCCGCACCGCGCGCCTGTATCACGCACGGGCGCGTAGCGGCCGGCTGGTACGCGCGCTACGCCTGGAGGCACACTGTGCATATACGCCAAACACCGTAGCAGGAGAGAAAGAGAGAGTTGGGGAGAGAGAATTGGGGAGAGAGGGGAATAAAATATGGAATAGTAGGTATAGAGTATGGGATAGAAATAACACGGGTGCAGGAGAAATGGATATAGAGTAGAGAATCTCGATGACTGGGATAGAATATTCCTTTTTAGAGATAGAAATAGAGGTGGACGAGCGTGGATAGCCTTAGCCCGCATTTTATAACGCGGTGTCCCCTAAATCATTGCGATTTCCTGGTTGACAAGATCTCGGCGCAAAGCGTATTATTGTTGGCCCCTGTTTCTTGCGTACTTCGTCCGTTGGCCGGCTCGTCCTGGGAATCGATTTCCTTCTGGATCCGAGTCAATAAGCTGCTAGTATTTTTTTTTTCTCTCTGCTCCATGCATTGCCTTCCTCCAACCACTATGCATGTGGTTTGTTTCCTGTGTGTCCTACAGTGCCCCTGTGCAGCACCCATCGATTTGATCAGCAACAGTCCTGTGTTTAATTTCTGCCATGATTCTGCATTTATATATCATTATATATGTATATGATTCTGCATTCATATACAACAACTGACAATAATGTGCATTCTACGTCTGTGTGGTTCGCCGTGTTGACTTGCAATATTCGGTTGACTGATCATTATTCCCATCTGCATGCCGTGCCGTGGCGTTCCTGCACTGACCAGAGAGCTGCCTTGGGGCACTGGGTGTTCAAGAGCAAGAGCAGCCAGAACAGCACAAGCCCCAGGGGAGCCTGCAAGGGCTACATCTTCGCCATGGAGGTCACGGAGGAGCTGGAGACGTGGCCGGAGCAGGACACACACAACCGCCGATGGGTGAGTTGCCCCGCGCCTCTGTCAGCGTGTGCCTTCCCTGGCTATTCTTCAGAAAACTCACCTGACTCTGACTCTGACTCTGCTATGGACCATTGGAGCAGGTCTCTCCCGCCGAAGCCTACCAGCTCTGCCGGTACGACTGGATGCGGGAGGCGCTCACCGCGCTGCTGGAGAGGCTGTCGGTGCTCGAGCCGGTGGCCGCGGCGGCGACGGCGGCGGCCACACCGGAGCTCACCGACCAAGCTGGCATGTACATGATGCTGCAGGCGTCCTCGGACGGCGCGGTGGCGCTGTGCTAGCTGATGGACGCTGCTGTTGCTGTTGTGGATAACTGTCCTAACTGTCCGTCCCCACGTTCAATTCAAATCAAAGCAAGTGCAAGCATGGCAACCAGAAGATAAAACCAAGAAATTCAGGTCCTCTCTATCTAGTCGCTCGTTTTAGGCCTTCGATTCTCAGCTAGTCATGAGTCTTCAGTATGCCTGCAAGTGTCGTCAGTCCAGTCACAGCTGCCTCGTGTGGCCTGAGCTGAGCACCCCAGTTTGCAGGCGTTTCCCATCCACAACATGTGGTGTTGGTTGGCTAGCTTCAGAGATTAGGACAAAACTGTCCCCTTGGCCCTTGCATCATCAGTGCGATTAGTGAGGGTTCCTATGTCATCTTGTGCGGTGTAAATGTAATATGTGAAAAATGGTATGGGAATTTACCCATGTCCTGTGTCTGTAAATGCCAATAATACCCTTACATGTACTTCCTTGGAATGCTGAAAATGATGTGGATGGGCTACTAGACAGCCGTAGAACATAACTCGTTTGCACAACCCCACGATTTAATTAGATATAGAGAGAGGATCATAGAAAATCTCACAACAATTACAAACATACGGCCATCTACAAGCTAGGCTAGCCCAACGCCTAGGGGTCACTCCATGGGCCAATTTTGCTTAATGGATTGGGTCTTTTTGAAACAATGTGCTCCAACATAGAAAACATAGGCCAACGTCTAGGGCCATGGTCTTAATGGCCCTAGGCTTTCCTCTACCAATATCTACGCCTATCGGATGTATTTCGTTTTGTAAAAAAATACGTGTCTCTTCCATTGTTAAAATAGTCTAAATAATGCATAAATGTATATATCCAGATTAACCATAGCAGCTATTGTAAAAAATAAGCTAGAGTAACCCATAATCTTCATCAAGATTACCCATATTTGTCATTATAAAAAAATCAAAAGTAATTTCCTAATTTACATCTAAAATACCTAGCTCCACCATTATACAAAAAAAATCTAAAGTAATCAAACATATTCCATTATACAAAATAATCTAAATAAATCTAAAAACTTTGAATATAAATCACCCACATCCATGATTATTAAAAGTAACATAAATGAACCCTAAATCTATGTCTAATTACCTAGATTTGACGTTAGAAAATAATATCCTAAAGTAAATCTATGTATTCTTCCACTTTATCAAATTTTTTTGATTTCAAATAAATAAGTTATGAATTTTTAGAGATTAAAATGGATTTTTATTATTAAAAAACAGGAAACCACCTTTGAAACTAGCTACAAATCAAATTTATCTAGTTTTGACAGTTAGAGGGTATCTAATACTCGGTTCATAGGTTAGGCTTGAAAATAGAACTTCTGCATAAGTTGAAGGTTGAAAAAATCGCTTAATTCTAGAAATAAAGATTTATTTTTTTGAGAAACTTCTAAAAATAAAGATATATACCATTCTGACCGGACCCAGCCTTCGTTCCGAGCGAGGCAAAGGCCCAAGCATAACTAGGGAAGGCCCATCTCCTGGTGTACCCTGCAGCAGTTGACATCGCCATCACAGGTGAATGACAGGAGCACCCGGTTTTCTGATTTTCTCCGTCTCGGCATTTCGCATTCTTGGTGTTTGGTAGGAGGCCTAGAGGGTGGCTCGAGCCCAAATGTTGCACCCTCCCCGTGTTTGGTTCCCCTTGGCCCATGATCCGGCCTGGCCCTACCGGTGCTTTTCCCTCCTCGGAGCCAGGCTCCCGAGCGAAGCTCGCCCCCTCCGTTTTTCTAGGGCATGGCTCGGGGCGGCGCTCTCGCGAGCGATTTTGGCCGCTGTCCCGCCTTCTTCTTGGCTCGCGCAGGCTTGTGTGGGAACCCTGAAACCTCCGCGCGCGCTTTCCTCCTGTGATTTCCGTCAGCTTTATAAGCCGGCCTCCCCCCTCCCTGAGCTCCTCTCTTCGCTTCCTCTCCACTTCCGCCCGATCCTGTGAGATACCGGCGGCGTGCGGAGGTCGGTGTCCGGCGACGCGGCGTGCTTCCCCTCAGGTCCCCAGGCCCAGATCTGGTAGGACGCAGCGTCGCTCCTCCATCACTGCTGGGACTCCGGGAGGCGGCGGTCTTCTTCCTTATCTTCCTCGACTCCGGCGTTGCACGGTGGTGCCGTGGACCGGATCTGCTTCTTCTCCGTCGGGATATCGTTCGTCGCCGTTCAGATCTGGTACGACACGGCGGCGCTCCTCCATCGCTGCTGGGAGTCTGGGAGGCGGCAGTCTTCTTCCTCATCTTCCTCGACTCCGGCGGTGCGTGGTGGTGCCGTGGACCGGATCTGCTTCCTCTGCGTCGACTCGCCTTCCTCTTCGCCGATCTATGGTTCTTGCTTCCTCCGTCGACCACCCCAAGGTGAAATCCACCCCTATGGCACTTACTTTGTGTTTTGCTGGTCGATGACATGGTCGATGCACATGTTTCTTTATTAGGGTTTGTACTGTTGGTTACTATGCTGCTTTACGGTCGTTTTTTGCTGAGGTGTTGTCACTGGGAGGCATATCATTTATGCAGTCGTGACTTATTATGCTGATTCATGCTATGTTTTATGGATAGCGGGCTGTTCTAAGTAATTTGGTCGATGATGATGTCCGTACTGTCACATGGAGACATTTCATTTATGCAGCTGTGGCATTTTTATGCTGCTTCATGCTATGTTTTAAGGATAGTGGGCTATTTTAAGTTATTTGGTCGATGATGATGTCCATACTGTCACATGGAGGCATTTCATTTATGCAGCCGTGGCATTTTTTGATCTTGCATTGTTTCACAGTCAAGTTGATGCCTACCAGGGTCATTTTAAATATTGTTTGTCTATATTTGGTCATGCATGTAGATGGATCCTGCCTAGAAAAGAGATGAGTTGGCCAAGCAAGTTGCTTCTTTGGTAATTGTCATGGTGTCCTATGTTGCTAGTAGGATTAGGAGGCCTATTCCTAAACCAGACCCACAACTTTACAGTTTGAGATGTGATGCTGACTAGCATAGACAGCGTACCCTGATGGCCATCCATAGGTCGACTGATAGAGAATGTCTATCCATGATTAGGATGACCAGAGCCCCCTTTTTTGCATTGTGTGACCTTTTTAGAACTAGAGGGCTTGTACCAGAGAACCATGGTTGCTCTGTTGAGGAGCAGGTTGCTATGTTCCTCCTTATTGTTGGACACAACCAAATGTTTAGAGTGGTGCACCAAGCATTTAGGAGGTCTATTGAGACAGTCCACAGACACTTTCACCAGGTTTTGTATGATGTTGGTGAGCTTAGAAATGAGTTGATCAAGCCCCCTTCATCTGTCACTCATTCAAAGATCCTTGGCAGCCCTAGATGGAACCCTTATTTCAAGGTAAATGTGACTATGTAGTGCTTAGTGTTCCATAATGTTTATCCACACAATTGGCTTAACACATTTGCACATTTTTAGGACTGCATTGCTGCCATTGATGGCACCCATTGCTTGGCTAGGGTGCCTAGGAGAATGCAGCAGGCTTTCAGGGGTAGGAAGAAAGAACCAACATAGAACATCATGGCTGTTGTTAACTGGGACCTGAAGTTCACCTATGTGTTGGCTGGCTAGGAGGGGTCTGCACATGATTCCCACATACTTCATGATGCCATTGAGAGAGAGGATGGGTTCACTGTGCCTGAAGGTAACACAAACCACATGCTTGTTGCATTTGAGTCCATACCAGCCATTACACACTCCTCATGCCCTTCCATGATCCACTTGTAGGTAAAATGTACCTTGTAGATGCAGGCTATGCATGCCGCAATGGCTTCCTACCTCTCTACAGGGGGGTTAGGTACCATTTGTCTGAGTACAGCAGCACCAACAGGCCAACCAATGCAAGAGAATTGTTCAACCTGAGACACTCCGCACTTAGGGTCACAGTTGAGAGGGCTTTTGGGGCTTTGAAGAATAGGTTTCGTATTCTAGACAACAAGCCATTTCACCCTTACAAGAGCCAGGTCAAGCTGGTCATTGCCTGCTGCATCCTCCATAATTGGATTCTAGGATTTGGTATTGACCACTGTGTGCCAGATGAGGATTGGCTTCCACCTAACCACCTAAACCCTAAGCCTGTGGAGAATTTGTTGGCCCACGATATAGTAGCCATGACTGCTAGGAGGGATGAGATTTGTAATGCCATGTGGCAGGGTAGGGGAATTCATAGGACCTGAAACTTGCATGTCTTTTCATGATGAACTTTGTTTGTGGACCCTGGTTTGGAACATTTGGTTTGTGAACTGTGCTTGTTATGTAATAATTGATGGATAAGTTGAGACCAATTGTTAATGTATGATTTGTTATCTCTGAGGGTTTATTCTGGCCTATGATGTAACTTAATTAACTGAAGTGGCTGCTGAGATCTTGCTATTTTTTCATGTTAGTCATCAAGTGTTCTAGCATCATCCACAGTTTGCAACCTTTGGGTGTAACTCAATGTGACGGCAAACTGTGGATGGAATGGAACATTTCATGCTTGTCATGTGCTTGCTGTATTTATTTGTTCATTTGATAGACAGCCACCAATGATGAAGCATTTTTTGTCACAAGATGTTTTATGTGCTAAAACTGAGGCCACTATGTCCTACTACACCTAACTGTTATGTCATTTAACTGAGGCCACTGTCTCCTTGTTATTCTGTAATGGTTCCCAGTTAGGATGGCATCCCCAGTTGAGTATGGATTTGTGGCTGTTGCTGAAGTGGTTGGTGCTGATGTTGAGGTAGCCCCTACACCAGCCCCCGATGTACCCCCTACACCAGCCCTAGCAGCAGTAGTAGCTGGTCCCATGAGGTGGAACAACAACACCTCAGGCTTTGTGCTAAGGAGGATGGCACAGCTGTTGACTGATGGTACAAGGCCTGATAAGGTCTTCAAGGACAAGGATGTTAACTATGTGGCAAAATGCTTGAAAGACTACAGTGGTGATGTAGTAAGCCCCACTCAAGTGTACAACCACTTGAGGAAATGAAGGCAGAAGTGGTCTAGGGTCAGTAAGCTTAAGGAGCTTAGTGGTGCCCTGTGGGACAGTGAGACACAAGCAATTATTCTAGACCAAGATCACTACCTAGGCCACTGCAAGGTAGACCAATGGTTCATTGTCATCCCTCCCTTGTCTATCCTAACCTCACTTGTCTATCCTCATCTTCCACTACCTACAAACCTGCAGGATCACCCTAAGGATGCTGAATTCCTGAACTACTCCATAAGGTTCTATGGTGAGATGGAGGTCATATTTGGGCACTCCATGGCCACTGGTAGGTATGTTGTTGGTTCTGGTGAGCCCCTAGGGTTAACCAGGCTGACAGCCAAGCTGCTAAGGTAGAGGGGGATTCCAATGCTGAGAAGAGCCCTACTGAAAGAGGGGAAGGCAACAAGGCCACACAGCATTAGTCACAAGATGCAGTTGGCAACAAGAGGAAGAGGGGGACCTTTACTGAGGATGAGATGATCATGATCACCAACATGTCTAATGTTGTTAGGGATGTTGCCAGTGCACTTAGGGAGACTGGGGCTAGCCATGTTGACCCTGACCTCTACCTTGCTGTCTTGGACATGCCTGGGTTCACCACTGAGGCCCTCATCTGTGCCTACACCTATTTTCTTGAGAACAAGGCCCTTGCCACAGGCTTTGTGAAGATGGAGACCAGCCATAGGGATATTTGGCTGAGGAACTACCTTGCCAAGAACTACTTCATGTAGTTCTATCCACCTAGGACAGCAAGGCCTAGAGGAGGTTGACTGTAGAGATGTATAGTTCCTCCACCTCCCTCACCCACTCTCTCACCTTTTGATGACACTTAGGTGTAGCTTTTGTGCAATGCCCTTGGCTGGTTGACAACTTAACTTTTGGGTTAGTCTAGTTGGATGGTGACTAACTATAGTGGCGAGGTGGCTATTATTTGTGCCCACATGGTTGAGGCAAAACATGGTTTTGTAATGCACTATTGCTGGCTTCTGTTGGCTGCAAATATTTGGTACTAGTTATGCTTTCATATAATGTTGGTTCTTCGAATTAATCTCTATTTGATCATGGATGTTACTGGTTTTTACATGTGATGTTTGGAAGGATACTTGTGGGCATACTTGAATTGGCCAATTATGCAAACATAAAACATTAGAGGTGGCTCCTTTTTTCATTTGGTTTTGTCTTGACTATTGCCAACTGTTGACATGTGTGCTATTATACCCGTGAGACACATCCATACCCTGCTGCAACAGCCCCTTCTTTCTTGTGCTGATGGCAGAGCATGGATGTGCTCATGGATATCATGTCACCAATGACCTTGCCTGTTCTTCTTATTCTGGTATTGCATTTCTTCATGACTGTCATCAAATCGTGTGATGATGACATGCCACCATGGAACATGTAATCAAAGCAATCTGAGGTGACATGTCATCACACATGATTCCATGGCAGCCATGAGCATTTTTCTATTTGGTTTTGCCAAAGGAGCCACCAATGATAGTAATCTGATGATCACCAACTCATCTAAAAGCTGAGGCCACTATCTCAAAACATGATCATGCATTTCTTATTACTGAGGCCATTTTGCTTTATGCCTATGATGATAACAGTGCCATGTTACACATTAGTGATGAACTTCATCTTGTGAGGAACTGGACACATAATTTGTCATGGTTGTCATCGAACCGTGGGAGATGTCCATGCCCAAGCAACTGTAATCCACCTAGGATTACCTGATGGCTAGGCTGGACGCCTCCCACGCTTTCATGGCCTTCATGAACTGTTTTCAAATATCTGTCTGATGTTGCTGCCTTTATTAGGTCCTTATGCTCCAAGTTCAAGATGACAACCATGTTCTTACTTAGTTTGGCACTAATATCTGAGGCAAATCATTTATGTTCTTACTTAGTTTTGCACTATCTTATACCCTAATATGATTTGTAAAGGAACACATGGCTTGGTATGTTGTCTACCGTGGCAAGGTTCCAGGAGTGTATCAATGCTGGGCAAAATGCAATGCCCAGGTCAGTGGTTTTTCAAACAACTATTTCAGGGGTTTTGTAACTAAAGAAGAGGCAGAAGCATCATACCTGGAGTTCATTTCCTCTGAGAAACATCCACTGTTGGTGGAGACTCCTCCAGCTGTGGTTAACAAACCTAAATGGACATCTACTGCTTGTATTGTGCTGTCTTATCTAGTCGTCGTGCTTCTGTTGGTGCTTATTTTGGTTTGGAAGTAATGCCTGTGATGACTAACACCTTGGATGAGCTGCTGATGTTGTGTACTGTAATCTATCCAGACTGTCTGGTAATTTGTGGACACCTGAGCACTTAATATGTTGATGTTGTTGTTAATTATGTTTCCTCTGGTGCTTTGCTGTTAATTATGTTTCCTTCGGTGCTTTTGTTGTTAAGTTGTCGCAGCTGTGATTCCATGATTACTTAAATTAATTAGTCTGAGGCACTTATGTTCATTCTACTCTACTGGTTCATTCTTCACTTGTGTTCATTCTACTCTGCTGTTGGTTGGGGGCCTGGCTGGAAAACAAACACAGCCTGAAATTGGTAGTTGCTAGTAGTTGGCCTTTGGGCTGGGCTGCTCAAGTGAAACCAAACAGCTACACACTCAGACCTGGTCCATTTGGTGCTGTCAGCCAAACACGGCGCCCTGCCCGGTTTCGGCCTGCCTCTGGCTGGCTGGGGCCTGGACACAGGGCCTGGCTGGCTAGAGGTCTCCTACCAAACACCCCCTTTCTGTCGAATGTCGATCGACAGTTTGGCCTTCTCCCAAGGCTAGCCGTTGTCCCCATGTTTGTTTCCAACCTGGTCTCCAGTGACCTGGCTGGCTGGCTGGAGATGATGTCTAATGGAAACAAGATTTCCGAGTTCAAAAGAAGGCTAGCCGCCGCCGCCGCGGCCCCGACAACCACCACCGCCGCTCCGACACCACCCCCTGCCCGTCCCCTCTCCTCTCCTCTCCCATCACTGAGGATCTCAACCCCTCCAAGCCGTTGATTTCATCATCGCCCTAAACAAAATCGGGACTAGGATCAAGAGAAGAGAAGCTGATCTTCCATGGACCTCCCTTGCCACTTGATGTGTGCCTCCTTCTCTCCACCCATCCATGCTCCAGGCCAGGATCCTGGCAGTTGGGCCCTCCTCGACAACCAAGCCTACTTCTCCGACCACGAGAACGCCACCACCATCGAATGCCGGACGAGGGAAGACGGCCAGCTTATCAAGGTTACCTTCTGCCTGGCGAAGCCTCCGCTAGTGTCACATTTCTGCATCCGCTGCCCTGGCATGGGTCCGGAGAAGTTCGGCACGGAGCCCAGCATCCTCGCCACCGAGGAGCGCTTCACCCTCCTCTGCGTTCCCATCTGCCGTCCATCCCACGTGATGTTTCAGGAACACAGCTACCAGGCCAGCAGGCTCTGCCGCCGCTCCCAGAAGCCACCGTTGCTTCTCCTGCTCCCCAATCCTCACCCTTTGGAATTCAGTGACGACGCGATTGGCATCCTACCCCGCGACACCCACAAAGGAGTTACCTTTGTCCTCGCCGCACTACAGCCCCGAAGCGAAATTGGTGTCTACAAGCTCCACCTGTTCAGTGGCGAGGCGGACAATTGGACCTCAAGAGTCGTGTCATGCGATCCGCCTCTGCCACAGCGCTACTCATTTTGGTGTATAGACAAGGTGATCACCATTGATACAAAAAGGGGTTTGATAGGCTGGGTGGACCTCTGGCGTGGTACCTTGATCTGTGATGTGCTCAGCAAGAACCCAGTGCTTTAGTATGTTCCGTTGCCCACACCTGTGTTCCCCCATGTACCAGGCCGGGGTTCTCCGGATGTTGTCAGAGACATGGTTGTTGTAAGAGGCACTGTCAGGTACTTTGAGATGAAACCGAAGATCATCGTGGAGACCCGGGCCATGTTTAGTTTGCATCAAAATGCAAAAAGTTTTTAAGATTTCCCGTCACATCGCATATGTCGGCACATATATGAAGCATTAAATGTAGGTAAAAAAATAACTAATTGCACAGTTTGTCTGTAAATGTCGAGACGAATCTTTTGAGCCTAGCTAATCCATGATTGGACAAAGTTTATCAAATACAAACGAAAGTGCTACAGTGCTTTTTCAAAAAAAAATGCAAACTAAACATGGCCCCGGTGCACTCGAGGTTGGATTGCCACCACATGGAGCACCCGGGCAGAACATTCATGGAAGTGGCATGAGGAGTGCACCTTTGATGTTTTTGATGTCGTCATAGACAGAAACAATCACATTGAATTGCTTTTTTAGATAAAGGATAGTTTATATCCGGCTTCATCTATCAACAGATAAAATCAGGCCAATTATTACAATGGTTCGCTCAAGGGCGCAAACACAGAATGCAAAAGAAAATGCATCCGAAACAAGGAGGACCAAAACAAAATAAGGTTTCGACTACACATGACCAATATGTCTTGTAGATAACCAACTAGTGGAACTAAAAAAATTGTATAGCTGACGTCTCTAGATGCTGTCCGATTAGGATCAACTGATCTCGTAAATCATCATGCCATTGCAATCTTGCCCATTGCTGAAGCCAGTGAGTTCCCCTGAATAGAATCTGCAAAAAAGATTTTGGTCTGCATTTGTCAAAAACCATTTCATTTCTAGTTATCCAAATTGCCCAACATAGCACAGATGCTGCTGTTAATAACAATGAGTTAATCACATTGAATTGATAGCTAGCCCAAAGGGCGATGATGACACGAAGCCAACCTTGAGTCTGCGCGCGGCGTCGCCTGCTTTGAGTTTGGAGGATGATCATTTGGTTTACTTTATGGCCAAGATTGACTGCAGTGATGATAATGCTTGGATTATTTCTGTTGATATGAAGAACCAGTCGCTGCAAGGGGTGGCTGAGTTTGTTAGCATAAATCACGTCATGTATGTGCATGGCGTGTGTGTCATGGTCTAGTGCATGTGTGTGCATGCGTTCTATTTTTAGTTGCTCAGGTTAGTGGAGGTTGTGGCCGAGTTGTTCGGGTTTTTGGCATTGGAGACGGTATGCAGCACGAGCTGGTTCGTGGCCAGATGAGACCGAGTCCTATGGGCGAATGGATGGCTCCAAATGCGTGGAGAGCGCGTCGCCAGGAGGATGGGCATTCGTGCGTCGTTGAAGTTGTGCATGGCTGTCGTAGTGCTGTGGGCTATAAATAGCTCATGTAAACCTCATGTACTGTGAGCCGAGAGAAACAGAGAGTGCCGGTGTTGTGTCGACGCTGCGACGTTCGTCGCCCTGGCAGGCGTGGGTCGCCCGGCGAGTCTCCTCTTGTGTTCCAAGTGTGTCCCGAGTTGTGTTATCATTAATAATAGCCAAGATACAGGCGTTTGTTGCCGCGGCGTTCGTCGCCGGAATTTCCTTGTCTATTGCTCTGGTACCAATTGTTGGTATCGGAGCCTAGGTTAGCGAGAGGAGAGCCAGCTGAAGATGTCGATGTCGGCACCACATACGGTCGTGGTGGAGCGTGTCATCAGCAGCATGGCAAAGATCCGAAAGCCTCGTCGTGCGATTCGTTCGTGCTGGTGGCGGCCGGCACGAGGTGGAAATCAACGGCGGTGGGGCGCTCAAGCTCCGGACCATGTGGCGATCTACGGAGGTGCGGAGCACGGCGTGCGTCGTCGGCCGCAGATCGGTGTGTGTCGCCAAGAAGAAGACGGTGGCGTTTGCGCGGAGATGGGGCATGCAGAGGTGGCCGCATCAGGTCGGAAAGCCGTGGCGGCGGCCGTGGCGATGATGATGGCAGCTGTAGAAACTCTGACAACGCCAAGTCAAGATTAGGGGGAGGCGTTGTTTGGCGCCGCCATCGATGAACCGATGCTCCTGTGTGGCGGGACGCACGGTGATGTCGTGGTTTAGGGAGAGATTGTTAGCATAAATCACGTCATGTATGTGCATGGCGTGTGTGTCATGGTCTAGTGCATGTGTGTGCATGCGTTCTATTTTTAGTTGCTCAGGTTAGTGGAGGTTGTGGCCGAGTTGTCCGGGCTTTTGGCGTTGGAGACGGTATGCAGCACGAGCTGGTTCGTGGCCAGATGAGACCGAGTCCCATGGGCGAATGGATGGCTCCAATTGCGTGGAGAGCGCGTCGCCAGGAGGATGGGCATTCGTGTGTCATTGAAGCTGTGCATGGCTGCCGTAGTGCTGTGGGCTATAAATAGCTCATGTAAACCTCATGTACCGTGAGCCGAGAGAAACAGAGAGTGCCAGTATTGTGTCGCCGCTGCGGCGTTCGTCGCCCCGGCAGGCGTGGGTCACCCGGCGAGTCTCCTCTCGTGTTCCAAGTGTGTCCCGAGTTGTGTTATCATTAATAATAGCTAAGATACAGGCGTTTGTTGCCGCGGCATTCGTCGCCAAAATTTCCTTGTCTATTGTTTATGTTACGATTATCGTTCGTCGATCCTCGGTTCCAACAGAGTTTAGTGCTGAGAGAACATTAGGTGTACGTTGCACCTACCTTAGAAGTGCAATATCCAAGTTTAGGTAATTGTACTATATTTCTTATGTAGCAAAAAAAATGTCGTCTGCTATCTCCACAGTTTAATGTTCAGTGGTGACTGTCAGCGTGTTCTGTTCTTGCCATATGTATGTACACAAGTCTACTATCTGTAGGATGGGAAATTGTGCTGCACTTACCAACTAGTTCATCATGTTAAGCCGCCAATGGATATTAGTATATACAGTGGTATTATTGTTTCTAGAATTCTAGATAAGGACATAGTGAATGTGAGTTTAGCTGACAATTTACTGAAAATCTTTGTGCTCTGACAAATGTATTCCATCCTAGCATTTTCACTTTATTGCTAATTCAAGTCAATCTTATCTCAATTCTGCTACTCAAAAATCATTTGTGATGTTTTCCTTTATATGTTTTTCTTTTACTTTTGTCAAAAGTAGGCCTGAAAAGACTATTGAGCTCATCTTCTTTACCATGTGCTAGTACATTACATCAATCCTCTATTACCATATTGATCTCTACTACTGTCTTCTGTTTTCAGCAGCAAATATTTGGCTACTTTGAGTAAGTGGTAAATACGAAATACTCACCCTGTGTAGTTTACATGAATAAATAAAGGAAACAAAGAGCATTTTGAGTACTGATTTGGCAAAGAGATGACAAACCAGTTGTTCTTCCACTTTCTGCTAACTCATATGGCTAGATTTGTGCTCTAAAACCCTTACTCTCACTCGTTTCAGAGAGATTTACTTGGTGCAACTTTGGTTTCATATTGTAATCGCAAGAATACTTCAAACCATGTTATTATTCAATGCCTCGTATCATCTGATTTATACCTTAGCTGGAACAACTTATTTACTAGATATGTGGGCTATTTTGTTGGCTCGGATAGAGAAGACGCTGCTGAAAGGGGCGGAGTGGATGAAATTGCACGAGCAGCCACGCAAGGTGACTCAAAAGCCAATGGGAATTGATTCTAATGCAACAAGTGGTAAGAATTAGGACGTGGCCTGAAGACAGAGATCCAAGACCTTAATAGGGTGTTTGGTTTGAAGAATTAAACAATTCTAAATAAGATGGGAGTCAGTTCCTTAAATTTAGTGGAATGACTATGTTACTTGTAATACTAATTATTAGCTTACGAGGAATGATGTGACGATGGATCAATCCATTCTATTTCACAAACAATGTTTTAAATAAAAGCTAATACATTTAATGGCAGTACATCTACTCCCTCCGTATCGGATTTAGAAGTCGTTTAGGACAGCGACATGGTCTCCAAAACACAACTTTGACCTCTTGTTTTTATAAAAAATATTTATGGAAAAGTAATATATGTATACTTTTATGAAAGTATTTTTCAAGACAAATCTATTCATATAATTTTTACATTTGCAAACTCAACAACTTAAAAGTTATTGATGATTTATATTCCCAATATTTGACTCAAATCTTATCCAAAACGACTTCTAAATCCGATACGGAGGGAGTATTCCAAAAGCTATAAAAAGGTATAGTGGGCTATAGTGGAAGATGTTTCATTTAGGGGGCTATAGGTGGTTCACCCATTGATCTGGTCAGATGGTCACGACGTCAAGCGCTGAGCTCGCTAGGCGCAGGTGCTAAGGCGTGAACGCAGCTAGCCGCCAAGTGGCCAGCATCCAGATCTGCATATCCATCGTGGGGATCACCTAGGCTGCTGCCAACCAAGCATGAGATACGTGGCTACGGACTGTGCGACGGTTTAGGAAACTGGATCGGAGATACTAGCGTCCGGACGTTCGAACGCTCGTGCCTCTATCACCGGTACCCGATAAACACCGAGCCAATTCCATCCGCCTAGCCCGCGCCGCTCTGTTTCCCGCGCGCTTGTATGTGGGGATCGCCCTGTGCCCGCTTCGCTTTCCACGCGCATGCAAGGATCGTTTGTGCCTGCTTCCCGCGTCTGCTCCGCATCGCACTCGCACGTGGGAATCCACGCGTCCTGCCTCCTCCAACTATCTCATCCAAGAGTATACGCTTGAAACATGAAACACTTGCTACAACATACATCTGAAAACATATGAAACATTTGGAATATACGCTTGCAACATATGTGTATAGTCACTGCAACATATACAACATCGAGATGAAACACTTGCAATATACATCTGAAACAGATAAAATATTTTGAATAGACACTTGCAACATACATCTGAAACAGCTGAAACATTTGGAATATATACTTGCAACATACGTGTACATTGCAACATATGCAGCACCAAATCTACTTTTGCAACATTTAGATGAAACACTTGCAACATACATCTAAAACACATGAAACATACGGTTGCAACATATGCTTTTAGTGCAACGTCTACTTGCTCCTTGGGAAAATCGAGGCTTGTCAACACAGAGCTTGACGGTCAACGCTGGCACCGAGCTCAATGCCACGGAGTGGCATGGAGGTCGCTGGTGCGGACCTCATTGGCAGCACGGACCTCGGCAGTGACCGCGACAAGCGGATAGAGGCGGCCCGGTAGATGGCGCGAGTCCAGTCGGGAGGTGCGGTGGAGGCTGCCACAACAGGTGGATGGAGGTGGACGCGGCGGGCAGGGCTGTGGAGGCGGTCGCGGCTAGTGGATGGCGCAGTGGAGGCTGCGCCTAGAAGGGAGCAGGCCTTGCCTATTGGACCAGTTCGGCTCGAGAAGCCAGCAGCGCCCGAGCAGATGACGCCCTATTCCAAGCATTACCGGAATAGAAAATGATGTCTCCACCGTAAAGAACAATTTTTCCTTCCAATAACCTCCTGACTGATATACCTTGACCTCATTTGTGAGTTATTAAAATCCTCGCATATATGCACATACATCATATTTTCGGTTAAAGAAGGTAAGTATATCATGAGAAGATATAATTCTGACAAATATATTAGCATGTACAGTGTAATGAATCAAATCATTAGGTAGCTTTTGCGATCAAATCTTTGAGCTTCCTTTTGGTCTTACGTATAAAACAAGGATCCAGCAAGACTACAACAGGAATGGGGCATCTAAAGGCAATCGAGAAGGCACATGCCAATCATTTATCTGAGCCCAACTAATCATGTGCTAAGGTACTTGTGCCTTTGTGCCCATATATTTAACAGATATGAAGTGTGCATCCAATTATTACTTAACTCTGCCTTAGTCTATAATATATACACCTCTTCTTTTTAATCATTAGTAGAATGTTCTTTTATTTGCATCAGAGAGAGGGCAATCATAAGAGGTCTTGAAAGGTGATGATCGCATGATACCAAAATCACTCACTTTCTATGACCTTTCGACCAACAAGCGCACTCCATTTGATCCATATGCACACAGATAAATTTGAATTTTGTTTCAATGCATTGCTGAGAAAGTAGACGCCACGCTGTTCCTCGGTCACTCGCCATGTTATTGGTTACATGTTCATATTAACTGATGATACCTTGTGTATCATTGCAGTGAGAAAAGTGGTATGCATAACGCAAGCTTGGCGTCAGTTCAAACAAAGAAGGTTGAAGAAGGCGATTATTAGGGAGCGGCAACTATTGGATGGAAATGGAAGTAGACGTAAACGGGCATGCGTTGGTGGAGATTAATTAATATAGTTAAAAGGTACGGGGACGATCAATGTGCAAAAATACGTGGTTATTCCAGTGTGAATTGAACTATTAATGGCATATTCTTTCAGATGGTGGAATAAGGGTCGTCACGGGTTAGTAGTCGGACCCGTCCGGCCCTCGCGTCGTCTCCCCGAGACGACTCGGGGGCGACTCGCGCCGCCGCGCACAGGAACCCACCGTAGCCACCACCTCCAGCCGCCGCCGTCGCAGGTCTATACGCGGCAGCGGCGGCCAGCGCCGACACCGAAAAAAGGTGTGCGGTCGCAGTTTCGTCTTACCTCCTCTCTCCTCCACCCCCATCCTCTTGCCCCATCCTCTTCCCCGTCAACTCTGGCCAGATCCATGCACTTGGGATGCCTGCCGCGTAGATCCGGGCCCCCTATGGCCGGATCCGGCGTCTGTGGCCGTATCCCTAGCGGTAGGGCGACCGATGGCGGCGGGGCCTGAGGCTACGCCCAGTCCGACCATGGCCGGCCGTGGTTGGAGCTTGACGGCGGTCGTGCTGCTGTTGCTGCGGCTCACGGATATAGCCGGCGCGCGGAGGCCAGGTGGCCCTGACGAGAGCCCCCGACGAGTATGGCCTTCAACCGACGAAAGGCACGGGGAACCCCGCGCGCTCCTCCCGGACGCGGCTCCGAGTCGAGCGTGTTGGCGAGGTGGCTGGCGGCGATGCTCTGGAAGAGGGCCGGGCGTCCGTGATGTGGCTCCGTAGCGGCCAGGCGGCCTCGCCCCTGTGCGTGCTGGCTAGCCAGCCAGCGCAGGGCCACCGCGAGGCGGCACTGTCTGCTGCTGCTCCATGAGCCGACACGGTGTCCATGTCGGTGTGCGGGGCGCCTGCTGGCCTCTTTCCGGCGAGGATGGCCGGGTTCCAGAGTGCTCCCGGCCGCGGAATTCGAGCCGCGCGTAGATGGCGGCCGCGGGACGCGCGTTGGGCAAGCGGACGCCGTTGGCCTCCTTCCTGCTCGTCCCCGACCCTTTGACGACTACTCTCCGGGGGTCAGGCCAGCCATCTCCGCTGGGGATTGGCTTCCGCATTGGTGAAGCGGTGTAAGTGCACAGATTCAGGGCGAAAGCTCAGCTCGGTTTTGCCGGGCGAACGATGGTGACGCCTTGGGCGCCACATACTTTCTTGGAGGCGTCGTTCTTGAACCTCGTGCTGCTTCTTTGCCTGCTTCGCCGGATTCTGGGCGAAAGCCCTGCCTTAGAGGTCTCTAAGGCCAGTGGCGATGGTGTCTTGGGCATCACCCCCTTCTTGAAGGCGTTGTTGAAGAATCTCCTGCTGTCGTCGCTCCTCCCGCATGGTCGTCGTGGTCGCTGTGCTGCACCTATTTGTGCTTCATGTCCTCCTCACTTTGGTATGTCCAGCTGGTGTTTGTTGTAGCCGTAGTCGTCGCTTAGGCCCCCTCTCTTGCAAATGCTTGGCTGTTGGGAGCGTGTTGGCCCCATCTGCGGATGCTTTGCCGCGTTGATGGTCTTGTTGCTTGGGCGGATGCTTCGCCGCCGGTGTTGTAGGCCCCCTCGCATGCAGATGCTTTGCTGCTGCGAGCGTGTCGGCCCCATCCGTAGATGCTTTGTCGCGTCGATGGTTTTCGTGCTTGGGCAGATGCTGCCGCCAGTGTTTAGGCCCCCTCTCATGTAGATGCTTTGTTGCTGCGAGTGTGTCGGCCCCATCCGCGGATGCATTGCCGCGTCGATGGTCTTCGTGCTTGGGCGGATGCTTTGCCACCCGGAGTTTCTAGCGGATGCTTTGCCGTTGTTATCATCTACGGCTTCACTTCACTGCTGGCTACCAACGTGTTGAGTTCTATTGTATTAGGTTCAGTTAACTGAGGTTGTCAGGCGGAGGGTCTCCCTCATGTTTCTTGCTTTTCGTTTGTGTTGTAGACTTCGTCGGTAATCCATGGATTACTTGTGAATCCTATGTATCGGTTGCTTTGTCGTTCTTTCAGCTCTTCTTCTTAATGAAAAACACGTGAAGTCGTGATCTCGAGAGATGGTGGAATAAAGGCGGTGTTTGGTTTAGCTTGTGAAAAATGCTTCTACTGTTAAAAAGCATAACACCAACCAAACGGATAAAATCTTTTCCAGAAGTCGTTGCTTTCACGGAATATAATTTTCATAGTACTGCCTTTGACCCTGCTTTTGGCTTCCTTTTTTTTCAAATGGTTGGAAATAAAGAGATGTTTCACAACTATTTTAGGTGAGATATAGAGAGGGGTAAGTTCCATAGTTGTTTCATCAACCAAACAACTTACAACTTTATCACAGCACATAACTCACAAAAAGTTTTTTCATAGCCTACAGCTCACAATAATTTTTTTACAACTCACGTATGAACCAAACAACAAACCCAAAATTTTGATTGTTGTTGGGTACCGTTCACTTATATCCTATGGAGTTTCTCCAACAAGGAGCACCACACTAGTACATTTTACAAGCTGGTGTTTTCTATTAACAGAGGTGAACATCCTGACCGCCTTTATCAAATGGTCACTTTAAGGATTCGAACATGTAATCTTCAACACATATAATATCTCTCTACCACTCACTACACATTTATTTGTGACTATATATATAGGACAATATCTTTTTTATCAACATTTTGTATCTTGTATTGAATATATTTCAACCAATAAATGATTTCAAATGAAAACATTGTTCAATTACAAAGTTTTAGCTACCGTCGAGCTCTACAAGTTTGATGTAGGGTGTGTCTCTGTCCGAAATAGTCTGAAAATTTTAAAAACTTGAATAGCAAAATCTAAAATTTCTAAATGAATATTTGGGACTAAATGTTTTCAAATAAAAAACTTGTCAACTGTAGAGTTGTAGATTGCATGGACAACTACTGCTTTTGTGTAGATCATGTTAGTGTCCAATGTTGTTTGAAATTTCTAAATTTTAAATTTCAAATCTTAGAACATAAAACGAATATTTAGGAATCTAGATTACCTCGAATCAAAAACTGTTAACTATAAAGTTGTAATTTGTGTTGAGAACTACAACTTTTGTGTAGATTATATCAGCATCCAAGGTTGTTTGAAAATTTTAAATTTCAAAATATAAAAGCTTAAAACTAAATTTTGTGACTCTAAACAATTTCAAAAGGAATTTTATCAACTAAGAAGTTGCAGATCGCATAGAGCTCTACAACTTTTGGTATAAAGCTTATCTTTATCCGAGTTCATATGAAAAATTTATGAATTTTTCTTTGAGACAACTATTTTAAGAGATGGGACCTTAAAACGGCTGCCTTTCTTAATCAATTTCTAGTGGTGGACAGAATAATGCCCGCCTCTGTGAACAATCATTTTCAAAGGTAGTCACCTGAGAATGCCTGCCTCCGAAAATACTTAATAGAGATGGGTATTTGCCTAGAGGCTGCCTAAACATTTACAAAGGGTGACACTATAAAATCCTTCTTATAGTAAAGCCACACCAAGCTCGGAGGGTTGTCAATGTTGTCTGTTAGCCACAAAGTCCCCCATGGTTGTGAAGCCCAAGCTTACAAGAGATCAACTCAACTCTCTCTCAAATAAGGCCTAAACATGCACTAATCGCTCTCTTATCTCTTTCACAAAGCCTTTGATATGATCATTAAGCACTTATATTGGAGTGTATCTTCAAGTGTAGCAAGTACTTCTAACTTCTAAAATCGTCAACTTACTTAAAACATCGAACCAAGGCCATATATAGCCCCCAAGCGCAACTACCCGTTTCTCTAAAGTCCTATATCATAGACAACACACCATGATAATCTAACATCACTATGGTAACTGTCCATATATATAATCCGGTGAGGTAATAATCAGTTGTTGCCGACCATTGACACTTGAGCCACTGCCACTAGGTCCCACATCGCAGGACGATCCGGTGAAGGTAGTGTTCATGCTCAGGTAACTACATCCAACACCATTGCATGCTTCTAATCATCATTGGACAATACACTACATATTTGACTTCACACAGTCGACGATCCGATGATCCTATTCATAGAAACTCCTATATTGCTTTGTTCTTTGGACTACACCGGACAGTTAGGTGACTTCTATGATCTTCATCAAGCGATTGTTTTGACTCTGTTTCTTCTTAGATATTGTTTGTTCTTGTTTTTCTAGCATTAATTCATAGAACCTACATAAACCTATCTAACACTTCTTGGGTTCTTGTCATACATGTTAGTCCTATTATTGATCGTGTATGTCATATCAAATCACCAAAACCACTCAAGGACATGGGACAAAGGCCATGCTCTCTAGAGTCTATATAGTTGGACTGTAACCATGAACCGATATTATAAGTGTATTTGAGTTGTTAGCTCATCATATAGACCAATGAATTTATTATTAATCATTCATCTAGAATCTAATTAAAGAAATGTTGTCCTAGACGATTTTAACTGATTTTGTTCCTTCAAACAATTTTTTTTTCTAAAGGCTGTTCTACCAGGAAGACTTCAGTACAATTCCATCCAACCAATGACAAGAAAGGGGTACAATTATGAAACTCTGTGTATTCAAGGTATAGTTTTGTAATTTTTGAAGGCGTATTTAAAATTGACTCATGTATTCTTGACCCCTCATGCTTGCCTGTCATGAGCCTTGTGTGACACAAGCTCGAACCCCATACAATATGATGTCTCATTTGTTTTTTTAATATTGTAATATTTCTATTTTTATACTAGAAAATAACTCTCTTGGGATCCTAAAGATGCATGGTTCGAACCTCCCATATTCTAGGTAAAGCAATTTTAACCACTAACATGTTTCCATTACTTGGTTGTTTCCATCAACTCCCTCCAACTTGTAATATATTGCATTCAAAAAAATTTAAGACAACTTAAATGTCACATGTACCCATAGATTAAACATAATTAAGGAGTTTCTTCATAAATTGTGGCTTCCTTTTTAACAAACTTTGTAGAATCTAAAGCTTAGTTATTACATAGAATGCATTATGCTTTAATACAAATCTTAGACGTCACTATATTTTAGGACAGAGGGAGTAGTGTGGATGAGTGTTGGCTCAGTTGGTGGGCTCCCTAGGTGTGGAAGTCACCCGCCCGGGCTCGAACCCGGTGCGCCGCACGCTTTTAAGCCTTCTAATAAGGCCGGGGGCTTAGCAACCCCTTTCTCCAAAAAAAAAGAGCGGTGCCCATTTTACATTCTAGAGTTCCTATATGTGACTTTTACGCCTTCCATAATCCGTGAAAGAACAAATACCAAGTTCCAAGAGGTATACCAAGTTGGAAGTTCAACACATCTGAAAGTACCTACCTTAATGAAAACAGTAGAACTTTGCTTTGGGGAGAGAGAGAGTTGTCTGTCTTTAATACTATTTGAGGAACTAGTAAGGAATTTTTTACTATTAACCTATATTTTAATAATAAACTATGATAAAATCTACTTTCAGAACTAACTCTTTTAGTCACACCGACAATGGCATTTTAATTTTTTTCAATCATTTTAATAATAATAGACTAAAATATACTTTTAAATAGTTTCATCATATCCATAATCCTCATGGATATGGATACAGTCGGATATTACATGATTCAAATATAGATCTAGAAAAGTTATGAGAAACATATCCGAATCAATAATGATTTGGTGAGGGCCTCCGTTCGTCCGGATGCGCCTCACTGGGCCTGCAGACCAGCTTGACCTGCTCCCCCCCACGGTCCATTTCTCTTCCTCCTCGCCCAATCATTCATTTCGTAGTTCTCTTCATCGCCGCAGCCGTGATGCCCACACCTACCGCCGAGTCGGCGCTCCCAGCAGCCTTCCTCTGCGCGTCCCATCCCTGCTCCTCTCCACGCTGCTCCCCGGCACTGCACTCTCACCCTGCGCCCTCCTTCCTCCCGCCCCCGCGCGGTGGGCCCTGAGCGCTTTCCGTCGCCATCTTTGTCCCGGGCCCAACTTCCTTCGTGTCGTCGCGGCTCCATCCTCCTCCACCGTGACCTAGCGCTAGATCCAGCTGTGTAGAGCTTCACCCGCCCACCCGCTAGGGTTTGCTGAAAGCACATGTTGCAAGTGTATGTTTTAAGTGTTTCAGATGTTTTAGAGATATGTTGCAAGTGTTTCATATACATGTTGCAAAAGTAGATCATGATGTTGTAATGGCTATACATGTATCTTGCAATTGTATGTTCCAAATATTTCATCTGTTTTTTCATACGTATGTTGTAAGTGTGTTTATCTGAATGTTGCATATGTTTCACACATATGTTATAAGTGTTTTTATCTGGATGTTGCTTATGTTTTTGTAATGACTTTTCAAGTGTTTTTAGGTTTTTTGCAAGTGTTTCAGATGCATGTTTCAAGTATTTCATCTGTCTTCAAATGTATGTTGCAAATGCTCTATCTGGATGTTTCAAAAGTATATTAGGTGTTGCACATATTGCAATGGCGCTGGTGGCTGGCGGACAGCGTCTTGCCACAGGGCTTCGGCTCCTTCATCGTGCGGCGTGCCTCGCCCTCTCCTCTCCTCTCCATCCCCTCCCTTCTCTTCCCTTCCCTCCATCTCGATGCGATAGTTTGAGCTCGGCGAGTGCGATGACACGGACTTCCGACAAGCGTGATGCCCGCGAATGTGGTGGCCTGACGAGCGTGCGAAGGTGATGGCCCCAAGTGGGCCGATGGCGGGCGCAATGCTCGTGTGGTGGCCCCGCAGCTACCTAAGGTCTATGCCTGCTCGCTACGCGCATGAAGCAGAGTAGCCATGGGTGTTCGGACGTGGGTGTCCGTCCGAATATCCGGGCGCTAGTCACGCCATATTCAGATCTATTCATATCAGAAATTAACGAACGCGAACACAAATATCTATATTTAAATTGTACCAAATAATATGAATTTGGACAAAACAGATAGTAACTGGACAGCCATTCCTAGTCCTGATAATAAGATGGTTTAGTCGGTTAGAATGAATGGTAGATGCTCAGAGTAGACCGGCGCTGGAAGCAATGCACAACTTGAGGAGGTCGGTGACGTTGATGCCATCACGCATCGTGCAGTCACCCTGCCCATGCCACCACCAATCCAAATCATTTGGTTGACCACTTTCGCCGCCCCCACACCACACTAACGACTCAAATTTTATGTGGGGCCCGCGCATCCATGCCTACCTCTGTCCATCACTCCTGCCAATCATTCTTAAGATTGGCCATTAGTATCAGTACCACACCATTCCATTGTTTACTCGCTAGTTTTGCTTTCCCGCCCCTATATATACTCCTCCACGCAACCGCTCCATGCACCAGCAGCAACCACCTTCTCCTCTCCGTCTCTCACATCAACAACGACCACAACTAACTCTCTGTATTCTGTGTGTGTGACTCTGAGCGAGCATGGACTTCTACTTCTTCTCGTCGTCGTCGTCGGAGAAGAAGAAGTCCTCTAAGCGCCGGCAGCAACAGGACAGCAATGGCAACGAGACAAGGTACCTCGGGGTGAGGCGGCGACCATGGGGCCGGTACGCAGCAGAGATCCGGGACCCGGCCACCAAGGAGCGGCACTGGCTTGGCACGTTCGACACCGCGGAGGAGGCCGCCATCGCCTACGACCGCGCCGCCCGCAACATTCGTGGCGCAAACGCCCGCACCAACTTCGTCTACCCCGACCTGCCGCCGGGCTCCTCCGTCACCCCGTACCTCTCCCCCGACCTCTCCGCCGACCAGCTCCAGCGCTACAATTACGCCGACCCCGTAGCCGCACCCGCCGCTCAGCCGACGCCGGCCTGCGATAATCAGTCCGCACATGGCGGCGGCGCCGGCAACGAGGCCTATCATCAGTACCACCACGTGCAGGTGGAGATGCCGTCCTACGGCGCTGCCGACGCGTCGTTAATGGCCTACGGAGGGAACGCTGATATGGGCATGTACTTCGAAGGCGGCAACGGCGCCGGTGGTGACGACAGGGCGTGGTGCGACGCGTCGGAGCTGGAGTTCGGTGGTTACAACGACGACACGGCGGCGGCGGCCAACGCGTCGCACGGGATGTACTTCGAGGAAGGGTACGTGCACAGCCCAATGTTTTCACCGATGCCGGCCGCCGACGAGGTCGGCGATGGGTTCCAGCTCGGGGGGTCGTCGTCGTCTTCCTATTACTACTGATGACGACGACGCCGAGACGCGATCGGATGAGATGAATGCTTCCATATATAAAAGGCTGTCTGTTATCGTCGTCTGGTGACTGGTCTCTCTGCTGCTTTCGTCAATGGCGGCTCGGCGCCCGCTGGAGTTGCTACATTGCCTCCGGCGTGGTGAGTTGTATTTGTGGTGTGCTTATTAATTTGTACCTCCTGTTTAACTTTGTGTACAGTATTGTTAATCACGTGTATTCGTAGTGAGCCCTCTCTTATATATGTTTTGGTGATAGGCAATTTGTACGTGCTTGTTTGTTTGGTGTATGTAATTATATAATTAAGGTCAGTCGGCTTGTATTCTGTGTTGCTGGTGCTTCAGTGCAATCTCTTAATTTGCTTCAATGCAATTCCCCTCTGTCTCGTTCCATTCCAACAAAGAGAGATTATTCCATTTTCATTTCGAAAAAGAGGTCCGTCCAGTTTCTCATCACCTAGATTTTGAAAGTATTTTTCACCTCAGTTTGCATATTATATTGTCATATTTTCTTTAAATTATTCCATAATATCAATAACATTTCGCCTTAATAAAACTCTAACTCTGGGGGCACGTTGATTAGATCCAAGGAATGATGAGATTGCGTTTGTACACATGTTCACCAATACATTTGCGCACCTGATATTTCCTCTTCTTGGTATTCCGCTATATGCATAAAAAACACTATATAAGTAGTAGAAAAAATGTTTGATGTTATCTATCCAGTATCCTTACTATTGTTTTTTAAATAAAGAGTAAAAGCTAGGGCAAGCTAATAGTGGGATAGGAGGGCAAGCAAATTAAATATGATTCCTTGTGTAATATAAATCTGTTTTTTTTTGTTTTCTTTTTCCTTGTGTAATAATGGGAATGATGACATGATAGGGTGCATCGGCTACTTGGAAAGCAAGATATTAGCTAGTAGATAGTCTTGCGAGCCAAGCTATATCCCAAAGAATAATCTTGTAACAAACTAGAAAACCATAGATAATAGACATTCCATCTATAACGACCCTACCTCCAGACTATGGTTGTGTTTAGATGGAGAAATTTTTTGCAAAATGCTACTGAAGCACTTTTCGTTGTTATTTGGCAATTAGTGTCCAATCATAGACTAATTAGGCTTAAAAGATTCGTCTCGTGAATTACGGCTAAACTGTGTAATTAGTTTTATTTTTTATCTATATTTAATGCTTCATGCATGTGTCCAAAGATTCGATGTGATGGAAAGTCTTGAAATTTTTTTGCAAAATTTTCTGGAACTAAACTGGGCCTGTATAAGAGGAGGTAGGGGTGACCCATTCATAGACCTTCAATATTCGTAGCTTGCAAGGCTGGACAGACTAATCAGTGTCCTTGTAAACCCTGAGCATACGATATACGAGGAGCATTCTGCACTAGATGTAGGGTACCATATACCTGAACCAGTATACATCTGTGTCTTGTATGCTACCCTTCTAATTTCCTACTTGCTGATCAACTTGTCGGATGATAAACTCTATGAGGTAGGGAACGAACCTACAGCCTTCTGCTTAGAAAACAAAAGTAGACTGTGCAGCTAAGTGCACACTCTGCACAGGGCCGGGGCATCCTCATCTCACCAAGTAAGTGTGCAATTAAGTGCTAATAATCCAAAGTGCTTTAGGTGTTCTTGAGATTATGCTAATTGCGATCCTATGGAATTAACGATTAAGTGACTAAGATCTTACACTTTTATGTTGAAAATTTTGTAGCTAATGAGCTATGACAAAACAATGTCCCGCCTAAGTAGGTACGAATTTGGGGACTTTAAATGAAGGGGCAATAAAGGTATAGACCGGCCGGGAAGAGAATAATCAATCATGGCTTTTGAAGCAAATCATACTAAAATGACATGTTTTCACAAAATAAAATATAAAAAATGGCCTCAAATATGCAAAGTTTCAAAAAACAATTAATGCCTAGATGTGTGGTTTTTCTATAAACAAGCACAATGCTCGTGTGTTGCTGTGATATATGAAATATATATATATATATATATATATATATATATATATATATATATATATTATTTATTTATAGCGATATTTTCTTTTGAAACTCGTAGAGTTGTTTATTATTGATATGAATTACTTCCTTGATATGTCTTGAAATACATGATATCCTACAAATTTAGGACATATTATATGAGAAAAATGTCGCATGTAGCCCTCTCTCTGATTACCTTATTTGGATTGGTGATAGACATTAATAGCAAGTATGCATGGGAATGTTGCCTTTCTAAAGTGAGTTGGAGGATTAGTTTATTTAGAAACCTTTAGAATTTAGGATAAATTTTGAATGCTTGATACATTATATTTTAGGACTTAGGGAGTAGTTCAACATATTGGTCAATTAACATTAAAATTCATCATTATTGGGGGGAGGGAAATTGTAACATAAAAGCATCTCCTATAGTAAAAAACAATTGGTAAATCAATGAGTTTTCCATATGGCTAAAAAAAGTTGGGAGCACATTTGATAGGTTACTCCAACAGTTTCCAAAATCTCGTTCCTAAAAGGTAGATGATAATTTTGTATTAGGAACCCTAGACTATTTTCAAATCAAACAACTACTTTTATACTTTCTTTCTCTCTTGTATATTTGTATTGTGTACCCTGCACTTACTTATAATTCTTACCCATGTTCTTCTACCTCTAAATTGGCCAATTGATACGCGTGTATATTTCGGTGCGACTGGATCAATTTTCCTAAGTACAAAAGATTGAGAGTTGAGATAAGGAGTTATCAGAGAGTGATTTTTTTAGTCTTGCCAAAAAACTTAAGATTGAGAGTTGGTTTTGAAAACTGTGGAAGGTGCTCAAAGAAATTGATCTAAATCGTAGCATGTTTATTCGTTAGGAAAAGGCACCGGATGAAATGAAGCCCAAGCATTTATCTATTCAAGTTCCGGCCCATAACTTTACATAGCCTATTATTCAAGTTCATTTTACCTCCCTGCTCGAAGTTTAGTTTTCCTCCTTGAACTCGAAAACTGGGTAAACCAGCTCCCTCAACTTTTAAAACCGTTCATTTTACCTTCCTGACCTGGTTACAGGTGGCTTTCAATGACAGTTTTGTCTTTTCTCTTTTTTATTTATTTTGACTGAATATTTAAAAAATTATAGTAAATCAAAGAAAAATCATAAAATGAAAAATCTAATTTTGTTGAACTCCACACAAGTAGATCTACACAATAAATATATAATATGTTAAGCTTTAGTACAAAGTTTTTTATGTAGCTTTAGATCTATGTCTTTCTGTAAATAATTCATAGTTGTAGTTCCTGTGATCCAATTGTGGTGAATTTTTTATGTGGTCTAATTATTGTATGCTTTAACTGTAGTAAAAATTTCATACTCGTTTCTATTTTTACATACTTTTAACTATTTTAAAACTATTTAACAAGCATAAAAATAAATAAATCTATAACTCGGTTATACATGATCCAATGAGCATGAAATTTTTACTACAGTTCAATCATATAATAGTTAGACTACCATAAAAATTTCACCACAATTGGACCATAGAAACTGCAGCTTTGAATTAATTACAAAAAAGCATAGATTTAAAGCTACACCAAAAACTTTATACTAAAGCCCATATTATATAATCACTATGTAAATCTACTCATGTGGAGTCCAACAAAATTGGATTTTCTATTTTATGATTTTTCTTTGATTTACTATGATTTTTCAAATATTCAGCCGAAATAAATAAAAAAGAAAAAGACAAAACCACCTTTGAAAACCACCTATAACCGGGTCAAAGAGGTAAAATGAATGGTTTTAAAAGTTGTGGGAGGTGGTTTACCCGGTTTTAGAGTTCAAGGAGAAAAACTACACTTCGAGGATAGTTCAGGGAGGTAAAATGGATTTTTTCCTTTCGAAATTAACAGCAACTATTTAGCCCATTTTGTACTCCTCGAGCAGGCCTTAGCCCAGCAACTTGCACTGGGTTTAGCCCAGCAACTTGTATTGGGTTTGGACAACAACATCAGGCCGCGACGCCCGCAGGTCGCGTAGCTCAACATCTCTGTTGGCTAGCTCCCAGCCTGACCAAAAAGGGTTACAAGAAAGAAGAAGAGAGAGACTCGTTGATCAGAATATATATATATACCACTAGTTATATGTTCGTGCGTTGCACCGGGATCATAATCTTTTGAATTGAACCCTAGCAATCAGACGTGGACGCATGAGCTCTGAGGACTTCGTTTCGAACGAGGACACGTGGATCCGGTCCTCGTATCATAACTAGCTAGGACGCGGATGTTTGAGCTCTGATTGGAGTATGATTCGTATCGGACATGGACAGGTGAGCAGAGATCAAGATTTTGTATCACCAGGTAGATTATGACTGAGTTTTTTTAGGTGTAGATAGAAGAGATAGTGATTTATACCCTAGTAAATAGTTGTCTATTGGGCGTGTGCTTTGGGTTTGGATGAAACCAATTTGCATATTCCCCATGTACTTTTATGTTTATTTTTGAAAATAACATGAAAAATTCCTGTTTTGTATGAGAAAAAAAATTCTAAGTGTTCGTTCACAAGTGACCGCTGATTGTTGTCCTTAGTGAATAAAGTTCTGGATGAAAGTTTGCATTTTTCGTATGATAATAATGGTGCTGAGCAGGGATGAAAACGGTACGGATATTTTTCGACCGTATTTCGAGACCGAATCCGTTTAGAGGGGTTCAGATCCATTCCGACATCGCACGAAACATCTGATGTGATATTTTTTTAAAACCTTTTCACCGACTAAACCCACCCTAACACTTGCCACCAGATTTTTTCTGTTAAACAAAGCACCCATCACATCAACTTTTCACATTCACACATGCACCTGTGCAGTAAATGGCCTTCTATGGCAAACCTTTTTTTCGTTTTCTATTTGGCTTGTTGAGTTTGTGGATGAAAAGTTTTTGGGTATTACATTGGATGTTTTATAGGATATCAGAAGGGGTCTCGGATACTAATAAACCGTGAGACGAATTTATTAAGCCTAATTAGTCCGTCATTAGCACATGTGTGTATTGTAGCAATTATGGCTAATCATGGACTGATTAGACTTAAAAGATTCGTCTCGCGGTTTTTATGCAAACTGTGCAATTAGTTTTTTATCTACATTTAATGTTTTATGCATGTGTCTAAATATTCAATGTAACAAGATAAAAAGTTTTTAGGTAGGAACTAAACAGGGCCTTGATGTCAGAACTCAGAGGATGGAAACAATGATGAGACATATGACTGATGGTATGGATAGGTTAGGGTGGGACTGATATCTATACCTAATAATAAAGAGGCAAAATTTCAGACTCTTTTTTTGTCCATCCATTCTTTTTTCTTCCTCTAACTACCGAATAATGGAGAGTTTCTTTTGTCCGGACTTATATATATAACCCGTGCTCATACGAGTTAAAATAGTTTTTGTATAGCGCGATACGGAGTCCGATTCCAAAAGAAAAAGGAATTGTTGTGAGTGAATTGTAAATATTCATCTTATATATGGAAACACAAAGACATGAAATAGAGTTCAGATACAATACGTTTTGAAGATAAAAGACAAAAAGGAAAACGAAATAGGCTAAAGAAAAGGAAACGTTAGGATTGAATTGTGAAACATCAGGAAACAACAAGAAACAATAAATGATATAGTTCTGATATATAATATGTGTTTTGCAACACATAAAGAAATAAAGAAGGAAAAACGAAATAAAATGCTTTCTTTTTTTCCTTGTTGGGTTCCGTACGTGGTCTCATGAAAAGTGCTGTCCCCGCATTTTGGACTCGTGGTGATGTCCTGTGACTCTCGGCCTACCCTTTTCGTGTTTTTACTTTTTTATTTTTTTATTTCTTGATGAAGTAACTCTATTTATAAAAATAAAATCATAAATATAAAAACTTTGGTCCTTATTTAATTAATAAATATTTGTATCACTAAGTTGTTGGTGTTAATTAGGAATAAATTATTATTATGACATAAATTAGCTAATGGCCTAACTAATCAAGCCTTAGACTAAAATTTTTAGCAGTTTGCATCTAATCTAATCTAATCTAACCAAAACAAATGTTTCTTCAAGTTGTCCGCATATACCAGTGCAAATCTCTAATCTATCCGCATATATAAGTGCAACTTTCAATAAGAAGTGACATGTGAAAACCGATACACGACGACAACTATTTATCTTAAAATTATATATTTTTATGGATCCTTAAAAGAAGTCACGAAACTTAATATCTAACTCAACACATTGACAGTATGAAAACTAAAGTTATGATTCACTTGTGAGTAAATATTTGTGCCCTGCAACGAAAGAAAAAATCTATCAAGGTTGTATTTTAATTCAATACATAATTCATATGACATTATTATATTTTTGCCAATATTAATTCATATTATGGATACCATGGTCATCATAAAATAAAATATAGCTTTTAACTTTTATTAAAATATAAAAAATAGATATATAACATTGCGATCCTTGTTTTTATTGATGAGCCAATTTGTTTGTGATTGTTGCAGCAAGCAGTCACAACATCAAAGTAGCATGTATAAAAATTAAGTTGACGCGGTCGTTGTAGTTGTGCTTCAAGGTGAAGCAAATAGGACGAATGTTTGGTGGTTTTTTTTTCTCCCGTTGCAACACACGGACATATTTGCTAGTGTTAGGCTAAAAGGTCAGGCTTTGTGAGACAACATTTGAATCTTAAAACGACTAGTATTTAGAGACAGAGAAGTAAGTCCCTTAGTTAGAGATTTCAAGGAAGGAACCTTGGGCTGCACCGTGCCCAGCAATGTCATATAGAGGCAGAGCATGATTGGATTGGCACCAATGTTTTTGTCTTCCCGTACAGCGAAGTGAAGACCCAAATGACCCTCCACAGCTCCACTTGCAGCTCGTGGTGTGGACCAGCGGCATGTGTGGCTTTAGATCTCTTTGTTCATGATTCATGGCCGTCATTTTAGAACATGGACAAGCAACGTTAATAAAAATAAAATCAATTATTTCTATAGTTTTCTTAAATTTTGTCAAGATATAATAAGTAATGAAACAATTTTCTAAGAAAATCAAAGAAATTTGATTTTTTTTTGAATTTTAATTTAATTTGACATAGTTTTATGTTTGACATGGTGCATTCATGCCGATTGTATTTGGTGTTTAATATGTAAAAAAATTAAAATATGTCTAAGAGATGAATATCTTTCTCTAGGATTGTTTCAACCTTTTCTAGAATTTAATTCCTTTTTCTCTCAACGAAGTCCTTTTGCTGGAAGCTCCTAATAATCTTTCCAAGCGTTCCAACAAAATACTTCTTTGGATTCTCCATATTACAATCTATCCCTAGGATTTTTCTCATATTGTTCTTCAACTTTAACTAATTTTGTAATAAGTTTATCGATTATGCAATGACATTTTAATGATGCACTGTCGAAATGCAGCATATATGATTGAACTGATCCCGGGATAAATGTGGTTTGCAGCCGATTTTGTCATTTTAAATTTAGGTGTTATATAATTGTCGATGTCGTGCAATATCTTTTTGTTCGCAAACACATAGAAGAGATACTACAGATCATTATCATCCCTAATCCTAAAGAGGCAAAATTTATTTCCATTTTTTCATCTGGCCTCTCCTAACTAACTTCGTGAATGTGGAAATTATCTCTATTATGTGTCTACGACTGCCATGTTTTGTATGACACATGCATAGTTTATAGATAGGTCCTTATGGTAACTTGGATAGCTACGATCCTAATCAAACCGATGGCTCTGATCCTAAATAAGTTATATTGAAATCATATCCTAATCGAAATAGATAGATAAATCTATTTATTATAACTCTATATACCAAATAATAAAGAGGCAAAATTTCCGCCAAGATTTTTTTTCTACCCACATGTAAGAGGTAAGACTCCTCCTAAACCAAGATTACATGTAAGATGTAAGACTCCTCATAAACCAAGATTCAATCTCAAATACATCTATTTTAGGAGCATGAGTCAAGTACGTGTCTGAAACGCAAAACAGAAAGAAAAAAGAAAACAGACGAGCACCCAAGAGGAAAAATGAAACCAAAAAAGGAAACGGGTGACAGCTCCGAAACAAAAAAAGCACGGGCAAAATAAAAAACAAAAAAAATGAAATTAAAAAAGCTCTCCATGGTAAGATATATAATATTAAAAACTAAGATAAGATTCATATTTTCTTTGAACCCATTTTTATTTCAAAATACCTCGGTGTCCTTTGGCACAGCCAGAGTCCGTATGCCTGCCGCAGATATGGAAGTTAGAAATCAACTAAAATAAGAAGGCAGAAAATAATCAAAGCTACTAACAAAATAAAAAAATAAACTCCAAATCAAAACCAAAAGGGAGCACCTATGTCATACCTGCTCAGCTCATCCTTCATCCAGATTGGCTTATGTTTCTATAATTGAACTCGCATATGCTTACAACCCTATAAATTTGTTTGCTACAGCGGTCATTGCCGCATTGTCGAGCACACACCATTGTGTTGTTCAATCGGAGGAAGGAGATCTCGCCGTCGATTCATTCCATGGTCAGGTCTCACCGATTGAGATGCTACAGGGGGCCCACTGCTATCGCGAGGGCCAAGTCCAAATACCGTATAATAACTTCGCCGACACGTGCGAGCTCTGGCTCCACCTCCGCTATTCGCACCACTGCTACCGCGCATCGCTCGGACGGCTGGGATCTGAGGAGGAGCGCTTGCCGTGCCGACACCCCTATTCATCGGCGTATGTCGGCCTTCACCTTTCTTCACCAGGATGGCCGGTGTTCTCTGTCACACCACCACGTTGTCGTCCGAAGTGCTGCAACAATCTGCACGCCAGACACATGCAGCGAGAGTTTGAGATGCCATCGGGCATGGACGTGATGATGCTAGGGCCATATGGCCTGAATGGCTGAACTCCTAGGCCCGTGCATGTCTTTGCCACTGGCGTTAGATGTACGGACCGTGCCGCCCAATCCCGAGTAACCGGATGTCCCACGGCCATAGCCGCAGCCGTATTGTGCGCTTTCCGATGTCTTGGCAGAGTGCAACTAGAGTCACCTGGGTTGGAGCAAGATGAGTAGCAACAACTATAAGAATTGCCGAGGAGATGATATAGCAATGGAAGAAGCCAGTAGAAAAACAAGAAAACCGTAGTGCCCGAATTCTAATTGATACGGCAACATGGAGAAAGAGAGATACAAAGACAAGTTTATTAAATTTTATAGAAAGAGCAAAACATAATTTCTCCTTGTTGCAACGCACGGACACTTTTACTAGCCTTCATGCTATGATATTTGTTTCTCGACGTGGTACAATGCAACACGTAAAGAAACACAAAGAACCCACAAACAAAGTAAAAAAAAGAAAGAAAGAAAAGAAGAAATCGGCCATCACCCAGAATCGAAACAGAGCTCCAATCGAATAAAAGACCACCGCTCTAGATCGAAATAGAGCTCCAATCGAATAAAGATAACACAGGATTTTCCTCCACACGTGTTGCGCCTGCTCATCCTTGGTCCTGGTTTGCCCTTTTTTTTTTTCCTACTACTAGACTAGAAGCACCACAGCTAAGCTAGGACAGAGGTTACCCAACGTGAGTTTGGTATTGCCCGTGGCGTGCCAAAGTTTGGAGTTTGGAGTCGAATACAAGCCGCCTTGGCTTTTTTTTTTGGCTTGTCGCTGTGATGACTCAAATTATTAGATATAGATGATACATGATGCACCGAAGTGCACCCGCTTGCCAGGTTTATTATGTTAATTGTGTATTTAACTCATGAAATTTTACAATTATTAAATTAATCATGTGTTTTAACTAAAATCTAAAAGCAAGAAAGCTCGTTGGGATACTTATTTCTCCGGCTTTTCTGAGACAAATAGTTGAGGATGTAAAGTTGGGTTTTCCTCTTTACGCCCAGGATGGAACCACGATATATTTTACACGGTAGTGCTAGCGCCAAGATGTTCCGTGCGTTTCCCCAACGCACGCCTGCACTCCCCACCCGCGCTCGTGCAGCACTCCACGCCCGCTGTGTTTGCGTTTCGCATGCCCACGCAGTGCCCGCGCCGCCTGGCTCCGCACGGGGACCGCTCGCGGCCTCTCCCGCTTCCCACGCGTATCCCGTGTGCAACACCTAATCTAGTTTTGAAACATCCAGATGCAACACTTGTAACATACGTTTAAAGATAGATGAAACACTGGAAACATGATTTTAAAACACTTGAAAAAACACATAAAAACGTTTGAAAACCATTGCAAACATGCACCATTATAAGACACTTGCAACATATGTGTGAAACATATGAAATATTCAGATAAACACGCTTATAACATAAGTCTAAAACACAGATGAAACATTGGGAACAAACATTTGCAATATACGTGTACAACCATTGCAACATATGCAATATCCTAATCTAGTTTTGCAACATCCATCTGAAACACTTGCAACATACCTCTGAAACACATGAAACCACACTTGCAACATGCATTTTTCACCCTTCTTCCGCACGACATAGAGCTGAGAGGGGAACGACCGGTTTCAGCCAGCCGGCAGCCGAGGATGGTAGCGTGGCCTGGCAACGGCTTGCTGCGCCTACGCCTGGGCCCGGTCAGCAACGACCCCTCTCCTTGTTGCCTGGCCACACGTGGCGTCCGGGCGTCTGTGCGGCTGCTTTCGGGTTGGCCCGGCCAGCTAGTGGCACCGGTGAGTGGCCAGACCCCTGCGGCGACGAGGAGGCTCACCGGCTCGGTGGAGGCAGCCGCGGCAAGCGGGCAGCGCGGGTGCGGCGGTGGAGAACGTCGCGAGGTGGAGTGGAGAAATATCGCATCGTCCAGTTTTTTTAGAAGTCATCGAAGGGTCCAACTGATTTGGTACATGGGAGCAGGTTTGCTTTGGGCCGGTCTGCAGGCCTAGGAAGCAAGCGTCCGAGAGGATGGACGCCCTTACTGCATCATTACCGGAGAAATATCGCATTGTCCAGTTTTTTTAGAAGACATTGAAAGGTCTAGTTGATTTGGTACAAGGCAGCAAGCAGCTTGGATCGGTCCGTAGGCCTAGGAAGCAAGCGTCCGGACGGACAGATGCTCTGGTTGCATTATTACCGTGTATTTTAAATAAATATCAAAACCCTCCTATAACCAGTATCTAAATCTAAATTTACAAATTAAGATTTTAACAGGCAAATCAGTCGAGGTTACTTGTACCCAATTTACTTTGTCGGATATACGACAGGAATACAGATGTGTATCGAGAACAAATTAAAGATCAACTCAAGTTAATTACCACACGGCACACATATAGCATTACATTCTTTTTCAGTAACACTCACACACCCACACACCAGACAAACTGAATAAACGTACTCACGCAAACTTCTCTCACTGACACTTGAAACACACACGCTCACTCTCACTGTGAACTGGCCCTTATTCTAGCTGAAAATTAACACAGATGGAGCAGACACAGACACATGATCGCTAAGGACAGGAAACCAGTAAGTAACGATTGCCCCCTCCTCCTCCAAACACATAGGATTTAGATGGAGAGAGGGAGACCTGGAAGAAAGGCTTAGCCTTCCCTTGCCGATAAGACTTGCCTTCTTTCTTGTGCACAGCTGCCGAAGCATCCCTGCTCACATGCCAACCCGCGGGGGAAAGCATGGCAAGCATGCTTCTTGACTGCTTGCACAACTCACACAGCTGCTGGTGTGAGTGTGACCAGTGCTTCACTCACAACACCTTCTTCTCTGCCCCTCTTCTTCCTCTTCCTCGACATCATATGCTAGGAGCTCTGCTTGACGAGTTCAGTGAGTGAGAACACTGGTCTGGCCATGGCCAATCTTCCTTTCTTTTATAGGCATCTTCACGTTAACTGAATCATCACTCAAGTCTGTGCGAGTGATTGGCCTGTAGGGATTATTAATTGGTGATGAAGGGGGGACTCTTTGGTTGCGTTATGGATTCTCGCATATCTGCACCCACTTATCCTTGAGCCACTGGATCCATTGCTTTTGATACTTTTTATGGGTGGCCATTAAGGCGTTAATACTTTGTTATGCTGTGCCTAACCTATGGCAATAGCCTCCAATGAGTCGCCTTTTTACGGGTAGTGGGGATCCTCTGAGGTACAATCAGTGGACACCTGTCGATGATTAACAGCGACAGTTTCAGAAATACGAGTATTAATGAGATGAGTGTCAAAGAATCTCATCCATTGCTACATGCTAAGTATTTTCTTTTGGAAGAACCTTCATAGAGGGCCAGGAATCATGCAATGTAATTCACTTAAGAAGAAAGAAGAAAGAGTAACCCGGTTTACAAGGAAAATTGGACCTAGAAACTATACAACCCCATGACTAATTAAAGGAAAACCTGTCCTGAACACAACAGCTCACGCAGCTCACCCACCAACACTTAGCAGCAAAAGAACACAATAAAGCCCATCGTTTATTAACTAGTTACCGAGCTTCGTCAAAATAGTAAGCAAGCAGCTCTTGCCAAGTATCATCACACCTCATCAATGAGCAACTTCATCAACTTGGACACCGCAAGCTCGAACCAGGAAAGTCGCCCGCGCGCAAGCAAGAAGTGCTCCAAGGTCCAAGGAAGCAAAGGCGGTGTGTCAACACCAATCGGTAAGTAAAACACGAACACAACGACAAAATTCATGATAAGTCTTCGTTCACAAGCTCGGCACAAGCACCTCCAACTTCCTACAATGGACGACAACCCTTGCCACAAGTCGCTGCACCCACGCTCGTTGGCGCACCCTGTCACAAGTGGGCAAGAGCCTGTCGCACATTATCATTGTCAAGCAACATAGCACCCTAAAGACACAAGGCTCTCTTCGCTTCATTGAAAAGCCAGGTTGAAAAGTACTGTTCACTGATTTGTTAGGAGAGAAAAAATATTGTACTATAGCTAATAGCTCCGACTCTGAACTCTGAAGCAACGGCAACCACTGGCCAAGGCGGGCCTCCAAAACACTGCCTCCAAGGAGGGCTCAACACTAATGGCACCACCGCATCGTTCATTCCAGACCTGAACTGGGTTGTCACACGGAGAAAGAGAGGCCCCTAGCTATATATGGGCAATGGGCCGGCCTAGCATGGCGGCACGGGCCCGTGCCAGGCACGGCCCGATCAGGCACGGCACGGCTAGGCCCGGCATGCCACCAGGTCGTGCCTCCCTGGGCTTCGTGCCTGGCTGACAATCCAGGCACGGCCCTTTGAACCGCATTTCGTGCTATGCTGGCCCGAAAAGCAAGGCCAGGCTAGCAGGCCGGGCCGGCCCGTGGCCCACTGCTGACGGAGAGACAAAGAGCAGAGAGGGAAAGGGAGGTCGGGAGGGCGCCGCCGCCGCCGCTTGAGGCCGCGCGCTCGACGCCACATGGCCAGTGCCCAGTGCTTGTGGTGCGCCCACGTGGGGGCGTGGAGGAGGAGGCGGCGGCGCCGGTGAGCTCGCCCCCCGAGCGCTTGATGCCGTAGATTTGGCGAAGTAGCTAGCGGAGGAGGGGATGACGCGAGGGCATGGAGGAGTTAGGCGGCCGCCGACATGCTCAAGGCCGATGATGGGGGCGTGGAGGAGGCGCCCGGTGGTGCAGTAGGCGTAGAGGAGGTGGCCTCCGGTGCCCGGCGGTGTTGGGGGACGCGTCGTCGCGGAGGAGGAGCGGGGAATGGGTGATGAGCGAAAGGAGCGACTGAGCGAGGGAAGGGAGGGGGTGTCTGCGGCGCCCAAGCGAGTGCGGCATAGGGAGGGGCTGCGCGTGCACGGGAAGGAGAGGGAGTTAGGGTTCAGGGGTGGGTCGTGGGCCTCTTTACTCTTAGCAGGCCGGGCCGCCACCGGGCCATGCGCTGTGGACCGGGCCGTGCCGTGCCGGCACGCCGTGCCTGGGGTAAGGCTCAGGCACGGCCTACTCCATCGGGTCGTGCCAGCCCGGGCCCTCTGGCCACCGGGCCGGGCCGTGCTTGGGCCAGGCAAAAAAACGGGCCTCGTGCCGGGCTTACGGGCTCGGGCTGCATGCCCATATATACCCCTAGCTTGACGGCGCCATGCAAGGCTAGCTTTAGCTAATATATATACTAAATAATTATATGATATTGATGTGTATCTCTGAAAGTTATGCCATTTCTTCTTTCTTAGGAAAATGGTGTATATTCTATGTACTCCCGTGGTCCCAAAATAGGTGTCGTTTTGGTATTGGTGCCGGTCAAACTCTCTTAAATTTGAATAGATTTATAGAAAATATCAGCAATATTTGTATCTCCAAATAAGTTTATTATAAAAATAGATTCTATGATCTATCTAAAGATATTATATATTAATATTTTAATATATTTGATTAAAATTAAAAGTATTTGACTCCTCAAGAAGCGAGAATGGCACTTATTTTAGAACGAATGGAGTATGGTCGTATGCAATTAGAGCAAAGCTAATAGTTACAACCAGCTGCTGGCTGTAAGGTTCTTTGTAGCCTTCTCGATCCCAGCCCACCCATATAGTAGTAAGCTCTTCAATATTAATACATGACCCACGTATCTTTCTCACGAACTTTCTTAGTTCTTGTGCCTAAGCCGGCTGTAAGGTTGCAACCCGCTTCTCCTCTCTCTCCTCTCCTCTCTCCTCCACCTCAATATTTTGCCAGCTTACAGAGTGTTATTATACTTGCTCTTACTGAACCAGTATGGAACTCTTCTTACCTCTACTTATCTTATCATACTATTTTCCAAAAGAAAAAAGTGGAGAAAATTAACTTCTTACGTTTTTCTTTGCAATTATCTAAAAAAACAATGACTTTAGTTATATTACCACCTCCACAATCTAAAGGCTTACTTTTCATATATGCATGCAGAAAAGTTGTCATGGCAATATCTAATTATCTATAGAAACATTTCTCTGAACATTCAGAAAAGTCCAACTGGAATGTTTGAGATGGTCCATCGAGTTACGGCACCAGAAGATCCGGACATTCTTGCCCCTACCGAAGAAGGGTGGAAGGAGACGACTCCCTGTGTGTTTGTAGTCTATAAGCAAGATTCACCAATGAAAGTGCAGGCCAGCAACGCAATTACGCAAAGGAAAACTAAAAGAGTTGCACGCTTTTGGAAAGCGCCATGCATTAGCACTTCCCTGCAATCCTCAAAAAGGAAACACGTCAGATCAATTAAACTGGAATCTGATTGTTTATGGACGATCCATCACCCACCAACATCCAATGCGGTGCACTCTGAAATAGGGAAGCCGTCGTCTTCCAGACATCAGATAGATTCATATCCTATTCATTCTCAGTGTCCGGCCGGGCTTACACCGAACTCTATCCGAATCAAAAGGTGAAGCTTTTCACTGGGTGGGGTTGATTGATAGATGTGCTTTGTCCTAAGTAATGGCCTTATCAACTTCTAATTGTCTTCAACTTGCGTGAAATGGAGATCATTATGCCACTTTCTCATCTCATACCTGGACTTTTGCTCCGGGATATGGTAATTTATGTAGCTAAAGGACAGGCCACGGTCTGGAGATAAGACCTGATGAGTGTGACCTTAGCTTGGAAGTGCTTTGTTGATTATCATCGGTCTCTACTTTATTTTCGCCAAAGATGAGCAAATGGATAGTGTTTACTGCTTTGTCAAGAAATGAAAGGAGACTTGATAATAGGCCTGTATATGTCACGGCAAATCTTAAAAGTTGTTTTGTTATTTCATTTCGAATGTTGATTGAGTTGTAAAATTAGTTCAAAATATCTTAATTAAATTGGATTGGATATTGTATATATAAAACAGTAACAACTGTATGAGCAATGCTACATAATAAAATATTTTGTGAAAATACATTATTCTATCATTTTAAGAAGAGATGGGAAACATGTAATTTATTAGACCCCATTAATATGTGTTTTCCAAAGTAATAACAAACTGTCTAAATAAGTTTATTTCGATTCCTATGAAGAAAAGGACAAATAACACTGTATTAGCCACGTATGCTTATCCCAAACATGATGGCATGAAACACTCAATAGTTATAAGGCTTCCTTGTCATTTTATAAACATAAATGTTTGGTAAATAAAAAAAAGAAACAGGGCAAGGTCCCATTTATCAAAATTAAGAAGACGTGTTGTTTATTAGTTAACTGATGCCTCAGAAACAAAGTGGGGTGAGGAGACGAAGGATTTGAGACCCTCTTCTCACCGCAAGCACTTAGAGACCCTCCTTAGTCCCTGAACCATACCCCGAGAATTTCCTTCTTGAATGCCTTGAGAAGGATAGACATAGCCTTCTAGGGGTTGAAGACAACCTCACTGCACGATTTGGGCCAGGAGCAAATGAATAGGCCACTTTCTCTTCTAATTTTTCTCCCCTACTTCTTCAGTCTAGTCTAGCCCTAAAAAGGAAGAAGCATAGTACTTGGCCTTCCTCTCCACAAAGAGCACGCCACCGGTTCTTCGACTCCATCTCTCTCCGACTCTCCCGACCTAGGACCTAGCATCTGTACAGTGGTGCAACGCAACCTAACCCTAGCGGTGCTAGAGCAGTGGTAGTGGCTCAGAGGCTGATAACGTCGATCTAGTGAGGGCGAGGCTAAGGCAGGCAAGGGTTTAGGATAGTTTTTTTTAAGTGGAAAAGGTCCATTTTTTCCCGCCTGAAACTATTGTCATAGTCTGATGTTCCTCCTTGAACTCCAAAACCATATATCTTACCCCCGAGATCTCAAAACCATTCAAATTATCTCTCTGTCCTGTTAAGAAGTGGATTTGAAGGCGGTTTTTATCTTAAAATCTAGTAAATACTTAATAAGGCTATTAAACCATAGAAAATATCTCTAAGCTTCGAAAAAATTCAAAAAAAACATAGTGATAGACTGTCATACAACAAATCCAAAAAAAGATTTAGAGCTCATGAAAATACCTTAGAAGCTTCCAAAAAACAGATTTAGTTCTAGGAAAATGTTAAAATATACCAAAAAATCTAGGAAATTCACAAAAGCATTCTAATTTATGTTTGAACATGTTTTGAAAACTTTCTAGAACAAAAGAAATAAGGGGCGACCAGTACGAATGCATATCATGAATGTGTTGAGTATTAATGTATGTTGAATATTATATTTTTGCAGTGGAAAGTTTTTAAAACATGTCTAGTTTTGTTTTGGATATTTTCATTTTCTTAGAGCTAAATATAATTTTTTTAAAGGTTCAAGATATATTTTTATGAGCTCTAAATATTTTACTTGAGTTTTTCATATCTCAATCTATCTCTATGATTTCTGTCAAAATTTGTAAAAGGTTAGGGGCATTTTCTATGGACTGTGGTTTAAAAATCTTGTCAAGTATTTATTTATTTTTAACTTAAAAAGGACAAAACCACTTCAAACCAAGCCAGTGAGGTAATTTGAATGGTTTGGTTCTGGGAGTTTATGGGATAAGATGTCTCGTTTTAGAGTTTAAGAAAAAAATCAGACTGTGATGATATTTGAGGAGGTAAAATGAACTTTTTTCTATATAGTGAGGCAGAGGCTAGAGGTGGAAGCATATGAGGCCCAGCGCCTTGGCTTGGGCTTGGGGCAGGCGTCAGCGGTTCTCTTTCATGAAATTTTCATATGACTACCGCAACCTGCTTGGGCCTCCGACCAGCCTCCCTTCCACTAGATGCACTGTGCGGCGAGAGATGCGGTGATGGCGGGGGCTACGGCGCCGACGGTGGGGCTGCGAGGGTTGTGTGTCCCGTGTGGAGCCCAGGATACCGGCTGCCACGAATGGGTCCCCGCTAGCCTCGCGGTAGGCGGAATCGATTTGGTCGATGGTGGCGCTGGTCGATGGTGACGACGTCGCGGCTGCCTCTGGTGAACTCCACACGCCGGATAAGCCTCCATTCTCCCAAGCAGTAAGGAGATGTTGTGCTGAAAGCGCATATTGTAAGCGTATGTTTTAATTGTTTCATATGTTCCAGAGGTATATTGCAAGTGTTTCATATGGATGTTGCAAAAGTAGATTGAGATGTTGCATATGTTGCATGTGTCTGTTCGAAATGTTTCACATATTTTTTTAGACGTATGTTGCAAGTATGTTTACCTGGATGTTGCATATGTTTTGCACATGTGTTGCACGTGTCTCGTCTAGACGTTGCATATGTTTTGCAATGGCTTTTTCAAGTGTTTTTAAGTGTTTTCTACAATTGTTTCAGATACATATTTGAAGTGTTTCATCTGTCTTCATGTATATTGCACATGTCTCATCTGATGTTTTAAAAGTAGATCAGATATTGCATATGTTGCAATGGACTCCCCTGCCGCAGCAACCAACTACAGCTGTATGAGAAGCGGAGGGGGCTCGAGCCATCTATGCGCGCGGTCTGGTGGTGCAGGCCCGTGTGAGCGCGCAAAAACACAGACGTGGGGTGCCGCACGTGCTGGTAATGGCGTGGAGTAGATGGATCACTACAGGCGGGTGCGGCGCAACGCGAGGCGGATGCCAGAGGTGGCGGCGCGCCTCGGCGGCGAGGACGTGCTCGTCCACCTGACGTACGGTGACATCGACGAGTGCTGCCGCCTGTTTGCGGCACCCTCGATCGCACCAGCAGGCCTGTACACGAACTGCTACGTACCAAACTGCTGACCGCAGATGCTGCTGCATGGGCGGACCTACAGTTGTGCCCGGGTATTCCCGGGCATACCCTATATTTTTGGGAAAAATTTTAATAGATATTTGAGGTATATACATGTATAATATACATAAGGTGTTAAAATTGCGTTTCTATGCCATTTTATGCAGCAACTCGTGCCTAACTCGAAAGCAGCCTACTTCCAGACGGCCCATGGCCCATCTAACCTTCCCACTCACTTGCCCACTCCCCCAAAGTCCCAAATCCATCAGGCCAGGCCTGGAGGGGTAGGGCACGGGCAGCCGCCCACGTGCACTCGCGTAGGCAGCCACCTCATCTCGACTGTGCGTGCCGCCGCTTCGACCGCGCGCCGCCGCTTGCCACTGCGCTCTGCGCTTGCCGCCAGGTAGCCGCCCGTCCACCCGCGCGCTCCGCCCGCCCACGCTTCCTCCACGGCCTGCGCGGACGGCCGGACGCTCGCGTCGCCGGCGCGGCCCCCCGCTATGGGCATACCCTGCTCCCAATTCCTAGGTCCGCCACTGTGCTGCTGTTCGGTTAGCAGCGTTAGATATTGTTGCTGTTCGGTCAGTTGATCGTCGATCGGGTGTCCGCGAACACGTAGCGATTTGTTATTGCTTAATTTTTGCCTTTTAGCTATGCTTTGGTGGTTCAACCGGTGAGCCCGAGATGTTTCTCTACTGCTGTATGTGGATGTTTCCATAGTATAATAAACACAGGCTGATGACTAGGTTATGGTGTTTGCAGTATCGGCGTTTCGAGCACCCGGACGCCCGGATCCAAGGGTCCTGTCCGGACGCGCGCCCCCCGTGCCTCCCCTCACGGAACGCACCCTGAGAAGAAAAAAAATAAGAAAGAACAGCAACCACACCCACCACCGCCGCCCACGCACGCCGCCGCAAAGAGGAAAGAAAGCAGATCGGCCACGCACCCCCACGCGCACGGAGGAGGTAGATCGAACCTGCCCCCGCCCCCGACCTCGCCGACCCCCAACACGCCCGCCACCAGCTCACCCCCCATAGCCCGCTCACCAGCTGCAACAACGGAAAAAAGCTATTGCAACATTGAAAGAACTTCTAATGCAACAAACAAAAAAATTGCTACAACAAACGAAAAAAGATTTTGCAACATTGAAAGAACATCTAATGCAACAAACAAAAATATGAACTGCAACATCACAAAAATGTCTACTGCAACATTAAAAAACATCCACTGCAACATCGGGGAAAATCTGTTGTAACAATGAGAAAAGGCTATTGCAACATCTCAAGCACTACTACTGCAACATCAGAAAAACGCCAGTTGCAACAACCAAAAAAAGTACCACTGCAACATTCTAAATCATCTGTTGCAACATTGAAAAAGAACCATTGCAACAACGACGAGATTTGACCCCCGAGGGCTTGCCAAAACCCTAGCCTACTGCAACATCAACTAAAAACCTACTGCAACAACTGGAGAAAACCATTGCAACACGGCGGAGCTGAACCCGAGAGCTCGTCGGAACCCTAGCCACCACCACATCCCTTAGATCCAGAGGGAGGAGGGGGAGGAGGAGGAGAAGGAGGAGGAAGAGGACAAGGAGGGGGAGGAGGGCTCAGATCCAGATCTAGAGGAGGAGGGAGGGAGAGGGGGCCCCAGATCCAGATCCCTCCACCACCTACCTCGTTGGAGCCGCCGTCGTCCTCGTCTCCAGTGGAGTGCGGGAGCCGGGTCACAGAGGAAGCGGAGGTGCGTGGGTGGACATAGTGGCATGAGGGGAGGAGGGGGAAGGGAGCATGGCGCGGTGAGGGGTGCACTACGAGCTCGCTGATGCGGTGCCCCCGTCCCGGCAATGGTGCGGAGAGCGAGTAGCGACAAGGAGAAGAGAGCGAGCAGTGACGGGGAGAAGAAAGCCAGTGTGAGCCCGCGGAGATAGAAAGACACGTATGAGAGAGAGAGAGAGAGAGCGGAGGAAGCGACTGGAGTGAAGGATGCAGGGCGTCCGACGGGTCCGGACGACCGTCATATAGTATTATCGTTGCAGTAGACCAATTAATAAGCTATTGTTTCGAGTGCCTAGGGCACGTTTATTGTGGTCGATGTGTTGTGTGATCGATCTAGCTAGTTTGTTATGAATTATGATTCTGCTAATCTTGGTAAGATCTTCTTGATCTACATGTGTTCTTAAAATACAATAATGCTCACGCTCAGGCGTATGTGGACCCGAAAAACAAAAAGATCAAATCTCTCCCCACTTTGTGCTCGTCTCCCCACTCCGCACTCGTTTGTCGTGCAGTCGTCCGCCCGCCCTACTCCGCCGTGCCGCTACCGCCATCCCCTGCGGCTCCTTCATCTCGCGCCGTGGCCAACTCCGGTGCGCCACCACAGCCATCCCCCGCGGCGCCCCCATCCCCCATGCCACCTCTATTCCCCGCCGCGCCATGGTCATTGTCCTCCACCGCGCCCAAGCCAGGCAGCTAGGAGAAGGGGTCATCGCTAGCCGGGTCCAGGCCAGGCGCAGGCATAGCTGCCCGCTGCCAGGCCTCGCCACCATCCTCGGCCACCGGCTACCCGTTCAGCGCTGCGCCGTACAGAAGAAGGGTGAAAACGCATGTTGCAAGCCTTATGTTTCAAGTGTTTCAGATGTTTCATAGGTATGTTGGAAGTGTTTCATATGGATGTTACAAAAGTAGATCGAAATGTTGCATATGTTTCCATGGTTGTACACGTATGTTACAAGCTTCAATTCCCAATGTTTCATCTGTTTTTCCAGATTATGTTGCAAGTGTGTTTATTTAGATGTTGCATATGTTTTACAGGTACGTTGCAAGTGTTTTATCTAGATGTTGCATATGTTTTACAATGGATTTTTATGTGTTTTAGGGTGTTTTTGCAAGTGTTTTAGATGCATGTTTCAAATGTTTTATTTATCTTCAGACATATGTTGCAAGTGTTGCATCTAGATATTTCAAAGGTAGACCAGGTGTTGCACATGTTGCAATGGCGTCGGTGGCTGGCGGACAGTGGCCTATCATAGAGCTTTAGCTCCTACCTCGCATGACGTGCCTCGCCCTCTCCTCTCCTCTCCCTCCCTTTCCTTCCCTTCCCTCCATGTCGCCTTGGCGTTGGTGTTGGAGTGGGGGTCGTTGAGGGTGCTACGTTCGGACGTAGGCGCTGGCGTGGGATGGGTTGCGGGGCGCAGGGGGCGTGGGATGGGATGCGGGGCACAGATAGCATGGGATGGGATGTGGGCGCAGGTGCGGGAGCAGCGTCCGGACGAGTCCTGCGGCTGGACGTCCGGACGTTAGCCCTTCCATTAAAAATATGCTCTTTTCTCAAAATATGCGCATACGGACGATGACACCCAAATACCCAAATTCACCTCCTCTTTTTGGGTGCTCACAGACCTTTCACCAGGGTCTAAAGCAAACAAACCATTACTAATCTATATATGAAGCAATAGGTACACACGAGTGAACATTATATTATATTCCTCCCTCTTATAAATTAGAAGAAGTTTTGGCTTTTTTATAGATACGTAGATTTTGGCCCTGTTCATTCGGCTTATAATCCGTCTTTTTCAACTTGTTTTTTCAGCCGAAACAGTATTTTTCTCTCACAACAAATCAGCCAACAGTGTTTTTCAGCCGGCTTATCAGCACAGCCGAATGGCTCCTTTGTTACGCACTTAGGCATATAGCAAAAACAATATATCTAGAAAAACAAAGGCATCTTATAATTTGGAAAGAAGAGAGTATAAAAGCCAGTGCACTTTGCTTGGACCCCATAGTTCAAGGATTATGTAGCTCCACAAATCAAGTTATGCAACCACTGCTTCAAAAGTTCAAATGGCACAAGGATGACATCGATCTCCCGGTACAACTTGACAATGCAATCGAACATCACTACAGTGCAGTAGTTGTTATTCTGTTCTCCGCCTCCTGTGGATAGTTGCTCCTGCTTCTAGGCCAGGGTCTAGTGCTATGCTTTTCTGTTGTTTTTTCTTTAATCTAGGAGTTGTTAGGGGCTTGTTGTCATGTTTTGGTGTTTCATTTGACCCCGGTTGAGGCTTCTTGTTGTGTTTCTTCTTTCCGTTTTTTATTACCCCATCTAATAAAAATTATGGCAAATCTCTTGCCGTCCTTAAAAAAAGTTAAAATGACAAGGAACCCTGATGATGCGCTGCTCTGGGAGTAGAACACGATAGTTATTAAAACAGATAATGGGAGTACATGCTAAGTCTCACTAGGGCTGAACCGCGTACTTGATGTGCAATTGGCGCGAGCACCAAGCTAGCTAGTTATCCGAAATAAGAAGAAGAAGAAGAAGAAGAAGAAGAAGAAGAAGAAGAAGAAGAAGAAGAAGAAGAAGAAGAAGAAGAAGAAGAAGAAGTAGAGAAGACCCACACACGCTAACAATCATATATCCGGCCACGGAAGAATGAAGCCCAAGAAGTAGCTAGATGGGAAGACGGACGCTCGGCAGCCCAGCCGCAGGAACGTTTGCGCACGGTCATCAAACTCGATCGTACCAACAAACGACAAGTGCGCATTGCGTCTGGCTTCCGAGTTCCGACCAAGCAGTAAGAAGCTGACAGCACACATGAGGGGCAACTAGTACTTGATCCTCCAGGATCCCCAGCCAGTACCATCAGCCATCAGGCATCACCCGATCCTGCCCCGTGGACACGGGCCACGATGGCACGCGGTGCAGATGGTGTTACAAATATTAATCTCATATTAATCTCACCTTTATATCATCTTTGTAACCTAAGGTTAAATGACATCTTATGACTGGTTTATGGCTTCCATAACCTCCGTACTATTGATGTCACAAAGTTGTATATATACATGAGAAAGATGAATGAAAACTGGGTCTTGAGCTCTATTCTCTTGTCACTTGCAATTCTTTCCACTTGTAATACGTTATTAGCACGATTGCTCGCTGCGCTCCTTTGATCAAGATTGTACGGGAGTCAATCCGATGGAGGAGGAAATGTGCCTACTGGATAGCGGTACCACTAACTCTATACTCAGGGAGATAAAATATTTTCAAACTCTCACGAAGAATAGAGGAAATGTTTTAACAATCGCAGGATGCGATGTAGTAATAGTAGACTCTGGACGAGCCACTATTACACTCCCAATAGGTACAACGTTGGTAATTGAGGATACACTCTTGTATCCTGATTCAACTTGTACCCTACTGAGTTATAGAGATATCCGGAAAAATGGTTTCCATATCAAAACTTGTGATGAGAATAACGAAGAGTTCCTTCTCATTACAAAGAACAACAGATATGGCAAAGTAACACTTGAAAAAGTTTCCTCACTCTCGTCTGGATTGTACTATACTTATCTCAAACCTGTACAACATGTTGCGTATAAAGTAATTTTCTAGAATGTTAATGCATTCCAAACTTGGCATGATCGTCTTGGTCACCCTGGCATAGGGATGATGAGGAAAATTATAACTAATTCTGTTGATCACAATTTAAGTAATACAAAACTTCTCCAATCCTCAAATTATGTGTGCACCTCATGTGCCACTGGGAAATTAATTTTGAAACCCTCTTACCTCAAAATTCGAGCTAAACCGCTCAAGTTTCTTGAACGCATTCAAGGTGACATATGTTGTCCTATCCAACCATTGTCTGGACCATTCAGGTATTTTATGGTTTTAATAGACGTATCCACGCGATGGTCTCATGTGTGTCTTCTTTCTACAAGAAACTATGCATTTGCAAAATTAATCACTCAAGTTATCAAACTAAAAGTGCAATACCCTGAACATCAAATCCAGTCAATTCGAATGGATAATGCCGCTAAATTTTCCTCTCGAGCCTTCAATGACTATTGTAAGGCCTTAGGAATTCAAGTTCAGCACTTTGTTCCATATGTCCACACTCAGAACGGGTTGGCAAAATCTCTCATCAAGAGAATCAAACTTATTGCAAGACCATTATTACATAATAGCAATCTACCAACATCATGTTGGGGTCACGCAGTTTTACACGCTGCTGATTTAATTCAATTGCGTCCATCTGCATATCATACAACCTCCCCGCTACAACTAGTACGTGGAAATCCTCCAAGCATTTCCCATCTGCAAAAATTCGGTTGCGCTACATACGTACCGATCTCACCACCACAGCGTACAACTATGGGCCCCCACAGGAAATTGGGAATCTATGTGGGATATCAATCACCGTCTATTATAAAATATTTAGAGCCTCTTACAGGGGATCTATTTACGGTCCGATACACTGATTGTATCTTCAGTGAAGATCACTTCTCGGCATTGGGGGGAGAAAGTATACCACATAAACAATGCCAGGAAATTAACTGGGATGCAATAGCCATCTCCAACCATGATCCACGTACTTCAGAATCTGAACTTCAAGTTCAGAAGATAATTAATTTGCAACACATTGCAAATAACACGCCAGATGCATTTACTGATTATAAGGATGTTAACAAATCCTATAATCTTACAAGAAATGTGCCTGCAAGAGTAAAGGTACCAAATAAAACTACTCAACTCCCTTGTAAGAGGGGGAGATGTACGGCAATTCCTACAGATGCAGCTCCTAGCAAGCAAAAGAAAAGGAAGACCAAATCTTCCAAAATAGTAAATGCAACTCAAAATTATGTTGGGAAACACCCTGTGGAGGTTCAACCTTCACATCCCACATCAATAGTGCACTCAATTATTGATGTTGGGACATCGGAATGCCCTGATGCAACCATTTTAGGAAATGATGATGCATCTGAAAGGGTACACGAAATTTCCATAAATTATCTCGAGTTTGGATAATCATATGACCGAAAGACTACAATTGTTGACATTGATTTTTCCGCAATGATTGCAGAACTCATCCAAAACGATCCAGATCCTAGGACCATGGCAGAGTGCAAATCGCGCTCGGACTAGAATCAATGAAAAAAGGCAATCCAAGCAGAAATTACTTCTCTTTCAAAAAGGAATGTATTCTTTCAAGCAATGCCTACACCTCCAAAAGTTTTCCCTATGGGATTCAAATGGATTTTCATCCAGAAACGGAATGAGAATAATGAAGTGGTGAGATACAAAGCGAGGCTTGTATCACAAGGGTTCACGCAGAGACCCGGCATTGATTTCAATGAAACATATTCTCCAGTTATAAGTGGAATAACATTCCGATATCTTATATATCTGTCCGTACAAAATCGTCTATCTATGCAGTTGATGGACGTAGTGACTGCATATCTTTATGGGTCACTTGATTCGGATATATATATATATATATATATATATATATATATATATATATATATATATATATATATATATATATATATATATATATGTATATGTATATATATATATATGAAGGTTCCAGATGGAATTTCTATACCGAATCAAAACGCAAGTCGCAACATGTATTGTGTAAGGCTTCAAAAGTCACTCTATGGCTTAAAACAGTCGGGAAGAATGTGGTACAACCGACTCAGTGAGTACCTTTTGCGAAAAGGATACTCTAACAATGATGATTGTCCATGTGTTTTCATCAAAAAGTCACAAAAGGGATTTTGTATTATATCGGTGTATGTTGATGATTTGAATATCATTGGCACCCAACGAGATATTGATGAAGTACGTAATCATCTAAAGACAGAGTTTGAAGTGAAGAATTTGGGTAAAACCAAATTTTGCTTAGGTTTATAACTTGAGCACCTTCCAACTAGAATTTTTGTGCATCAATATGCCTATATCCAAAAAGTATTGGAGAAATTCAATATGGATAAATCATATCCCAACAAAACCCCTATGATTGTTCGGTCTCTAGAAATGGAAACTGACCAATTTAGACCACGGGATGAAGGAGAAGATATTTTGTGACCTCAAGTTCCATATCTTAGTGCCATCGGAGCTCTCATGTATCTTGCAAATTGCACCAGGCCTGATATTGCATTTGCAGTGAACTTGCTAGCCCGACATAGCGCTGCTCCTACTAAACGTCATTGGACGGGAGTAAAATGTATCCTCAGATATTTAAATGGCACGAGAGATCTTGGACTTTTCTACAAAAGAGGTCCAAATTCTAATATTATTAGATACACTAATGCAGGATATTTATTTGATCCCCATAATGGCAGATCACAAACAGGCTTTGTGTTTTTACACAATGAAACAATCATTTCATGGAAGTCATCCAAACAAACTTTGGTGACTACATCTACAAATCATTCTGAGATAGTTTCTCTATATGAGGCTTCACGAGAATGTGTATGGCTTCGCAGAATGATCAACCACATACAACAGTCTTGTGGTATTGGTGTCATCGATTCACCAACCATTATCTATGAAGATAATGCGGCTTGTGTTGCACAAATGGATAAAGGATATATCAAAAGCAATATTACTAAACATATTTCTCCTAAATTATTCTATCCTCATGAATTGCAACAAGAGGGAGAAATCAATATCTTGCCCACCAAATCATGTGATAACCTCGCTGATTTATTCACTAAGTCCCTATCAGCTTCTTCATTTGAAAAATGTGTCAAAGGAATTGGTATGCGTCGACTTAGGGATTTGCAAGGTTCAGGGGGAGAAATCTCCTAGATATTGCTCTGTCTGACACATCATATCATACTCTTTTCTTTCATCAGTTTTTCCTCTCAAGGTTTCTCAATGAAAGTTTTTAATGAGACGATAATAACATAAGCATATGTCATATTCCTCATTTTTCCCTCACAAGGGTTTTTAGAAGGAATATCAAAGACATAAATTGACCTCTAAACTATGTTGAATTTTATCCTAAAAGGTTTTCTCATAATAGTTTACAATGAGGCAATAATCATAAAATGCTATACTTTCTCCTTAAAATTTTTCCATAGGGTTTAAAGGAGTTTTTAGTAGCATATCCATATATATATATTTCTTCCCTTTTTTCCCACAGGGTTTTTGGAAGATAGACATTCATGGATCTCAAGAAAGGATTCGATCAAGGGGGAGTGTTACAAATATTAATCTCATATTAATCTCACCTTGATGTCATCTTTGTAACCTAAGGTTAAATGACATCTTATGGCTGGTTTATGGCTTCCATAACCCCCATACTATTGATGTCACAAAGCTGTATATATACATGAGAAAGATGAATGAAAACTGGGTCTTGAGCTCTATTCTCTTGTCACTTGCAATTCTTTCCACTTGTAATAGATGGGATGCGACAGGGGTTCAGCAGTAGTCCGTGGACAGGTCACACAGGTCACGTCCGCGGGATCAGGGATCAAAAGCTAGCATTCGTTACGATGACGGGGCGGAGCCACAATTTGGACGTATAAGAAAAGATCATGCAAACCGACAACAACCATATTTGACGAATACATCACAGAAAGAGTATACAAAACAACCAAATAAACGTTTTTGTTATTAAAATATAAAAGAAAGCTAAAAATCTAAAAACATAATACTGAATATTATAGAGAGAAAGGAAAAATTAATTAGCTCTACATCTCTTTAACCTTCACCAACCAATGTAATTCTTGAGCCAAAAAATAAATGAATCTTGGTAATAACATGAACAAAAGATAAAAAGAAGATAATAGGAAGACTAATCCAAAATAATATAGAAATCATTGGACATGATCAGTTTAGAGGGCAAACAAGCAGGGCACATGATTAACAAACAAATTAGAGGGTGTACTATATGGGGAGAACTAGATGTTTGGTAGACAATAAAAAACAAAAAAGATGAAGGAAATAATAGGATGACCTAATTATTAAATTGTATAAGATGCTATTAGATATTAATATGGAGGTTGGACAAGGAATCAAGAAACACAATTAGTATCATTAACTAGCTAATTGGACTATTATGTACTCCCTCCGTTCCAAATTGCAAGTTATTATAGCTTTTGCTATGCACCTATATATTCATTATTCTAAATACATAGTAAAAATATATGTATCTAGAAAATCCATAATGACTTACAATTTGAAATGGAGGAGTACCTAATTAAGGGGTGCATGGGGAGCATAGACATGTTGGGGGTATCAGGTCCCCTGAACCTCCCTGCCTCCATCACTAGTTACGATGATGAATTTGAACCAGTTTTGATGGACTAGGATTAGTTGTTAGTTGTGATGACTAAAGATTAATCAGCTAGTTGTTAGCCGATGCTTGTTTGGATCCTCAGCTAATATCTTTGTACATAGCTACAAAAAGATTAGAGTACCCCACCTTTTCCCTCTCTATAATGTACCTCTATCTCTCTCCAGCACACATAAGACCTGAGCTCCCAATCCCATGGTTGAGGCATCTTCCCTTCAGTTGCCAAGATGGGGGTCAAACGTCGAGGCGAGTAGCGGAGGGACTATTGGCCTATGCTGGGTTTGCACTTCTGCTCACGATAAGACACTAAGCTATCCACTTGCATCTCTATGCTATGGGTGTGAAGGGGTGTGAGAGAAAAAGACAGATGACAGGACGGAGCGAGGTTGAAGGAGTGAGGCCGTCGTCCCTTGGGAGTGACGGTGATGGTGATGGTGGTAGTGGCGGGTCTGCTGATGCAAGTGGGAGGAAGATAATCGAAGAAATAAGGTAGGCAGGGGTATTTCAGACCTTTTGGTGATAGGTTACTCATATTAGCCCTAAGTAGCTACCAGTGGCCAACTAGTGGGTTAACAAATTATTAGTAACTTAGCTAAAATTAGTCCACCCATTAGTCCTGTTCTTTCAAATGGACTAAAGCTAATTTTTAGCAACTAGCTGTTAGCCCCATGGATGCAACCCCCTTTAATCTAGCTTATTGTTCTACTCTACCCCATGACTCGCAAGTCTCACTGCTCAAGCTTGAACCTATAAGTACAAGCTAGCACTGTTACAAAATGAATTCTAGGAGACATGCTCCCACCTTAATAGAGGATGGCATTTTTAGAGGTCACCTCTGTAACGGTCAAGTGGGTCTTGTGAAAACACCAACCTCTATTAATCATTATAGAGATGGGACATCCTAAGGATTCCACCTCTGTGATATGGGAACAGCTGAGGATGCGGGGGCGGCACGCCGTGTGCGAGTGCTTGTTGCACACCACCATGGTGCCACATATGACCATATCCTCCCACGTCAGATGCCATGTAGGCGGCAGAGTCCTATGTGGCCCACTTTCGATGGCGGTTAGGACGACATAGTTCATGGACCCAGACAAAAAAAAATTCATGGATCTAGGTGAGGAGAAAAGTTTAAAGAACCATAACGTAGTTCACTCTAATTTTTTCATATGAAGTGGGATGAAGACAAACTTTATAGCAAAAATGTAGATCTTGATGTGCTCTATAATTTTATACTTGATAAGTTTTTTTTATTTGAAGTTGTTTATTAGAGTCTCAAAAAATGATTTAGGTCCTCGGAATTTTAAATTTAAAATTTTCTAATTTGTAAACAACCTTGGATATTAACATGGTGTATACCAAAGTTGTATCTTCAATATAATCTACTATAACTTTGTAGTTGAAAAATTTCATAACACTGGTATAGACTTTAACAGGTCAACTCCTCTTGGCTAACCGGGCTGCATAGTAAGCAGTCGTGGTAGATTGGCCACATGAAAACTTTATTTTTAACCAGATTTTTTTATTACCTCAATCTTCGAGTACAGGATGTAGTATCTGAACTCACGCACTGACTCATACACAACACAACTCCTAGTGTGTAAGCTAGATCTACAACCTATATCTAAGTCTAAGATAACACGGCTGAGAGATGACAGTTATGGCACATCCGCGCGAGGCAACTGAAATTAATTTAAGGACCTTTGAGAACCGAGCAGTGCTCGGGTGGCTAGCACAGCCGGCGTGCATGCAGCCTGCGCGAGTTCGATTCCCAGCAATCGCACTCACGTCTCACCGGGGTGCGTCTCCAATAAATTTTGTTGCCTCTCACGCGTAGAGCCACAAAGGGAATACGACGTGCTCGTCGTCTATGAGCCATGGATGGACCCGGTGATCTCACGAAGGACGCGCTGTGTTCTGAGTGTAGTTGTAGGTTTATTTGTGTACGCGTAGTGTGAGTGTGGTGTGCGTGTGTAGGATTGATGTGAGTCTGTACATGAGCAGATACTACAGCTGTACACAGATAAGAGGCGTCAAAAAAATAGAGACCAGTGTGAGTGTAGTGTGCGTGTGTAGGATTGGTGTGAGTCTGTACATAAACAGATATTACAGCTGTATCCAGACGAGAGACGTAAAAAAACAATTAGGGACCTGTCCCGATGAGAAGAGTCAATCCCAGTGATCGAACTCCGGATCAAAATTAGGGACCTGCCCCGGTGAGAAACGGAGTCGATCTCAAGATCGAACTCGGGATCGAACTCCCGTCCGATGGTTCGCACACCAGCGAACAAACCGTCCGAGCTGGCGCTCGGTTTGGTAGACAACACTGCTTCACTTGGCTTTCCTGATTGCGATGAGTGTATGTGTTTCGGTCCTCTGGCACTGTGGCTGCCGAGCCTTTCTTCATTTCTAATGTCCCAGGCTCCCAGCTGCGTGCATTGCACAACAAACGTTACTTGTCAAGTCAGCCGTGGTGTGCCAATGCGATTGCCAACTACTGACGTCAAGTCAGCCGTGTTGTGCCAATGCAATTGCCAACTACTGCCAAGGTGCTGAGTCCACGTACTCTCTAGTTTTTTTTACAGTCGCTAAAAATTAAACGTACTTAACTTGACAAATATATATAAGAAAATATTTATATTTATGACACATAATTAGTATAATTAGATAGATCGTTGAATATATTTTTTTATAATAAACTTATTTGGAGATGTAAATATTGTTAATATTTTCTATAAATCTAGTCAAACTTAAAAAGTTTGACCAACATGAATATCATACTGACACTTAAAAAAAGAGAGGGAGCACTTGCTAAGTTCACCTGTCCTCCACAAATAGTTGCGAGAGACCCATGGAGATTTTTTTCTCGATCGGACATTGTGCCCGTATTTCATTAAGAGAAAGTTTTGGATGAAACAAACAACAATGATCACGAATGGTGGCGAGAGGCCATCACATGTCGATCAAGAACACCCTAACTACCGGGATTACAAAGCCGATATTACATAGGAAACGATCTTTGCGACCACAGGGGGCAAAGTGCCGCTAGCGTAGAGAAACCGGCTTGAACGCAGTCCTCAGCTTCCTCAACCACCGTCTTGTAGATGACCTGAATACCTGACGCCACCCCTTGAAATGTACGGCTGTTCCTTTCCTTCCAGAGTGTCCAGGAGATGAGCAGCAACAGACTGTCGAACGGCGGGCGCGCATCGTGGTGTAACCTTAGCCTTTGTTGCATCCACCATTCGGTCAGATCATTCGGGCGCTCCGGCACCAGCGCAACGAGACCTACTGGTTCCAACAGCAAGAACCAGAGTTGCCTGGCCAGAACGCAGCCAAGCAATAGATGCGCTACAGTTTCCATTTCTTGGCCGCAGAGAGCGCATTCGTCATTGTCTTGGAGGGCATGCCGTTTCCTGCGATCTGCGGTCCAAAGTTGCTAATGCAAGGCGATCCAGAAGAAGAATTTGATCCACGGCGGTGCCTTAGTCTTCCAAAGCTCCTTGGCCCCAAGCAACGATGTGGAATCGGCGAAGAAGGCGCGATAGGTAGAGGACGCAGAGTAAGTACCATCAGACGACCACTTCTAGACAAACCTATCCGACAGCAACGGATCAAGTGCAACTTCTCGCATTAGCCGCCAAACAACGAGATACTAACATAACACCTGTGTGGTGAGAGTGCCCACAACGTCGCACAATCAGCGGTTGTTCTGCAAGGCGTCCTGTAGTGTCCTCTACCTCCCACTCCTGGATACTGCCGCGAACAGGTCTGGCGCATAGAGGCGAAGCAGACCAACTGGAGCCCAAGAGTCTATCCACATCCTGGCCGATCTGCCATTGCCCAGAACGACGGACAGACTGACAGCACACATTGCAGCAATGTTCTTCTCGGTTCTGGAAGGTAGGAGCGTCCAACAATGTTCCAGCTGCGTTCTGCGCAGCCACTCCCAACGCAACCGCAGGGCGAAACCGAAGAACAGTAGGTCAAAGATGCCAAGGCCTCCTAGACAAGTCGGTCTGCAAACCGTAGTCCATGCCACCTTACACTTGCCTCTCGAGACAGACTCAGTTCCCGCCCAGAGGAACGCTCATTGTCTCTTGTCGATCTGGTTGTGACCGCCCACGCCGACAAGCAGCAAGCAATGCTTAAGTGTATAGGGATTGCCGATAGTGTCACCTTGGTGAGCAGCACACGCCCAACATGAGTTAGTAACCCTGATTTCCAAGTCGGGATCCTAGCTGCGACTGAGTCCACGAGTGCCTATTCCTCGGAACGTTTGAGCCGGGTGAGCGAGAGTAGTATGCCAAGGTATTTGCAAGGAAACGGAGCGACCACACAAGGGAACACCTGTTGGACAGCGGCCACCATCTCTTCACTGCAACGAATCGGGGTGACCACACATTTGTCGACGTTGGTGACTAATCCCGACGCACCTGCAAACAGATGGAGTATCTGGTGCAGACAACTGAGATCATCGTGCTCTGGAGACCCATAGAGATGACAAACTGGCCTTTGGCCCCATGTGTTGAACAAGTGTGGTACTGGTACCAAGATATGCCATGGATAATGATTGATGGTATAGTACCCCACTACGTACTCCTCGTTCCACATGATAAGCTATTGGAGCATCTTGAAGAGACCTTCTACATAACTCTTATCACAAAAATTTAAAAACAAACAAAAGAAACATGCTTCAATGAACTCTCTAAATCACTCCTTATATTTTCCGCTCTTTAAAACCCCTTTCTCACTCTCTATTTTTGAAGATGCTACATGGCTCTCTAAATACAGTATATGGTAGTTTTCTCATTATTTTTTCACACAAGGAAAAATATGAGAAGCTATTAGATCATACATAATAAAAATTGAAGAGTCTACTGGAGATACGAGGATATACAAAGAGAATATTTGTTGAATTACTCTCTAAATAGAGATATACATATTGAAATTTATACTCTTGGAGTTGCTCTGAACTTAAGACTAAGGCTCATGTTTGTTTCTTCTTTGATTTTGGAAAGCAACTTTTATAAGTTGAAGTTGAAGATACAAACTGTGAGTCTTTTTCCTGTAGCTTTTCACAATCTTGTCATGGTCCACTATAGTCCAGCCTCCACCAGTTTTTGCCAAATTATACAACACATAATGGCCATTGTGGTCACTGTAAGTGAGCAAAAGAGAGAAAGAGGGCTTAAGGTAGACCTTGTTTGCTAGGGATTAGGTTCACAGAGAAACATTTTAGATTTTTAGAGAAAAATCTATATCAAATTCTCCTATTAAATAGGGTTTTCTAAATTCTAGGAGAACCCAAGAAACACAGCATGCATTCACTTAGTGCAGTATATAATGAGTAAAGCCCTACTAAAAGTCGGGAGAGTTTCGGGCTCAATGGACAAACCATAGATATTAGACTAACTCTGTTTTATTTTATAGGTGTAGTTTAACATAATATGGCTTCCCAAATTACACTTTATTTATTTATTTATTTATTTATTTATTTATTTATTTATTCTATACTATATTGTTTATGTTTATAAATTTATTATAGTTGGATAGTAGATTTAATCACAAATCTAACCACATAAAGTTTGTATTAATTACTAAAATAGTTTAAAATTGTAAGCCAAATTATTGACCAAAGATTTAAAAGTTTAAATTTTAATATACATGTGTGCCTTATATGGAGAGGGAATATATAATAGACCGCATAAAGTGTGAAGAAATTAACATACCACAATCAGCTATAAGAGATACCAGCATGTTCAGTACAACTGGGCAGGTAGGCGCGCTGCCACTGCGCCGGCTACTGTGGCCTTGTTTAGATCGGCAAAAACATCCAAAATTTTTTGCACGGTATCCATCTTCTCGAATCTTTATATGTATGCATAGAGCATTAAATGTAGGTGTTGATAACCAAAAATATCCATTTTATGAAGTTGTCAAAATGTGTAACAGACCTCACCATTGTGTTCCTCTCGTCGAGATGGTCAAAAAACATATATGGAACGTCTAATTTGGGGTCCGGATGAGGGAGTTATGCCTCCGAGAAAATATCTGTTTGGGCTACCGGAACTTCCGGTCCGAGATCGGAACTTCCGGTCCGAGACCGGAACTTCCAGTGGTTGGCGAAGGAAAGTGCAATTTTGCACAAAAATGAGCTACTGGTACTTCTGGTCCGAGACTGGAACTTCCGGTGGAGACCGGAACTTCCGGTGGAGCCTGACCGGAACTTCCGGTAGGTGTTTATTCCGAATCTAATTTTCAGATCTCGTACCGATTTGTTTCTAAATCGTTTTTTGGACGTGGAAAACTTGAAAAATAAGCTTTGGAGAGGTTTCCTACTGGGATAAGACCACCCCCCTCTATATATATGAGAGGATCATGGCCGATTGAGTGCCCATCTATCCAATCGATATACAAACAAATCAATCTACTCCTTTTACCCCTTTTCTCCTCTCCTTCAACCTCTATGTTGTTCATCCCTTGATCCACGACCAAGGATGGCGCCCTAGGCTCGCCGGCCGACCTAGGGCAACCCGGCGACGTCCTTGCCCTGACGGGGTCCCTCCCGGGCGAGAGCTTCGACGGTTCCTTTGCTAGTTTGCCTGAAAACTAGCCGGTTCTTCGTCACGCAAGCACGTTGGTTATCCTTTGGTGGTTTGCTTGTAAACCTCTCCGTGCTTCACCACGTAAGAGTGATATCCTCGCTGTGTTCTTCGGTCCGTGGCGGCCCGGGCATCCAATGCCCTTTTTAGTGTGTGATTCGGACCACATCCGACGTCAACACACTTTTTGGCGACTCCGCTGGGGAAGAATTTGCTTTGGCTCTACTTTGTAGCCGATTCTTCTTACCCTAGCCTTATTCCTCGCTGATCTATCTTCTTGAGCTCGCCATTACCGTTGCATCTGGCCCAAAAGGCCGATCGCATCTAGTTTTGATCCCTTGTAATCTTGCTTGCAATTTTGCAACGTGTTGCGCTTGACATTAGAAAATTCAGCATGGCGGTCAAGTTCTAAATCATGGAGTACCGAGGTGGTTCATCACAAAACTACTACAATTACCCCAAGGTACAACTTGTAAATACATCTTATGATCATAATGGTTATTTTGCAAGTCATATAAGCTCTCATGTTGGTGTTGCTAGCTGTAATGATACTAGATATGTTGCATCAGCTGATACTTTTGATAATGTTCCTCATCATACACATAATAATTATGGATATCATAGTCAAGAGCTGATGTCAACTATAAAGTCTTTGAGTTTTGATGCTACTAGAAACATACAACATGTAAATCCTTGTTTATCGGCTATAAGTTCACAATATGTGGTTTCACCACATGACATGCCGATGAAAGAGAAAATTGGCTATGACAATATTAATTATTTAGCCAATTGCTCTCAAAATTCAGCACCATATGCCAATGCTCTTATTCATAATTTGGCTCCACATGTTACTTCTAACTTGAGCCGAATTAATGAAAATTCAGCAAGGTATGTAAGTGCTAATACCCATGATTCGGCTTCACGTGTTATTAGTAACCATAGCTGAATTAATGGAAATTCAGCACTTTATGCAATGATCAATACCCACAATTCGGCTTCGTATTCTGCTCACGATCAAAGCCAAATTAGTGAAATTTTAGCAAGGCATTCGAGTGCTAAAAGTTATGATTCGGCTCCACATGTTACTAATAATTGTAGCCGAATCAATGAAAATTCAGCAATGGGTGAGGAAATCCTCGTCAAGTCTACAACCATAGCTAAGCTAAAGGTAGATGAGATCATTGAAGATTCTCCTCTTTTCTATACTATGGTTAAGGTGAATTCTACATTTGATAAGTTAGAGGAAGGAATCTTTGATACTCCTTTGCTACTTCGCCTTATGTTGGACATACTAGTGAATCGGCCCCGGCTTTTAGTCAACCTCAATATGAGAGGCCGTTTTACTATTATTTTGACCAGCATGGTAGAGTGGTTGTAAAGAGTCAATCTAAATTGGCCTCTTCGGTGCCTGAAACCAATAGGGCCAGTTCAGGAGGGGCAACCACTATACCTCCTGAAAAACATGGGAAGCGACAGAAATCAGCTAGACTTGATTTTTCAGGAGCTAAAGGAGTTATACATTTATCTAGTGATTACCGCATCATTGACAGAGATCAAGCCCCTACAAATAACAAAGAAGGGTTGCATGCTTGCTCAGAATTGGTTGAGCCGATTTTGAAGTCGGCTAAGCTGACTCCTGTCTGCTCTATGTCGGCTAGGCCGACTTTCCAGTCAGCCAAGCCGACTACCTTTGCCACCAGCTTCAAGTCGGCTAGGTCGACTTTTCAGTCAGCCAGGCCAACTGCCTCTACCGCCTGCCCTAAGTTGGCTAGGCCGACTTCCTAGTCGGCCAAGCCGACTGCCCCTGCTAGTGCCCAAGTCAGCCTAGCCGACTTCTAGTCGGCTAAGCCGACTTTCCCGGTTTCGGCAGCTGCTAATGCATCTTCGGATGATTTGACCCCACTTGTTGATTGGTTACTGGAGAAGAAGAGCAACATCATGAAAATCAAGGACATGCACTTCTCCAACATGATCAACAAGGTAGAAGACACAAATATTTTGCTCAAATTCCAATCCGGTCACACTATTTTAATTTCAGCATCTATTAGAGATATCCTTACTAATAGTTGTAATAGACCGATTGAGAATAGCAATTTATTTGTTAATGATAAAATAAATTCAGATTCTATCGGCCAACACATTGTGCCATATGGCAAGGCCGATGGTGATACTTCATCAAAGCTAAAGTTTTCCATAAGCAATTGCAAAGGTGTGGTCGAATGGATTGATAACAAATCTGATCCCTTCATTTGCCTAGCTTTAAAGCCGACTCCACAAAAGAATCGGCTAAAGAAATCAAAATACACCTTTGACTTTACTTTTTGTGATCATGTCTTTGATATCTTGCTAGAGAATAATTTTATTAGAATCATTGATCACAGTGCTTTGTCATCTATTCAAAACTTAGAAGAGCTTACATATTGCAAGTGGCATAACTCATCTGACCATAATACTTCTAATTGCAATGTGTTTCGTCGAGTGATCCAATCGGCCATTGATAATGGACGATTGAAATTTTCTAAAGCTCAACAGATGGACCAATTGGATTCAATTGGTCTTGATGGCAAACAGGTTTTGAATCGGCTTGCAATAGCTGATTCACTCAAAGCTCAAGGCTCAAATGCCCAAGAGAGAGATGTGGAGCCCTCAAGTGAAGACAAGGTTATTGTCCATGAATTACAAATTGAAGATACTCAAGAGGACAACAATGTTATCATAGTTTCAAAAGACACTAGGGGGCAGGTGAAATATCTCCAACTAAAGCAAAAGCCGATTCATCCCATTGAGCAAGTGGAATCGGCTAAGGATCCTCCTCTGAAGCATGTCTGTCAAGATGGGGAGAAGGAGGATGCTCATAATGCTGATGGAGGTAAAGGTCATGGCAAATAAAGGACTAGAAGGCCGAAGCTTAGCTTCGAGAAACTTCTAGCTAAATATGAAAAGATAGGAGAAGCAAATATTGCCAACCGGCCAAAGAAAGTCCCATCACCAAAATTGCCTCCAACGCGCAAGTCTCAAGAGTGGAATTGGCAAGGAGATAGATCTCACACAGCAGTAACATATTCTCCTTTTGAGCAGCCAATTCCCATGTCAAATGGATCACAGTCCGTATATTTTCATCCTTATTCATCTTGGGGCTGGTTTGATCAAGAGGCACATGTTCCATCATATTATAAGCCACAATACATAGAGTATGTAGCTCCTAGATATTCAGAGAAATCATCTTCTTATAAAGACCGATTTGATCAAAATCGGTCCGGAGCTCAAGCAAAGAAGAAAGTGATAAAACAAGTTTACCGCGTGAAGTATGATGGCCGGAAAGATAAAAGTTCAGACCTAAATTCAACTATTGAAAAGCCGATTACGTTGTTGAAAAATTCGGCTAATGATGGCAAAGAAGTAGAGAAATCATCTATTGATGTTGTAGGTGCCAAATTTGAACAAAAGAAGATGAAAGTGCCTACAATCAAGAAAGAATTGCCGCTGTTCAAAATAGAAGCGAAACCAACATGCTCAATCGGTTTACCAAAGTGGCAAGAAAAGAAGTTACAGAAGCTTAGTGCAGAGAAGCTAAAAGAAAAGGGCTTAGCATAGGTTCCTAAACGAAGAATTCAAGCTCAGAAGGATGATGCTCAAGCAAGTGTTACAACAAAGGCAAAGGAGAGAAGAAGGTTTAAGAAACAATTGCCAAGTTGGAGGTTTGCACCAAATCATCAAAATCATTGGTCATGGCATCATCCATACTCTCTGCCCATGCATATATGGAATTCATCCCCTGGTATGCATGGTTATCCCTCAGCTCCTTATTTTGATCCTTGGTATGGATCTGTATGTTTTAGAGGGTTGCCAAATTATTTTGCTTATCAATGATCAAGAGCCAAAATATTTATTTTAGTTATGCATGCTCTTGTGGATGAATTTATATGGCCAATATTTTGATATTGCCCTTAGTGTAAAAATATAGCCGATGAGTGCTTGTGACCATCGTGCTATTAGAAAGCCCCCATGAAATTTACTTTGATGGCTTTCAGGCCCGGGGGCATGACATATGCATTTTGGATTTAGTTCATGGATGTGACAATATGATTAATCGGCTTGCAAATAAGGTGAAGGTGTTGGCATAATCATTATTTCTAACAATAGTGTTGTTTGAGACATCAAGCTGATTCAAATTATATTTGCACCAAAATTCAAGCCGAATGTGAAGTTTTCTTATTCGGCTTGGCTTATATTGCAATCCATGAAGTATGACATGTTGAAGCCTATGGTGATTCTTTACTAGTGGTGCAACAAGTTGCTGGTGAATTTCAATGCTTAGAAGAGTCACTAAGAGCTTGTCTTGATACTTGCCTTGACATCATTGGTTCGTTTGCCGAATTTCAAATTCGGCATGTTCTGAGGCATGAAAATCAAAAGGCCAATATGTTAGCTCAAAAAGCATCTGGCTATGACATCGGTGGGCGTAATTTTCATATTCAAGAAACAACCGATGCATGAAGATTTATATTTTTGCCGTGTAAGTGCGGAAGAATCGTCTAAGCCGACTGCCCTAGTCGGTCTAGCCGACTGCCTGGCAAGCTAGTCGGCCTAGCCGACTCCCTTGTGGCTAGCCCAGCCAATGTACATGATGAACTTTCTAATCGGCCTAGCAAAAACTTCTAGTGATGTTGGGGCCGATTTACATGATTAGAGGACTACCTTATTGGCATATCTACGAGATCCAAGTGCCAAAGTTGATAAAGTGTTTGGCAAAGTGCTTTCAAATATGTGTTGTACAACGATGAGCTTTACCGAAGAATCGCCGAAGACTTACTACTAAAAGTGCTTGGGATCTGATCAAACAAGAGTGGCTATGGGAGAAGTCCATGAAGGTATTTGTGGTACACATCAATCGGTCCCAAAGATGAAGTGGTTATTGCGTAGAGCTAATTTCTATTGGCCTACTATGATGGCCGATTGTTTTTGATACTACAAAGGTTGCGAAGAGTGCCAAAGGTTGAGAATATTCAGCTGGTACCTGCTGCTATGCTTCATCCTATTATCAAGCCATGGCTTTTTCGTGGTTGGGGGCTAGACTTCATTGGCCAAATTCACCCCCATCTTCCAAGGGACATCGCTTTGTGTTGGTTGCTATATATTATTTCACTAAGTGGACCGAAGCTGTTCCTTTGAAGAATATGACACATAAGGAGGTTATTGAGTTCATCACCGAGCATATCATTCATAGGTTCGGCATACCCCAAACATTAACTACAGATCAAGGGACATCATTTATGTCTAAGGAAGTGAGGGACTTTGCCGAATTATATAAGATCAAGTTGCTCAAATCATCTCCATATTATGATCAAGCTAATGGCCAAGCTGAGTCTAGTAATAAGACTTTGATCAAGCTTATCAAGAAGAAAATTGAGGAGAATCCAAGAAGGTGACATGAAGTATTGTTTGAAGCTCTATGGGCACATCGCATTTCAAGGCGTGGTGCTACAAAAGTTGCTCCTTTTGAGCTAGTATATGGTCAAGAGGCCGTGTTGCCTGTCGAGGTAAATTTGGATGCATATAGACTTGCTAAACAAAATGATCTATCAGCCATTGTGTATCATGATTTGATGATGGATAACATCGATGAGGTAACTGATGTAAGATTAAAAGCTCTCAAGGAGATAGAGAAAGACAAAGCCCCAGGGCATACAATAAAAAAGTCAACAGCAAATCTTTCCAAGTAGGAGAATTAGTGTGGAAAACTATACTACCTATTGGATCGAAGAGCAATCAGTTTGACAAATGGTAACCTAACTGGGAGGGTCCTTACAAAGTGATCAAAGTCATATACGGTAATTCCTATTTGCTAGAGACATTGCAAGGTGAACGTCTCAAAGTAGCATTCAACGGGAGATACTTGAAAAAGTATTTTCCAAGTATTTGACAAGAAGCCTAAGTGCTCTCCAAACAATGGCCGATATGGCCGATGTATACATCGCCCTTAGTCACCATACAGCTGATGAGATGGGTATCGTTGTTGTTTGGTTTAATTATGTTTGTTTGATCAAGTATTTTCATGTTTATGCATCATAAACCTGAAAACAAGGGGGCATATGTTGACAACCAAAAATGTCCATTTTATGAAGTTATCAAAATGTGTAACAGACCTCACCATTGCGTTCCTCTCGTCGAGATGGTCAAAAAAATATATATGGAACGTCCAATTTGGGGTCCGGATGAGGGAGTTATGCCTCCGAGAAAATATCTGTTTGGGCTACCGGAACTTCCGGTCCGAGATCGGAACTTCCGGTCCGAGACCGAAACTTTCGGTGGTTGGCGAAGGAAAGCGCAGTTTTGCACAAAAATAAGCTACTGGTACTTCTGGTCCGAGACCGGAACTTCCGGTGGAGCCTGACCGGAACTTCCGGTAGGTGTTTATTCCGAATCTAATTTTCAGATCTCGAACCGATTTGTTTCTAAATCGTTTTTTGGACGTGGAAAACTTGAAAAATAAGCTTTGGAGAGGTTTTCTACTGGGATAAGACCACCCCCCTCTATATATATGAGAGGATCATGGCCGATTGAGTGCCCATCTATCCAATCGATATACAAACAAATCAATCTACTCCTTTTACCCCTTTTCTCCTCTCCTTCAACCTCTATGTTGTTCATCCCTTAATCCACGACCAAGGATGGCGCCCTAGGCTCGCCGGCCGACCTAGGGCAACCCGGCGACGTCCTTGCCCTGACGGGGTCCCTCCCGGGCGAGAGCTTCGACGGTTCTTTGCTAGTTTGCCTGAAAACTAGCCGGTTCTTCGTCACGCAAGCACGTTGGTTATCCTTTGGTGGTTTGCTTGTAAATCTCTCCGTGCTTCACCACGTAAGAGTGATATCCTCGTTGTGTTCTTCGGTCTGTGGCGGCCTGGGCGTCCAATGCCTTTTCTGATGTGTGATTCGGAGCACATCCGACGTCAACAGTAGGTAAAAAAATAACTAATTACATAATTTGTCTATAAATTTCGAAACGAATCTTTTGAGTCTAGTCCATGATCGAACAAATTTTACCAAATAAAAAAAATGCTACAGGAATTTTTCCTAAAAATTTTTGTGATCTAAACAGGGCCTCACGCGCGCGGACAGTGACGCGTGGCTGGCTGCAGGAAACGGACGCAGTAAATGGGCAGGCGCTGGAGACCAACTAGGTGCATTAAATGAACGGGCGCGTGAACAGTGCCACAACAGTGGTAGAAGCGCTGAGGAGGCAGGGATTTTCGGGGTGGTTAAAGAGAGTAGTTATAGTAATGTCGTTAACAGTATCACTGCAATGAGGCCTGATTTAGTTTCTTAAATTCACCCCAAATTCCACTATGCAAAAAGAAGATTCTCCATCACATTAAAATGTTGGCACATATATGAAGTACTAAATATAGTTGAAATTAAAAACTAATTGTACAGTTTTGTTGTACTTTGCGAGACGAATATTTTAAGCCTAATTAATTAATGTTTGGACAATTATTATCAAATAAAAACAAAATTACTACAGTGTTCAATAGTGATTCGGGACACACCGATTCGGGCATCTAAACACGGCCTAAGCTACCCCCATTTCTTCAGTCAGCCTGCTCCTTCGTGCTAAATACAGGGCTAAAGTTTAGAGTTGTCACGTAAGAATATTGATGAAAGTGTTTAGATAATAATAATAGAATAAATTATAGAAGTCTTTAGGAATTCGGGAGAAGAATTTATTAAGCCTAATTAACCCTTCAGCAGTATATGTATATTTTAGTTTTACTGTAGCATCACATTGTCAAATCATGGGCTAGTTAGGCTTAAAAACTTCATCTTGCAAATTAGTCGCAATCTGTACAATTAGTTATTTTTTAAGTCTATATTTAATATTCCATGTATATGTCCAAACATCCAATATGATAGGGACTAAATTTTATGGGGAGAAACTAAACAAGACCAGTAAAAAACTGCAGCCGTAGGGCTGCGAGAAGTGCAGCCGAGCAGGCTGACTGTATCTATCATGGCGACAAGTTACTTGTCTTTCACAGTTTCACGTGCAATCTCTATTTATATATCTGTATTAAGAGCCATCTTCTGCCTTCAAACCAAACGGGTCCTTCGTTCTCGCTAGAACTAGACGACTGCATGCATATTCTAGAATCAACCTCGACCTGGTTGTGGTGGATACACCTCCACATCGAACGGCCGACGAAGTTAGGTCGCCGGAGCTCGTCGACGCGTGCGCCGCACGGCCTTCAATCGCTTTCCCGCAGGTGATGCGCGTAACTACTGATCATTCATTTCTCCATCCATCCCCGGCCCTTTGCCTGATGACCTGTTTTCTAAACAACATCCAAGCAAAAGGATAAAACAAGTCGTGAGTAGAAATCAATTGGGTGAGATCGAGGTATTTTTTTCGCTTTTTTATCTTATAAATATAGATATTTATGTAACATTTCAATAATTTTTGTTTGTTCCAAAAAGAAGGAAGTAAGTGCCCAAATATTTTGGCCATTAAGTGCCTACCAGTTCATAACAAATCTTTATTTGGACCATGACTTAGTACCTCATGATCTACATCATGGTCCAAAGGACATGGTCCAAATTAGGAGACAGTCTCGAGTGCAAATGGTCGAACATGTAAATATATCTACATACATGCATATAACTATAGCATTTCTTGAATTTAGATTTGGATGCGAATAGTGTTAGCTATGCCGCTGGTAAAATATAAATGGATATGGACACCATATATATCTTAATTAAGTATTGGGATATGGATATGTGCGGTGTCGGATATTGAATATCTGGAGTTGAATATGGACAGAATTGTACTCTTCCTGGCCTTTATCCTGTTTGAAACGCAGAAATTTTGTCTTGTTCCTGCGTTTTTTTCTATGAAAATGAGCTGATTCATGTGAAATTGTTGTGCAATTTCTATGAAACTCGTGCATTCTAAATAGGCTCCAATAAATCTTGGCATATCTCGAGATTGATGAAGTCGTCATGATTCAATACGGTTGCCTACTACTTTGTGTAGATTGGTGTGACTAGGTATATAAGTGGTGGGCTCCAAAGTTGAAAACGGTATTATATTATAGAAAACAAAAGCAAATGGCATGGGATTTTTCTACATTTGTGAAATTAGCGAATACAAAAAAGGCAAAAAAAAAAGGTAGTGAAACCATTTAAAAATGATAATTTTTTTTGGCTAAATTCGAAAATGGTTGAATACAATATCATAATATAGAAAACGACGGTGTTCACTTTCATTCCTAAATCCAATTAACATTTGGGGACTTTTTGAGGTAATGTCTAATAAATTTTGGATTTTCTTGGATTATATGATTATAAACATCTAAATCCGAATAGATCACATTCAAATACACCAAAGCAACTACAGCCCGATTGAATTTTGGATTATATATACATACCCAAATCCACTTCCACCCCTGGCCGGGGAGCTTGCATTGATCTCATGACTTGAGATCACCGCCGGCAAATAGCCATCAAGAAGCCCCGCCGCGATTAATAATAATAAAAAGAACCGCCCGCGTGTTCGTTCCTCCCTCCGAGCTGAATCTGAATGCACGAGCATTTCCGGCCGTTCAATCTCGTTCAAAACAGAAAAGAAACGACCACCACTGCAACCGACGACGCCTGATGCATGCAAAAACGTAACGGCCGGACCAAGCCAAACATGGCAATGGCATGCAAGCAAAAAAAAATATCTTAATTCTGCGCGTTGGCTGCTGACAGGTGAAACTAACCGTACGTAGGAACCATGACCGGTAGCAGAGCAGGTGACAGAGAGGCAGGACGCCAGGACGACGCCTCCATCTCTTCGTTTCGCAAGGCGGCGCGCCGATCGAGACAGATCGAGGAGGAAGTCAGTTGATCGTTACTGGTGGCCAGATTTGGCACCGGAGGCCGTTGTCCCAGCGGCGGCTGGGCGTTTGGCCCTGCGAATGGCGTGCGTATAAGATGGCGGCGGCACTGCAAGCGAAGGGATTTGCCATCTTTGAGCGCGGCGCCGGGGCAGATATAAAAGCGTCTGCAGCCTCTCCTCCGCTCGGATCCCGGGTATCTCCTCCGCCGTCGCCGCCGGCCTTCTCCTCCTCTCCGGTAGGGATCTCATAGCTAGTTTCATCCATTGTTCATTCGTTGTATTTGTCTTCTAATTTGTTCTCAACTTCTGAAATAAACGACTGAGGCAATCGTTTGGGTTGTTACACATTTCGATATATATAGTTTTCACAATTGACGAACTCAGTTAGTTTCAGAGTATATACATTACTCTTTATGAATTCAGTTAGTTTTCAGAATATACATTACTCTTAATGAATTCAGTTTTCATATGATGATATGAACTTGTGACAGGGCACCGGGATCTGAGGCCTAGACGAGGTTGGTCTGTAGATCCATCATAAACTCCGGAAGCCCTTTCGATCGATCCCTTTGGGCCGGAGCTCGAACGCGTCCGAGATCACCGGAGAGGATCGAAGACGAAGAGATGTCGTCGTCAGCCGAAGCCGAGAGCGCCGCCGCGGCTACCGAGAGGTTCCAGCGCCATGACTCCCTGTACGGCGACGCCGAGAAGGTCACCAACGGCAAGCACCACGGCTCCGGGGTCAGTTTAGTTTCACACATGACATTATTATATTGTTAGCTCATTTTCGTCATGCATGCACCTGTTCTTAGACTTAAGACATTGATGTTACCATTGATTGATGCGCGCACCGTGCAGGACAGCTGGGCGCGGACGCTGATGCTGGCGTTCCAGAGCATCGGCGTGGTGTACGGCGACATCGGGACGTCGCCGCTGTACGTGTACTCCAGCACGTTCCCGGACGGCGTCAGGCACCCTGACGACCTCCTCGGCGTCCTCTCGCTCATCCTCTACACCCTCATCCTCATCCCCATGCTCAAGTACGTCTTCGTCGTCCTCCACGCCAACGACAACGGCGATGGTGAGCTAGTACTTCATTGACGACATTGATCTTACTTGCATTGACGATCTTCAACCGATAGAAGCAATGCATATAGTTGTGATGATCCATGCATATGAATGAACTACGAAACTGCAGGTGGAACGTTTGCGCTCTACTCGCTGATCTCGCGGTACGCCAAGATCAGGATGATCCCAGACCAGCAGAGCGAGGACGCCACGGTCTCCAACTACAGGGTGGAGGCGGCCAGCTCGCGGCTGCGGAGGGCGCAGTGGCTCAAGGAGAAGCTCGAGTCCAGCAACGCGGCCAAGATTGGGCTCTTCACCATCACCATCCTCGGCACCTCCATGGTCATGGGCGACGGAACCTTGACGCCAGCAATCTCTGGTACGGATCAAGTATTCCAAACCCATGCACTAATTTGTGGATTTGAACAAGGCTAAACTGCCGTTTAACTGTTGCTGTTCTTGCAGTGCTCTCGGCAGTGAGTGGGATCAGGGAGAAAGCGCCCAACTTGAGCCAATGTATATTTTTTATGCTGCATCATACATTCAGGCATCCATCAGTAAAAACGACTTGCATTACATTGTGAGTCGATCTGCTGCTTCATGAAACGACTAGATGGCTAACCTCAGCAAGTGGCTTGTCGTTCTTGCTACAGCGGAGGTGGTGTGGATCTCGGTGGCCATACTGTTCCTTCTCTTCTCGGTGCAGCGCTTCGGCACCGACAAGGTGGGCTACTCCTTCGCGCCCATCATATCCGTGTGGTTCGTCCTCATCGCCGGCACTGGGATGTACAACCTCGCCGTGCACGATGCCACCGTCCTCCGGGCCTTCAACCCCATGTACATTGTCGACTACTTCAGGAGGAACGGAAAGGAGGCATGGGTCTCGCTTGGGGGTGTCGTCCTCTGCATCACAGGCACGGAGGCCATGTTTGCGGATCTCGGCCATTTTAACATCAGGGCCATTCAGGTACATACCAGCAGCCATAGCAGGCAGATGAACTATTGATTTCAATGTCATGTAGGAGTAGAAGTGTAGAACGAGAGCATCTAGCTAATTGGCAGTTACTAAATTGTTCGTTTGCTTTGCAGATCAGCTTCACATGTATCCTCTTCCCCTCGGTGGCGCTATGCTACATGGGTCAGGCGGCCTACCTGCGCAAATTCCCTGAAAACGTTGGCGACACCTTCTACAAATCCATCCCAAGTAGGTGGTGTCTTGTAGTACTGTTCACGTAATCTGCACATGTATGTACATCGAATCGAAACTTGGAAACTGAAGCCGATCGAGAGCTAACAATGCATGCATGCAGCGCCCATGTTCTGGCCGGTGTTCCTGGTGGCGATCCTGGCGGCCATCATCGCGAGCCAGGCCATGCTGTCGGGCGCGTTTGCCATCCTGTCCAAGGCCCTGTCCCTGGGCTGCTTCCCACGGGTAGAGGTGGTGCACACCTCCAGCAAGTACGCCGGCCAGGTGTACCTCCCCGAGGTGAACTTCCTGATCGGCGCCGCCAGCGTGGCCGTCACGCTGGGGTTCCAGACCACGGCCAACATCGGCAACGCGTACGGGATCTGCGTCGTGACCGTGTTCTCCATCACCACGCACCTGCTGGCGGTGGTGATGCTGCTGGTGTGGCGCGCGCACCCGGCGCTGTCCGCCGCCTTCTACGCCGTCTTCGGCCTCGTCGAGTTCCTCTACCTCTCCTCCATCCTCTCCAAGTTCGCCGAGGGCGGGTACCTGCCCTTCTGCTTCTCGCTGGTGCTCATGGCGCTCATGGCGGCGTGGCACTACGTCCACGTCCTGCGCTACTGGTACGAGCTGGACCGCGCGGTGCCGGCGGCCGAGCTGGCGGCCGTGCTGGCGCGCCGCGACGTGCGGCGGGTGCCCGGCGTGGGCCTGCTCTACTCGGAGCTGGTCCAGGGGATCCCGCCCGTGTTCCCGCGCCTGGTGGACAAGATCCCCTCCGTGCACGCCGTCTTCGTCTTCGTGTCCATCAAGCACCTCCCGATCCCGCGCGTGGCGGCGCCGGAGCGCTTCATCTTCCGCCGCGTCGGCCCCGTCAGCCACCGCGTGTTCCGCTGCGTGGCGCGGTACGGGTACACGGACCCGATGGAGGGGCACCGGGAGTTCGCCGCCTTCCTCCTGGACCGCCTCAAGACGTTCGTCCAGGAGGAGGCCGCCTTCGCCGCCAGCAGCGGTTCATCGGCGGCGGTGGCGGAGGAGGAGCAGCGGCTCATCGACGCGGAGGCGGAGCGCGGGGTGGTGTACCTGATGGGGGAGGCCACGGTGACGGCAGCGGCGGGGTCGTCGCTGCTGAAACGGGTGGTGGTGAACAGCGTGTACGGTTTCCTACGGAAGAACCTCCGGGAGAGCCACAAGGCGCTGTCCATCCCCAAGGACCAGCTGCTCAGGGTCGGCATCACCTACGAGATCTGACGATCTCACTCCATCTCTTCTAGTTCTATTCTACTAGAGCTAGCTTGTTTTCCTTCTGCTAGCTCCTTGTTGCAACTTCCAATGGCGTGCCTAGGCCTAGCAATTGTAGGGACGACGACACTGTTCATTAATCTGTTGCAAATATAGCTGCCGTTCGTTGTCTCTCTTGCAAATTGCCAAGACTCATTCCATCTGTGATCGATGCTAAATTGCTGATGCACTAGCAGCTGCTGTTCAGGCGTTGAGTACTAAGAAATCATAATATGACCACTGAGGAAAAGTGCGTGGGCAGCAAAAAAAATCACTGCATGCGTACGTAAACATGACATACACGGGTACACGCACAGAGAGGCATTAGTCTGTCATGTCGTCCTTTACAATTGTTGTCTTGGGCCTCGTTTAGATGGGTGAATTGTGGAGAAAAACACTGTATCAGAATTTCTGTAGCATTTCGTTTGTATTTGGTAAAAATTATCCAAATTTTGACTAACTAGGCTTAAAATGTTCGTCTCGCAAAGTACAACAAAACTGTGTAATTAGTTTTTAATTTCATCAACACTTAGTACTCCATGCATTTGCCGACATTTTGATGTGACGGAGAATCTTCTTTTTGCATAGTGGAATTTGAGGGAGAATAGGGCAACTAAACAAGGCCTTGCTGAAACTGTAAAGATGCCTCTGTGTCCTTTCTCTTGTCTGTTAATATTCAGAAGGATGCAGGCCTGAGCTGAAACTGTAAGGCTATCTGCACTCATGGTCCTCTATATTCATCCTCTATATGTCCTAGTCAGCAAGATTCTCTCCTCTATACTCAATTCTCCCGCACCCATCCATCCTCTATATCATCCTCTATCCACTCTATCTACTGTGGGACCCACTTATCACTTTATCTAAATATATCCATGAGTGATCTAGTTTTGAAGGATTTATTGAGACGAATTTAATGGTGCAATCGAAATTTAATTTGGATTTTTGGTTTGTGAGTTATAGCATTTTTTATACAGAAAAAAAGTTTGACACGCACTTCTAGACACTCTCTCTCTTTCCTTGTGCTCGCGCGCGTGGGTGCTCTCGCTGGCCTCCCGTGCATGCACGCTCTGTCTCTGTCGCTGAATGGATAGAGGAGGAACAGGAACACGCTAGATATACCGGACGACGCTGCATACCGGATGCTTTAGCGAACAACGGTGCAGGGAAATTTTACGCCAAATGCTCCTGCACCCATTTACCGGATGGCGTAGCGGATACGAGTGCGGACAGCCTAAATCCACAAGCTGCTGAACCAAGCAGATGCAAGCATAGGGCAGTCCGGATAATGGCTTCGGCGCTTTGTTTGTACTGTATCTGTATTCGGTGTCACCGAACGAAGACGAACCAGGCCCTCCCTTCCCTATTATCATGAGACAGTGCTGGCTGGGGATCCTCTCTCGGAGGAAGAATTGCGCGCAGGCACGCAGACTGATGGTTTGTTATGCACAGTTCCAATTCCAACGGATGTCAGACTATCAGGCAATGGGCTAATGGCCCAGTGATGAGCACAGAAGTACCATCTATACTTTTGGGGTTTTAATTTGGCAATAGCATCTCACTGAAGAAAACCCTGCTGACAACTTAACATCTGAAAGCTAGGCCAAGTTAACAGAGAGGCCATAAGGCCAAAATCTTACAGTTAATATCACCAAAACATACAACTGCAGATTGGAATTTGGTTAATTGGCGTTGGGGGTAGTGAATGAAAACTGATCAATTCTAACAGTTAATATCACCAAACAAACAACTGCAGATTGGAATTGGTTAATTGGCGTTGGGGGTAGTGAACGAAAGACGATCTTAGTGGGTGTCACCGCTCTTCTCTGGGCTATCTGGTGTACATCGGAATGATGTTGTTTTCGAAATGAAACAATTTACTTCTTCTATGCAGGCTACCTTCATGGGAATGTATTGGATGCGGTTTTGAGCATTGTTGCAGCATGAGGATGCAAGGAAACCATTCGACTGGCCAGCCGAGCACTGGAAGTTGTTTCATTGGACTTTTTCACCAAGAGCGGATGGAGGAGCAATAATAGATTTTGCTTATAATCACCTTGATCTACTTGTGTTCTCGTTCCCTTTTTTTACAGCAATTAGCTGAAAATTTTGTAAAGAATTGGATGTTTGCGATTGCAGAGGCCGGAAACTTTTTTCCATTATCTAAAAAAATACAACTGCAGATTGATCAAGGTCAAGTGTAGAACTTGCAAGGAAGATGCTATTCACCGTGACATAGCTAGATGCTAAACCGGCGACGGTCCATTTGACATACACTTTAGCCTCTTGTGGTAACACAACTTGTGCATATTGGAAGACATGATGTCGAACTCTTCAAACCTCCAGGCCAGCTCCATGCAGCTGAGGAAACTCCAAATACTAAAACAGCAAGGGAAGGTCGCACAGTTGCACCGAAGAGACGAGAGGAGTTTGATCGTTGATGCCATTACCACGGCAAGGCCGGATACAAAAACTGCAGCCTACGTTTGTCTCTTGTCCCGGATCTCACCGTTGGCATGCATTGCATCCCCCTTTGTACCGACGAAACGTGACATGCATTACAGCTCCTCCTGTCGATGATTGCAAAGCGTACAGATTCTACACTCGGTAAAGGTCGACTAGCCGCAGTGGCATACTCTAAAGGATACTCTAAAGCTTTAGAGTATGAATATAGAGTAAAAACTATTGCACTGGGCACTCTAAAACGATACTCTATCCTTTCTCTTACTCTATATTTAAAGTAGTAGAGTGCTTACTCTATAGTGTGCAGTGGCGGGCTTCACTATATAAACAAAGGGAAAAAATGCTATAACTCACAAACCAAAAATCCAAATTAAATTTCGATTGCACTATTAAATTTGTCTCAATAAATCCTTCAAAACTAGATCACACATGGATATATTTAGATAAAGTGACAAGTGGGTCCCACAGTGGATAGAGTGGATAGAGAATGATATAGAGAATGGATGGGTGTGGAAGAATTAAGTATAGAGGAGAGAATCTTGCTGACTAGGACGTATAGAGGATGAATATAGAGGTCTATGAGTGCGGATAACCTCAGCAGCAGCAGAAATTACCGTCTGCAGTTCACAGTATCATAAATCTTTCTATCGAAAGACTGGCACACCAGGCAGTAACGGGAGTGCGACGAAATGAGTACACGGTAGCTCAAGACTAGCTCTCTTCTTTTCCTGTGGAGCTTGATTGAATCATGGATTTGGCGATATGGAACATCTCACATATGACGAGAACGTAAAGGTATACGCTAATCAAATTATGTCATGTATGGTGGTGGAAACAAAAAGTTACGTACATGATAATATGCCGCCAAATACAGATTGTGCTAATCAAACTATATTATGTAATGTTATGTCTTTTCATATGTCCAAATCATGCCAACAAATTAGCTATCACGTAAGTTACATGCTACTTAAATTATGCTAAATCAAACCCCCTAATGTTGTGAGCCATTTATTTAATTAGATCGGACGGTTAGAATCACCTATTACTTTCTAGGAGGTAATAGATGAAATATATATTTATTTAATGTTAAATTTGGTAAAATAGGATACATAAGGAAAGTTTTAGATATAAATTTTAATTTCTAGGTCCAATTTATGCATGTGCGATCTATTAGATATAGCAATTTTTAATTTTGTAACTTTAGACATGGAATAATTTAATTAGCCATAGCTGCCGTGAGCCCTTTTTTTTTCTCGTGCATGTAATCTCATTCCCAAATCACGTATACGTGACCGTGAATGTCTCGTTGCCAAATCCATGTTCGTACATGATCGTCATCATTTTTTATGCTTGTATATAAGTTCTTGTTCCTAAATTTAGCTACATACGTGACAGCACATATAAAGTTTTTTTAATTGAGTATATAACACGTGATCGGTGTACAACTTTAATGTGACTATGTATTATAAAAAGTTTTTGATCACTTAATATGTACATTACACTGTATGCATAATGAACCCATTTTAAAAGAATACACATGGATTCATAGGCATCGTGCCATTGGAGTGATAGTTGTAATATAAATGATTAATAGGGTTGGGAGAATTCAAGAAATCAATGGCTGCATGTCCACTTGTGCATGCCGTGATGAGGGGGATTTTTGAGAATAACTTTTTTCTCAGATTAATTAATCAATTAATTAATTTTAAAAATCTAGAAAATTAATGGTTTAGATTTATTAGCGATATTACCTCTTATAGGAAGTAAAGGGGTAGCATCTCCCAAATCAAATTATGTTATATCCAAAGTTAAAAAAAAGGTCGTATAGATCATGGATGCATCAATTAGATCTAAAAAAAAGATTTTTTTATACTGTCTAAAACTTTCCTTATTTATCAAAATTTTCCAGATAGAAAAATAAATAAATAAATAAATATGTCACATATTAAGAAGTAATAGATGATTATAACCGTCTGATCTAATTAAATTAATGGCTTACGATCATTTGAGGATACCACAATAAAGCTCTATAAAATCCTTCAGAAACAATAAACGGAACATTGATGCGCTGATGAGACAATCAGATTCACATTCCATGGGTTAAACAATATAGTCGTTGATGCTGACAGAAAGTTCATCAACCATTTTCCTATTATCTAATTGCTGCCCCTTCGTTCCGTTGTGCATAAATCACCATCCCCCTTCACGCTGCTGGCACCCTCTGCAACCAGTATCTGGACCTCCAAGCAATGCCACACACCTCGGAAGAAGAATCCCTCAACAACTTCCAGCAGCAGGCAGAGCTTATCCCCCTTCACGCTGCTGGCACCCTCTGCAACCAGTATCTGGACCTCCAAGCAATGCCACACACGTCGGAAGAAGAATCCCTCAACAACTTCCAGCAGCAGGCAGAGCTTGAAGCTTGCCCTGCTGGGTCAAGCAAAGCTGACACAGCCATGCCTGTAGGGAAAAAGAGACGAGGCCATCCAGGAACTCTAGGTATGATGCTTCAACTTAATTTTCAACTAGCACGCACACTTGTTTTCCATAAACAATAAGTCCATGCCGGATTTTTTCTTTTCCCAATCAAGATGGCAGAACACACGTGCAAGTGCAATGTAATTAACTCAACTCAATGTTAAAAACAATTAATGGTCTTTGTTCTTAATTACAAACTTATGAGAAACCAAATAAAGAAAGATAAAGATTTCTGAATCTCAGTAGAGACTCTGTATATTGACGTACCCTTCTGCGCATGAGAATCCAGGTACACAAGAAAATTGTTCTTGTGAAGTGTTGTTTTGGCTCTTTACTAAGGAGCTCATGATATCATGTTTTACCTAATTACCTTATTAGATTATAGTTTTCATCATGTTTTTTTTTTTGTTTGGCCATTAGTATCAGCTCTATGCCTATCTCCAGTTCTCCACAACGCATATTTTTACTTTGTGCAGACTCATTCCCACCAAGATTTGAGATACATAGATGGAACTAAAACATCTGAATAGATAGATAATCATCATATAAATTGGAGTTGCACTTTACAGCATTGACTCATGGACATCTGTTCGTACAAAACGTCACCGTGTGCCTCCAGCGTCGGGCACGATTCGCAGGACACATCGGATGAGGAGCCTCGCTGAGAGCATAATCTGCAAGACACGCCGGCGAGATCTCTTAAAATCCGAAACCCCACACGCCCAGGAGGGACCCCGTCAGGGCGTGCGGTGGCTATGGGCTGCCTTAGCCGGCGTGACCGCTCTAGGGCTTTGTCATCTTTGAATCAACGAACATTGTTGAATACGAAGAACGAGAAGCAATAATAGATAGAGAAAGTAAGGTAAAGGACAAAACAATAGATGTATTTGATAGATTCGATTGTGTGTTGTCAATCAGCCGTCACCCCTTATATGTATAGGGCGGTTGGTCTGAGTCCTAGTCTTGTTCAAAGTTTATCCGGCCAAGCATTTATTAGGAAATATTAATCTCCAATACTCCGAACAGGTTTTAACCTTCTCGTAACACCTCTCGTTTGCCTTGATTTGTTTTATTTTCTCTTCACGCACGTCGTTAGCACCAATACGCATGCATGCAGGTATAGACTTCTCCTCGGACTTTGCATTGCTCGTTCTTCCTTGCCCAACCCGGATTCAATTATTTCTTCTTTACCTCCGATTTCTTTAATGAGCATGCAACCTGAAATCAACTGGAGCTTCCTTCTTCATGTGTCTGATCGCCAATCTTCTCGAGAGAGCGCAGACCAACCAAAACCAAAGTTACTGGAAAGGACATACAAGACGCCAAACATGTCTGCACTATCCAGTAAGTCCAGATAATAAATAAATCACCCTTGATGCTATATTAACCAGCCTAGTCGAATGATTATATGACGTTAACCAAACCAAGCTAATTTATGTTATCAAGTAATCAGCCAACTTAAATATAGCCGAACTGATTAAAATAAGGCCCAATCACCAAATCATTTTAATAGTCAAATTTGGCTATCTGACACACGGAGCAAAATTTGAGTGTCAGCATCATCCTAAGTACCAAAGATAACCAGATTGTTCTATAGGACATACTCCTTTCATCCCAAATTATAAGTTATTCTAACTTTTTTTTGAGAATCAAAGCATCTCAAGTTTGACCAAATTTCTATAATAGAATAAATAATATTTATGATACCAAATAATTATCATTACCCATTTTTCATTAATTATATTATTCTATAGTATACCTATTTGATGTCATAATTTTTTGGTAAATTTCTCTATAATTTTAGTTACCTTAAGATGCTTTAACTCTCCAATAAAGTTGGAATGACTTATGATTTAAAATAGAGGGAGTAGGTATCAACACACGACCTCATTAGAGATGGAGGTGATAAAAAGATAACTAGAATATGTGCACTTCAGCATGTGAAAACCTAATATTGGTTCATGATGTACCTTTAGCAGATCCTGATGTGGAAGTAGTGGCTTTGTCACCTAAGACACTCTTGGCAACAAACAGATACATATGTGAGGTTTGTCACAAGGGCTTCCAGAGAGACCAGAACCTCCAGCTCCATAGGAGGGGCCATAACCTACCATGGAAGCTGAAGCAGAGAAGCAGCACTGAAGCTAAGAAGAAAGTGTATATCTGCCCTGAGGTCACTTGCCCTCATCATGATGGAAGCCGAGCATTGGGCGATCTCACAGGCATAAAGAAACACTACTCCAGGAAACATGGGGAGAAGAAGTGGAAGTGTGATAGGTGTTCAAAGAAGTATGCTGTTCAGTCGGACTGGAAGGCGCACACAAAGATATGTGGCACAAAGGAGTACCGATGTGATTGTGGAACAATATTCTCAAGGTATGTCTATGTTCATTGTTCACACTAATCCAGTTTGTTAAAAACAAATAAGTTTACCGATTCTGGTAGACGTCAAACTATATGTATCAGAAACTAAAGCAACGCAATGCCAATGGAATGTTCAATTCCTTGACATCCTTTAGCATTGCTAGGAATATTATATACAACTTACAAGTATTTATATTTCATATATTAACTTTTGAAAAATTACCTTCAAATTCAATCAATTGTATATAATTGCAGAAAGGACAGTTTCATCACACATCGAGCCTTCTGTGATGCACTGGCTGAAGACAACTCTAGGGTTAACCATAGCCTTGCAACAATGGTGGGAAGTCTGCATGGTCACCAGCAGAATATCTTTTCACATGGAGTACCTACCTTCCCCACTTCACCAACTGATGTGATGGCAAACTTGTCGAGCAATGATCATAATTCATACAGTCATCTGAGATCTTTGTCCCCTTATGCTCCGATTACAAGAAACACATCATTGTTTTCCAACCAGGTATCACCCAAGGATTCAGGCTTTTCACTTGATGGAAGCGCGTCAAGTTACCCTTATATGTCCATGAATTCCCCATACATGTCTGCTACTGCACTTCTACAGAAAGCTGCAGAGATGGGTGCGAAGACCAGCCAGGATCCTATATCACCATTACTCCTAAAAAGCTTCCCAAGTAACGTGACAACTCCTAGTCCTAGAGATCACATGGACATATCTTCTGGAAGACAGGGATACTACCTCGGGAATTCAGCAGCTAGCAGTGTTGGCATCATGGCAACTGAACATGAGGGCTCTTACATGAGTGGTCGCAGTAACATTCTGATCAACACACCATGGGTGAATAGTTATAGGCCTACCACAGAACCCTTAATTGGACTAATGAATCATCCATTTGGAATGAGAGCAGAGAAGGAGAGCTCTGACATATTTCCTAGAAGCCAGACGCAACACAGCAGGCAGGAAAATATTTCACGGGTAGGAGATGCTGGACTAACCCAGGACTTTCTAGGATTAGGAGGCAGTGGGAATTTGGAAATGACTTCTGAGACTTACAATGCAGATGTGACAGCATTGAGCTATTCTGACGAGCAACAAAAGCTGCAGGAACATATCTACTCTTACCATCAGTCATCTCTTGGCTCCACTGCAATGGAGAAACCCATTTGGGAATCCTGATACAGACATTTTACTTACTCGATTTGGTAGATCAGCTTCATAAGCTATCCTTGGACTTGGAGCAGCAGTAATCATTAAGCTGGTATTAACATGTGCCAAGCAATAAAAGCCTTGTTCTGTTAGGCTAAATGGAGTTTATAAGAGTATTTCTATAGGGAAATTAGAAGGGGTAGCTCAGTATCTTGTTTGCATCAGAGTGACCACAAGGACAGCTTTAAGGAATTTTGGTAGTTTCATTCATGGTACATCAATAAATGCTTTGCGTTCTGTTGGAAAATGAAAGCAAGACATATGTGTAACACCTCAAGTGTTTAGTCCATAATTGCATTGCATTTGCATAAGCATAAGCATGCATCACTCATGTTTGTTATTTTATGTGAGGCAACACATGTGATTGTTCTAGGAGTTTTGTTTGGCTTATATCTTGGGATACTTGATAGTTGGTGTAACAAAAAGGTAGAATAGCCAATTATGTTCCATAACACCTTAGTTATACTTAGGGTAACTCTTGGAGCAAGGTTCATGTTGATCAAAATTGCAAAAATGCCCTCCAAGAGATGGTTGACCACCATTTGACCCTAGAATGTTCTAATTTGACCAATTAAAAAGTCTAACTTAGAGACCTTGCATGGAAGAGCACCCTTAAGCAAAGTTGTATGGAATTTTATGGGGAACAAAAGTCTCAATATGACCATCTCATGAAATTGACCAGAGCATGCTCAAAAGTGGCCCACAAGTCAGCTAGAGGAGTGGCCTCAATACTTAGAATTTTTCTAAGTCTGTAATTTGACCCTCCAGTTTTATTGAGGCCTACTTTAGGAGCTTGTGGTTTGCAAACCAGGCCAAACCAGCTTCCACTTATATTGACAAACTTATAGTCCTCTTGTAGCTCTACAACATTGCCAACATCACCTAAGCCTGGTTCCCAACGGTTTATGAGTTAGAGTGCTTCAAAAATCGAGTTTCAGTCAGGGAAAGTAACTGAAACTCAGTTCAGATTTCGTGTGCTCTCACTTTGGGGCGTTGTATCTCACTAACCAAGCCGAATTGGCTCATGACCCTATTGGCAATGTTGAAGCCCTCACGTAGCTCTACACTTTTGTTAACTACGGCTCTCACCGGATCAGCCTCGATCACGAGCTGTGGGGCGATGAAATCACTCTGTCAGTCGGTAAGATTAGGACTGAATCAGACGCTGAGTTCAAACACCGACGGCCGTGGCCGACCGCGCGCAGGACCCGAACGCCGCGTGTCCGCCATGCTCCGCCTTCGCCCCCACTCGCGAGCGCGCTGGCGCGTTCATGCTGCCCGAGCGCTGCTGCTGCCCTCCACTCCCTCCATTTAACCCCTTTCCTTCTCGGCGGTGCTCACCGAGGCGGAGAAACCGAACGCCATTGACGCCGCCCTCTCCCACGAGCTCGGGAGCGTGCGCCGTGACACCGTAAGCCACCCAAGCTCGCCCACACCTCCGCCACTGCCTCCTTTACCTCGGCCACCCCTCCGACGAGCCGGTCAAGCAAAGGTGAGGGCGAATTTCACCGGTTCCGCCATCACCGTCGCGGGCCAGCCTCGACGGAGTTGGCGCTCACCGTGGCCAGCTATCACCGGGCCCCTTTCACCCCTTTTTCTTCTCTCCCCCAGCTTCCCCGTGAGTCCAAGAAGCTCGTACCGAGCTTCGTTGAGCCTCCGATGGCCGGACCTTGCCTGAGCACCGTCGCCGCCCTCGACCGTCCACCGTGCGCGCTGGTGGTGGTGTTTCCGTGCTCCACCGGTCCGTTTAAGGGTACCCTGGGGTGCGGGTGGTTGTGGGGAAGACCACCATGGTGACCTCGTCGCCGGTGGTCTCGCCGCTGGCGAGCGGTGGCCGTGCAAAGCCGCGCCCTGCGCTGCTCTCTATGACGTGCGGGGTCCGCGTGTCAGTGTCTCCCGGCCTCGGCACCGTTGAGCCAGCGAGCTGGGCTGAGCCGCATGTTGGGCCGAGCCGCGCGCTGGCTGGGCCACGCTGGTGAATCAGGCCGGCCCGGCACTGTCGCGTTAGGGTGTTGTTCTGATTTTTCTTTTTGTCACAGATTTTTGTGGTAGTTTGAAAAATGTAGATCTAGGGTTGTACTTGCTCAAAAATCATGAGATAAATTTTGTTATGATCTACATGATGTGTAGTATTTTAGAAAAATATAAATCTGGTATGTGATGTTTAAATTCTGTAAGAATTTAATAGATCCTTTAAATGTGTTTTGAAATGCATGCAAATTTGTTAAATATATAACTGGAGCTGTATTATCCCAAAAATCATAAAATTTGGTGGGTAGGTTACTTTATACTTGCCCTTGCTCTGGTAAAAATTTGGGCATTAGTGCTTAAGCAATTTTCAAGTTATAAGGCTATCTTGTTATTTTAAGAAATAATTGAATGAATTTTAGTAATTTTTCTACATGTGCAATGTTCTTGTAACTATTTGGAGAATGTCTTGGTACCCTAGAGTATCTAAGAAAAATATGAAATCTGTTGTTTGATAATTTTCAATATGATGTATTAATTATACAAAAATCAGCCTTTTGGACTTGTGAATTTTGTATAGGGAGTTCCTGTGAATAAAATTTGTTCAAATTGTTACAGTAGTCTCTATTTGGGTCAGAGAGTCCCCTGTAATTTTTGTAAAATTTTAGGAGCAGTTTATATATATGTTTAAAATTCCACCTAATTAATTAAGTAAATTAAGAAATGAGTATAAATAAATGTTCTAGGTGGTCACACCTTACTTTCTGGTGTTTTTGTAACCTATGTGAACTTTTGGTAACATTAGTTTGGTTTTAGGGAACTTTGGCCACATCAATAAATATTTAATCCCTGCAATTTTAGGTTTTCTGGACAGCTGGTAGTATTTCTAAGTTTGACCCTTGATAAAAATGGTTGCTGGAAAACTTGTAAATACCAAAGTTGTAGTAAACTTAATAGGCTAGCTTGTGTCAAAATTTGGGAGCATTTGGCTTAGTAGTTTGAGAATTATCGCTGTTTAAAGTGGCAGTCCAGAATCTTCTACTCTCTGTTTAGAGGAAACAGATTCTGAAACTTGTGAAATTTGACATGGAAAACTTAGGAGTTTGAGGTTGAGGTCTGAAAATGAATTGCAGTGCATTTCTTAGGCTTTCCAGATTGTCTTAGATCATATCTTTAGGAATTGGAAATCTCCAGTTATGATAAAAACAAGTAGCTGCTGTCCAGAATGTTTTACTGTGGTACTTTGCTGATTTGATGTGGTGTGGTATCCTAAGAAATGCTACTCTTGTAATTGTTAGGTGTTAGGGCCTTAACTGAAAAAGAGCAGCTTTATCTTAGGTTGAGTAGATTAGGTGAGTACTTCTCTACCGGAGAGGAAATTTGCACCTACTCTTTTGAAGTGATTTGAATAGAGCTTTAAAAGTATTGAATGCATTTCATTCCGAGCATACTGCATCTTTCACTATGCATCCATGAGATTTATTATGTACTCATGCAATAGGTGTTCCGGAGGGGGTAACACTCCTCGAATTCGAACAAGCGATACCGGAGGAGGTGCAGAACCAACCGGAGGATCCAACAGAACCAGTCGGCGAAGGAGACGCCGCTGAAGACTTGCCGGAGTGCCCGGACCACAGATCTTCAACTTTTCTCAAAGGCAAGCCCCGGTGCATGCTAAACCCATCGTTTATAAATATATCTTGAGTACTTTTAATTGTTTATTGCATTAAGTAGTAGGAGTTGTATGAAAACAATTGTTGCATGATACCTGTCCTTGTCCAGATATTGTACTTGAATCCTATATTAGGTAGAAGTCGGGTGATTTCCGGTCATCCGCGAGATATAGGATTGGGTCGCGAGTGGCTTATGGCTATCATGATGGAACCATGCTTTAAAATGAAATTGAGATCGGGCGGGAGTTCGATGGTACAGCTGCAAGACACTTCACGTCTTGGGTGTGGAGCCATGCCCGTCTGAGTCATTTAAGGACCGATTCGTTGTACGTCCTTGAGTCATGTTGAACGCAGTCTAACACTTAGTTGGCCGGATAAGTCGTTCCGACCGCGAAGTCGAGTAGTATAGTTCAGGCCGGGAATCGAATGGTAGGTTGCATTTTGGAGGAGAGAAAGGATGTGCTTGGGGACATTGGCATGAGACCAAGGGGGGTTAGAGTCCCTATCACCTGGCAGAGTGTCGCCCTTGGGGACGCGACATCATTCGGACCCGCGATTCCTGAACTGTACGAAAGATGACCTGAGCAGCCCTCGCCAGGCGTGACTCGGTGAGTGTTAGAAATACCCCTCCAGCTAGATAGGAATTCGATTCGAATCGCCGTCTCTCCTGGTTAGTGAGCACTTGACTTGAGCAGCGGCAACGTAGATCTCATTAATTGAACAGATGGTTAAGTGAATGATACAATGTTGCCACAATTTATACCTGCTATGTAAATAATATGAATAATTGTTTGATGATAATCAAGTGCATGTTTAGTACAGGTGCTAAGATACATGACAGGTAAATGCTAAAAATAACTGCTAGTACAGGTTATAAGAGTTTCAACTACTTATGCCTTTATGCAAAATGTGGTGTCAGCTAGCCTCTTGTGTAAGCCTTGCATAATCCTTGGTGTCACATTATTTCTGGTTTATGACGGGTAAGTCTAGCTGAGTACATTCCAGTACTCAGGGTTTATTCCCTCCTGTTGCAGATGACATGCTTTATCAAGGCTTCTGCAAGACGTGTCTCCACCCTGCGGGTGATGATGACTAGATCACTAGGGTGTGATCGTCTTTATGTACTTTCCTCATGCTTTTGCGGGTTGTCGATCATCAAGACTGGCAGTAATTAATCAACTAGTGTGTGTTTATGCTTCCGCTACTTTCCAAACTCGGTTTGTAATATTTGCTACTCCATGGTGTAAACTTATTTCGGAACTACTTGTGAAATGTAACGTACGATGTGTATGTTGAATGATGCGATCCTGGTTGTAAGCAGTTTGGTTTGAAATCCTTCGTGATTTCGATTGACTACCGGGATTATATGGGCTCAAGTTTGAAAATTTGAGCGCTTCGGTGCTTGTTTTCGTACTTGTGCTCTTATAATTTGGTCGGTTCTGTTACAGCTGGTACCGGAGCATAATTCAACATTAAACACATCTTACGAATAATTAAAAACAAAAGTATTTATTTATGAAAAGGGTTAAACTCTAAAAATTATTTTTATAGGTATGCCAGTGATCACATCCCTTAGCCCAAATAAGGACTCTTAGGTGGCTTATTATAAAAACTAACTTGGGGGCCTTGTTTGTTTTTGTTTCGTCGTCCATACGGCGTGATATAGTATGGATGCCATCCACTTGGGTGGTAATGTATGGATCAATTACCTCGACGCTCTGGTAAGTGTGAGTTGTGAGAGCATGATCGTCCAACCGGCGGTCTAGGGGAGAGTAGTTTTGGTGGCTTGCATACTTACATGTTCAAACCATGTAACTATGTAAAGCATTTAATTGTGGACATCTATAAATCGGGTAGCAATGATACTGAAATATATACGTCCGGGGATGTGTATATGGAAAGTATTTAGTTTACTGCCTTCTTGTATGTTATTTTGGGAATTGTGGGGCTGCAATGAGATTTTCTGCAGGTACACTAACAGCGTAACGAGTAGACCGATAGTTTCGCTTATATGAGAGAACGTATGTATGCCACCGCTTAGCGTTAGCACTTTAGTTTTCTACTAAGGTGAGAGGGCGTACGGAACGTGCATGCATCATGTTTAATTATATCATATATGTCATTTACTCCCTCCTTGAAAATTTCAATAGTCCCGACTAAATTAAATTTCGTATCCCCTAAATGATCCTCACTTTAAGTCGTATCTTGTTGATACAGATGGCACGTACTAGGATGACAGCCCGTAAGTCGACCGGAGGAAGGGTCCCTCGCCACCAGCTAGCTCCACGTGAGCCCCGTCCTGAGCCCACTGAGGTGGAAAGGTTACGGGCTGAGTTGGCAGAGGTGACTGCTGCTAGGGATGCAGCGCGACAGCAACTGGAGCAAGTGATTCATGACCGTGATCAGGAAACGCTTGCAGTCCAGAGGTTGACAGTGGCAAATCGCAACTGTCAACGCATGTTGATCCGTGTTATGGACCAGAGGGATGAAGCCTGGCACGAGGAGAACGTTTTGAGGGCTCGTCAGTTTGAGCTCGAGCAACAGTTAGAGAATGCTGAAGAATACAATGACAACCTTCATGAAGAAGTACACTGCCTGAACAACCAACTTAATCCTCTGCTACCTAGAAACAACAACGTAGATGAGGACATGGGTTCGGGAATCTTCATGGCTGAGGATGATGATGAAGTGGAAGTCAATGGACCACAGGATGCCCCACCTGCAGAAGCACCAGAGGAAGAGCCAGAAGAAGAAGAAGACGAGGAGTTAGAGCCTGAGCCTGTCAGTGATGAGGATGGCGGGGAGATCCTTGACACTGACTCTGAGGATGATGCTTAGAGTAGTCATCACGTACCTATGATGTTAGGATCGTCTTTTGCGCCTCCCTGTGTAAGAGTGAGGCCTTGTAATAACTTGACTTTGGGATGTAAGGTTGAACCGTATGTTTCCTGAATGTAGTTTGAACCTGTTAATTTCGATCGCAATGGGATGTCTTATTGTGTTGTGTTCAATGATGGTGTCACGATTAGCACCCTTCGGTGTCGCGACGAAACCGAGGGCCTCCTATGGCGCGCAACATAAGGTTGTGCTGCTTGGCACGCGCAGGTATCGAGGTGGCTAGTCATGATCCACCATGGAACTCTCCATTGAGAAGTTTCTTTGCGGTCAGCTTGAAGTAGCCTTTCACAGTCAACTAAAAATTTTTGAGATCGAATCCAAGTACCGTGCGAAAGGTCTAAAGATCACGTAGAAAGTGACGTAAACGGTTCAGTAACTGTGTGCTCCCTGTAAGTGAGCCTTTATCAAAAGAACATCTTATTGGATTCCCTAGTATGATTTCGTCAATTGATGCGCTTGAATGGATTGTGCGGTTGTGATGAATTATTGTGCCTTGATTATTTTGAGAAGTCCATTTCATGAAGTCAGTTTGACATAATTGCAATAATTCATCTACAAATTTCCCACATCGTTAGTGCTCATTGGCTATGCATTTTGCAGATGTCGTGCAATCTCCGTCGGGGTCGTGGCAATGAGGAGGAGGAACAGCCACCCCCTCCGCCACCACCTACTCCGGCTGAGCTGATGCAATCCGTGGTAGAAGGGCAGCGCATGTTGGCAGACGCCATGCGCCAACTGGCCAATCGAGAGGCTCGTCATGGCTGCCAGGGCCCAGAACCAAATCAGTACAGTGATTTCAAAGACTTTCTTGATACAAAGCCCCCGCTCTTTAAGGAAGCGGAAGAACCACTGCAAGCCGACGAGTGGTTGAATACGATTGAATAAAAGTTTCGTCTGCTTCGCCTGACCGATGAGTTAAAACCGAGTATGCTTCTCATCAGCTGCAGGGTCCAGTGGGTATTTAGTGGAGCCACTATCGTTCCACACTGCCTGCCAATGTCCCAATTGCTTGGGACCAGTTCAAGGCAGCATTCCGGGGGAACTATATTCCTCCAGGTCTTATGGCAATCAAGCACACCGAATTCATGAGGCTGTCGCAGGGAAACAAAAGATTGACTGAGTACTTGCAGTCTTTCAACAATCTGGCAAGGTATGCCACGGAGTTTGTGGATACCGATGCTAAGAAAATTGCTAGCTTCAAAAGGGGCCTCGGCCCAAAGCTGATGAAGACTATGGGCACTAGCAAATGTACTACTTTCAATGAATTTATCAGCGATGCTTTGACCCAGGAGAACAATAATGCTATTTATTTTGCCTCTAAGAGCCGTAAGAGGGCCCTGGAGGCGAATGCTTCTCAGTCGCGGGCCTCAGCTATACCAAGGTCTTCCCCACGCCCACCTGCTCAGAATACGAAGTTCCGTCCGCCACAGAAGAAGCCTACTGCCAAAACTGGATTCCGCAAGGCTTATACAGTCGCTCTGCCAAAGGGCAATTCTGGTCAGAGCAGCTCTAGTGTTCCTCCCAGCAACATGCCTTGCTGGAACTGCAACAAGCCAGGCCATTGGGCCCGGAACTGTCCTTACCCTAAGAAGAATGTCAACCAAGGTGGCCGTCAGGGACACGCTCATTATAACAGCATTGAGGAAATTCCATCTGGTGAGGTGGTCACTGCTGGTAAGTTCCTAGTTGACCAACACCCTGCAGTGGTACTTTTTGATTCAGGTGCTTCGCATTCCTTTATCAGTCCTAAGTTTGCATCAAAATTTGCACACAAGTTGCATACTGTTGAAGGTGTGGGTTATTGCATTAGTGCTGCAAGTGAGAATATTTCCACAAACAAAGTAGTGGGGAACCTTAAGTTTGAGATAGAAGGGCGAAATTATTCGCTTGCTTTATTGGTTTTACCGGGTTTAGACATAGATGTTATCTTGGGCATGAATTGGATGAGTCAGAATGGGGTACTCATCGATACCTCCGCTCGGGTAGTTATGCTCAGAGATCCTACAGATAACAAGGGTTTTCTAGTACAACTTCCCAGAAAAGTTGAATTGTCGGGGGAAGTTCATGCTGTGCAAGCAAAGGCGTTGACTGAAATTCCCGTAGTAAATGAATTTCCGGACGTTTTTCCCGATGATTTGCCGGGACTCCCTCCGGATTGGGATGTGGAATTTAAAATCGAGTTGTTGCCTGGCACTGCACCCATCTCTAGGAGACCTTATAGGATGCCTCCGAATGAGTTAGCTGAACTTAAGGTGCAGTTGAATGAACTTTTGAAGAAGGGGTTGATTCGTCCTAGCTCGTCTCCGTGGGGATGCCCTGCTATCTTTGTAAAGAAGAAGGATCAGACCTTGCGGATGTGCGTAGATTATAGACCTCTGAATGCAGTCACTGTTAAGAATAAGTATCCTCTACCACGTATCGATATCTTGTTCGATCAGTTGTCCAAAGCTAAAGCCTTTTCCAAGATTGATCTAAGGTCTGGGTACCATGAGATTAAAATCCGTCTTGAAGATATTCCAAAAACAGCCTTCTCGACAAGATATGGCCTTTATGAGTATCTTGTTATGTCTTTCGGCCTGACAAATGCCCCAGCACACTTCATGTGCTTGATGAATTCGGTGTTTATGCCCGAATTGGACAAGTTTGTGGTGGTGTTCATTGATGACATTTTGGTGTATTCTGAAAATGAGGAAGAACACGCTGAACACTTGCGTATTGTCCTTAGCAGACTGCGTGAACACCAACTGTATGCGAAGTTCAGTAAGTGTGAATTCTGGCTTCGTGAAGTACCTTTCCTTGGGCATGTGTTGTCCGATGGAGGAATCATGGTGGATCCCACTAAGGTACAAGAAGTATTGAATTGGAAGGCTCCTACTTCGGTTCATGAGGTCCGGAGTTTTCTTGGGTTGGCTGGCTATTATCGTCGTTTCATCCCGGATTTCTCAAAAATAGCCAAACCCATGACACGGTTGCTGCAAAAAGACACCAGGTTTGTCTGGACTCCTGAGTGCGATGCGGCTTTTCACCAACTGCGAACCCTCCTAACCTCGGCTCCGGTTTTAGCACAACCGGATATCGAGAAACCGTTTGATGTTTACTGTGATGCCTCAGGCATAGGTTTGGGAGGTGTTTTGATGCAGGAAGGCCGAGTAATTGCATACACCTCACGGCAACTTCGGAAGCATGAGGTGAATTATCCAACGCATGACTTAGAGCTGGCTGCAGTTGTTCATGCTTTGAAAGTATGGCGGCATTATCTGCTGGGCAATGTCTGCAATATCTATACAGACCACAAAAGCCTCAAATACATCTTCACCCAACCCGAGCTAAATATGCGTCAGAGAAGATGGCTTGAGTTGATTAAGGATTATAATCTTCAAGTACACTATCATCCAGGCAAGGCAAATGTGGTTGCGGACGCTTTAAGCCGTAAGTCTCATTGTCATTCCTTAGTTGAAACTGATTTTCATCGATCCCGCCTGTTACATCCGGTAGTCTTGTACAACATCACTGTCAGTGGTACTCTCAGAAACATAATTATTGAGCTCCAAAAGACTGATCCGGGTATATTTCACATAAAACGGAAGATGAAAGAGGAAGAAACTAAGCATTTCAGGTTAGATGACGAAGGTGTGCTGTGGTTTAAGGATAGATTAGTGGTACCTAAGGACCGAGAGCTTAGAGATCAGATCCTGTCCGAAGCACATTCGTCCAAGTTGTCCATCCATCCTGGTAGTAATAAGATGTATTATGATTTGAAGCCACTTTATTGGTGGACCAAGATGCGGAAAGAGATAGCTGCATATGTTGCTAGGTGTGACACCTGTTGTAGAGTTAAAGCTGTACACATGAAAGCTGGGTTACTCCAGCCACTTTCTATCCCAGGCTGGAAATGGGAAGAGATAAGCATGGATTTCATTGTCGGACTTCCTCCTACTGTCAAAAATCATAACTCCATCTGGGTAATTGTTGATAGATTAACCAAATCAGCTCATTTTATTCCAGTTAGAGTGGACTATCGTCCCACTGACTATGCTGAGTTGTACTTCAATCAGATAGTCCAGCTTCATGGGGTACCTCGTACTATCGTTTCTGACCGTGGTCCCTAGTTCACTGCTCGTTTTTGGGAGCATTTGCATCACCTTCTGGGAACCAAGTTAGTGAGAAGCTCTGCTTATCACCCCCAGACGTCTGGTCAGACGGAACGAGTTAACCAAATCTTGGAAGATCTGTTGCGAGCATGCGTCATTTCATCCAAGGGTTCTTGGGAAAAATGGTTACCTTTAGCCGAATTCTCATATAATAACTGTTACCAAGAGAGTATTAAGATGGCCCCATTCGAAGCTTTGTACGGTCGTAAGTGTCGAACTCCACTAAACTGGGTAGAAGCTGGGGAAAGAAGGTATTGTGGCATTGATTTTGTCTAGGAAGCCGAGGAACAAGTCCGTACTATCCAGAAACACATGGCTGCAGCCCAAGCTAGACAGAAAAGCTATGCTGATCGTCGTAGAAAACCACTCGAGTTTGAAGTTGGAGACTTCGTTTATTTGAAAGTTTCTCCAATGAAGAGTGTCCAACGTTTTGGTGTTAAGCGGAAACTTGCACCAAGATACGTGGGTCCTTTCTAGATCATAGGCAAGAGTGGAACTGTTGCGTACAAAATCCAGTTACCTCCTGAAATGAGAGCCATATTCAACGTTTTCCATGTATCTCAGCTTAAAAAGTGTCTTCGAGTTCCTGAGGAACAAGTTCCTTTAGGAGATATCAGGCTTGAATCCGACCTAACCTATGAAGAAAAACCAGTCCGAGTGATCGATACTCAGAAACGAGTAACTAGAAGCAAAGTGGTTAAATGGTACAAAGTGATGTGGAGTAATCAGGGTAGTGAAAGTGATGCTACGTGGGAACGGGAAGATTATTTGCGGGACGGTTATAAAGAATTCTATGAAAAATGGTACGCTTTCCAAATCTCAGGACGAGATTTTTATAAGGGGGAGGGCTGTAACACCTCAAGTGTTTAGTCCATAATTGCATTGCATTTGCATAAGCATAAGCATGCATCACTCATGTTTGTTATTTTATGTGAGGCAACACATGTGATTGTTCTAGGAGTTTTGTTTGGCTTATATCTTGGGATACTTGATAGTTGGTGTAACAAAAAGGTAGAATAGCCAATTATGTTCCATAACACCTTAGTTATACTTAGGGTAACTCTTGGAGCAAGGTTCATGTTGATCAAAATTGCAAAAATGCCCTCCAAGAGATGGTTGACCACCATTTGACCCTAGAAAGTTCTAATTTGACCAATTAAAAAGTCTAACTTAGAGACCTTGCATGGAAGAGCACCCTTAAGCAAAATTGTATGGAATTTTATGGGGAACAAAAGTCTCAATATGACCATCTCATGAAATTGATCAGAGCATGCTCAAAAGTGGCCCACAAGTCAGCTAGAGGAGTGGCCTCAATACTTAGAATTTTTCTAAGTCTGTAATTTGACCCTCCAGTTTTATTGAGGCCTACTTTAGGAGCTTGTGGTTTGCAAACCAGGCCAAACCAGCTTCCACTTATATTGACAAACTTGTAGTCCTCTTGTAGCTCTACAACATTGCCAACATCACCTAAGCCTAGTTCCCAATGGTTTATGAGTTAGAGTGCTTCAAAAATCGAGTTTCAGTCGGGGAAAGTAACTAAAACTCAGTTCAGATTTCGTGTGCCTCACTTTGGGGCGTTGTATCTCACTAACCAAGCTGAATTGGCTCATGACCCTATTGGCAATGTTGAAGCCCTCACGTAGCTCTACACTTTTGTTAACTACGGCTCTCACCGGATCAGCCTCGATCACGAGCTGTGGGGCGATGAAATCACTCTATCAGTCGGTAAGATTAGGACTGAATCAGACGCTGAGTTCAAACACCGACGGCCGTGGCCGACCGCACGCAGGACCCGAACGCCGCGTGTCTGCCATGCTCCACCTTCGCCCCCACTCGCGAGCGCGTTGGCGCGTTCATGCTGCCCGAGCGCTGCTGCTGCCCTCCACTCCCTCCATTTAACCCCTTTCCTTCTCGGTGGTGCTCACCGAGGCGGAGAAACCGAACACCATTGACGCCGCCCTCTCCCGCGAGCTCGGGAGCGTGCGCCGTGACACCGTAAGCCACCCAAGCTCGCCCACACCTCCGCCACCGCCTCCTTTACCTCGGCCGCCCCTCCGACGAGCCGGTCAAGCAAAGGTGAGGGCGAATTTCACCGGTTCCGCCATCACCGTCGCGGGCCAACCTTGCTGGAGTTGGCGCTCACCGTGGCCAGCTATCACCGGGCCCCTTTCACCCCTTTTTCTTCTCTCCCCCAGCTTCCCCGTGAGTCCAAGAAGCTCGTACCGAGCTTCGTTGAGCCTCCGATGGCCGGACCTCGCCGGAGCACCGTCGCCGCCCTCGGCCGTCCGCCGTGCGCGCTGGTGGTGGTGTTTCTGTGCTCCACCGGTCCGTTTAAGGGTACCCTGGGGTGCGGGTGGTTGTGGGGAAGACCACGATGGTGACCTCGTCGCCGGTGGTCTCGCCGCCGGCGAGCGGTGGCCGTGCAAAGCCGCGCCCTGCGCTGCTCTCTATGACGTGCGGGGTCCGCGTGTCAGTGTCTCCCGGCCTCGGCACCGTTGAGCCAGCGAGCTGGGCCGAGCCGCGCGTTGGGCCGAGCCGCGCGCTGGCTGGGCCGCGCTGGTGAATCAGGCCGGCCCGGCACTGTCGCGTTAGGGTGTTGTTCTGATTTTTCTTTTTGTCACAGATTTTTGTGGTAGTTTGAAAAATATAGATCTAGGGTTGTACTTGCTCAAAAATCATGAGATAAATTTTGTTATGATCTACATGATGTGTAGTATTTTAGAAAAATATAAATCTGGTATGTGATGTTTAAATTCTGTAAGAATTTTATAGATCCTTTAAATGTGTTTTGAAATGCATGCAAATTTGTTAAATATATAACTGGAGCTGTAGTATCCCAAAAATCATAAAATTTGGTGGGTAGGTTACTTTATACTTGCCCTTGCTCTGGTAAAAATTTGGGCATCAGTGCTTAAGTAATTTTCAAGTTATAAGGCTATCTTGTTATTTTAAGAAATAATTGAATGAATTTTAGTAGTTTTTATACATGTGCAATGTTCTTGTAACTTTTTGGAGAATGTCTTGGTACCCTAGAGTATCTAAGAAAAATATGAAATCTGTTGTTTGATACTTTTCAGTATGATGTATTAATTATACAAAAATCAGCCTTTTGGACTTGTGAATTTTGTATAGGGAGTTCCTTTGCATAAAATTTGTTCAAATTTTTACAGTGGTCTCCTGTTGGGTCAGAGAGTCCCCTGTAATTTTTGTAGAATTTTAGGAGTAGTTTACATATATGTTTAAAATTCCACCTAATTAATTAAGTAAATTAAGAAATGAGTATAAATAAATGTTCTAGGTGGTCACACCTTAATTTCTGGTGTTTTTGTAACCTATGTGAACTTTTGGTAACATTAGTTTGGTTTTAGGGGACTTTGGCCACATCAATAAATATTTAATCCCTGCAATTTTAGGTTTTCTGGACAGCTGGTAGTATTTCTAAGTTTGACCCTTGATAAAAATGGTTGCTGGAAAACTTGTAAATACCAAAGTTATAGTAAACTTAATAAGCTAGCTTGTGTCAAAATTTGGGAGCATTTGGCTTAGTAGTTTGAGAATTATTGCTGTTTAAAGTGGCAGTCCAGAATCTGCTACTCTCTATTTAGAGGAAACAGATTCTGGAACTTGTGAAATTTGACATGGAAAACTTAGGAGTTTGAGGTTGAGGTCTGAAAATGAACTGCAGTGCATTTCTTAGGCTTTCCAGATTGTCTTAGATCATATCTTTAGGAATTGGAAATCTCCAGTTATGATAAAAACAAGTAGCTGCTGTCTAGAATGTTTTACTGTGGTACTTTGCTGATTTGATGTGGTGTGGTATCCTAAGAAATGCTACTCTTGTAATTGTTAGGTGTTAGGGCCTTAACTGAAGAAGAGCAGCTTCATCTTAGGTTGAGTAGATTAGGTGAGTACTTCTCTACCGGAGAGGAAATTTGCACCTACTCTTTTGAAGTGATTTGAATAGAGCTTTAAAAGTGTTGAATGCATTTCATTCCGAGCATACTGCATCTTTCACTATGCATCCATGAGATTTATTATGTACTCATGCAATGGTGTTCCAGAGGGGGTAACACTCCTCGAATTCGAACAAGCGATACCGGAGAAGGTGCAGAACCAACCGGAGGAGCCGACAGAACCAGTCGGCGAAGGAGACGCCGCTGAAGACTTGCCGGAGTGACCGGACCACAGACCTTCAACTTTTCTCAAAGGCAAGCACCGGTGCATGCTGAACCCATCGTTTATAAATATATCTTGAGTACATTTAATTGTTTATTGCATTAAGTAGTAGGAGTTGTATGAAAACAATTGTTGCATGATACCTGTCCTTGTCCAGATATTGTACTTGAATCCTATATTAGGTTTAGGCACGTGTCAATGCTTAGCCCTGCTTAGTACGGTAGAAGTCGGGTGATTTCCGGTCATCCGCGAGATATAGGATTGGGTGGCTTATGGCTTATGGCTATCGTGATGGAACCATGCTTTAAAATAAAATTGAGATCGGGAGGGAGTTCGATGGTACAGCTGCAAGACACTTCACGTCTTGGGTGTGGAGCCATGCCCGTCTGAGTCGTTTAAGGACCGATTCGCTGTACGTCCTTGAGTCATGTTGAACGCAGTTTAACACTTAGTTGGCCGGATAAGTCGTTCCGACCGCGAAGTCGAGTAGTATAGTTCAGGCCGGGAATCGAATGGTAGGTTGCATCTTGGAGGAGAGAAAGGATGTGCTTGGGGACATTGGCATGAGACCAAGGGGGGTTAGAGTCCCTATCACCTGGCAGAGTGTCGCCCTTGGGGACGCGACATCATTCGGACCCGCGATTCCTGAACTGTACGAAAGATGACCTGAGCAGCCCTCGCCAGGCGTGACTCGGTGAGTGTTAGAAATACCCCTCCAGCTGGATAGGAATTCGATTCAAATCGCCGTCGCTCCCGGTTAGTGAGCACTTGACTTGAGCAGCGGCAACGTGGATCTCATTAATTGAACAGATGGTTAAGTGAATGATACAATGTTGCCACAATTTATACCTGCTATGGAAATAATATGAATAATTGTTTGATGATAATCAAGTGCATGTTTAGTACAGGTGCTAAGATACATGACAGGTAAATGCTAAAAATAACTGCTAGTACAGGTTATAAGAGTTTCAACTACTTATGCCTTTATGCAAAATGTGGTGTCAGCTAGCCTCTTGTATAAGCCTTGCATAATCCTTGGTGTCACATTATTTCTGGTTTATGACGGGTAAGTCTAGCTGAGTACATTCCAGTACTCAGGGTTTATTCCCTCCTGTTGCAGATGACATGCTTTATCAAGGCTTCTGCAAGACGTGTCTCCACCCTGCGGGTGATGATGACTAGATCACTAGGGTGTGATCGTCTTTATGTACTTTTCTCATGCTTTTGCGGGTTGTCGATCATCAAGACTGGCAGTAATTAATCAACTAGTGTGTGTTTATGCTTCCGCTACTTTCCAAACTCGGTTTGTAATATTTGCTACTCCGTGGTGTAAACTTATTTCGGAACTACTTGTGAAATGTAACGTACGATGTGTATGTTGAATGATGCGATCCTGGTTGTAAGCAGTTTGGTTTGAAATCCTTCGTGATTTCGATTGACTACCGGGATTATATGGGCTCAAGTTTGAAAATTTGAGCGCTTCGGTGCTTGTTTTCGTACTTGTGCTCTTATAATTTGGTCGGTTCTGTTACAATATGGATGCTGATTTTACTTCTTATTTGATGTTTTCTGGTTCATAATGGAAAATGGAGTAACCCCAGCTCATAAAATGGACGCACATTATTGTAGAACAATCCATTGGGGTCAACAATTTATTTTACTTTAGTTATAGCAGAATAAGAAGAACCGCAGATAATGGTGTTCTTCAATTTTGAAGTAGCCAGCAAAAATTTATTGTACTCCTAATTTTATGCGGCTTTAGTCATATGAATGTGGTCTTTCCATTTTTTCCCCACAACTAGTGCCCTATTTCGGCAGGCATGCTCCAAATATTTGGGCCCTGAAGTAATTTGGCACTGTTGCTGCCTACTAATACTTCGATGTCTCCCACATGACTACATGTTGCAAGTGTACCAGATATAGCAATTGATAAATCTGTATATACGGGAAAGAGATAGATTGCAAAAGATGCCAATTGTTTTCCTAGAATTGAGAATACCCATACCATTCACCTGAAAGTTCCGTTGATGTTGTAAGAGGAGAAAAGCCATAAAAGCAAGTGATCCTAGTGATGGCTAAGGTACTTGAGGCCTTGTTCTATTTGATGGGATTATAGGTGTGAGTTGTAGCTCCAATTGACACCATTTGAGGCTCATTTGATCAACTATACTATGCAAACTGTTGCCTATATCTTTGGTTAGGTGTCTAGGGACTTATTTGTGGTAATCTGCAACTTTGAGGGTCTTTCTACGAAGTGCCCAAACCAGCCAAAAGAGCATCCCGAGCTCCCTATATCTGTAGGTGCTTGTTCTTCTCCTTTGGGGTTGAGAGAGAGAGAGGAGAGGCTTTGACCTACCTAATCCACGCATTAGAGATGAAGCGGAGGGGATTTGGAGCCTCCCCCAACCTACACTAGTACATAAATTATTTTTAGCGACGTCACCCTTTTTCTACCAGAGGCGGTTAAATAGCACGCTGCCTCTAACCATGCTGGAGAGCACTGTAGCTCCGTGACCGCCTCTAAATATCCATCTTCAGAGGCGGTTCTATTAAAAAAACTGCTTTTGAAATGGGTCATCTTCCGAGGTGGTTGCGTTAAGAGAACCACCACTGAAAATAGATCTTCAGAGGTGGACCCCTTTACAAAACTACCCCTAGAAATAGGATTATTTTAGGAAAAAGTCTACTTAACCCCTGAAGTTTTGGGCATTGTCTAACCTACACCCCCAACTACAAAACCGGGTAATGAGCTCATTAAAATTTGTAAAACCGTCTAATCCACCCCCTAGGGCGGTTTGGGGGGGGGGGGCTGTTTTGCCTACGTGGCATACAGCGTGGAGCGGTTTTGCCTATGTGGCACTCCAACCTGGCTAGCAAAGACAAGGTGGCAGTGGGGCCCTGCTGTCATCCGCACGTTGTGGAGCACATTAAAATTGCTCCGTGTCCCCAACACGTTGTCCGGAAAAGCCATGGACATCGACGCAGCGCTCGTGGCGTCCTCCCCTCCCAGATCGAAGAAGCGGCTGCCTGCATGACGGCAACTCGAGCCCAAACCCTAGAACCCGCGACTCCCCCACCCACGGTAGCGAGCTTAAGCGCAAGTGCCGCACATCTGCGGAGTCCCCCGCGCTCGCAGGCGTCGAGGCTGATTCGGCCATTCTGCGCGCGCGTGTGCCTGCTGCCATTCGGGCTGCTGCATGTAGGCCCGTGGGGCGGGAGCCTGCCGGAGAGAGAGCAGTTGCCGTTGCCACCCCACCGGAGGACACAGCCGTCGGCGACGATGATGTAGGGCCCAGCGTCGCAGCCGTCGAACGCGATGCTCCCAGGGCCGACCAAAGAGTCGAGCAAATCTAGCCGCTGCACTTTGCTTGCGCCGGTGGCCTTCATTGTGGCGACGGCGGCCGCCGACCGCTAATGCTCTGGAATCTGCCTCCCATACCAAGACCAAGAAGCCATGGCCCATGGGAGTTTGCCTCCACAAACTATTTGATGCCAAAGACATCCCACCGGGTCGCTAGCTTGTCTGCGGACATGGTGAGGCTGTTATACTCCGGACCTACGGGCCTTCGTGTACTGCGGCGCTGCCTGCCACCGCCACCCAGCGTGCGCTGGCACAGGCCACAACAGTCGCTCACCACCCCTGGCCGCAGCAACCGCTCGCCACCCCTGACCGCAGCGTTGGACCGCTTGGTCGGCCTCCGGCCATTGTGCACAGCGCGTACGAAGGCAAACTCTGGGGCTCCGACTACTCCTTTCGCATCTACTCCGCTCCTTCCCGCTCCTGCGACGCGGCCATGACTTTGACGGTGGCAGCAAGATCCGGTGGGACGGGCCCTACGCCTCACCGCCAGTGGGACGGGTTGCCCGCGCCTCGCCAGTGGGTTGCCCGTGCCTCGATGCCGCCAAAATGGAATGGAGCCACGTCGCCGCCGCCGCGGCTCTGATGGTGGCACAGCCTCGGCCTGCCGCTGGAGCGCTCACTCGCTTGGTGGTCCCGAAAGCGGAGCGTGCTCGGCGATCGCCTGGTGTCTGCGGCGCGGTCCGACGAGCCGTGGCAGAGCAGCAACTGCCATGGCCAAAACCGGCGCTGCGCGGCGCAGCATGCGGGAGGCAAGGGAGCGAGGGGTACAGCGGCGGCGGCCTTGACGCGGCCCACGGATAGCGCCAAGTGCGGTGCGTGCTCCATGGCCGCGGCGCCGGACAGGCAGTCCTGCTCCAGCGACGGGTCTTCGAGGCAGCTGAGCGCGATCAGGGGAAGGTAGGCGCAGAAGCGGCGAGCCGGCCTCGGGAGTTCGCCCGCCGCCATTGGTGCCAGCTCGGGCTGCCAGCCAATTCGCTGTTGCCTCGGTAGTCGCCATGAGGATGAGGTCCTCGAGCTTCTCCTCGGGGGTAGGGCGCGGGAGGAGCTCCTCCTTGGGGATGAGCAGAGGGCACTCGAGGTAGTTCACGTCGGCGAGCGCGCAGCTCGCAGCGGCCTCCACGAACCAGACGCCCTGCCTGGTGCAGTCCACGTCTCCACGACGGGCTCCCCGGGGCTCGCGTCCGCGATGCAGCCGACCACCGGGTAGTATGGCACCAGCGCCATCGCGAAGCCGTCGCGCATTGCAGCCACGGCGGCGTCTTGGCCCCCAGGGGAGGGGAAGGCGTATTTCAGGGGAGGACGTTTCTGACAAGTGGGGCCCACCGTCTCAGCCCAATCATCAGACCTCATGTGCTCACCCAGCGCCACCATGGCAAAACCGCTCCACGCTGTATGTCACGTAGGCAAAACAGCCCTTCCAAACCGCCCCAGGGGTGGATTAGACGGTTTTACAAACTTTAATATGTTCATTACCCGGTTTTGTAGTTGAAGGTGTAGGTTAGAGAGTGCCAAATACTTCAGGGGTTAAATAGACTTTTTCCGAATTTTTTATGAGACGGTTGTTTTTGTTATAAAACATGTTGCCAGCGGTTCGGACCTTTCCCTCTCCGTCTCTTATGATCAACATAGATGAAAGTAGAACACATAGACACAAGATGTAGGGAGACTATTCTTTATTCCTCTGAATATTGGTGATTACAACATAGAGCTCCCACGTATATATAGTCCTGCCAAGGGCTAAGAGTTTTGGTAAGAGCCCACATACAAACGGACTAGAGTTAGGATTTCTCCTTCTTCTTTTCTTCTAGGATTAAGTCCGTATGTTTTACAACACTCCCCCTTGGGCGATTACCACGATATGCACATGCCTCGTTAAAAACTCCATCCGAAAACCCAGTGGGAAAAACGGTTCTTGGAGAAAAGAGTACATCACATTCGTTAATTGCATTGCACATGTTGTCTCATTAAAAACCTTGTGTGAGAAACCTTCAAGTAAAAACTCACATAGGAAAAAAGAGTACAACATTTAACCTTCTCGGTCATGTATTCTTCATGATATTCTATCCTTGATGAATAGATATTGATCTTCATGATCTATGCATAAACTTCAGGGTTTTAGCATAAATGATCTACTTGATCTTTGTAATTCTAGTGGTTTTAATTACCTTCAAGGTATATTCAATCAAATTGCTCCCCCTCATAAAGCCATCCGTTGAACTTCATTGTTCAAAACACACTTTTCATAAATGTGTGCATAATAATGATATGTTACCACAATACTATATCTTTCAAAATTGGCTCATAATTCTTCAATGAATTATAATATGAGTATAAACAAGAGCAATATGCTTCATGCATAATGACCACTTATTAGTTGTGCAAAACAAATAAATTTTATTCTTCAGGGAAATAAATCCTTTTGGAGGATTATGGGGATAAATAAGTTACAATATTCAATATCTTCTAGATAGTGCATCAAACTTATAATTCTTCCTTAGTGGATTTTCAAATTATATTTTGTACAAATCTTCAGGACTTTGATTGTACCACTAAATAATAAATGCAGTCTTGCATTTGACATGTAGGGGATAATTCAATTGCCAAAATCACCATTATTCCTATACCTTCTATGGTATTTAGAGGGTATTAAAACTTAATTTCTAGTTTTATGATATACACTTTTCTGAGTGTTTGCACCTTCATAGTGCTTCAAATTCCTCATTTTCTTTCTCTCGGGTCTCTATTCACTTTAGGAATTAATGGTGTTTATTCAAGAATCGACTGGTAAATCCTTCATGGATTGACTCCTTCAAGGACTTTCTCATTTTGGTGAATAATATTTCTCTTCTATAAGATATATTCTCTACTTCATGAGAGATTGTTATGTGATATACACAATGAGATAGTGTTATTCACTACAAAGTCATTTGATGACTCTTCCTTCTAGGACATGCTCTTCTTGAGACATAAATATTCATTCATGAACATATTCTACCTTAGACTTCTTAATACTTATATGAGATTTAATTTTCATATATTATGATTTATATTCTTCAAGAATTATATGGATTTTCATAATCCACTTATTAACTGCATATTCCATATTCATTCAATTCATTTGCCAGAGACATAGCAGAACATTTATTTCTTCTTAGTAGGAGATTCAACCTCAATTGCTTCCTTCATTGACCCGATATAATCGCTACAGGCGACTTTGCCATGGACTTTATTTTCCGGATCCGGGTTCTCATAAGAGAAACATTTGCAATTATAGAGGTAGTGTTGTCGACAACTATTATTTTCTCCCAATATTCCTATAATATGAGATTATTCTCTGTCTCTTTGTTATTTCCCAAACAAGAGATGATTTGTTGTTCTGCGTACCCAACACTATGATGCGCGCTTATGTGTTGGATTTCATCTTCATGATGATCCTCTTCATGAGGTGCTTGACCTTCTTCGTGAGGTGTTCTCTTCATGAGAATGAAGGAGTTTGTTCTTATTTTATTTACCAAGTGTACTATTAACTATAACCCATAGGCGTCCCCATAGATTTTAGCTTGATAATATACAACATTTAGTTTACTACTAGTAAACATAACTTCTAGTTTTTCTATAACTTCAAGTTACTCCTCTCATTTCAAATATATCTGGCATATGCTCTGCTTCATGCTTCACAAGAGCATTAGTCAAACTATTGTTTGATTTAGTGCGTGATACTATTCCTACTTTAAGCTTAAAGGAATATTTTCTCTTAAGATCACTTTCCTTCCATGGAAATAATATTTGGCATTCAACATAGCCTTTCTATCCCCCTAATGCCAATATTAGATCTATAATAGCATACTTCAAAAGATATCCCCTATCATGGGCTTAAAATAATCAAATTCATGTATCTCCAACTACAAGTGGAGGCCCATTCATGTATGCTATGATAAAAATTTATGGGAAATATTCAAGCACATATTTAAATACGGGGGTTATTATACATTATATGCAGTGAGCTAGAATACATAAAGTGCAATAAAGAATGTTCATCATTCCTGTAAACTCTGGGGTGTTCTCCCCCTGATTTGCACATATTGTAGTTCAAAAAAACTATTTCATTATCTAGCTTCTTTATTGTTTAGCCAAAAAAATGATCCTATTACTCATACATAAAAACGAACCATATACTTCAAAAGTATAGATATGCAACATTCAAACTTACAAGGAATTTCTTCTATAATTTTCTAACCAAATGCCTTTTCTTCATAAATCCCAAATCAGCATTAAGTGTTTTATCTATTAACTCAATTTCCACTATAATTCAGCCCATTCAAGTGGGTCACTTCTCCATTTAGTTAATTTCAATTTAAGCAACTCCCCCTGATCATAGGCTACTTGGCCATAGACCAATATATCGCTTATGCATGCAACGCATTGAAAGCAAAATATTTCTTAGTTCAATGGGAACTATATAGACATAGTATACTAGCTAGTCAATCTAATTATGGGGGAAGTGCAAGGTAGCTACAAGCTACAAATATAGCTTCTTTGCTAATATTTATGTAAGAGTGGAGATAGGTGCAGCTCGACGAGAGCATAACATAGTGATACACATTCAAGTATAATGTGGTATGTTGGTATTCAATCCAACGTAATAGATATCAACAAAATGCTACAAGCTTGCTTGCAATTAGTGCAATGTAGAGAAAGTTAATTCTGCTGGAAAGGACATGACTAGAACTCCAAGTCCTTATACATGCACTTCACTTAAAGATAGATTTAGAAAGACTATGCCTATTAAATATATATTACCCACATTTTCTCATGCCTTTACTCAAAATTCCTCCCCTTTTCATGCCATAATTACTTCAAGTAGTAATATGCTTCTTGCATCTATGAAAAATCATTTCATATGTTTAATATAATTCAATCATACTTCTAGTATTCAATGGTTCTGGCATGAAATTCACATATCCAATATACTATTCAGTGTACAACAACATATTCAGGGTAGGACATAAACTTCTAGTTTCTAGGCTGAAGTATTAAATACTTGCTTCTACCTACATGGTAGTGGTGCACAAAGAACGATAACCTTCATGGTTAACTAAGGTTTCTTTGTGGATAAATTAATGCAAAATTTATTTAGATAGGCAATAGGCAATTGTTTATATGTAAAGCACAATTCATTCCATGTAAGGTTAACATATATTACTGCAAGTAAAAATTGCAACTAAGAATATTAAATACTTCACATTAGTCTTCAAGCCAATAGATTAACCATTAACTCTTCTATGAGTATACGAGAACCACTTAATTCAACAAGAATTAAAACTTAATGCACCACCGCTACTACTAATACTTCAGGATAGTAATTTCAAAGACAAAACAAATATATAAGCACATGATTCAAGTTCTTCAAGAAAAATCCTTAAATATTCTCATTCTAAATAATATCCATTCTTGCATGTCTTTACTTCTATGCATGACATGCGGTAGCTTCATGCTTTATTTAAAAGTTATGATATACAGTCACAAGTCTTCAAGAAATGTAACAATATCCTGGTTTATAAAAATGTCTAAAAATTCTAACTCAATTTCTATTTGAGTAATTTCTGATGATAAATTCAAATACTTCGTGTATTACATTGCTCTTGATATTCTATACACAAGAGACATTTCTTCAAGAACATTCATCGATAAAATCTTATTTACCATCTTGTCTTCTAGACATTTTATACAAAGCTTCGAGCTATTGTTTATAGAGCAGCATTGTACCTCATATGGTCATGTAAGCTTGAAAAATCAATTTTCAATAATATAGGATATCTTCTAAAATTTCTCATGCAGTGAGTCCCACAAGACCTTTAGATTATTATGGTCACATACTCATTCTTGAGAGTAATACCAGGAACTATAGTACCTGAGTCTACTCCACTTCAGTGATAATAGAATATCCTACTAGGATTTAATAAATGACCATGCTATATAATTCTATCATTCAAGGCAAGTTCAGGATATTTCTTCTTCATGAAGGTATGCATATATATCATTATAATTGGAATTATTATGTGCGTATAAGTTTACTGCGTGTAAACAAGTAGCAAGGTGCAAAAAGATAGTGGATGGTTATACAAAATATTCTTAGAAGCATCCTAGCATTTTTTAGATAATGATATATGTAAATTTCAGATTAATACCAAATATTCATTCATCCCAAAAATTAGCATGCTAGGAAAAACAAATATGAGCCTCTCAAAGATGATAAGTATAATGTCTGCAGGATTTAGAGAGCTTATATACCTTATACCATGTTTCTAATGTAATTATGCATAAACAGAAGGCCTAAGGTTAATTATTCAAGAAAATTGCGGTAAAAAAATAAGTTTCATTCAAACACCTTAATTTCATAATTTCTAGAAAGTACAGGACATATTCTGCAAGAATATAGTGCAACATCTTCTAGATTCAGGGGCTTACTAAAAACTTCAAATTAATAGTCCTTTCTTTTTGGATTTTTCTAGCCTGTCATACCTGCTGGAGCGTTCGGCTAGGCAAACGGCTTGCGGGCCGAGGCCAAGTGTACGTGGGCAACGCTTTCGGTGAACAGTGTTGCGGTAGCTTCGAGCTGGTGTAATGCACAGGTGATAAATGACATACGGGCCATAAGGTTACGATTAACAGCGAGCCAACGGCAAGACGACATATGGCATCAACTCCTTGCGACGTGCAAGCCGCGCGGGCAGTGGAGTGGAACACCCATGACGTTCAAGCCAAGGAACGTGGCGTTTCAAGCCTACAAACGCGTATACCAATAGTGCTGATTATGGCATGCATGCGGGCGAGCCAGACTGATTTCCGGGGTGGTAGTACGTCACAACAGCTTCGAGCTGATGGTATACGTTGCTCAGATGTTGCTAAGCCAATGTTGTGGACGTCACACGTGCACGTTTAGCACTTTTATATGTGCATGCAAGGACTAATCGGGAAGGATGCCATGTGCTAGTATCATGCCAAGAGACTGCATGCTCTTTTTTTTTAACCCTAGATGCAACTCTCTGTAGATGCAAAATTCACGTACTTCAGGTATACCTATACACTATTGCACTTCATGTAGAAATCTATATATGCGTACTATGTGTACGGTAAAAATTGCCTAGCTGGATGGCAGACATAAACATAATCTTCTAAGATGTGATTCTTTCGTACCTCGTATAGGATGTCAATTTAATCTACGTCACGTGCCGCGTAGGGCAGTGGTTAGTAGATATATACCGCGTAGGGCATTTGACATTGTCGTAGAACTGCCTACTTGACAGCGACAGTGAATGTCGATGTAGTGCAGATCGGTAGCAGATAGAGATAGCAGATCCGTTCCGCTAACAACGTCAGAATGTCGACGACGTCGTCGAAGTAGTCACAGTGGCGACATCGGCACGGGCATTGGTGTCGATGTCGGCGGTGGCTTCAATGGCGATGTCGACGTAGAGCTTGTCGTGCTGATAACGTGTTATAAAACATGTTGCCAGCGGTTCGGACCTTTCCCTCTCCGTCTCTCATGATCAACATAGATGAAAGTAGAACACATAGACACAAGATGTAGGAAGACTATTCTTTATTCCTCTGAATATTGGTGATTACAACATAGAGCTCCCACGTATATATAGTCCTGCCAAGGGCTAAGAGTTTTGGTAAGAGCCCACATACAAACGGACTAGAATTAGGATTTCTCCTTCTTCTTTTCTTCTAGATTAAGTCCGTATGTTTTACAACAGTTTTAACAGCTCCGCTACTAAAAATGCTATTTTCAGATCCGGTTGTACTTATATCCGCCTGTGAAAATCGGTGAGCAGTAATCAAAATTCAAAGTGCACTTTGGAAACCGTGTCTCTCTCTCTTCTCCATTATTTCTGTCCATCTTTATCTCTTGCCGTGCTCTTGTGTGCTGTGTGCTGGTACTCCTCTTCTATCTTTATCTCTCCTACATTATTTTTCTCCTTAGCTCTTAGCTTTCTTTCCTTCCTCTTTCTCCTTCACGTAGCCATGGAGGAGAAGACCCAACGCGGCTCAACATGCAAGGCACACACAACTCTGGGCGAGCGCGGTTGGAGGGGTGCGAGCGTGCGGCACCGTTGGCTGGAGCAGCACCGTGGCTGCGTGGGCTAGTGCGAGCGGGGCGTGGCGCGACGGATGGAGTGGCTGCGCGGGCTGGTCCGCACGCAGCATGGCGGCGCGTGCTGGTGCGAGCGGCGGGCCGCTAGCAACTCCGGCTGGTGCGACGGTTCGGGATGGAGCAGCTGCGTGGGCTTGTCCGTGAGTGGCATGGCTGCGCGATGACGCGGGATGGAGCGGCGACGCCGGCTAGCTAATGCAACGACGAGCCACCGACGACGCGGGATGGAGAGCTGGGTGACACGGCTGAGCAACGACGAGCCACCGGCGTGGCAACGGCTACTAGCCTTCCACGGTGGAGCAACGGCAGGCTGGCTGGCAGCCAGCTCCTGTTTTTTTTTTTTTTTTTTTTTTTTTTTTTTTTTTTTTTTGGTGTTCGAAAATCATTTTTAGAGTCGGCTTACTTAAGCGACCGGCACTGCAAATACATCTCCAGTAGCGGTGATGGTATGACGAGTATTTTCAGTATCGGTTCACTTATTGCAACCGATTTTAGAAATATATTTCCAGAAACAGATACTAGTCCGACACTGAAAATGAACTATTTTTACCATCGATGTCATAGTGTCGGTTTTTGCAACCGTTTCTGATTGACCGTGAGTAAAAATCATTTTTGTACCAGTGCTAGTTGGTTTGTATCTTCATCTTCAAGTGGACTGCTTGCTCGTCGCCGCCTATGGTTTTCCCGCAAGGGGTTTCCACGTAAATCTTGGTGTCTACACTTGATTCGGTATTTATCTTGCCATACTTGTTGATTGGTTCCTATCTTACTTGCTATTATGCGATTTTGTCCAAGTTCATGGTGCATGGCTGAGTTAGCATACGAGGCATACAAGCGCTCTATGATACGTTGATGATGGGAATTTATGTGTTAGTGAGCTGGTCTTTGCAAGTATACTTTTCGGGCTTATTACCCTGGGTATCTCAAGGCACCGATCAGTCAGCCGCTCAGGGAGCCCACAGTACGCCAGTTAGTATGAGCCCAAATGATCGAGGCCCAGCTAAGACATGCAGGCCGGGCGAAACACTAAGGGCGAGGTCTGCCATGACCCCTTTTCTCTGCCTTAGCCGCACATCACGCAACAACTCACGACCTCTCACCGTTCCGACCCCTGGGAGGAACGGGGAGAGATCGAGTCCCACCAAGCGCGTCTACTCTGACAAGAGCAAGCATATAGCACTGACCCTGCAAGGACCGAGGAGACAACAGTCATCTTGGCCCGGTCAGACACCATTCCTATGCCACGCAGCGAAGACAAGACAACACCACCAAGCGGTGACGGCTGGTACGGTGACCCACTGTCCAAATATGGCCCAACGAGACATATGTACGATTCCACCCACTATAGGATACGATCCATGACGGTGGCCATGGCTTAGAGGCCATCCAAGCCAATAAGGGCCACGACTCCAGAGCTCGGGATCGAGGCCACAAGCCGCAAGGCGATCACCAATCTGGGGCGGCTACCAACTCTTATACGACACCCCCGGATGATCAGGAGGCGATGACGAAGGTCACGGTGAGACCACGTCGCGCAAGACAGCTAGCGAAACATCACTATGCCCACAGTGCCGCCATGACTGGCACTGTAGCACCACGCCACACCATGCCGCGATGTGGGCATAAGACCATGACGACTGCCACACCGGGATGTGCACCACAAGATGGTGTTACTTGCAAGCCAAGTTAGGTAGGCACCCTCCCTCAGGCTCATGACTCCTTGGTCGAGAGAACCTTCTTCTTTGTATGTGACCTGGCCCCAGACTCTATATAAGGGCAGCCAGGGCACCCTTACCAGAGATCATCTTCACAATCTCCAGACCCCCGAAGTTCTCATTCAGGCGGTCCATCTTCTAGCTCTAGCTCTCCTACCTCTTCCACCATTCTCGCACCCATATTGTAAGAACTTCAGAGCATTCAAGCGAGGAACACACACTCGATCATATCTGAGACTAGATGTAGGGCTCTGGCCTGAACCAGTATAACTCCTTATGTCCTTTGGATGCTACCATCGTCTTCCTAGAGCAGCGTGGCATTCGTATAAATTTACTAGCCGTTCTTCAAAACACCGACAATACTCCTTATTGTGAAGTTTGGACATGGCTCCTTGTTTGAAGAGCTGATAGTATGGGGCTGTTTTCTAGTATGCGGTGTTCAGTGAAATGCTTGTGAGTAATTAGCATGCTAGTTTCGATGTTTTCGTTGTCCCTATGTGCTCACAAGTGGTATCAAACCAGTAAATTATCGATGACACATGTTAGATTGTAGATTTGCATAAATATGTCAATTTGGAAGTAAGCAAGTTTGTTGTTACTTGTTGACATTTGTCTACGTCAAGTTTTGTTGATGTTAGCTTAGTAATTTGGGGACATATTGATTTGAGCCATCTTGTGGTGGTTAAAATTCACTCGGTTGTGCATCCTACAATTTTATGAAGCTTTGGGTCATGTTATGAGTTGAATAGCTTCAGCCATGTTGTGCGGCATTCTACTTATGCTTTGGACACTTATATGGCTTTGGGTTCTTTTGGGAGATAATTTGATTTGCTATAGCATGGTCCACCATTGCACCACAATGGTGATGTTCGAAAGATAAATAGAACATTAATTTCTTAAAGCTCACCGCATGCTCTCCCATGCATGGTTGAGATTTTTACATTGGCTTACTACTTGGTGATTCATTCTTTCTCTATAGTGACTAACTGCAGACCTTTTGGAGGAGGTGTGATCTTTGATTACTGTTTTTCCTCACTATGCTAATTGAAGATACATTTCTTGCCTAGCATTGTTATATGTCCTTTTGGGATATTTGGAGGCTTGGTAGTTTGTTGAACCCTTATGTTTGATTTTTGGAGTTTAAGCGTGCCGCTTGTGGTGATACATTTCTTACCCTTGTCTGATTGTCAGTTTTCTAGTGACCATAATTTGCTTGACAAATCTTGCTCCATTCTGCTAGTCTACATTATGTTCTACTTTAGGTAGAGTTCGGTAGTTGTTCTAATAAATCTTGTTGTTGTGACAAAAAAGCATGGCATAAGGTTAAACGTTAGTAGTGATGTAACATTTGAGGTGGATACTATTGTCATAAGTTATCCACTGTTGAGCAACATTATTTCAACCATTGTCCAATAAGTGACTAGTGAGAGGATGTACTACATATTGGCACATCATCTAGCCATTTCCTACTTGAGATAAAGCAGATAGCCACCATGGATTTTGAGATAGTTGATATGTGATTGTGTTGACAATTAGCCCGTTTGTGAAGGTTCCTATTGTACGCTGCTGTGAGAATGAGGAATCATTAGCTGCTACCATTTGGGTATGGTGTATTGTGAAATTTGGGCTAACATTGGCATTTGGTTTAGTTGCATTAAGGTTAATGTATGTGAAGCCGAGCTCATACAAGAAATCTATATGTTGTTCTATATGCAAATACTTGGACTCAAGAATGCATAAAAGGAAATTTGATTTTTGGTGTTGTCCATCATGGAAGAGATGCACTTTGTAGATTGCAATTGGGTCTATATTGGTTTGCAAGTTATTATGCTGTTGCTCCTTTGTCTAAGACTTGTTGGTTATGAAAGAATTCAATTTGTTATGAGAGGTTTGTCCATCTATTAGTATCTCTCATTAATTAAGTTCTTTGGATGCTTCAGTTGGTTGGAGATGTTGGTGTCACTTGAGGCATTATCTCCTTTGGTCCTTTGAAGATGTTGGTCTATGCTCAAATATATCGCCATTATGAAGCTATCTTTGTGACTTCAGTCTGTTCAAGGGATTTGGTTACCATCAGGCATTCTCTTAGATTGTGTGAAGTTCTTTCATTTTAAAGTCTTGTTTGTGGTCGTCAGTTTGCTTTTGGCAGTTAACATGCAGTTGGAGCAGTTGGTTATTTGAGATTGATTTTGCTAGGATCCCTGTTGTTCTAATCTATAGTTTGCGGATACCATTGGCATCTGTTGAGGGGACATTGTTTGTCCTTTGGTGATTGCTATGTGGGCTAGATGCATCTTCTTTTGTGGCATTGTTATACTAGATTTGGTTCATTTGTTCAAGAAGAGCCCTTTGCAAATGTGTTCATCTTGAGGTAGTTTCAGATGGTTTGTTATATTGCAATTGTTTTGTATAGAAAACATCTGGTTCCAGTACATTTGTATCACTCTGAATTGTGTATGAGGAAGTGAAGGTTGAGCTCTGTTGGTATTTCTTAACATTTACAAAATAATCTGTAAGTGCACGGATATACCATTGTAGCATTTCATCCGAAAGTATTCAGGGTATTGTGATTTATATTTTCCTAAAGGAAGGCATAGGTGTAAAATTCTCTATTAGGTGCATGAACAAGATAACATAGTGTATAATATACCAAAGTTCATAGCAGGGGTAAGACATAATAGATGTTTGGATAGTGTGACAGACACAAACCAATTGTTGATATTTCTTATGCTCAAGTGGATAATTTCACAATGCACATAATATCATTATAGCATTTCACTCGGAAGTATTCCAAGGTATCGTATTTATCCATAGGGAAGCAACGGCTAAAGAAGTTGATAGTTAATCATCACGTATTTGCTAACTAGTATACCGATTAGCCTAAAGTGGGGGTAAGTGATATACAATAAAGTGGGGTGACACATAAAGATCCCATCATGAAAAGGTAAAATGGAAGCATAGTTAAGTAGGAGGACAATAAGAAAGAGAACACAAGAATACTAAGTTACTTCTATTCAAGCACAACTCTAGCTAGCGACTATGGCAATGCTGATAAACCAAGATAGTGCAAGGTAGGATGCAATAGCACTTCAAAGCGTATCTGCCCCAAACTCACCTAGAGGGTTGATTGGGCACAAAGCACCATGAGCCCTATGATTTAACAACTAGGCCTATCATGGGCAAATACATAGAATGGATAGGGCTATCACCACCTGCCAACTACCCAATCTATCTGGAGGCCTAGCCACATTCCAAAACACCCAATAGTATAAGCACCACGCTTACACTATTTGATTCTACCCTAGCCTCACGTTAAGACTAGAGCATTAGCTAGTGACGAAGAAGCCATGCTATTGAGAGCCCACTTATCAAAGGAGTATAAGCATAACCCAAAGTATAACTAGAGCACAAGACTATTACTTAGAGTAAAAGACTTGAAATAGTACTTGCATAGAAAGTAACAAAATGAAATAAATAAAGTATTTACAAGAGAGAAACAAAGCTATACTAGACTTTGAAGACTGCTCTAGACTCTGAGCAGAGGTCCCACCAAGACTAGCACTACTACTAGAACTACATCTTGAGATAATAGAGAGAGCTCTTTTGGTGTGTATTACAAGTGAGGGAGAGGGGTTTTATTTACAGTGGAGAGGTGTAGGGGCTACTCATTCCATGTCATCAATCCATGGAAGAGCCTCTCACAGCCCTTGGATCAACCGCCAATGAAACTGCCTTAAATCGACGCACCGCGTTGCTCCAAACTGTGCCTTCTTGCATGTGTCCAAAGGAGAGTTGGTTTGATGGAAGTGGGCCATTGAACAACGTGGTAGGGCGTTGCCCAACCCCCACTAATGATTGGGCCCTCCTTCTTTGGTGTGGGGCCTTTAGGGGTGTAGTAAAGTGTGGGTATGAAGGCATTTGTTCATTTGAGCACTGACAAATCACTAGTGGGTGCAACAATCCATGGTAGCCTCTTTTCTGCCTTTGATCTTGCACCGACTTGAAATCATCGGTGGAGAAGGCTTGACAGTATGTTTCTTGGCCACTCACACAGATTGGTAAGGTGACACTAGAGGTGCCATGTCGGTCGACACATGGTGGGGTATACTGCTACAGATTGATTTATCACTGTCGCCACTTTCACTGCCGTAGCAATAGAACCGTCGGTTGGACCGATAGGGAGGCCTCCTAAGAAAGGGAACCGACAGTTAAAACTTCTAGCACCGATAGGTTAACAATATATGTGGCAGTGTTATTTTCTCCAACGCATGAAAAGTCGAGCTTATGGTAGTCGGCCCTACACGACCGTTTGGTGTACCGGCGATAGTAACTTTAGCGTGAGTTGTTTTCCCATTTCCCAACTACCCACAACACAGTTGCATCACCGTTTTACTTCCACTTCAACATCTTTAAGGTTGGCGCATTATTCTTCTCTCGTAATTTGTGTGAGCCAATGCACACCTCGCGCCACACCGCCACCAGATCCAAAGGCAAGGGTAATGCTTTTGTACTTCACTGATGGATCTTTGTCGGATTATTTTCCTCTTTAGTGATCTCATTACTAAGGACGCTCTCATCCTACTGCACATTGACAACCGTAGGCTCTTCGAAATAGAGGTGGCCCCCAACAACAGAAACGCACTGGTGTTGGCAGTCCTTAACTCTAATTTCTAACCACCAATTAAGATATAAAAGAGGAGAAACTAACAATCATGCTCATATATGCATTTACTATTAACCAAGTTCCGCCTGAGTTGAACCATTTAGGATCAAGCCTCCACTGTAGCTGTCTCAAAGCTTCCATCCATAAATACGACTAGTAAGAATACTCAGGTATGCAAAGGTAAATAAAAGTTTACCAGCTCCTTCACTTATTTTTGTCTCCATAAGAATACAACTTGATCATTCAAATTCACACTTCCCTTGTTTATGATGTTGCTCTGGTTTGGGTGTATTATTAAGGTATATCCATAGGTCTTTTCTAAATGAGCAAAATACACTATAGGTCCATTAACTTTTGGGTGTGTGTCATCTAGGTCTATCAACTCTCAAACTGCATTTCTGGGTCCATTAACTTTTGATCGCGTGTTACTGAGGTCCATCAACTCTTAAACTATATTTTTGAGTCCATTAAATTTTGAGTAGAGTGCACCGGAGGTCCATTAACTTTTGAGGAGGTGTCATCTAGATCTATCAACTCTCATACTGTATTTTTAGGTCCCTAAACTTTTAAGTGGTTCACCGGAGGTCCATTAACTTTCGACGAGGTGCCATGTCCATGCGCTTCATCAGGGAAAGTCAGATTTTTTTGGTTGAATTTGGATACACACATCGTGTATCCTAGCATGTAGCTTGCTTGAATTTTTTTGCTAATTTAATTTGTTTATTATTCTTTATATTTATCAATGACGTGGATAAGATAATTTTTATTACTAATAATATCATTTGGCCTGTAAATAATTTAGTCCGGACCTATGTATAGTAAAATTTGTTATAATAATCACCAGCATGTCCCGTCTCTGGTCAGATTTTTTATTACTAATATAAGGCCTATAAATAAGTACGTCTAGGCCTAATCGTAGTAAAATTTACTGTAAAATTTGGACCAGATAGTTTCGTTACTAATAGTATTATTTGGGCCTATAAATAACTCTGTCCAGATCTGTGCATAGTAAAATTTGCTGTAAAAGTCACTGGTAGTGGTGCATTTGGTATCCAGTCAAACTCTTAGTAATAAAAAAAGTTTGACGGGATACCGAACGCGTCACTACCAGTGACTATTACAGTCAAACTCTTAGTAATAAAAAAAAGTTTGACTGGATACTGAATGCGCCACTACCAGTGACTATTACAGTAAATTTTACTAAGTTTGACTGGATACCGAACACGCTACTGCTAGTGACTATTGTAGCAAATTTTACTATGCATAGACTCAGACAGAGTTATTTATAGGCTCAAATAATACTATTAATAATGAAAATTACCTAGTCTGAATTTTACAATGAATTTTACTATGCACAGGTCTAGACGTACTTAGTTATAGCCCTTAATAATAATATTAGTAATAAAAAACCTGACCGGAGACGGGACATGGCGGTGATTATTACAATAAATTTTACTACACATAGGTCCGGACGGAATTATTTATAAGCCAAATGATATTATTAGTAATAAAAATTATCTTGTCCGCGTTATTGGTAAATATAAAGAATAATAAATAAATTAAATTAGCAAAAAAATCTAAGCAAGCTGCATGCTAGGATACACGACGTGTGTATCCAAATTCAACCAAAAAATTTTTTGACTTCCCCTGATCAAGCGCATGGGCATGGCACCTCATCAAAAGTTAATGAATCTCCGGTAAACCACTTAAAAAGTTTAGGGACCTAAAAATACAGTCTGAGAGTTGATGGATCTAGATGACACCTCCTCAAAAGATAATGGACCTTTGGTGTACTCTACTCAAAAGTTAATGGACCCAGAAATATAGTTTGAGAGTTGATGGACCTAAGTAACACATGACCAAAAGTTAATGGACCCAGAAATACAGTTTAAGAGTTGATGGATCTAAGTGACACACGCCCAAAAGTTAATGGACCTATAGTGCATTTTGCTCTTTTAAATTAAGCATGGTATTTAAGTTAAAAGACCTTCTTTAATCAAATTCAGACATGATGTTTAATTTTGATTAATGAACTTTGAATAATCATTTTCATAAATAATGGAAGTAATTTGTGATGGACATAAATCAAGGCTATGATTATTCTGCAAACTTTACCTTAGCCTTGTATAAGTTATGCTAAAAAGATAAAAAGTTGGGTGAACAAATAAAATAAAATGAAATAAAAATTATAAAATAATTTTAAATGCATAGACTAAAAAATTAAATATAATAATTACAAAAAATATTATAATAATAAATAATATTTAGGCTCCTCGATTTAACCTGGTAGAGCCCTTATTTGTTTAACTTTTGTTTTTTCTGTTAAATAAAAACAGGTATAAGAATAAGTGTGGCGAAGAGCTCGTAAGTATAACGAACGCACATCCAAGATCTCTCACCAACACGTTGCACAAATTCAGACGAATATCATGCAGAAGGACATGACATATAGCTTCAGAGAGGATTAGCTAAACTAGAAACCTCTGGTTTATCCGAACCACACTTGAATCCCTTAAACTCCTTCCTCTAGAAAGATGATTTATGCAACACTACCCTCACTCCTTACATTAAGAAAGTTTAAAATTAAATAAATTTAAAATATAAAACAAATGATGCTCCATCTGCATGCTATCCTTTGATGAGAAGTTTGCATATTCTTTATTCCTCACCAATATTTCTAAACTTGTGAACAACTTATCATAGGGACCCTATTTTATCTAGGTAATTGGAATATGAGATATAGTAGAATGGAAATGAGACTTGCTCACTTTTGTAAAGTACTTGGATATATTTATAAAATCAAATTCTCCATTAGTATGCTCCTCAAACGATTATAATTCTTACCAAGGCCATATGACAATATTCCATGATACAAAAGCTTAGTCATATGTTGCTTGTTTTTACATTAAGCTTTGTCTAATTATTGTGACTGTAACACCCTAAAATTTTGAAAAGAAGAAAAATAGGAGAAATATGATTTTTATATATTTTTGTGAGCATGCAAATTTAGAATGATAATAATTTTTATAAATTTAAAATCAAATATAAGGGTAGAAACATGATTGAGCATTCATGCTGCTGCATTTGAAATTTTGTATTGAGTGGCTTGAATTAAATTCAAAATGGATTTGAAAATCTTTTGGAAAATGGTTTTGAAAAACTGGAAAAGAAAAAGAAAAGGGTATTATTTTCCTTCTTCGGTTTTCGGCCCGGTCCAGCCAAAAGGCCCGCCAGTGCCCCGCCTCGCCCTGCCCTCCCCGCGCGCGGCCCGCCTTCCCCCGCTCCCCGCTTCACTTCGTGGGCCGAGCCCAGCCGCGGCCGCCGGCCCAGCTAGCCGCCTGCGCATTCTCCCCCGCTTCCCAGTCGCTGACGACTCGGGCCCGCACGTTATTGATATTTGGTAACGCAATTAGGAAATAGAATCCGCAAGCGCACGGATATCGGTGAGCACTTCACCCGAGATGTTATCCTGGGTATCGTATTTATATTTTTACCTTTAGGAGAAAGAGTGCATCTGACTAACCAAATCTATTACTACTAACCTTTAGGCTATAACCACTATGATGTATAGAGAAGACTACAACCGCACTCTTCTTCTAACCTTGGTAAGGATGATCTACTGTTCTATTGGGGAGGTTTACGGAATCTAGACACCACAAAGGATGTTCAACCCGCACCTATAAACCCTATCGATCCTGCTAACGGGATATGGAATACAAAGGTAACTCGGAATTGTCACGTTCCTCACTACTACCACGGTCCGGCTAGACGAGGGGATATCTATGAGTATCCTAGCTTAAACACCACGTTTACGCTAGAGATGATTACTCTAAACTCTACGCGAAGAGATCAAAGTAAACTCATAAACCAAAGAACAATAAAACAAAGAACTTACTAGAATTTAGAAGTCGAAATACTGAAGAATCCTGAGAACAAGCCTCGGGTTAGAAGAACTTGCTCCCGCAGGTACAACCTCGGAGTAGACACCGACAGGCCGGCTTCCTCCGATCTACACCTCCACTCTATCTCTCTCAATCTAGTAGAACTAATTCTACTTTCACATTGGATGCTAAGCCCTAAGAGGTGGGAACCCTAGAGGGAACCTCTCTCTCTAAACCCTAACTAGAGATATGCAACTGAATAATGAATTGGGGTCTTCTCCACCAGGGGTCAGGGGCCTTGCTTATATAGCCCTTTTGGATGAATCTGGACCGTCGGATCAAACCGACCTTCATCCTACGGTTTTCCTTGATCCTCAAAGGCGGTGGAGCATAATCCGTGAGACTCGACCTGATTGGTCCCGGGGGCAGGGCAGGCGCCCTAGGGCACAGGGCGGGCGCCCTGTGTCCTGGCCCGTTACGGCTCCCGTTCGTTCCCGTGGCTTCTGGAATCTTCTAGATGTAAGATAATTACGTGTTCGGTTAATATCCCATCATTAATCCGACATGTGGGCCTTTCTTCCGTATTTCCTGATAACCCCCTGCAGAAATAGATAAACAGCAAAACTCGTGGAATTCTGTTAGATCAAACCCTAATTCTAGGTGTTGCTTGCATATAGGTCCTTTTCTTTATTTATTTGATGGTTATAATTGATACTTAAGAACCGTCAACAAACACCCCCATACTTAGGCTTTTACTCGTCCTCGGGAAAAGGTTGGTTAATAAAACATCTGGGGTTGAAACATTCTTTCATACCTGCAGGGTGTTGTAAAAATCCACTTTGCACTTATAGTCAGGGAAATATATGGTCAGAGTAAAGAGCCTTTCTTCTTCTTAATCCCTATCACTTGGAGTTTTTACATATTTTTGAAAAGAAAAACTTAGCATACCTTTATCCTCATAGGTGCTCTCAGAGTCACTCATTATCTTTTATATTTCTCTCTGAGGCTGTTTTGATTTTGCAAAAATAATTCTTTAAGCATACATACCTTGCATTTATTGTATGGTCAAAACCGGATCCGAGGAGAAGAATGCCATACTCTTAGATCAAAGATTTTGAAAATTAAAAACTTGTCACTCTTACTGGCATATTGCTTATTAGAGGGACCATGGGCTATCATTTTCTTTCCATCATATTTTTATCATATCTCATTTTTTTTCATTTTGGGTGGATACCGAGGTACCCCTAATTCTACTGCCGGACACTTGTCCATTTTTTTCCACGAGGTTATCGAGCACTTGCTCCTTTTTATTTCCTCGATATATTCATAATTTTGCATAGCCCATGCCTCTAACGCCATAATACTTCGGAAGAGTGAATCTTTCTGAATAAAAATGTCTTGATCTTAGGAGTATGATAAATCTCTCAACAAGGGTCTAACTTGTTTTGAACAAACTCAATCCAAAGTAGATAGCTTTAATTAATATTTTCATGTTTAGCAGGCATATAAAACTTGAGGATGGTAGCTATAATTTTGAAATTTTTAAAACAAATTCTCCAAGCAATAAAGATACTAAGAATAAGGTACTCATACCCTTACTATCTCTTATTCCACAATGAATTTTAGCAACACAGGGTTTTGAAATAATTTTAATAATTGCAGGTTTCCAAGAAATATCACAGAGTGAGATTGATCATGATTATAAGCATTTTTATCCTTTTAATTTATCATGTTTAGAGAGATAAAATTCTGCACAAACTAAGGTGAGTGTGTAAGTGTGTAATAAAAGTGTGCAGAGTGTGTACCTGGTTCATGGAGTGGTGCGATCGAAGTGTGTGTGACATGTCAGGGAATCTCCCCCATACTTGTTTTCTTTGTCATTTTGAAGTGTGATAGCTCCGTGGGATGATGAATGAATTACCTTGAATGGTCCTTCCCATTTGCTCCGGAGCTTTCCATGCCCGAAAAGCTTCACCCTGGAATTAAAAAGTAATACCTTATCTCCGGGTGAGAACTCCTTCTTCTTGATCCTCTTGTCATGCCATCTCTTGACTCTTTCTTTGTAGATCTTTGAATTGTGATATGCTTTCTCCCGCCATTCTTCTAACTCCGATAATTGCATTCTTCTATGTTTTTCGGCGATATCTAGGTCCATATTCCATCTTTTTATGGCCCAGTGTGCCTTGAACTCAAGTTCAACAGGTAGGTGACAGGTCTTTCCGTATACCAATTGGTATGGAGACATTCCAATTGGGGTCTTGTATGCTGTCCGGTAAGCCCAGAGTGCATCGGGTAACTTGTCCTTCCATGCCGTTCCCATCTCGTTCACCGTCTTCTGAAGAATGTTCTTGATTTGCTTGTTTGAAGTCTCTGCTTGGCCACTTGTCTGAGGATGATAGGGAGTAGCGACGTTGTGACGGATTCCATGTCTTGATAGATAGTGCTCGAAGCGCTTGTCAATGAAGTGTGATCCTCCATCACTTATCACTATCTTGGGGACTCCAAATCTTGGAAATATGATTTCCTCAAACATCCTCTTCGAACTGATATTGTCGGCATGTTTGCAAGGTAGTGCCTCTACCCACTTGGAGACGTAATCAACTGCCACCAAGATGAACTCACACTTCTAAGATGGGGGAAATGGACCCATGTAGTCTATTCCCCAGACATCAAAGAGTTCAATCTGAAGGTTGTTGGTGAGTGGCATGGCATCCCTTGTATTTATGTTTCCGTGCCTTTGACATGGCCCACATCTTCTGATATATTGCTTTGTGTCATCGTACATCGTAGGCCAGTAGAATCCACATTGCCAGATCTTTGAATGTGTACGGAATGCTCCATAGTGACCTCCGTATGGTGATGAGTGACATCTGTCGATGATCTTCAATCCTTCCTCAGTGGTCACACATCTTCTAAGTAGGCCATCAGCGCATACTCGGAAGAGATATGGCTCATCCCATATATGTGAACAACTTTCCTGAATAAGCTTCTTCTTGTTTGCTCCGGGTGGTACATAACCTGAAACCATAAAATTAACAATATCTGCATACCAGGGGTCAGATCTGTTAATCCCGTAAAGCATGTCGTCCTGGAGTGAGTCATTAATGGGGGGTTCCTGTGAATTCTTAAAGTACATTCTAGACAAGTGATCAGCAACAGAATTTTCTACTCCCTTTTTATCTTTTATTTCTAAGTCAAATTCTTGGAGTAATAAAATCCATCTGATTAAGCAAGGTTTAGCATCTTTCTTAGTGAGCAAATATTTTAGTGCAGCATGATCAGTGTAAACAATTATCTTAGCTCCAACTAAATAAGATCTAAATTTATCAATGGCAAAAACAACAGCCAGAAGCTCTTTTTCAGTGGTTGCATAATTAAGTTGAGCTCCTGTCAAAGTTTTACTTGCATAAGCAATTGCATGATGCTTTTTATCTTTAGTTTGTCCCAAAACTGCCCCCACAGCATAATCACTAGCATCACACATAATTTCAAAAGGCAACAACCAATCAGGGGGTTGAATGATTGGTGCAGAGATGAGTGCTTGCTTTAATAAATTGAAAGAATTTAGACATGCATCATCAAATTTGAAAGGAGCATCCTTGGCTAGCAAAAGAGTAAGTGGTCTCGCAATAAATGAAAAGTCTTTTATAAATCTGCGATAAAAACCAGCATGGCCAAGAAAACTTCGAATTCCTTTTATATTCACAGGTGGAGGTAGTTGTTCAATTACTTCAATTTTAGCTCTATCTACCTCAATACCTCTTTCAGACACTAGGTGTCCTAGCACTATTCCTTCTCTAACCATAAAATGACATTTTTCCCAATTAAGGATTAAGTGCTTTTCATAAACCTTATCTAAGTTCTCAAGACAACTATCAAAAGTTTTTCCATAAACTGAGAAATCATCCATGAAAACTTCCATAATCTCTTCAATCATATCAGAAAATATAGACATCATACATCTTTGAAAAGAAGCTGGTGCATTACATAACCCAAAAGACATTCTACGATAAGCATACGTTCCATATGGGCATGTAAAAGTGGTTTTGCTTTGATCATCAGGATGGATAGGGATCTGGTGATACCCTGAATATCCATCTAGAAAACAGAAAAACAAGTGTTTTGCTAACCGCTCAAGCATCTCATCTATAAAAGGCAAAGGAAAATGATCCTTTTTCGTGGCTTTATTAAGTTTTCTATAGTCTATGCACATCCGCCACCCACTGACGGTGCGTTGCGGAATTAGCTCATTCTTATCATTAGTAACAACAGTCATGCCTCCCTTTTTAGGCACAACTTGAACAGGGCTTACCCACTCACTATGCGGCACAGGATATATAATCCCTGCATGCAGCAACTTTATAACTTCTTTTTTAACTACCTCTCTCATCGCGTTATTAAGTCTACGTTGAGGCTCTCGAGAGGGTGTAACAAAAGGATCTGTCGGAATACGATGGGTACAAATCATAGGACTGATTCCTGTGAGATCTTGAAGTGAGTAGCCGAAAACAGAGTGGTGTTTTTCAAGAATGGTCATTAATCACAGAGTTTGCTCCTGAGTGAGTTTATTACTAACGATCATAGGAAACTCTGGATTATTGTTTAGGAAAGCATAGGTAAGACCAGGTGGTAAAGTTTTGAGTTCTATGGGGGGTCTAGGTGTTTCTGCAAACTCATCTAAGGGTTCAGGTTCAGAAGGTTCGGCCTCTTCTTCAGTGAAGAAGGGGGCTTCCTCTTCTAAGTCTGGATCATCTAAAAGTTCTAGAGATGTAGCCTTTACCTCCTCTATAGGATCAGGCAAAAGATATGGCTCGGTCTTATTATTCAAGGAGTGAGTTATTGTAATTGGAAGTTTAAAATCCTTTCCCAAAGAAATGTAGAGCTTTCCAGTTTGACCTTCATAAAGGAGTCTTCTAAAAGGTTGTCCAATCAATAGGTCGAAACCCCATATATCAAAGATATAAAAGTTCAAATGAACCATGGAGCCTTCTACCATAAAGGGTAGGACATTAATAATTCCAAGACTGGGGACTAATCGTCCCGAAGATTCCTTTATGACCTTTGTTGTGGGGGTTGAAACAAGTTTCCCAAATAAATTAAGTGCAAAAGCTTCGGACATAATATTGATCCCCACAACAGGATTATAGAGAGCGTTAAATTGATCAGAATTATAAGCACAGCGTATAGTTATAGAGGGTGTGTCCACTCGGATTACTTCAGAGGAAAGCTCTGACTCCTCTAACCATTCGCTACTCATAACTGAGATAAGCTCTCTCAATTGACGTTCACTTGGTAAACAAATGCTAAATTGGCCGTTTTGGGGTCGGTCTATAGAATGGTAGTTTGAAATGTTTCCAAAATCGGCAAAGAGATCGGATTCTATGTCTAGCATGAAATCAGATGGTAGAATTTCTTCCTTTTGTGGCTCAGAACCTGGGATAGCTAAAGTAGATGAAAAATTTGGCAGAGTGTCTACTTCGGCTTCGTAGGTTTTATCATGGAGGGCATTATCCATCTCAGCTTCTAGGATTCTATTCAAGATCCCCTTAGCTTCATCAGTAGGGATACGAAAGAAAGAACCTCTAGCCATAGTATGCAGCATTTGTTTATTATCTTCCTGAAGACCTCGAAAAAAGTGAAATAAAAGAACAGTGTCTTCAAGCAAAAGTTTTGGACCAGATTCTAAAAGATCAGAAAAACGTTTCCAGGATTTCCCCAAAGTTTCATTATCTTTTTGTTTAAAAGATAGGACTTCGAGTCTAAGGTCACCAGTACGGTCAAGGGAATAAAAATCTAGACAAAAGTTGGCTCTTAAAACTCCCCATTCACCTTGCTGTTGACTTACCTTCTGACTATACCATCGTCTAGCTTCTCCTCTTAAAGAAAAAGGAAAAAGCTTTCAACGTAAAGTCTTATCAGAGATGCCATCAATGCGAAGACAATCGCATGTCTGCTCAAAATCTCTAATATGAAGGTAAGGGTTTTCGTCTTCCTTTCCCGAAAAAGATAAATTTTGAATCATCGCAATCAACCTTGAACTTAACTTATACTGGGATGTTTGAATAGGCTGTGATGACTCCTATGGTAAAAGGTCAGTTGCTGAAGGTGTTGCGGCATCAAAGATAGATATAGAACCTTGGTTTTCCATTTTTTGGTAAAAAGAAAAAGAAAGAATGAAAAAGATAAGAAAATAAAAAGTATGAATACAAGCTAGTAGTAAGACTCAAGGTTATCTCAGCAAACCGTCTTTCTCCCCGGCAACGGCGCCAGAAATGCTTGTTGATATTTGGTAACGCAATTAGGAAATAGGATCCGCAAGCGCACGGATATCGGTGAGCACTTCACCCGAGATGTTATCCTGGGTATCGTATTTATATTTTTACCTTTAGGAGAAAGAGTGCATCTGACTAACCAAATCTATTACTACTAACCTTTAGGCTACAACCACTATGATTCGATGTGAGTGATGTATAGAGAAGACTACAACCACACTCTTCTTCTAACCTTGGTAAGGATGATCTACTGTTCTATTGGGGAGGTTTACGGAATCTAGACACCACAAAGGATGTTCAACCCGCACCTATAAACCCTATCGATCCTGCTAACGGGATATGGAATACAAAGGTAACTCAGAAATGTCACGTTCCTCGCTACTACCACGGTCCGGCTAGACGAGGGGATATCTATGAGTATCCTAGCTTAAACACCACGATTACGCTAGAGATGATTACTCTAAACTCTACGCGAAGAGATCAAAGTAAACTCATAAACCAAAGAACAATAAAACAAAGAACTTACTAGAATTTAGAAGTCGAAATACTAAAGAATCCTGAGAACAAGCCTCGGGTTAGAAGAACTTGCTCCCGCAGGTACAACCTCAGAGTAGACACCGACAGGCCGGCTTCCTCCGATCTACACCTCCACTCTATCTCTCTCAATCTAGTAGAACTAATTCTACTTTCACATTGGATGCTAAGCCCTAAGAGGTGGGAACCCTAGAGGGAACCTCTCTCTCTAAACCCTAACTAGAGATATGCAACTGAATAATGAATTGGGGTCTTCTCCACCAGGGGTCAGGGGCCTTGCTTATATAGCCCTTTTGGATGAATCTGGACCGTCAGATCAAACCGACCTTCATCCTACGGTTTTCCTTGATCCTCAAAGGCGGTGGAGCATAATCCGCGAGACTCGACCTGATTGGTCCCGGGGGCAGGGCGGGCGCCCTAGGGCACAGGGCGGGCGCCCTGTGTCCTGGTCCGTTACGGCTCCCGTTCGTTCCCGTGGCTTCTGGAATCTTCTAGATGTAAGATAATTACGTGTTCGGTTAATATCCCGTCATTAATCCGACATGTGGGCCTTTGTTCCGTATTTCCTGATAACCCCCTGCAGAAATAGATAAACAGCAAAACTCGTGGAATTCTGTTAGATCAAACCCTAATTCTAGGTGTTGCTTGCATATAGGTCCTTTTCTTTATTTATTTGATGGTTATAATTGATACTTAAGAACCGTCAACACACGTCAGGTCGCCTCCTTCCTCAAGCCACCATCGGCTTCCTTCCAAAATCCTCCCGATCCGATTCCATCTCTCCAATCTTGAGGCCATCTCTCCATCGGCTTCCTTCCAAAATCTCTCCAAAATCCTTCCAAAATCTTTCCTTTCTTGAGGCCGCCTTCGGGCTATAAAAACGAGGTCGCCGCATCTCCCCGCTCCACATTCGGCCGCAAACCGCAGCTCCAACGCCCTGAGGTGGCCACGGCTGAAGCTCCGCCTCCACCGTCTGCCCCTCCGAGCCACACGCGCTCCTTGCTTCGTCTTCGGTCTCGGTTTTGCCCTAGGTGAGATCGCGTTGATGCACTCTACACGCTAGTGTTTTTCTTTCGCGAGGTAGTGCACCGTAGTGCGGGTTAGCCATCTCTGGCCATGGCGCCGCCGCGGGATGTCGCCGTCGGGGCTGTTGCCGGCCGGAGCGCCGCCGGATCTTCCCCCGATCCAATCTGGACCGTCCGATCTAAAAAGCCGGCTAATATTTCATGATACCGGTTCGGCCGGTAAATTTGCTAAAGAGCCCCTAGAAATTTTGAATATAGAACCCGCAGTCCAAAGCGTATTATCAGTTTACATTTTCTTTTCCGTAAAGCATATTTTGATCGCATAACTTCAGAAAATACGTTTTCACTTATTTACAGAATTGCCATTATGTTAAATTGTGCGTAGAATCTCCGTTTTAACTCCGATTTGACCCGTTCAAATTGCGTTAGGTTCGTATTTGCGAGCTCTACATGTTGATAGAACTGTACAGTAGGTTTGAGATAATTTATTTTCGAGTTTATATTAAAGTAATTATTTATCTATAGGAAATCTTAGAAAACTCATAACTTTTACGTTTTAAATCCAAATTTCGTGATCTTTACATCTATGTGATCGTAGTAACGTGTAGAAGAGTTTTACAAACTTTTTATACTATTAGTGATACTGTTGGTTAGGTTTTCTACCTTTAAGATTTGATGTTAGATTTAATCTATTATTTTACTAAAGAAAATCTCGTTTAATTCATAACTTATTTGTTTTAATTCCGAATTAGTCCGTTCAAATTGCAATGAATTTATAACAACATGAATTACGTACTAGTATTAATGTTTTATTTATCAAAATCTCTGGAATTTCATAGTTTAGATCTAACTTGATTAATAACTGTGCAACTAGATTTATAAATAAAATATTATTGATTTCTCCTTTAGTTTTCTAAATTTAAATGTAATTTAGCCTAAGTCACTTTTGAATATCTATAAAAAGTATTTTATCCTATATATATGATTTTATATAGTTAAAACAAACGAGACCTATAATTTTCTGTTTTATACAACAAAATCTTTCGGTTGTCGTTTCTTTCACCGTAGCTCCGATTAGCGTGTTTTTCACGCCTGTGTGTTCGTAGCAATGCGTAGAATATCTTTAAAACCTTTTCACTTGTTATTTCATATGTTTGGTGTACTATTCTAATTATTATTCATTGTCTGCTTCGTGTATGATTGCTCGATGTGTGTGTGGTGATTTATTGATCAAGTCCAGTCGGTGAGATTTACGTGGAGATTCAAGAAGCTATTAATTGAAGATTTGGATCAGAGAAGGATCTTGATTTAAGGCAAGTATAGCATGGGATCATCCTTGTTTCCTATTCACATTTAATATACTTAATTCATGTGTATGTGTCTACCTTGTTACCACTAAGGATATCCTAGTTTTTGTATCTTGTACCTTGACACCCATAGGACATTGCATTAGGTAGTATTTATGCTAGTGCTTAAGATAAATAACCATGATCTGTAACTTGACTAATGGTATATGCAATAAACGTTTAAAAGATGCTTTAAAGCAATATGGCTCAAGAGGGCTAGAGCATATTTGGTTGTTTTTATGGTGCTCTAGTTTCTCTCTATAAGGACTTATCTGTAAGCAAACATCCGGGACATACAGTACAACTGTGAGGGCTATATGGCTCTGGCTTTAGCTCAGTATGAGGACCTTTTCTAGCTTGTTAGAGGTTACCCTTGTGGCGCAAATGGGTTAAAGCAGACTGTGGATCCCTGCGTGGTGTATCACACGGACTGACTTCTGAAACCTAGCGGCCCTAACTTGTTAGACGAACCTTTGAAAGGCTTCAAAGTGTTTCCCTGCTTGCTCACCTTGGAAGTGTTTTGGGAGTCGCGATCCCGGGCATATGGGTAATCACGACTCACAGTGAAAGTGTACAACCTCTGTAGAGTGTAAAACTGCTATAACAGCCGTGCTCACGGTCACAAGTGGCCTTGGACCCTTACAGAATAAATGATGAACACTGATGATAATGATAACACTGATGATATTGATATTCACTAATGATTATTGTTTCTTGCTATACATTATTCTCGTTTACATGATCATGAGGTTATTTGGGCTTATGTTAAACTTGTTGCTACTCAATTGCTAAAAGATGACTCACTAAAAGCTATTGCAGTAAACCCGTGTCAAACCTTTTGAGCCTCATGAACCCCATGCTATATTTGCTGAGTTCGACATGGACTCACTCTTGCTATTTCCCCCACATCTCAGGAAGGGTACCAGACAGCTAGATTATAGAATTGTTAGGCTTGTGATCAACCAGTTAGTTTATTCTTGGAGTGAAGTCTACACCCGGTGTTCGGAGTTGTCTTTCTGCTGTGTTGTTCTCTAAGGTATATTTTATACTATTATGTTATGTATATTAAGCATTTGTCTCTTGATATTACACTTATCTGTGGCTATATGTGAGATTTGTCTTCTTTATTTCACATATAGTGTATGTCTGGTTTTGTCCTTAAAACCAGGTGTGACAGTAACCCTTGTTGAGATTCTTGTCATGCACCTATGATCAAGATTCACATACACCCACAAAAATAAAATGCTAACTCATATGCTGAGAGTTACGCAAAAACATACATTTTCCATCCACTAAATAAAAATACTCCATTCATATGGCATCAATATCTCTCTCAAAAGTTTTCATGTGCCAAAGAAAGTATTGGCTATGCTAAAAAAGAGAAAAAGAAAAAAAATCCTTGCCAAAGAGCATGAATAAATCCCGCTAAAATGATTAAGAAAAAAAGAGAAGAAAAAAGAAGAAAAAAGAGAGAAATATAGCCCATACTTTCAAATAAAAGGCAATCGTCAAAACAAATAAAAGGCAATCGTAAAAAAGAGAGAGTCATGATCAAAGGAGTACAAAAAATATTTTGAATTAGGAAAAATTTCAAAATTCCACGCACTGGCACAATCATTATCAAAGTGTATGATTTGCATCCCCTTGGATCCGGTTTTTGACTTAGCAATATTATGTGATGCAAGTATGCGTCTCTTTCATACCTACCCAAAACTCCAGAAGAAAGCTCTTAGAGATAGGATGAAAAGAAGGCAAATATAAAAAGCTTTCGGTGAGGACTATACACATTAATTGATCAAGTGAAGAGCAAAGCTAAATTTTTTATTTTCAAAATCAAACAAAACCCAAGTTTCTGAGCAAAGTGTAGTAAGGGAATTTGAATCCAAACTGTTCCATTATTCAATTACCCAAGATAATGTGGTACACACTTAAAAGGTTCACAAGTGCTGGTGAAGCTTGGAATAACTTGTATATAGATTATACAATTTTCATTCCTGCGTATGAAATGGTTGCTTACAAAGCACATGCCCCACCCTATGTCTTTCTCCTCGCCCATAGCTTTTGTTCATCATCGCCTCTCCTTGCTCCCTAGTGCTGAACTGCATGACTGCTCCTACTAAGTGGGGTGCAAGTCGTCACTCACCGTCGATAAGCTAGTACCCTGCACTGGTACGCCTCATCGGCTAGGGCCCGCACAGATACACCGGTGACTAGGCTGGTACTCATCACCAGCGTGGCCACTGCAGCTCAATCCCGCAAGATCCAAAGGCAATGGTAATGCTTTCGCACTGTCCTCCATCTTTCTTGGATTTCCCCCTCTTCACACATCTGAGTATGAAGCAAGCTTCCATCTGTTTACTAAGGAGCTCACGATCCAATCTCCACAGGTGCTCCTTCTCTGATTCAGTTGACTGCGCCACTGCTTCCATCACCGGACCCGCTCCGCCAAATCCTAGTCAAGAACTCAAGATGGAGGAGGAGGCTCCCAACAAGAGGAAAGAAGTGGCCGTCCTCATAGACCATGTCTTTGTCCTCATCCTCCAATGCCTCACCACCCGCTCCTTGTGCAGCTGCAAGTGTGTGTCGCTCCAGGAACCACCTCGTCCCTGAATCCAAGTACCGTAAGGAGCTGCACCAGATCATCACTGGATTCTTCTATCACAGCTGGAAAGGCAAACACAACTTCACCAGCATCAACGGCGAATACCCCTCCTTGACCTTCTTGCCCTTCCCCATTGTTGGCGGTCTTTACTGATCAAATCCAATCGATAATTAAGTTACAAAAGGAGGAGAAATTGGCAAACTTAATCACATATACATTTACTATTAACCAAGTTCCACATGTATATGGAGAATATTATTTTGCATGTCACAAACACAAATACATGGAAGATTTCACCGATACGTGCTTTCCAACATCGATTTTCACAAAAGAATAAGGGAGATGCCCACCAGATCAATTCAAAATTAACAAAGCACCCAGGGGCACTGATCCATGTCTAGCCCAAGGCCTACCACGCAAAGGCACTAGCGAGGCGGCTCGATCATGGACCAGCTACTCCCTAGGGGCGGGCGCCCCCTCCTAGCACACCTCAGCCAAACCTTCCTCTAGTGGTGGCATGGCTTCATTCTGAGGTGTTGCATCCTGTGCCTCCACGCCAAAGATAGATGGAAGCACCGCGATAGCTCTTGTATAAATAGAGGGTACCCTCTCTCTTAATACACACTCATCTTGAACTTTGCCTCCCTCCCTTCTCTAGTTTGTAGCTTTACTTTCTTAGTAGTTCTAGAGCAAGGCAAAGTAACTTTGGAGAGCTTGGCTCCTTGGAAGAAGAGACCTTTGGGTATGAATAGAATTATGAGTTCTTCCAAAGCTATACTCTCATACTATATTTATAGTCATACTTATGGACTAGAGTATGGTTTTTATGTTATGACCATGATATATGAACTAGTGCAGAGTTTATATGTCATGAGAATAGCACACTTAACTTTATGCTTAACCAATCATATAACTTATATAATCGGAATTAGAGTAAAGTTGAGGTGGTGGTTCATCATGCCGTTAGGGGTGCCCAAGTTCTTTACCTGTCGATCCATACAGTCGAGGACCCAGGGGAATTTGGGTAGTTTTTGTATATGCAAGCGTGGTGCTTAGGTATGGAGAGACAAGTGAATGTATGAGGTTGCTAGCAGACCAGTACTCGGTGGCCTTCCGACCTACTTCACACTTAGCTCTAATACTAATTATGTAACTTGTATGATTATTAACTAATCTTTGTATGACTATACTAGACCAATGCCTGCTCGACTTAGGATTATTCTTTTATCCTTTCTCTTTATTTTATCCTTTGAGGTATGCCAAGTGTGTGTCCACTATCTTAAATATCACAGTCATTACCCCTGTTATAAATATTGGTGTACTTGCAACCACTATTAATTCAAGTTCATATCCATACTAGACTCTTAATCAAATGACTTCCTTTGGGAAAATATAAATAATGATACCCTGAATACTTTTGGGTGAAATGCTACAATAATAGCTTCATGCGCTTGTGGATAAATATCTAAAGATTATTAAGGAACTATCAAGGCTATTTCTTAGTGGCATTGCTAATCATTAGTGATGACGTTAAGAAATGCCAACAAGCATTTCTGGTATAGTTGTTGGGGATACAAACCAGTAGCTATGCTAAGAAATGTCAGCAGGCATTTCTGGCGCTGTTGCCGGGGAAGACATTTTGATTAAATAATCTAGTTGGACATGTTTGTGATAATATGCATGTGAGGTAGCCATTGTTTATGTAGGCTAACTTTGCTTGTTTTCTCATGCTGTGGTTGAAAACAGGGATAGTGTATGCCCGGTTACGACCTGCCGAACAACTACATTGAAAATCCAGAGGCACTCTTAAGGAAGAAACGTTCTCGTGCCGCTTCTTCCTCTGCCACTCCTCCGATAGTCGAACCAGTGACCCTCTCACCATCTACTACTCGAAACATGGCCAAGACACTCTGTGACTACTCCACCCTCGCCATTGCCAACGTGCCTGTTGGGCCCGCTATCAATGTTGGGGAGGGGAACTTCGAGCTTCATACCTGCCTCATCACGATGGTGTAGGAAAATTAATTCCATGGTTTGCCTAGCGAGGATGCAAACACGCATCTCCAACACTTCCTCGAACTGTGCAACATGATCATCATCAAGGATATCACACCTAAGAGCATCAGGCTCCACTTGTTTCCCTTTTCCCTCTCGGGGAAGGTGAAACAGTGGTTCTACAAATAAAAGGAAGCTATCAAGTTGTGGGACAAATGTTCCACGATGTTCCTCACCAAATTCTTTCCCATGGGCAAAACCAATGTCCTGAGGGGATGAATTTTCAACTTCTAGCAAAGCTCCATGGAAACCATTCCCGAGGCGTGGGAGAGGCTGCAGGACTACATCCAAGCATGCCCACACCAGAGGATTGAAAACTAGTTAGTGCTCTAGAATTTTTATGATGGGTTAATACCTATGTCTAGGGGCCATATTGTCACACCCAAAATTTTCTATTTTGGGTTGTGCATGAAAAATACTAAATAAGATAAATGATTTCAATATTTGAATAAATTTATTAGATAAGTTAAGTTGTTGCTAATTAAATATAGAAAATTGTGGTTTTAAACTTTTTTTTTCATATTAAATTATTAATGTGGTGTCTGTGTGATGCTTGTCTTTGGTGTTGGTGAGTGCTATTATTTTCAAAATACCATAGGACGACGTTTACTTCTCATCGGAAAACTCTTTGGTATTTTCTGGATCCAAAATTCCAATTTCCGTGAGCTTAATCTTTTTCCTTGATCTCTTCATCCATCTTTTCATAAGCTCCAAATACTTTATTTGGGTTCCTCATGTTCCATAATGTCTCTAGAAAATTCCCTCGAATTTTCGGAGCTTTCGGAGTATTTTTCGCGGCTTAAATAATAATTCTGGACTTTTCTAGAATTATTTTATCCACGAAATTAATTAATTCCGAAAATAATAAATATCTCATTTTCCACCAAAGCTTGTGTGCAATAATCCTAAATGTCCATTCATTTATTTACTAATGGGCTTTAATAATTAATTAGGCCTATTAGTAAAGATGGAGGGTGCAACGTCAATTAGCACCATATCGCTAGTTGATATGAAGGTGGAGAGTCTTCCTCCCTATATATATGTCCGGCCTGCCTGCTAGCCCTGTTTTCCGCCGCTGTTGTTGCCGCCGCCGCTGTTGTTGCCGCCGCCGCTGTTGTTGTCGCCGCCGCCGCTATTGCCGCCGCCGCCGCTGTTGCCGCCGCCGCTGTCGCCGCCCGCCGCCGCTGTTGCCGTTCGCCGCCGCTGTTGTTGTCCGCCGCCGCTGAGCTCGTATCGCGAGCCGCCGCTCGTAGCTCCCTCCACCTCTCGCCGAAGTTCTGCATCTACAGCTTGCGTTCCGGCGAACTTCCGGCGAAGGTTCGGCGAGCTTTTCCGGCCACATTTCTCATCTCCGGTGAATTCCGCTTCCACCCTGAGGTTCGTCTTGTCGTCCTCTACACCGGCACACCATTCTTATTGTGAATCCATGTACGTTTGGCCGTGTCCCTTTCTTCCTCTCTCTTTTCCGGTTGGTATTTTCTTTGTGTGTCGTGTCACACCCGGTTTTCTAAAGAACAAAACCAGGCTAATCATATGTGTGCCCAGGAAGTCCACACATATGTCAGAATGAAAAAGTATCAGAAACAATGTTATTATATAACGTATACATAGCTATATTAACACTTACATCAGAGTATCGTGGAACGGTGACTAAACTTCAGGCTCCATTCTTCTCAGGGACAGCTGACTGGGGTAACATATGCCTAGCACTTCTACTAGTCTTCTGGAAACTCCCATACACATTTGTCCTTCCGAGTAGCATCTTACTACACACTGGAGTGTGGGGGAAATAGCAAGAGTGAGTCCATGTCGAACTCAACAAGTATATCATGGGGTTCATGAGGCTCAAAAAGGCTAGACACTGTTTGACTGCGTTTAGCTTTTAATCATCATATAATTAGCAATTGAGTAGCATCAAGGTAATCCAATCCCATTAATGAATCAATGATCAATTGTAATAAGGATAATGAATAGCATTAACATGAGCACAATAATAGTCAACAATAATTAAGCATAATATAATAATAGTGATCAACTATTCTGTAAGAATCCCCAAGGCCGCTCGTATCCGTGAGCACGGCTAGTATACCAGTTTTTAACTCTGCGCAGAGGTGTACACTTTCACTGTGAGTCATGATTTCCAAATGCATGGGTTTGCAAGGCCCAAAACATCGAAAACCATATAAAGCCATTCAAAAGTTCGTCTAACAAGTTAGGGCCATTAGATTCACTCGGCAGGCAGATGTAGAACCCCCCTTCCCAGTGGCACAACAACCGCAGCCTATACACACTAGGCCAGGGGCTCGCACTACACCCAACGTGGCAAGCCATTCTTACGCCATTTAAGGTAACCACTAACAAGCTAGAAAAGGTCTCTTGAACAACTAAAGCCAGAGCCATATAGCCCTCACAGTTGTACTGTCAATCCCGGTTAATGCTTACAGATAAGTCCTTATGGAGAGTAACTAGAGCAACAAACAAACAACACAGTGCTCTAGTCCCCTTGTAGCAGGAATTAAATCATCTTAATGGTTGATTGCACCATTCATTAGTCAAATTACAAGATCAATGTTCATAAATCAAGCACTAGCCAAGCTACCCAAATGCATAATCCCATAGGTGACAAGGAATCAAGGTATCAATCGCTAAGTTAAAATCTCTAAGGTTGCCAAGGTAAGCACATGCATATGTATGATAATTCAATGAATAGGTAACAAGGATAGTCCTGTGTTATACTTGCCTTGATCAAGTTCTCCGATAGATACTGCTGGTCCGGCTCAAAATAATACTCCTAATCGTCATAGTACTGCTCACCGTCTAAATTCGATCACCAAGCATCAACATACAAACATTCCGAGCAAACATACACGAAGCAAACAAAAGATACAATTAGAACAGTACACCAACAGTAGAAAAACATTTAGGAAAGCTTACAAAACTATTCTACACGTTACTACGATCACACAGACGTAAAGATCACAAAAATCGGACTTAAAACGTGAAAGTTATGAATTTTCTAAGATTTCCTATAGATAAATAATTACTTTAATATAAACTCGAAAATTAAATTTTCTAAACCTACTGTACAGCTACACTAACATGTAGAGCTCGCAAATACGAACCTAACGCAACTTGAACGGGTCAAATCGGAGTTAAAACATGGAAGATATGGCCTAAACAAAATTGTATGTATATATGTATTTCTATTGTATTTCGGGATTTGTTTTGCTAAAGAAAAATGGCAATAAAGTGTGGGTGATATCGGGATGATGTCATCATGCTAACAAGAGTTCAATGGCCATGATTTGCATCTAATAAACAATTTATAAATAAAAACGCATTAATGTGAATATTAATCGAGTTAACATTTTAAGAAAGTGCCGACGCATGAACCTATGTTATTTTAAATTTAAAGGAGCATGTCATAAACATTAATTATTCTAATCAAATATTTATAATTTATATAACCTGACACATATACAAGCACTAACCGAACCATCTCATGTTTTATATTTAAACTAAACAAATTATAATCAAGAACCATCTACTATTAATCGAGTTAAACCTAAATTGCTTTTTAATTAATTAAATAGAGCACTTGCTAACTAAACATTAATCAAATTAATTATATTCATAAACGTGGAACATGAAAAACAGTGTTGCTAACATGTCGCTTACATCACCACGGTCAAAAGCAACAAAAACAAAATTATAAACCTATGTCACTTTGAATTAAAAACTATTAAATTAATACTAATCAAATTGTATTTTAAATCAATAAATTCATAATTATAAGACATGACAAACATTAGCACACTGTGTAGAGCGCGACGACACGAATCTGAGCTAAAACGATAAAACAGTGGAGATCAAAAGATCAATGGCGAACTAGTACGGTACCTCGTTTTCTTCCTTGCAATCCTGTACAGCTAGCCAGGGAGGAAATCGGGGTGCTGCTGCTGCTACAAATCACAGAGGGGACCGGGGAAATCGGCCAAGGCTCAGAGCGGGCAGTGATGGAATCGTGCGAAGGTTCTTAAGTGCTTTTACTACTGATGCATTGATACAGGTCTTCCAACCATATAGCCGATCAACTTTGTTCAAGGCAACAATAAACCTCACATTGCGGTGTTTCAAAAGATCAAGGGACTCCATGGTCTGCTTCTCAAGCCCACGCGTAATATCAACAACCACTACAGCAATGTCACACAGACTTGATCCCCTCGAGTGCATGTTACTGAATGACTGGTGCCCGGGGTGTCAATTACAAGCAAGCCAGGAACTTTGATGGTAACCTCAGCTTTAAGGAAGGTCCTCTCGCTGATATTCTCAACAGGTAAGTAGGTGACACCAATCTGCTGCGTGATTCGTCCAGCCTCCCCACCCTGCACATTGCTTTGCCGAATAAATTCAAGCAGCTTTGTCTTTCCAGCATCCACATGCCCAAGGATGCAACATATGGGTGCACGAAGCTCCATGTCAACCCCATTGCCTTGACCTTCATCCTCAAGGATAGAGACCAAATCTTCCCCAATATCTTCCGATAAACTGATTGGGTTAGAAATTGGAGTAACAGAGGTCACCTGCTTTTCCTCTGCTTGGTCCTCTTCCAGATCAGTTTCAATTTCAGATTGGACATTGACACGATGCTTGGGCACCGATTTAGACTTCCTTGATTCATACACGGGCCTCCTTTGCGTGCCACCACACCCATCACTGCCGTGGCACTAGCGCTCGGAGATGGTGACGAGGCAGCAGACCTCGCAGGACCGAGCTCGGCGAGATCGCGATCATGCGCGGCAACGGCGGCGGCTAGGGCTGATACAGCGGCGGCGGCGACAACAGCGGCGGCGGCGACAACAGCGGCGGAAAACAGGGCTAGCAGGCAGGCCGGACATATATATAGGGAGGAAGACTCTCCACCTTCACGTCAACTAGCGATATGGTGCTAATTGACGTTGCACCCTCCATCTTTACTAATAGGCCTAATTAATTATTAAAGCCCATTAGTAAATAAATGAATGGACATTTAGGATTATTGCACACAAGCTTTGGTGGAAAATGAGATATTTATTATTTTCGGAATTAATTAATTTCGTGGATAAAATAATTCTAGAAAAGTCCAGAATTATTATTTAAGCCGCGAAAAATACTCCGAAAACTCCGAAAATTAGAGGGAATTTTCTAGAGACATTATGGAACATGAGGAACCCAAATAAAGTATTTGGAGCTTATGAAAAGATGGATGAAGAGATCAAGGAAAAAGATTAAGCTCACGGAAATTAGAATTTTGAATCTAGAAAATACCAAAAAATTTTCCGATGAGAAGTAAACGTCGTCCTATGGTATTTTGAAAATAATAGCACTCACCAACACCAAAGACAAGCATCACACAGACACCACATTAATAATTTAATATGAAAAAGTTTAAAATCACAATTTTCTATATTCAAATTAGCAACAACTTAACTTATCTAATAAATTTATTCGAATATTGAAATCATTTATTTTATTTAGTATTTTTCATGCACAACCCAAAATAGAAAATTTTGGGTGTGACAAATCTACCCCACTTAACAGGAATCTCGTCCCGAGATTCGGAGAGACTAAGGAGAAAGATAAAGTTGATCTACAAGTCTTCACTTTTCCTTCATCAACTCCTATCTAATGATGATGCCACAAACTCAAAACCAACTTGGTAAAGGTGTCCTTTAGACCCTTATGATCCTTGTAGATGGTTCCAACATGTTACCCACCCTGAGAAGAGATACCTAAGCTCGATAGTGACTTTGCAACCATGTAGATAGCTGATGCTTCCAGATGACGCAACAGGACATATAAACCTCCATCTTGTATCGTCTTTAGTTCGACAAACCCCCTTAAGAAGAGATTAATTGGAGAACACCAATTGTTAGATTGCATGTTTCTGAGTGATAACTACTATCATGTCCTTCTATCATCTCAAAGAGACTCATGAGCATATCCAAGATCGAGTAACATGCACTTCCTCGCGAGCAGAAAAATGACAGTGTAGAAATACAGTTATAACTCGAGTTCTAAAAATCCAATGATGTTGTAGCTTATACCGTTGGAAAGCTTATCAAATTTACTACAACTTTCTTATAGAACACTTCTCCAGATTCTGCAATTAAAGCAGTCGAAAACTGTGCACAACAGAAACTATTCCAGGTTGCAGACAGCACAGATGCGTCGCCTTGTGATTTTCATAACTCCCAAACCATAATAGCTATCAGGGTGGTTCTTACGGTCAGAGAAAGATATTCAAGTCTACTATTGTCCAAAATTTATCCATGATTTTTGGGCATCCAAAAATAGAGATATAAGCTAAAGAAGACAGACTGTTCTAAAAAGACAGGATAAGGTAGGAACAAGATTCAGAGAGACTAGAGAGATCGATGACACTAATCTTCAAGTCTTCATGCTTCTTTGATTTGCGTTGATGAGATATAAGACATAGGTCAAGGATAGCCAAAAGATGACAAGAAAGATAAGGTTTGATCTTCAGTTCTTCGTACCTCGTCGCTTGAGATTGTTGATGGTAGCGGACACTACCCCACTTAACAAAGATTTTGTTCCACCTAGCAATGTCATTGAAGGCAACACTTTCTTTAAGGCTTGCTGCTAATGATAAGTCCTTCACTTAAAACTTACTAAACATACTTGATATGGTGGTGATGTCATCTAAGTTTCCATGAAACTAACTATAGACTTTCAACATCTCCTTCCTATGTCGTCCATGCTAACTTGTATAGAGTATGTTGAATTGAATGTGGATCTCCCAACTGATGATAGCTTGAAGTGAAGATCAGTCCTGACGAATACCCGATCTTCTTGTAGATGATCCAACAAAGCACTGATCTCAAGCAAACAACACTAGCACATGAGTAGACTCCCAATCATAGTGATAACCACTTCTTCCAAGTGAAGCACTAGGACATACGAAACCTTCATCTTGCAACACTCACAACTTTGCTACCCCTTAAGAAAAAGAAACTAGGGGACACCAAAGTAACTTGCATCTCCTTTTATACTAAATAACCATAATCATCTCTAATGTAAGATTCCAAGGCAAATCAATGAGATTCAAAGATATCCAATGATATATTCACTCATACAAGATAAGGAAGTAATGCAGAAAATTTCTGGGCGAATTCCAATTTTAACAGTTCAGTAAATCTGACATAACTCGAGCTACAAAGATCCAAATGAAGTGATCTTTACATGGTTGGAAAGCTTATGAAATTATCTACAACTTTTATTCACAACACTTTTCCAGAGTCTGTCCATAAGTTAGTCAAAAACTGAACTTAACCGAAACTATTTCAGGATTCCAGACTGCGCAGTGACCCCAACTTGGAACAGGTATATCTCTTAGCTCATAATAGATAATAAGGTAAGTCCAGTGGGTTTGGAAAGATACAGAAGTCTAGTTATTCCCAGTAAAATTTTATAAATTTCTCATGTCCATATCTTGAGATATAACAGAAACATTGCAGACTGCTATAGAAATCAGCATGCAGAGTATTACGTAAAACCTACCCCACTTAACATGGTTCGAGCTACTCCTCAAGACTTATACCTTTCGAGCCACCTTTGAAACACGAGAACAAGGCAACATACAAGCAACACATCAAGCAAAACAAGCACACATCACATCATCGGTCCTACACATGCTTCTTCAACAATGGTGGTCATCCTAAATGGCAAATTATAGATGATGAAAGGCTATCGAGCTTTAGAACAAGATGAGATCAGATAACTTTTAGTAAAAAAAACTACATAAAACAAAATCCAAGGGAGTAAGAAATAATAGCTCAAAGGAAGCTATATCAAGGAGGGGATACAACAGGACAAGAAAGAAGAAATAGTCAAAATCAATAAATCAAGGGATGACAAAATAGTTTTATAGTAAAATAAGTTTTAGAATACGTCCAGTGCTACTTGGCATACGTCCTACAGTCAACACCGCTCTGATACCACTCTGTCACACCCGGTTTTCTAAAGAACAAATCCAGGCTAATCATATGTGTGCCCAGGAAGTCCACACATATGTCAGAATGAAAAAGTATCAGAAACAATGTTATTATATAACGTATACATAGCTATATTAACACTTACATCAGAGTATCGCGGAACGGTGACTAAACTTCAGGCTCCATTCTTCTCAGGGACGGCTGACTGGGGTAACATATGCCTAGCACTTCTACTAGTCTTCTGGAAACTCCCATACACATTTGTCCTTCCGAGTAGCATCTTACTACACACTGGAGTGTGGGGGAAATAGCAAGAGTGAGTCCATGTCGAACTCAACAAGTATATCATGGGGTTCATGAGGCTCAAAAAGGCTAGACACTGTTTGACTGCGTTTAGCTTTTAATCATCATATAATTAGCAATTGAGTAGCATCAAGGTAATCCAATCCCATTAATGAATCAATGATCAATTGTAATAAGGATAATGAATAGCATTAACATGAGCACAATAATAGTCAACAATAATTAAGCATAATATAATAATAGTGATCAACTATTCTGTAAGAATCCCCAAGGCCGCTCGTATCCGTGAGCACGGCTAGTATACCAGTTTTTAACTCTGCGCAGAGGTGTACACTTTCACTGTGAGTCATGATTTCCAAATGCATGGGTTTGCAAGGCCCAAAACATCGAAAACCATATAAAGCCATTCAAAAGTTCGTCTAACAAGTTAGGGCCATTAGATTCACTCGGCAGGCAGATGTAGAACCCCCTTCCCAGTGGCACAACAACAGCAGCCTATACACACTAGGCCAGGGGCTCGCACTACACCCAACGTGGCAAGCCATTCTTACGCCATTTAAGGTAACCACTAACAAGCTAGAAAAGGTCTCTTGAACAACTAAAGCCAGAGCCATATAGCCCTCACAGTTGTACTGTCAATCCCGGTTAATGCTTACAGATAAGTCCTTATGGAGAGTAACTAGAGCAACAAACAAACAACACAGTGCTCTAGTCCCCTTGTAGCAGGAATTAAATCATCTTAATGGTTGATTGCACCATTCATTAGTCAAATTACAAGATCAATGTTCATAAATCAAGCACTAGCCAAGCTACCCAAATGCATAATCCCATAGGTGACAAGGAATCAAGGTATCAATTGCTAAGTTAAAATCTCTAAGGTTGCCAAGGTAAGCACATGCATATGTATGATAATTCAATGAATAGGTAACAAGGATAGTCCTGTGTTATACTTGCCTTGATCAAGTTCTCCGATAGATACTGCTGGTCCGGCTCAAAATAATACTCCTAATCGTCATAGTACTGCTCACCGTCTAAATTCGATCACCAAGCATCAACATACAAACATTTCGAGCAAACATACACGAAGCAAACAAAAGATACAATTAGAACAGTACACCAACAGTAGAAAAACATTTAGGAAAGCTTACAAAACTATTCTACACGTTACTACGATCACACAGACGTAAAGATCACAAAAATCGGACTTAAAACGTGAAAGTTATGAATTTTCTAAGATTTCCTATAGATAAATAATTACTTTAATATAAACTCGAAAATTAAATTTTCTAAACCTACTGTACAGCTACACTAACATGTAGAGCTCGCAAATACGAACCTAACGCAACTTGAACGGGTCAAATCGGAGTTAAAACATGGAAGATATGGCCTAAACAAAATTGTATGTATATATGTATTTCTATTGTATTTCGGGATTTGTTTTGCTAAAGAAAAACGGCAATAAAGTGTGGGTGATATCGGGATGATGTCATCATGCTAACAAGAGTTCAATGGCCATGATTTGCATCTAATAAACAATTTATAAATAAAAACGCATTAATGTGAATATTAATCGAGTTAACATTTTAAGAAAGTGCCGACGCATGAACCTATGTTATTTTAAATTTAAAGGAGCATGTCATAAACATTAATTATTCTAATCAAATATTTATAATTTATATAACCTGACACATATACAAGCACTAACCGAACCATCTCATGTTTTATATTTAAACTAAACAAATTATAATCAAGAACCATCTACTATTAATCGAGTTAAACCTAAATTGCTTTTTAATTAATTAAATAGAGCACTTGCTAACTAAACATTAATCAAATTAATTATATTCATAAACGTGGAACATGAAAAACAGTGTTGCTAACATGTCGCTTACATCACCACGGTCAAAAGCAACAAAAACAAAATTATAAACCTATGTCACTTTGAATTAAAAACTATTAAATTAATACTAATCAAATTGTATTTTAAATCAATAAATTCATAATTATAAGACATGACAAACATTAGCACACTGTGTAGAGCGCGACGACACGAATCTGAGCTAAAACGATAAAACAGTGGAGATCAAAAGATCAATGGCGAACTAGTACGGTACCTCGTTTTCTTCCTTGCAATCCTGTACAGCTAGCCAGGGAGGAAATCGGGGTGCTGCTGCTGCTACAAATCACAGAGGGGACCGGGGAAATCGGCCAAGGCTCAGAGCGGGCAGTGATGGAATCGTGCGAAGGTTCTTAAGTGCTTTTACTACTGATGCATTGATACAGGTCTTCCAACCATATAGCCGATCAACTTTGTTCAAGGCAACAATAAACCTCACATTGCGGTGTTTCAAAAGATCAAGGGACTCCATGGTCTGCTTCTCAAGCCCACGCGTAATATCAACAACCACTACAGCAATGTCACACAGACTTGATCCCCTCGAGTGCATGTTACTGAATGACTGGTGCCCAGGGTGTCAATTACAAGCAAGCCAGGAACTTTGATGGTAACCTCAGCTTTAAGGAAGGTCCTCTCGCTGATATTCTCAACAGGTAAGTAGGTGACACCAATCTGCTGCGTGATTCGTCCAGCCTCCCCACCCTGCACATTGCTTTGCCGAATAAATTCAAGCAGCTTTGTCTTTCCAGCATCCACATGCCCAAGGATGCAACATATGGGTGCACGAAGCTCCATGTCAACCCCATTGCCTTGACCTTCATCCTCAAGGATAGAGACCAAATCTTCCCCAATATCTTCCGATAAACTGATTGGGTTAGAAATTGGAGTAACAGAGGTCACCTGCTTTTCCTCTGCTTGGTCCTCTTCCAGATCAGTTTCAATTTCAGATTGGACATTGACACGATGCTTGGGCACCGATTTAGACTTCCTTGATTCATACACGGGCCTCCTTTGCGTGCCACCACACCCATCACTGCCGTGGCACTAGCGCTCGGAGATGGTGACGAGGCAGCAGACCTCGCAGGACCGAGCTCGGCGAGATCGCGATCGTGCGCGGCAACGGCGGCGGCTAGGGCTGATACAGCGGCGGCGGCGACAACAGCGGCGGCGGCGACAACAGCGGCGGCGGCGACAACAGCGGCGGAAAACAGGGCTAGCAGGCAGGCCGGACATATATATAGGGAGGAAGACTCTCCACCTTCACGTCAACTAGCGATATGGTGCTAATTGACGTTGCACCCTCCATCTTTACTAATAGGCCTAATTAATTATTAAAGCCCATTAGTAAATAAATGAATGGACATTTAGGATTATTGCACACAAGCTTTGGTGGAAAATGAGATATTTATTATTTTCGGAATTAATTAATTTCGTGGATAAAATAATTCTAGAAAAGTCCAGAATTATTATTTAAGCCGCGAAAAATACTCCGAAAACTCCGAAAATTCGAGGGAATTTTCTAGAGACATTATGGAACATGAGGAACCCAAATAAAGTATTTGGAGCTTATGAAAAGATGGATGAAGAGATCAAGGAAAAAGATTAAGCTCACGGAAATTAGAATTTTGAATCTAGAAAATACCAAAAAATTTTCCGATGAGAAGTAAACGTCGTCCTATGGTATTTTGAAAATAATAGCACTCACCAACACCAAAGACAAGCATCACACAGACACCACATTAATAATTTAATATGAAAAAGTTTAAAATCACAATTTTCTATATTCAAATTAGCAACAACTTAACTTATCTAATAAATTTATTCGAATATTGAAATTATTTATTTTATTTAGTATTTTTCATGCACAACCCAAAATAGAAAATTTTGGGTGTGACATGTCGCGGTCATCCCGGACCCGCGTCGTCCCTGCCTGGCGCCGCCGCCCTGGCCTCATCCCACAGCTGCACCTCGCGCTCTGCTGTTGCGCACGCAAGGGCGTAGCGCGCTGCTGCCGCCAGTCGCTCAGGCAAGTGCCCAGCAAGCCTGTGCGTGGGCCTGCGTCGCACCCTTGCCGCGTCGAATTGCTTGCTGGAGTTTTGTCTGCCATGCTCCAGCGAACCATCTTGATCGTGGATCAAAGAGGCAGAAGACGATGCAGCTGGCCACGTGAAGACTAGCAAGCCGTAATTCAACCTGCTGTTGACGACGTGGAACAGCAAACAGCTGCTACTGCTATGATCCATGGTTCGGCAAACATATCCCTTCCTTTTCAATCTTAACCACCGTGCCTTTTGAAATAACTCCTACAAATTCTATAACTAATCTATATGTTATTTTTCTGACCATCCTAAATGTCGTACTACATCTATGATATATTTTAAATATTTGTTTTGTTCTCTTTAAAATTAGTTTGTTCTCGTTGCACTAGTCTTATGTCATGATCTGCGTATTAATATCCACAATGTCACGTCTATGTCATTCATGCATCATAAATCATCATTCTCTATTTATTCCTCAACAAAAAAAATTGTATCTTTCAGATACATCGCGAAGCTGCTCAGGCTGCCATTTAGTCGCTGTAGTTACATAGGTTCATGTCCATCATATCTTAATTGCTTTAGCCCAGCTTCATATTTCTTTCTACGTCGTGTCTGAAATTATGTAGTCTACTGTATGGCAACGACGTTTAACATGCTTCATGTTTTCTAAATTTTTAGTTTAAATATTAGTTTGGACTAATCTCTGTTCACGCTGCTTTCCAAATTAAAAATGACATAGAGATTAACAATCGTCTTTTTATGCGCCATGGTTAACTTGATTAATAGCAACATAAACATGTTTATAAATTATAATTTGCTTAGTTTAACAACACGTCATATGCAATTCGATTAGATGCTCGCACATGTCAATTTGCATTTGTAAGTTAAAGTTATTGGTATATATAATGTTGGACTATTTGTAATAAATAAAATATAATTAGTTATAACCCCGTCTTTTCAAACCAAAATATATAACTTCTCTAATCTAAATTACTTACCTCACATGATTTTGTTTGATTAAAATAAATCAAGCATGTAGGCTTCTCTTTTATAATATATGAACTTCCTGTAGACGTTTCTTTCTAACGGTAGTTTCGTTTTTGGTGTCTCTTGCATTCTCGTGACCGTAGCATCTGGCTCTCTTTTAGTGCATTATTTTATCTTGTATGGTGTATTGTTCATAGTTGTCCCTATTTGTTTGCTTGTATGTGTGCTCGACTTGCTTGATGCTTGATTGCTACGAGTAGAACAAGAACCGTTTATGAGCGTTGGAGATCAGAAGCTGCAGAACGGAAGATGAAGTTTGAGGATTTTCTAAGCAAGTTGCTTTGGGTATAAAGCAAGTTTTAAGGCAAGTATAACATGGGACTATCCTTGTTGTCCTATTCATTGAAATTATCATACATATGCATGTGTCCTCCTTGACAACCATAGAGATTATAACTTAGCTTTTGATATCTTGATTCCTTGTCAACCTTGGGTATGCATTTGGGTAGTTACTGCTAGCGCTTAATTATGAACAATGATCTTGTAATTTGACTAATGGATTATGCAATCAACCAATTAAGATGATTTTATTACTGTTGAAAGGGGGCTAGAGCATGTGGGTTATTTTGATGCTCTAGTTACTCTCCATAAGGACTTACCTGTAAGTGATAACCGGGATTGACAGTACAGCTGTGAGGGCTATATGGCTCTGGCTCTAGTTGTTCAAGAGACCTTTTCTAGCTTGTTAGTGGTTACCTTAAATGGCGTAAGAATGGCTTGCCACGTTGGGTGTAGGGTGAGCCCCTGTCCTTAGTGTGTATAGGCTGCGGTTGTTGTGCCACTGGGAAGGAGGGTTCTACATCTGCCTGCCGAGTGAATCTAATGGCCCTAACTTGTTAGACGAACTTTTGAATGGCTTTATATGGTTTTCGATGTTTTGGGCCTTGCAAACCCATGCATTTGGAAATCATGACTCACAGTGAAAGTGTACACCTCTGCGCAGAGTTAAAAACTGGTATACTAGCCGTGCTCACGGATACGAGCGGCCTTGGGGATTCTTACAGAATATTTGATCACCATTATTATATCATGCTTAATTATTGTTGATTATTATTATGCTCATGTTAATGCTATTCATTATCCTTATTACAATTGATCATTGATTCATTAATGGGATTGGATTACCTTGATGCTACTCAATTGCTAATTATATGATGATTAAAAGCTAAACGCAGTCAAATAATGTCTAGCCTTTTTGAGCCTCATGAACCCTGTGTTATACTTGTTGAGTTCGACATGGACTCACTCTTGCTATTTCCCCCACACTCCAGTGTGTAGTAAGATACTACTCGAAAGAAGGACAAAGGTGTAGTAGAGTTTCCAGAAGACTAGTAGAAGTGCTAGGCATATGTTACCCCCAGTCAGCCGTCCCTGAGAAGAATGGAGCCTGAAGTTTAGTCACCATTCCGCGATACTCTGATGTAAGTGTTAATATAGCTATGTATACGTTATATAATAACATTGTTTCTGATACTTTTTCATTCTGGCATATGTGTGGACTTCCTGGGCACACATATGATTAGCCTGGTTTTGTTCTTTAGAAAACCGGGTGTGACACATATCGACGCTGCTGCTAGAGGTGCTTTCCTTTCCCTCACCATTGATGGAGCTACAACTCTTATCGGTAAAATGGTGGCAAATCAAAGCTAGGGGAAGGAGAGGAAAACAAAAAAAGGAATGCATACTGTGAAGGAGATGGACATGCTTTTAGCAAAATAGATTTATTAATGAAAAGATTAGAGGAACGGGCCCAAGACAAAGATGCCATGATGGGCACTGTCCAGGCCATGGACTCACACATGACGTGTGAGGTCGTTGGAAATATTGGTCATTCGAGGAATGATTCCTTGAAACCCACGAAGAAGTAGCCTTCATCAACAACGGGTTTTGCCAACCAGGTAATAACAGGTGGAATAACCAGCCCTACCCACAAGGTAATTCGAACTACAATTCCAACTGTAATTCGAATCAACCTTCCTTGAAAGACTTGGTACTAGGCCAAGTTAAAATTAATGAAAATATTACAAAGAAATTAATGTCAAATGATAAAATGCTCAAAAATATAAATTCTCAAATCAAAGGTTTATCCTCCGCACTGAAGAATCAATTAAGTTTTAATAAAATGATAGAAACACAATTAGCTCAAACAGCTACTGCAATTCATGTTGATAGTAATGGAAAAATTCCTACTCAACCTGAAAAGTCTCATGAAAAATGTAAAAGCAGTGACCACGAGGTGTGGTAAGACCACTCATGATCCACCAAACCCTAACCAGTCTACAGGAATGGCAAAAGAGCGCTAGGAGGCCAAACCTTCAACAAAAGAAAAAGAAAAAGAACAAGAAGAGGTGACGACACCAAAGGACTTCATCGACACCAGCTACCTGCCATTTCCTACAAGGAACCGCAAGCAGGCATGGATGAGCAATTCACTCGTTTTGTTGAGATGATCAAGAAGATACATGTAAGCGTCCCATTGATGGACGTCTTGCATGTTCCTTCCTACACCAAGTACATCAAGGACATCATCAACAACAAGCAACCACTACCATCCGTGAAGATCATCAAGCTAATAGAGGAGTGTAGCACTACTATACTTGACTTTCCTAAAAAGAAGAAGGATCCTGGGTGCCCACAATCTCATGTTCCATCAGGATCCAATATTTCGACCAAGCCTTGTGTGACCTTGGGGCTAGCGTAGGCATTATGCCCAAGGTCATCTACAATAAGCTACTCCACATGCCATTGACGCCAACACCGATGATGCTCCAGTTGGCTGATTCAATGGCCCGCTACCTAGCTGATGAGGTTGTTGTCCCGATCTTCACGACGTAGGATCTTGATCTTGATAACTAGCTGATAACAGCTGATAACTTGCTGCAAGCAGCGATAACTAGTGCAACCTGATGACACGCACAAGGAGCCAACCACCGTCTCTATACGGCAGCCTGAACCAAGGATTCGCCCAACCACACTCTCAAAGAAACCAACCTACGCAACCTGGAATCAATGGACCAGGAGCACAGATTGGGTGCCGATGACGCGGCCGCTTCTGTAATCTCCACGAAGGAAAACACAAGAGCAAAGGGGTAGAGATCTCTCTCTAGTTTTTGTTAGCACACAGCTGAACAAAGTGGTCTGTATTCAGATTATCAAAAGTCCCCTTTTCTTTACAAGCATAGGAGTATTTATACAAGGAACAACCCTCCCGTATAGGTGTGATCACGAGATGGAAAATAAAAAGACTAGAATGTGAAAAGGCTTCCACGAAATGAGTTTCTAGGAGTCCACGCGGCTATCAGTTTCCAAAGCAGTCTCCACTAAAAGTGTCATAACTCCCTAGTGGGAAGTCCAAATGACGATCCGTTTCTTGAGTATGAAACTAGACTCAACAAGCTTTCCATCCATATATGCCATGCACCATGTAACATCGTAGACTGGTACAGTTTTGCACGGGAACTTGAACAACATGCATGCTGTTGACCACCTGACAAGTCCTCACTAAATCTAGTCAGACGCTATGGGGAAAATTCCAATCTGATCGGGGCTTATTGCATTGGAAAATAGACTTGATAAGTTTTCCAAAATGTCCTCATGGACCTTCATAGCGTTTGTGAATCAAGAGTTATGGTCGATTCTTTCTGCTGGTTCCGTCGCGCTGGACTGGCCCAAGCTGGTGGTCGGTGGTCTGGTCTGAGCTGGTGGTCGGATTCTTCCTCCTCTTCATGTATTTTCCTAAGTACAACCAAAGTAGCACTCTTAGGTAGTATAACATTCTCACAAGTGTTAGAATTAAGATCAATTAGGAACGAATTCACCTGCTCTTGTAGTTTCTTAGCATGACTTCTTGTAAGTGGTCCTGGATTTGTGATATTCATGTTGGATGGTGAATGATTGTCACTCGAGGAAGCACGTATGGCTGAGATGTCCTCATCATCCTCCCCCTCTTGAAAAGGAGTCGTCCTCGACTCTGATTCTTCTAGTCCGAAGAATGGTGTCAAGTCAGCAACATTGAAGGATTTGCTAACACCATAATCTTCAGGGAGATCAATCTTGTAAGCATTATCATTGATCTTGGACAACACTTTGAATGGACCATCTCCTCGTGGCATCAACTTGGATTTGCGCTTCTCTGGAAAGCGGTCTTTGCGAAGGTGTATTCAAACTAAATCTCCAGGTTCAAATGTCACCTTCTTGCGATGCTTGTTCGCCCATTCAGCATAGTACTTGGACCTTTTCTCAATTGTTTCTTTGGTCTTCTCATGAATCTTCTTGACATAAGACGCACGCTTGGAGGCTCATGTTAGCTCTTTCCTGCAATGGCAAAGGCAACAAATCGATCAGAGCAAGTGGTTTGAAACCATATACTACTTCAAAAGGACACATATTAGTTGTAGAGTGTACTGCCCTGTTGTAAGCGAATTCCACATGTGGCAAGCACTCCTCCCATTCCTTCAAGTTCTTCTTGATCAAGGCTCGCAGCAACATAGAAAGTGTTCTATTCACGACTTCAGTTTGCCCATCCGTTTGAGGATGGCAAGTGGTAGAAAACAACAACCTTGTACCGAGTTTTGCCCATAACGTCTTCCAAAAGTAGCTCAAAAACTTAGTGTCACGATCTAAAACAATCGTCTTGGGCATGCCATGCGACCTCACAATTTCCCTGAAAAATAGATTGTGCTCATTTTATCATAACTCTTTTCTGGACAGACCTGCACTAAGACTACCATGCCATGAGAAATAGATATGATTTGGGTTTAATTCTTGTTTTGCTATGTTCTTAAATATAGAGTGCGCCGATCCGCAATTTATTGAGACATTGGTCTGCATTTATCTTTGTTGTCCCTGCATGCTTATTAGACACATCTAATGCAAGAAAGGTTGCACCTACACCAAATATGTAAATAATTAGTTAAGGACTTAATTCTATTTCACCATTCCCAGTTAGTAACTCAGTTAGATGTCATGCACTCTTGCATCAACTGCTGAAAGTTTATCAAATGTGACCTTCCTCGTAGAACTAGGAAATGTAGGAAATATATTTATCATATGTGCTGAAAACTGTAGCTTGTGCAGTTCTAATTGGGTGAATTATTCCATGTAGTAAATTCCTATTTCTGTGATACTTGATAATACCAAAGTTGTAGAAAGTTTAGAGATGTTTGTCGTTGTGAAAGTTCATGATTTTAGCCCTGGAGAATTGGGAGTTATGAATTTTAGATGTAGCCTGTTAGGTTTTGACCTTGCTCTGCACAGCAGTGGACCCTTTTGATTTTCGACCTTGATAACTGCAGAATCTGATTTTACAAATAACTAGAAAGATGTAGAGAATTTCATGGGCTTTCCGTATTGTTAAAGAATATAATTTTTCATTGTCTAGAACTTTTGTTATGATTTTTCTAAGCAACCGTACTGCTGCTGCCTTAACAATTAAGATACTTTGACAGCAAAATGGTTGTACGTATAGTATTTCTTAATTTTTAGTTCTACTTTTGCTTAATTAAATTGACAGCACTCCTTTCATAGTTTTGATTAATTCTTCTTTTGCTTAATTACAACCATGTTCTATCTGAATCTCTTTATATTTTGTGCATGATGTAGTAAATCTAATATTTTTCTAATATCCCAATTTTATTCTTTTGGTCAGTAGGTGGACAAGGTTTGAGTGGGATGCTCCTGATCAAACGAGGACATAGCCGAGCTGATGACATGTTGCTGCTAGGAAAATCTCGAGGGGCTGCATAGATGCTAGGAAGTCTTGTACTGCTGCAAGTTTTAAAAAGTTATGAAATAATGAGTGAACTGTCCACTCGTTTATGATTTTAGCTACTATTTCAATGCTTTATCAACTTATTGAATCATTGATTATAATTAATATATGTGAGTGCAATTGCTTTTGTTATGATTTCTTGTTTTTTTGCAATTATGATTTATTAAACCACAAATCAAATGCTACTAGTGTTGCAATACAAACTATGCCAACGAGCTACTATGCGTGGCAATATGATATATGACAACGAACTCACTTGCGTGGCAATATGATATATGGCAACAAATGGAATTGCGTGGCAAATGGTACTATTGCCACAACATGACAACCGTGGCAATAACATGATCTCTCGCAACAAATAAAATTACGTGGCAAATGATACTATTGCCATGGCACAACGATCGTGGCAATAACGTATGATCTCTCGCAACGAATAAGATTATGTGGCAAATGGTGTACTTGCAACGACGTTGTTCGTGGCAAATGTCTTTATTGCTACGTTATTGATCGTTGCATGTACCACCTCTTGCTACGAAGACGTGCGTGGCAAGTGCTTATATTGCCACTACCGTGAACGTTGCGACAACGTCCTATTGCCATGCTTGGCAACGAACACGTATGGTTGCAGGAAACCCCAACAGTTGCAACGTCAAACTAGCAACGGTTGCAATACCTTATTGCAACGTGACTTTTTGCAACCATTGGCAACGAACATGATTTGGTTGCAACATCTACCTTTTGCAACCAAATTGGGCCTATTGCAACGTTTTTTCGTCGTTGCGCAAAGGTTAGAAGTTAGTAGTGATCGCTTTTATGACATGGTATAAAATGTGCCATTTTAGAGAACCGATCAACAACAACAAAAATTGAATCTCTCCCCCTCTTTGTCCTTGGTAAACCTAAAACAAAATCCATGCTAATGTCCTCCCAAGGAGCACTAGGAACAGGCAAGGGAGTATATAAACCATGGGGGTTCAGTTTTGACTTAGCTTTGTGGCAAGTGATGCATCTTTGCACAAATCTTTCGACATCCCTTCTCATCTTCGGCCAATAAAAATGGTCAGCCAACATGTCATATGTCTTTTTCCATCCAAAATGACCCATCAATCCACCTGCATGTGTTTCCTGTAACAACAAGAGTCTAACAGAGCAATTGGAAACACACAATTTGTTAGCTCTAAACAAGAATCCATCATGTACATGATATTTTTCCCAAGCTTTACCTATTGTACATTTTGCATAAGGTTCTGAAAAGTCATGATCAGCAGAGTATAATTCTTTTATGTGTTCAAGTCCTGGCACTTTAACATCGAGTTGATTTAACAAAACATTTTTACGAGATAAAGCATCAGCGATAATGTTTTCCTTACCTTTCTTATATTTCACAACATATGGAAAAGTTTCAATGAATTCAACCCATTTAGCATGTCTACGGTTCAGTTTTGATTGTCCTTTTAAATATTTAAGGTCTCATGGTCTGAATGAATAACAAATTCTTTTGGCCATAAGTAATGTTGCCAAGTCTCAAGTGCTCTTACCAAAGCATACAACTCTTTGTCATACACCGAATAGTTCAGTTGTGATCCTCCCAACTTCTCACTGAAGTAGGCCACAAGCTGTCCAATTTGCATGAGAACTCCTCTAATTCCAATCCCACTTGCGTCAGATTCAACCTCAAAGGTTTTTGTGAAATCTGGCAACACAAGCAAGGGGGCTTCGGACAATCTTTTCTTCAATTCTTGGAAAGCTTTCTCTTGTGGCTCACCCCATTGGAAGGCAACACCTTTCTTCGTTAACTCATTCAATGGAGCAGCTATTGTGCTAAAATCTCTCACAAATCTCCTGTAAAAACCAGCAAGTCTATGAAAACTTCTCACCTGGCTTACATTTTTAGGAGTTGGCCAATCCTTGATTGTTTTCACCTTTGATTCATCAACTTCAATTCCTGAACCTGAAACAACAAAACCAAGAAACACAACCTGATCTGTACAAAATGTGCACTTCTCTAGGTTAGCAAATAATTTTTCTTTCATGAGCACGTCTAACACTTGCTGAATATGATCAACATGTTCTTCCAATGTCTTGCTGTAAATTAGGATATCATCAAAGTAAAACAACAACAAATTTTCCAATGAATGCTCGCAAGACATGGTTCATCAATCTCATGAATGTACTAGGTGCATTAGTCAAAACCAAAAGGCATAACTAACCATTCGTACAACCCAAACTTTGTTTTTAAATGCAGTTTTCCATTCATCTCCAATTTTCATTCTAATTTGATGGTAACCACTTCTCAAATCAATTTTAGAAAATATCATAGATCCACTCAATTCATAAAGCATATCATCTAGCCTAGGAATAGGATGACGATAACGAACAGTGATGTTATTGATGGCTCTGCAATCTACACACATCCTCCATGAACCATCTTTCTTCAGCACCAAAATCACAGGGACAGCACAAGGACTTAAACTTTCACGCACATAACCTTTATCTAAAAGTGCTTGTACTTGCCTTTGAATTTCCTTGGTTTCTTCGGGGTTGGTGCGGTATGCTGGACGGTTTGGGAGTGCAGCTCCAGGGATGAAATCAATTTGATGTTCAATGCCACGCAAAGGAGGAAGTCCAGCAGGTGTTTCTTCTAGAAAAACATCTTCATATTCCTGCAAAACACGTGCAACAACGCTAGGGACAGAAGTTAAGCTGAAAGCAATGTGTCCTTGCACACAAGTATGATTAATACTTGATCTGGGTTTCTCCTCACATCTCTCATTTCAGATTTGGTGGCTATCATCACTAAGTTGTCTCCCTCTCTTTTTTTTGTTATCTCTCATGTTTGGCTTGTGGCTCTCACTCTCCGATTTATGGAAGGCACTCAAATTCTTTTTCTCTCCTTTTCCACTCTCATTCCTCACAATAGAGCTCTTTTGCAAGTGCTCAGCTAGGATTTGCTGTGGTGTCATGGGTTTAAGTATCAACTCCTTTCCCTTCCACTTGATGGTGTATTCATTGGTCCGACCACAATGCAGAGATGACCGATCATATTGTCATGGTCTTCCCAATAGCATATGACACACTGTCATGGGTGCCACATCACATTCCACAGTGTCAACATATTCACCAATCTTGAAAGGGACTTTCACTCTTTGTGCAATCTTAATGGAACCCAAATTATTTAACCATTGGACATGATAGGGATGAGGATGTTTCAACAGCTTTAGACCAAGCTTGTCAACCATTTCTTTACTAGCAAGATTGTGGCAACTTCCACCATCAATGATTACCTTGCACACCTTGTCTTCAACCTTGGCTCTAGTTTGGAAAAGATTGTGCCGCTGTCCATTTTCAGCTTCACTCATTTGCACACTCAAAATTTGAGTTACAACAAGAGCAGCATCAGCTTCAAATGCACATACTTCCTTTTCAGGATTATCTTCTCCTTCAATATCTTCATGTTCTTCATCACTAGCAGATTCATATTCTCTTTGGTCATTCACAATGATGGTTCTATTATTGGGACACTCCCGTATAACATGACCACGACCTCCACACTTGAAGCATTGAATTCCACTACTCTTGGTTGAAGAACCCACTGAAGTAGGTGATGAGATTGCTGATTTGTTCTTCTCATTTGGAGCAGCCAGCTCCTTCCCACTAGAAGCGCCAAAATTATTTGATCTTGTACCATCACTTGAGTTGGAAGTTGTACCTTTGCTTGCACTACCTCTTGGTGTGAATTTGCTACCACTTGGCGTACTTCTTGTGCTGAAAGATACTCCTCTGTTGGACTTCATGTCCTGCTGAAATTGGCGCTCATCCTTGCTAGCTTGATGTACCAATTCAATGAGATTACGGTACTGCTGAAATTTAACAATGTGCTGAATATTGCGATGCAGCCCTGACATAAAGCGTGTAATAGATTGCTCTTCATCTTCATATACATTGGCTCGAATCATTGCCTTCTCCATCTCTTTATAATACTCATCAACATTAAGGCTTCCTTGCTTCAGATTCTGCAGCTTGTCAAATAAATCACGACGGTAATGTTTGGGAACAAACCTTGCCCTCATTTCTCTTTTCATTTCAGCCCATGAACGGACTGCACCTTGCCCAGCTTCTTCTCTGTCATTGAGCATTTGTTCCCACCAGATTAGAGCATATCCATCAAACTAAAGAGCAGCCATGGCCATCTTCTTTGATGGTAACCGGGTGTGACAGAGTGGTATCAGAGCGGTGTTGACTGTAGGACGTATGCCAAGCAGCACTGGACGTATTCTAAAACTCATTTTACTATAAAACTATTTTGTCATCCTTTGACTCATTGATTTTGACTATTTCCTCTTCCTTGTCCTGTTGTATCCCATCCATGATAGCTTCCTTTGAGCTAATATTTCTTACTCTCTTGGAATTTGTTTTACGTTGCTTTTACTAAAAGTTTTCTGATCTTACCTGGTTCAAAGATTCGATGGCATTTCATCATCCATACTTTTCCCTTAGGATGACCACCATTGCTGATGAAGCACGTGTAGTACCGATGATGTAATGTGTGCTTGTTTTGATTGATGTGTTGCTTGTGTGTTGTCCTTGTTCTCGTGTTTTGAAAATGGCTCGGAAGGTATAAGTCTTGAGGAGTAGCTCAATCCATGTTAAGTGGGGTAGGTTTTACGTAATACTCCGCATGCTGATTTCTATAGCAGTCTGCAATGTTTCTGTTATATCTCATGATATGGACAGGAGAAATTTATAAAATTTTACTGGGAATAACTAGACTTCTGTATCTTTCCAAACCCACTGGACTTACCTTATTATCTATTATGAGCTAAGAGATATACCTGTTCCAAGTTGGGGTCACTGCACAGTCTGGAATCCTGAAACAGTTTCGGTTAAGTTCAGTTTTTGACTAACTTATTTACAGAATCTGGGAAAGTGTTGTTAATAAAAGTCGTAGATAATTTCGTAAGCTTTCCAACCATATAAAGATCACTTCATTTGGATCTTTGTAGCTCGAGTTATGTCATATTTACTGAACTGTTAAAATTGGAATTCGCCCAGAAATTTTCTGCATTACTTCCTTATCTTGTATAAGTGAATATATCATTGGATATCTTTGAATCTCATTGATTTGCCTTGGAATCTTACATTAGAGATGACTATGGTTATGTAGTATAAAAGGAGATGCAAGTTACTTTGGTGTCCCCTAGTTTCTTTTTCTTAAGGGGGTAGCAAAGTTGTGAGTGTTGCAAGATGAAGGTTTCGTATGTCCTAGTGCTTCACTTGGAAGAAGTGGTTATCTCTATGATTGGAAGTCTACTCAAGTGCTACTGTTGTTTGCTTGGGATCAGTGCTTTGTTGGATTGTCTACAAGAAGCTCGGGTATTCGTCAGGACTAGTCATCACTTCAGGCTATCATCAGTTGGGAGTTCAACATTTAATTCAACATACTCTATACAAGTTAGCATGGACAACATAGGAAGGAGATGTTGGAAGTCTATAGTTAGTTTCATGAAAACTTAGATGACATCACCCCCATATCAAGTATGTTTAGTAAGTTTTAAGTGAAGGACTTATCATTAGCAGCAAGCCTTAAAGAGAGTGTTGCCTTCAATGACATTACCAGGTAGAACAAAATCTTTGTTAAGTGGGGTAGTGTCCGTTACCATCATCAATCTCAAGCGACGAGGTACCAAGAACTGAAGATCAAACCTTATCTTTCTTGTCATCTTTTGGCTATCCTTGATCTATGTCTTACATCTCATCACCACAAAGCAAAGAAGCATGAAGACTTGAAGATTAGTGTTATCTATCTCTCTAATCTCTCTGAATCTCATTTTTATTTTATCCTGTCTTTTTAGAGCAGTCTGTCTTCCATAGCTTATATCTCTATTTTTGGATGCTCAAAAATCATGGATAAATTATGGACAATAGTATACTTCAATATATTTCTCTGACCGTAAGAACCACCCTGATAGCTATTATAGTTTGGGAGTTATGAAAATCACAAGGCGACGCATCTGTGCTGTCAGCAACCTAGAATAGTTTCTGTTGTGCACAGTTTTCGACTACCTTAACTGCAGAATCTGGAGAAGTGTTCTATAAGAAAGTTGTAGTAAATTTGATAAGCTTTCCAACGGTATAAGCTACAATATCATCGGATTCACAGAACTCGAGTTATAACTGAATTTCTGCACTGCTGTTTTTCTTCTCGCGAGGAAGAGCAGGATTACTTGTTCTTGCATATGCTCATGAATTTCTTTGGGATGTCAGAAGGACATGATGATAGTTATCACTCAGAAACAAATGCAATCTATCCATTGGTGTTCTCCAATTGATCTCTTCTTAAGGGGGTTCCCAAACTAAAGACGATACAAGATGGAGGATTTATACATTCTATTTCGTTATCTGGAAGCATCAGCTATCTACATGATTGCAAAGTCACTATCAAGCGCCGGTATCTTTTCTTAGGGTTGGTAACCTGTTGGAACCATCTACAAGAATCGTAAGGGTCTAAAGGAGATATTTACAAAGTTGGTTATGAGCTTGTGGCATCATCATTGGATAAGAGTTGATCAGAGAAGAGTGAAGATTTGCAAAATCAACTTTATCTTTCTCCCTAGTCTCTCCGAATCTCGGGACGAGATTCCTGTTAAGTGGGGTAGATTTGTCACACCCAAAATTTTCTATTTTGGGTTGTGCATGAAAAATACTAAATAAGATAAATGATTTCAATATTTGAATAAATTTATTAGATAAGTTAAGTTGTTGCTAATTAAATATAGAAAATTGTGGTTTTAAACTTTTTTTTTCATATTAAATTATTAATGTGGTGTCTGTGTGATGCTTGTCTTTGGTGTTGGTGAGTGCTATTATTTTCAAAATACCATAGGACGACGTTTACTTCTCATCGGAAAACTCTTTGGTATTTTCTGGATCCAAAATTCCAATTTCCGTGAGCTTAATCTTTTTCCTTGATCTCTTCATCCATCTTTTCATAAGCTCCAAATACTTTATTTGGGTTCCTCATGTTCCATAATGTCTCTAGAAAATTCCCTCGAATTTTCGGAGCTTTCGGAGTATTTTTCGCGACTTAAATAATAATTCTGGACTTTTCTAGAATTATTTTATCCACGAAATTAATTAATTCCGAAAATAATAAATATCTCATTTTCCACCAAAGCTTGTGTGCAATAATCCTAAATGTCCATTCATTTATTTACTAATGGGCTTTAATAATTAATTAGGCCTATTAGTAAAGATGGAGGGTGCAACGTCAATTAGCACCATATCGCTAGTTGACGTGAAGGTGGAGAGTCTTCCTCCCTATATATATGTTTGGCCTACCTGCTAGCCCTGTTTTCCGCCGCTGTTGTTGCCGCCGCCGCTGTTGTTGTCGCCGCCGCCGCTGTTGCCGCCGCCGCCGCTGTCGCCACCCGCCGCCGCTGTTGCCGTTCGCCGCCGCTGTTATTGTCCGCCGCCGCTGAGCTCATATCGCGAGCCATCGCTCGTAGCTCCCTCCACCTCTCGCCGAAGTTCTGCATCTACAGCTTGCGTTCCGGCGAACTTCCGGCGAAGGTTCGGCGAGCTTTTCCGGCCACGTTTCTCATCTCCGGTGAATTCCGCTTCCACCCTGAGGTTCGTCTTGTCGTCCTCTACACCGGCACACCATTCTTATTGCGAATCCATGTCCGTTTGGCCGTGTCCCTTTCTTCCTCTCTCTTTTCCGGCGAGATCACCATGGAAGCTCCTCTGTTTTGCAGCAGGTTGGTATTTTCTTTGTGTGTCGCGGTCATCCCGGACCCGCATCGTCCCTGCCTGGCGCCGCCGCCCTGGCCTCATCCCACAGCTGCACCTCGCGCTCTGCTGTTGCACATGCAAGGGCGTAGGGCGCTGCTGCCGCCGGTCGCTCAGGCAAGTGCCCAGCAAGCCTGTGCGTGGGCCTGCGTCGCACCCTTGCCGCGTCGAATTTCTTGCTGGAGTTTTGTCTGCCATGCTCCAGCGAACCATCTTGATCGTGGATCAAAGAGGCAGAAGACGATGCATCTGGCCACGTGAAGACTAGCAAGCCGTAATTCAACCTGCTGTTGACGACGTGGAACAGCAAACAGCTGCTACTGCTATGATCCATGGTTCGGCAAACATATCCCTTCCTTTTCAATCTTAACCACCGTGCCTTTTGAAATAACTCCTACAAATTCTATAACTAATCTATATGTTATTTTTCTAACCATCCTAAATGTCGTACTACATCTATGATATATTTTAAATATTTGTTTTGTTCTCTTTAAAATTAGTTTGTTCTCGTTGCACTAGTCTTATGTCATGATCTGCGTATTAATATCCACAATGTCACGTCTATGTCATTCATGCATCATAAATCATCATTCTCTATTTATTCCTCAACCAAAAAAATTGTATCTTTCAGATACATCGCGAAGCTGCTCAGGCTGCCATTTAGTCGCTGTAGTTACATAGGTTCATGTCCATCATATCTTAATTGCTTTAGCCCAGCTTCATATTTCTTTCTACGTCGTGTCTGAAATTATGTAGTCTACTGTATGGCAACGACGTTTAACATGCTTCATGTTTTCTAAATTTTTAGTTTAAATATTAGTTTGGACTAATCTCTGTTCACACTGCTTTCCAAATTAAAAACGACATAGAGATTAACAATCGTCTTTTTATGCGCCATGGTTAACTTGATTAATAGCAACATAAACATGTTTATAAATTATAATTTGCTTAGTTTAACAACACGTCATATGCAATTCGATTAGATGCTCGCACATGTCAATTTGCATTTGTAAGTTAAAGTTATTGGTATATATAATGTTGGACTATTTGTAATAAATAAAATATAATTAGTTATAACCCCGTCTTTTCAAACCAAAATATATAACTTCTCTAATCTAAATTACTTACCTCACATGATTTTGTTTGATTAAAATAAATCAAGCATGTAGGCTTCTCTTTTATAATATATGAACTTCCTGTAGACGTTTCTTTCTAACGGTAGTTTCGTTTTTGGTGTCTCTTGCATTCTCGTGACCGTAGCATCTGGCTCTCTTTTAGTGCATTATTTTATCTTGTATGGTGTATTGTTCATAGTTGTCCCTATTTGTTTGCTTGTATGTGTGCTCGACTTGCTTGATGCTTGATTGCTACGAGTAGAACAAGAACCGTTTATGAGCGTTGGAGATCAGAAGCTGCAGAACGGAAGATGAAGTTTGAGGATTTTCTAAGCAAGTTGCTTTGGGTATAAAGCAAGTTTTAAGGCAAGTATAACATGGGACTATCCTTGTTGTCCTATTCATTGAAATTATCATACATATGCATGTGTCCTCCTTGACAACCATAGAGATTATAACTTAGCTTTTGATATCTTGATTCCTTGTCAACCTTGGGTATGCATTTGGGTAGTTACTGCTAGCGCTTAATTATGAACAATGATCTTGTAATTTGACTAATGGATTATGCAATCAACCAATTAAGATGATTTTATTACTGTTGAAAGGGGGCTAGAGCATGTGGGTTATTTTGATGCTCTAGTTACTCTCCATAAGGACTTACCTGTAAGTGATAACCGGGATTGACAGTACAGCTGTGAGGGCTATATGGCTCTGGCTCTAGTTGTTCAAGAGACCTTTTCTAGCTTGTTAGTGGTTACCTTAAATGGCGTAAGAATGGCTTGCCACGTTGGGTGTAGGGTGAGACCCTGTCCTTAGTGTGTATAGGCTGCGGTTGTTGTGCTACTGGGAAGGAGGGTTCTACATCTGCCTGCCGAGTGAATCTAATGGCCCTAACTTGTTAGACGAACTTTTGAATGGCTTTATATGGTTTTCGATGTTTTGGGCCTTGCAAACCCATGCATTTGGAAATCATGACTCACAGTGAAAGTGTACACCTCTGCGCAGAGTTAAAAACTGGTATACTAGCCGTGCTCACGGATACGAGCGGCCTTGGGGATTCTTACAGAATATTTGATCACCATTATTATATCATGCTTAATTATTGTTGATTATTATTATGCTCATGTTAATGCTATTCATTATCCTTATTACAATTGATCATTGATTCATTAATGGGATTGGATTACCTTGATGCTACTCAATTGCTAATTATATGATGATTAAAAGCTAAACGCAGTCAAATAATGTCTAGCCTTTTTGAGCCTCATGAACCCTGTGTTATACTTGTTGAGTTCGACAAGGACTCACTCTTGCTATTTCCCCCACACTCCAGTGTGTAGTAAGATACTACTCGAAAGAAGGACAAAGGTGTAGTAGAGTTTCCAGAAGACTAGTAGAAGTGCTAGGCATATGTTACCCCCAGTCAGCCGTCCCTGAGAAGAATGGAGCCTGAAGTTTAGTCACCATTCCGCGATACTCTGATGTAAGTGTTAATATAGCTATGTATACGTTATATAATAACATTGTTTCTGATACTTTTTCATTCTGGCATATGTGTGGACTTCCTGGGCACACATATGATTAGCCTGGTTTTGTTCTTTAGAAAACTGGGTGTGACACATATCGACGCTGCTGCTAGAGGTGCTTTCCTTTCCCTCACCATTGATGGAGCTACAAGAGCAAAGGGGTAGAGATCTCTCTCTAGTTTTTGTTAGCACACAGCTGAACAAAGTGGTCTGTATTCAGATTATCAAAAGTCCCCTTTTCTTTACAAGCATAGGAGTATTTATACAAGGAACAACCCTCCCGTATAGGTGTGATCACGAGATGGAAAATAAAAAGACTAGAATGTGAAAAGGCTTCCACGAAATGAGTTTCTAGGAGTCCACGCGGCTATCAGTTTCCAAAGTAGTCTCCACTAAAAGTGTCATAACTCCCTAGTGGGAAGTCCAAATGATGATCCGTTTCTTGAGTGTGAAACTAGACTCAACAAGCTTTCCATCCATATATGCCATGCACCATGTAACATCGTAGACTGGTACAGTTTTGCACGGGAACTTGAACAACATGCATGCTGTTGACCACCTGACCAGTCCTCACTAAATCTAGTCAGACGCTATGGGGAAAATTTCAATCTGATCGGGGCTTATTGCATTGGAAAATAGACTTGATAAGTTTTCCAAAATGTCCTCATGGACCTTCATAGCGTTTGTGAATCAAGAGTTATGGTCGATTCTTTCTGCTGGTTCCGTCGCGCTGGACTGGCCCAAGCTGGTGGTCGGCGGTCTGGTCTGAGCTGGTGGTCGGATTCTTCCTCCTCTTCATGTATTTTCCTAAGTACAACCAAAGTAGCACTCTTAGGTAGTATAACATTCTCACAAGTGTTAGAATTAAGATCAATTAGGAACGAATTCACCTGCTCTTGTAGTTTCTTAGCACGACTTCTTGTAAGTGGTCCTGGATTTGTGATATTCATGTTGGATGGTGAATGATTGTCACTCGAGGAAGCACGTATGGCTGAGATGTCCTCATCATCCTCCCCCTCTTGAAAAGGAGTCGTCCTCGACTCTGATTCTTCTAGTCCGAAGAATGGTGTCAAGTCAGCAACATTGAAGGATTTGCTAACACCATAATCTTCAGGGAGATCAATCTTGTAAGCATTATCATTGATCTTGGACAACACTTTGAATGGACCATCTCCTCGTGGCATCAACTTGGATTTGTGCTTCTCTGGAAAGCGGTCTTTGCGAAGGTGTATTCAAACTAAATCTCCAGGTTCAAATGTCACCTTCTTGCGATGCTTGTTCGCCCATTCAGCATAGTACTTGGACCTTTTCTCAATTGTTTCTTTGGTCTTCTCATGAATCTTCTTGACATAAGACGCACGCTTGGAGGCTTCCATGTTAGCTCTTTCCTGCAATGGCAAAGGCAACAAATCAATCAGAGCAAGTGGTTTGAAACCATATACTACTTCAAAAGGACACATATTAGTTGTAGAGTGTACTGCCCTGTTGTAAGCGAATTCCACATGTGGCAAGCACTCCTCCCATTCCTTCAAGTTCTTCTTGATCAAGGCTCGCAGCAACATAGAAAGTGTTCTATTCACGACTTCAGTTTGCCCATCCGTTTGAGGATGGCAAGTGGTAGAAAACAACAACCTTGTACCGAGTTTTGCCCATAACGTCTTCCAAAAGTAGCTCAAAAACTTAGTGTCACGATCTAAAACAATCGTCTTGGGCATGCCATGCGACCTCACAATTTCCCTGAAAAATAGAGGGGCTATGTGGGAAGCATCATCGCTTTTATGACATGGTATAAAATGTGCCATTTTAGAGAACCGATCAACAACAACAAAAATTGAATCTCTCCCCCTCTTTGTCCTTGGTAAACCTAAAACAAAATCCATGCTAATGTCCTCCCAAGGAGCACTAGGAATAGGCAAGGGAGTATATAAACCATGGGGGTTCAGTTTTGACTTAGCTTTGTGGCAAGTGATGCATCTTTGCACAAATCTTTCGACATCCCTTCTCATCTTCGGCCAATAAAAATGGTCAGCCAACATGTCATATGTCTTTTTCCATCCAAAATGACCCATCAATCCACCTGCATGTGTTTCCTGTAACAACAAGAGTCTAACAGAGCAATTGGAAACACACAATTTGTTAGCTCTAAACAAGAATCCATCATGTACATGATATTTTTCCCAAGCTTTACCTATTGTACATTTAGCATAAGGTTCTGAAAAGTCATGATCAGCAGAGTATAATTCTTTTATGTGTTCAAGTCCTGGCACTTTAACATCGAGTTGATTTAACAAAACATTTTTACGAGATAAAGCATCAGCGACAATGTTTTCCTTACCTTTCTTATATTTCACAACATATGGAAAAGTTTCAACGAATTCAACCCATTTAGCATGTCTACGGTTCAGTTTTGATTGTCCTTTTAAATATTTAAGGCCTCATGGTCTGAATGAATAACAAATTCTTTTGGCCATAAGTAATGTTGCCAAGTCTCAAGTGCTCTTACCAAAGCATACAACTCTTTGTCATACACCGAATAGTTCAGTTGTGATCCTCCCAACTTCTCACTGAAGTAGGCCACAAGCTGTCCAATTTGCATGAGAACTCCTCTAATTCCAATCCCACTTGCGTCACATTCAACCTCAAAGGTTTTTGTGAAATCTGGCAACACAAGCAAGGGGGCTTCGGACAATCTTTTCTTCAATTCTTGGAAAGCTTTCTCTTGTGGCTCACCCCATTGGAAGGCAATACCTTTCTTCGTTAACTCATTCAATGGAGCAGCTATTGTGCTAAAATCTCTCACAAATCTCCTGTAAAAACCAGCAAGTCTATGAAAACTTCTCACCTGGCTTACATTTTTAGGAGTTGGCCAATCCTTGATTGTTTTCACCTTTGATTCATCAACTTCAATTCCTGAACCTGAAACAACAAAACCAAGAAACATAACCTGATCTGTACAAAATGTGCACTTCTCTAGGTTAGCAAATAATTTTTCTTTCATGAGCACGTCTAACACTTGCTGAATATGATCAACATGTTCTTCCAATGTCTTGCTGTAAATTAGGATATCATCAAAGTAAAACAACAACAAATTTTCCAATGAATGCTCGCAAGACATGGTTCATCAATCTCATGAATGTACTAGGTGCATTAGTCAAAACCAAAAGGCATAACTAACCATTCGTACAACCCAAACTTTGTTTTAAATGCAGTTTTCCATTCATCTCCAATTTTCATTCTAATTTGATGGTAACCACTTCTCAAATCAATTTTAGAAAATATCATAGATCCACTCAATTCATAAAGCATATCATCTAGCCTAGGAATAGGATGACGATAACGAACAGTGATGTTATTGATGGCTCTGCAATCTACACACATCCTCCATGAACCATCTTTCTTCAGCACCAAAATCACAGGGACAGCACAAGGACTTAAACTTTCACGCACATAACCTTTATCTAAAAGTGCTTGTACTTGCCTTTGAATTTCCTTGGTTTCTTCGGGGTTGGTGCGGTATGCTGGACGGTTTGGGAGTGCAGCTCCAGGGATGAAATCAATTTGATGTTCAATGCCACGCAAAGGAGAAAGTCCAGCAGGTGTTTCTTCTGGAAAAACATCTTCATATTCCTACAAAACACGTGCAACAACACTAGGGACACAAGTTAAGCTGAAAGCAATGTGTCCTTGCACACAAGTATGATTAATACTTGATCTGGGTTTCTCCTCACATCTCTCATTTCAGATTTGGTGGCTATCATCACTAAGTTGTCTCCCTCTCTTTTTTTGTTATCTCTCATGTTTGGCTTGTGGCTCTCACTCTCCGATTTGTGGAAGGCACTCAAATTCTTTTTCTCTCCTTTTCCACTCTCATTCCTCACAATAGAGCTCTTTTGCAAGTGCTCAGCTAGGATTTGCTGTGGTGTCATGGGTTTAAGTATCAACTCCTTTCCCTTCCACTTGATGGTGTATTCATTGGTCCGACCACAATGCAGAGATGACCGATCATATTGTCATGGTCTTCCCAATAGCATATGACACACTGTCATGGGTGCCACATCACATTCCACAGTGTCAACATATTCACCAATCTTGAAAGGAACTTTCACTCTTTGTGCAATCTTAATAGAACCCAAATTATTTAACCATTGTACATGATAGGGATGAGGATGTTTCAGCAGCTTTAGACCAAGCTTGTCAACCATTTCTTTACTAGCAAGATTGTGGCAACTTCCACCATCAATGATTACCTTGCACACCTTGTCTTCAACCTTGGCTCTAGTTTGGAAAAGATTGTGCCGCTGTCCATTTTCAGCTTCACTCATTTGCACACTCAAAATTTGAGTTACAACAAGAGCAGCATCAGCTTCAAATGCACATACTTCCTTTTCAGGATTATCTTCTCCTTCAATATCTTCATGTTCTTCATCACTAGCAGATTCATATTCTCCTTGGTCATTCACAATGATGGTTCTATTATTGAGACACTCCCGTATAACATGACCACGACCTCCACACTTGAAGCATTGAATTCCACTACTCTTGGTTGAAGAACCCACTGAAGTAGGTGATGAGATTGCTGATTTGTTCTTCTCATTTGGAGCAGCCAGCTCCTTCCCACTAGAAGCGCCAAAATTATTTGATCTTGTACCATCACTTGAGTTGGAAGTTGTACCTTTGCTTGCACTACCTCTTGGTGTGAATTTGCTACCACTTGGCGTACTTCTTGTGCTGAAAGATACTCCTCTGTTGGACTTCATGTCCTGCTGCAATTGGCGCTCATCCTTGCTAGCTTGATGTACCAATTCAATGAGATTACGGTACTGCTGAAATTTAACAATGTGCTGAATATTGCGATGCAGCCCTGACATAAAGCGTGTAATAGATTGCTCTTCATCTTCATATACATTGGCTCGAATCATTGCCTTCTCCATCTCTTTATAATACTCATCAACATTAAGGCTTCCTTGCTTCAGATTCTGCAGCTTGTCAAATAAATCACGACGGTAATGTTTGGGGACAAACCTTGCCCTCATTTCTCTTTTCATTTCAGCCCATGAACGGACTGCACCTTGCCCAGCTTCTTCTCTGTCATTGAGCATTTGTTCCCACCAGATTAGAGCATATCCATCAAACTAAAGAGCAGCCATGGCCATCTTCTTTTGCTCAGAATAATTATGCAAGCGAAAAATTTTATCAACCTTCAACTCCCATATAAGATATGCTTCAGGATCAGATCCTCCATCAAACTTAGGCATGTTGAATTTTAATTTGCCAAACCTCTCTTCATTGGGCCGATACGCCCACGATTACCTCGGTGACGACGGCCATCATTATGGGGCTGTTCAACCTCCTCCTCTTCTTCTTCTTCATCCTCTTGTTCAGTCCCACTTTCTTCTAGGCCAACACTCCCACAATCATGATCAGCACCTCTACCACCTCCTCGACGCCCTAGAGGTGGAGGCCTTCTCGCATGTACAGCAGCTCGCTCTCTACATCTCCGTTGTTCTCTTGCAAGTCGAGCAGCAGCTTCTTCTTCAGCTTCATTAGCATCTTCTCCATGGTTGCTTACACCATCACGAGGTTGGCGTTGATCTCTGATTTTAGCCATAAGAGTCTGAAAATCTCGTGACAATCGATCTTGCTTATCTTCCAAACTTTGCTTCAGCTCATTAAATTGTGCCATAGTGACACAATCCTCAATCTCAATTCCACTCATCTTCCTGTAAGTTAGCTAGGCCAAACAACAATATATGTAGAATTGAAAATATATATATATGGAATCTCTCAACCTCACCTCTCTTACCAACCGAAGCTCTTATGAATTCCTGCGGATTACAGAAGGCCAATGCGAGGTGGTAACAAGAAAGTGATGGTTAAGGGAATACAAGATCAGTTTTCCTATGACAGTGGCTTTTAGGTGGAGCTTGGTGGGGAAAATTTCACAAGGAATGCAATCTGAATTCTAGATATTGTAAGGCTAAATCACAGTCCAAACTAGAAGTTCAATGCCTAGTGCTGACCACAAGTTATGAGTGATGTAAATGGATCAAACACACGCGCAAAGAAAATTCAGATTTGATGCAAACAAGGAGTATGCTTAGGATGCAAGTGTTGCAATCAAACCCAAACAAAATTTTGCACTAAAGAAAGGATAGCTATCTAGTTGTGTAATTGATGAAAATTTCAGAACTTGTGCATATAACAAACTGATCTTTCAACTATTCTTTCACTATTTTCTCAACTCTCTTTTTTTTAACTTTTCTTTTTTTTTGACACTTTTTTTTTATATAACTAAGAACAGGATCAGATATAACACGTGCACACTTATTTTTTTTGTAGAAACAAGACACAACCGTCAGCTATAACTTGATAGGATCAAAGTTAACACGAAGGATGATACGGGTTTCTGATTTTTTATATATATGGGAAAATTCAGAGATATATAAAACAAAGAGACACAAAGGACACACGAAGGATAATATGATTAGCAATTAAAATACAGACTCTAATGGACTGAAACTTAACAAAACTCAAAAGAATAATAGATTGAAACATAGGGCTATAGCAAAATATTTTTCTGGCTTTTTGGTGGATAGGACGAACACGATATATATGTAGCTAAGGATAAAGATTCCTACCGTGGCAACGAAGGCTCTGATACCAAATGATGAGGTTGTTGTCCCGATCTTCACGACGTAGGATCTTGATCTTGATAACTAGCTGATAACAGCCGATAACTTGCTGAAAGCAGCGATAACTAGTGCAACCTGACGACACGCACAAGGAGCCAACCACCGTCTCTATAAGGCAGCCTGAACCAAGGATTCGCCCAACCACACTCTCAAAGAAACCAACCTACGCAACCTGGAATCAATGGACCAGGAGCACGGATTGGGTGCCGATGACGCAGCCGCTTCTGTAATCTCCGCGAAGGAAAACACAAGAGCAAAGTGGTAGAGATCTCTCTCTGGTTTTTGTTAGCACACAGCTGAACAAAGTGGTCTGTATTCAGATTATCAAAAGTCCCCTTTTTTACAAGCATTGGAGTATTTATACAAGGAACAACCCTCCCATATAGGTGTGATCACGAGATGGAAAATAAAAAGACTAGAATGTGAAAAGGCTTCCACGAAATGAGTTTCCAGGAGTCCACGCGGCTGTCAGTTTTCAAAGCAGTCTCCACTAAAAGTGTCATAACTCCCTAGTGGGAAGTTTAAATGACGATCCGTTTCTTGAGTGTAAAACTAGACTCAACAAGCTTTCCATCCATATATGCCATGCACCATGTAACGTCGTAGACTGGTACAGTTTTGCACGGGAACTTGAACAACATGCATGCTGTTGACCACCTGACCAGTCCTCACTAAATCTGGTCGGACGCTATGGGGAAAATTCTAATCTGGTCGGGGCTTATTGCATTGGAAAATAGACTTGATAAGATTTCCAAAATGTCCTCATGGACCTTCATAGCGTTTGTGAATCAAGAGTTATGGTCGATTCTTTCTACTGGTTCCGTCGCGCTGGACTGGCCCAAGCTGGTGGTCGGTGGTCTGGTCCGAGCTGGTGGTCGGATTCTTCCTCCTCTTCATGTATTTTCCTAAGTACAACCAAAGTAGCACTCTTAGGTAGTATAACATTCTTACAAGTGTTAGAATTAAGATCAATTAGGATGAATTCACCTGCTCTTGTAGTTTCTTAGCATGACTTCTTGTAAGTGGTCCTGGATTTGTGATATTCATGTTGGATGGTGAATGATTGTCACTCGAGGAAGCACGTATGGCTGAGATGTCCTCATCACTAGCAGGGATAGCTAAAAATATTCTAGTGAAAATTTGAGATTGCTACATCCCTGTTGACTTCGTGGTGCTCGACATGGAGGTCATAAAAGAATCAACTCTCATCCTTGGGGACCCTTTCTGAGCACTGCAAAAGCCCAAATTGATGTTGGAGCTGGAGTGATCTGCTTCAATATCCATGGTAATAAAGAAAAGTTTGGCTTCAGGCCCAAGAAGGAGCAATGCTCCATGATCTGTATCAAGTACGGGCCAAACCCACAAGGCCTAAGGAAGGTCCATATGCAACCTCAAATGGTGGATAGGCCTGTGAAAAAGAACAAGGAATTAAAAAGAAACTGGAGCAGAAGAAAGTTAAACAAATGACAAAAGAAAAGGGCCCAAAAGTCATTCCCACACCATCAAAGAAGAACAAAGTGGTGTGGAAACTTAAAGAAAAAACTCTAAAGTCCACCACCACACCACCACATTAAAAAGATGTTGTGGAGGCCGAAGAAAGAGCAGCGCTCTGCATCCACTTCTCTGGGATCGGGCGCTCCATCAAGCAAGCAATGAACAAAAAAGAGTCCTACTCATTGGACTTTAAAAGGTGAGTCCTTGCCGAAGGTAAATTGGTAGTTATCCCTTACATTAATGATAAAAGATGTTGAAACTAAGAAGTATTGGTCTATACCTTAATTAGGCTAAAGTTAATAAAGGCTTAAAAAGTTCACTTCTTAGAATTTCTGCCAAGTAAAGCATAAAGTGTTCGACCATGTTTACACGAATAGGTTTTGGTGTAGGTGTGATACTTGCGTGATCATACTTTTATAGACTTATTAAATTAAGCATGGAGCTTAGGTTAATTTGTCTACTTTGATCAAAATTTATCTAGTTTGATCATTGTACCAAAGACTACTAAGTATAGACATTGGTGGAGTGCAAATACAAAAGAAAAACAAATAAAAATCTGCAAAGTTTAACCCTCACCTTTGTTAAATAAACCTTAGTTATCTTCCTATGTTCTGCAAGAAGTATATTTTTGTTTGGGGTTATGGTTATTGATCGATCATGCTTCCATGGACTCTTTAAATTAAGCATGAGGCTTAGGGTAATTAGTCTACCTTGACCATTGTACCAAAATTACTAAAGGCGAACATAAGTTGATATGTTAAACAAATAAAATCACCTCGAAGTCATCACTTGGCAATGATCAAGCTTGGGGGACGACCCCGCAGAGGTAAGTAATATCTTTAATTTTTGCTTTTTAATTTTTGCATTATTCATTTTTTGCATTTATTAGCATTCCAAAAAAATAAAAAAATATATAATCTAAAAAATTAAATATAAGAAAATCAACAAAAATTATTTATTCCACTCCACATATGTGAATTAAGAATATTTTGTTTCTCCTTTGTTGAAATGATAAATAGTTGCTCTGTCTATAATTTATCCGTGCCTAGGCTATAACTTAGTATTCTCCAAGATTTAAGTTTGTTGGCTAGAATGTCTCATCCTAAAACTTAAAACTTGTGGGTTGCAAAAGCATGATCCTTTTCTAAGTTGTTGCAAGTTATGATATGTCAAATAGAATATGCTATGACTTTATTCTAAGAGAAACTTGACATCCAGAGTTTTCTTTTAAAAATGCTAAAATCAAAGTTCCTTAATGATTATGAATTCCTACCATGGTCATATGACACATTCAAATGCAAACCTTAGTCATATGCTACTTGTATTTACATTGAGTTTTGTCAAACTGTTGTACCCTTGTAGAGATTCTCGTCATGCACCCCTGATCAAGATTCACGTACACCCACAAATAAAATACCAACTCTTACACTAAGAGTTGCATAAAAACATGTTTTCCCTCCACATAAAATAAGTACTCCAACCGTTTGTCATGAGTTTTTCTCTCCAAAGTTTTCAAATGCCAAAAGGAAAAGTATGGGGCTATGCTTAAAAAAAGAGAGACACATGAAGCTCTCATAATAGCAGAAGAAAAAAATGGAACACATGAAGGTTCTAAAGTATTGAAAGAAAGAAAAAGGGAGATAGCCCATACTTCTAAGGCGACATTCAAAAGAGAGAAAGTCATGATCAAAGGAGTACCAAAAATATTAGGATTAGAAAATATTCCACATACTTGCACATCTTGATGATGCTGTGCATCTCCTTGGATCTGGTTTTTGACTTAACAATATATGTGATGCAAGTGTGCCTCTTATTCATACCTAAAGCTCCACTCAAAGCCTCTTAGAGATAGGATGAAAAGAAGGCAAAACAATCAAATGCCTTGGTGAGGATCATACATATTGAGCGATTGAGTGAATCATTTGAGGAACTTACATTTTATTTTGCAAAACTCATAAAATCTTCGGATAGAAGGTTGATCAAAGAATGAATGATTGGTAATTCTGTTAAAACTGTTCTATCTTTCAACCACCTAAGACTTGGAATAGCAATAAGACCCACAAATATTAAGATAAAAGGGTGGATAGAATGTCAACTTATTTAAATTGAGGAAGAATACTTTGTTATAGGCATGGCACTTGTGAATTATATTCATTATTGTAGCAACTACTGATCAACAACCAATAACTTAGCTATTTGCTTGGGACGAGCAAAGGTTAAGCTTGGGGGAGCTTGTTGGTGGTCTTTATCGATCAAATCCAACTGCTAATTAAGTTACAAAAGGAGGAGAAATTGGCAAACTTAATCATATATGCATTTACTATTAACCAAGTTCCACATGTATTTGAGAATATTATTTTATAGGTCACAAACACAAATACATGAAAGATTTCATCAAAAGGCGCTTTCCATGCCAAAGATAGACAGAAGCACCACCATAGCTCTTGTATAAATAGAGGCCCTCCCTCTCTTAACACACACTCATCTTGAGCATTGCCTCACTCCCTTCTCTAGTTTGTAGCTTTACTTTCTTAGTAGTTCTAGAGCAAGGCAAACCTACCTTGGAGAGCTTGGCTCCCTAGAAAAAGAGACCTTTGGGTATGAATAGAATTATGAGTTCTTCCAAAGCTATACTCTCATACTATATTTATAGTCATACTTATGAACTTGAGTATGGTTATTGTGTTATCATCATGATATATGAACTAGTGCAGAGTTTGTGTCATGAGAATAGCACACTTAACTTTATGCTTAATGTAACACCCTAAAATTTTGGAAAGATTTAAAAATAGGTAAATATGATTTTTATGTATTTTTGTGAGCATACAAACTTAGAAAAGTAATAATTTTTATTAATTTAAAATCAAATATAAGGGTAGAAACATGATTGAGCATTCATGCTGCTGCATTTGAATTTTTCTATTGAGTGGTTTGAATCAAATTCAAAAGAGGATTCAAAATCTTTTTGGAAAATGCTTTGGAAAATTGGAAGAGGAAAAAAGAAAGGGATTTCTTCTCCTATCCGGTTTTGGCCCAGCTCAGCTCGCAGCCTGGCAGCGCGCCGCTTCGGCCTGCTTCTCACCGCGCGCGGCCCACTTCCCTTCTTCTCCCCCCGCGTCCTGCTTACGCCGAGCCCAGCCAGCTGCCTGGACGCGCGCGCGCACCTTCCTTTTCCTCTCCATCCTAACACCGCGAGCCCGCTTGTCAGGGTCGCCTCCTTCCTCAAGACATCGCCGGCGTCGCTTTCCTTCCTTGCCAATGCCAAATACCATGCCCAATCTTCCCCTTCCTTTCTTGGAACCGCTCCAGGGCTATAAAAGCCGGATGCCACACCCCTCCGCTCCATCTTGCACCGAAGCAGAGGACCGACACGTCCCGAGGAGGCCACGCACGAGCCGTAGCCCTAGCCGTCCGCCTCTCCAAGCCGCACGCCTCCCTTGGTCCATCATCGGCTTCGTTTTCATGCGAGGTGAGTTCGCATCGGCTCTGTAGCGTGAGATAGCCGTCTCCGGCCATGGCGCCGCCGCGGAAACCGCCGTCGGGCCACTGTTCCGGCCGGAGCGCACCTAGCTTTTCACCGATCCGATCTGGGCCGTCCATTTTAAATCTAACGGCCGAAACTCATAGATACCAGTTCAGCCGGTACTTTTGCTAAAGAGCCCCTATAAGTTTTAATTATAGAACCCGCAGTCCAAGGTGTATTCCCGAATTGCGTTTTCTTTTTCGTAAAGCGTATTTTGATCGCGGTAACTTCAGAAATACGTTTTCACTTAATTATAGTTTTGCCACGTGGTTAATTCATGCATAGAATCTCCGTTTTAACTCTGATTTGACCCGTTCAAATTGTGTTAGGTTCGTATTTGCGAGCTCTACATGTTAGTACTACTGTACAGTTGGTTTGTAACATTTTATTTTTGAGTTTGAATTAAAGTAATTATTTTTCTATAGGAAATCTTCGTAAATTCATAACTTCTTCGTTTTAGCTCTGTTTTTCGTGATCTTCGCGTCTGTGTGATCCTAGGGAGTTGTAGATTCATTTTAAAGAATTTTTATCTTATTGTATTACTGTTGGTGTACTAATCTAATTATAGTCTTGTTTGTTTATGCATGATTGTTCTGGATGAATGTTGTTGCTATTGTTGATCGAGTATAGACGATGAACAATTCGTTGGAAATCAAGAGTTTTTCTACGTGCAAGATCTTTAGGACCAGCTTGAGGAAGGCAAGTATAGCATGGGATTGTCCTTGTTGTCCTATTCACAATAATCAAATATAATCATTTTGCATATATTCCCTTGATAAGGATGACTTAGTTTTGATCTTATGCCTTGACACCTATTATATTGCATTGAGTAGCATTGCTAGTGCTTAACATGAACTATGATCATGTAATTTGACTAATGGAATATGCAATAAACATTAAAAGATGACTTTTGATTACTGTTTAAAGAGGACTAGAGCATGGGGTTACTTTTGGTGCTCTAGTTTCTCTCACAGTTATACTGTAAGTCCCGGATGTTCGCTTACAGATAAGTCCTTAAGGAGAGAAACTAGAGCATCATAAAAACAGCCCAATGCTCTAGCCCTCTTGAGCCATGTTTCTATAAAGCATCTTTTAAACGTTTATTACATATACCATTAGTCAAGTTACACATCATGGTTATTTATCTTGAGCACTAGCATAAATACTACCCAATGCAATGTTCCACCGGTGTCAAGGTACAAGATACAAAAGCTAGGATATCTTTTGTAACACCCTAAAAATTTGAAAAGAAGAAAAATACGAAAAATATGATTTTTGTATATTTTTGTGAGCATGCAAATTTAGAATAAGAATAATTTTTATAAATTTAAAATCAAATATAAGTGTAGAAACATGATTGAGCATTGATGCTGCTGCATTTGAAGTTTTGTATTGAGTGGTTTAAATCAAATTCAAATTTGATTTGAAAATCTTTTGAAAATTTGTTTTGAAAAATTGGAAAAAGAAAAAGGGAAGAGAAATTCATTTCACTTGGTTTCGACCCGTCTCGGCCTGCCTTGGCCGCGGCCCATTCCCGCGCCGCCTTCTCCCGCGTGGGCCGAGCCCAGCAACCGCGGCCTGCTAAGCCAGCAGCGCGCGCAGCCGCTCCGAGTCGCCGACACGTGGGACCCACCTGTCAGCGTCTCTTCTCCCTTTCCTTTCTTCTTCATCCAGCTCTTTCCAACCGCGAGCACGCCTTCCTCCCTCTCTCCGATCCGAATCGATCTCTCAATCTCCCTCCCTTCCTTATTTACCGACGCTTCCGGGCTATAAAACGGAGCCCCCACATTGTTCCGCCCCCATCTCATCCCTTTGGAGCCGCCGTAATCGCTTAGTTGTGCCACCGCAAGCACCACTGTCGCCATAGCCACCACCGCGAGCTAGCCGCCGCCTTCCGATCATCCTCCGGTCCTATCGTCACGCGGGGTGAGTTCGCCGTGAGTTTCTCGACCTCTCGGTGCTCTCCCCTCTCCGTTCGGTGGTCGGACGTGAGTTTTGGCCTTCTCCGGTGATGGCGCCGCCGCGGGGAGTCACCGGCAGCCGGGAACCCGGCCGGAGCGCCACCGGCACCCTCTCCGATCCAATCCGCTCCGTCCAAATCAAATCTAACGGCTGAGATTAAAAGATACCGATTCGGCTGATGTTTTTGCTAAAGAGACCCTGAGTTTTTATCTTTTCGAACCCGCGGTCCAAAGCGTAAACTGGAAAATACGTTTTGATTAATTGAAAATGTAATTCGTTTTGGAAAAAGAAAAATACGCTTTCTGATATTTACAGTTTTGCCATTCAATTTGTTTTAGTCGTAGAATCTTCGTTTTAACTCCGATTTGGTCCATTCAAATTGCGTTAGATTCATATTTGCGAACTCTATGTAATTATACAATTGTACAGTAGGTTTGGATTAATTTATTTTCGAGTTTTTATTAAAGTATTTATTTTTCTATAGGAAATCTTTGGAAATTCGTAACTTTGTCGTTTTAGCTCCGTTTTTCGTGATCTTCACGTCTGTGTGATCCTAGCGAGTTGTAGATTCGTTTTAAAGACTTTTTATCTTATTTTCTTACTGTTGGTGTATTGTTCTAATTATAGTCTTGTTTGTCTATGCATGATTGCCTCTGGATGTGTGTTGTTGCTATTGGTTGATCGAGTATAGACGGTGAGCAATTCGTTGGGGATCAAGAGCCTTTCTACGAGCAAGATCTTCAGGACCAGTTTGAGCAAGGCAAGTATAGCATGGGATTATCCTTGTTGTCCTATTCACCTTATGTAATTAATATCATTATGCATTTATTCCTTGTTAAGGATGACTTAGTGATTGATCCTACACCTTGATACCTATTGCGATGCATTCAGTAGTATGGCTAGTGCTTAAACATGGACTATGATCATGTAAATTGATTAGAGGAATATGCAACAAACATTAAAAGATGGTTTTGATTAATGTTTAAAGGGGATTAGAGCATGGGGGTTACTTTTGATGCTCTAATTGCTCTCCATAAGGACTCATCTATAAGCGACAATCCGGGATTTATAGTACAACTGTGGGGGCTATATGGCTCTGGCTTTAGTCATATAGAAGGACCTTTTCTAGCTTGTTAGAGGTAACCTTTTTGGCGTAAGAACGGCTTGACGAATCAGGTATAGTGCGGCCTCTGTCCTTATGTGTATAGGCTGCGGGTTATTGTGCCATTTGGAAGGGGGGCTCTACATCTGTTTGCCGAGTGAATCTAATGGCCCTAACATATTAGATGAACCTTTGAAAGACTTCATAGTGTTTACCCTGCCTGCTCACCTTGGTAGTGTTGTGGGAGTAATTAACCCGGGCATTTGGGTAACACGACTCACAGTGAAAGTGTACAACCTCTGCAGAGTGTAAAACTGTTATAACAGCCGTGCTCACGGTCACGAGTGACCTTGGACCCTTATGGAATAGTTGAATAATTGTTTATGGTTATGTTTTTGCTATTCATTAATCATTTCACATGGATCATATGTTTATTGTTTACATTGAGACAATTTGATGCTATTGATATGCTAAAATCATGCTAATTAAAAGCTACATGCTGATAAACAAATATTATGCCTTTTTGAGCCTCATGAACCCCATGTTACACTTGTTGAGTACGAGATGTACTTACGCTTGTTTATTTTTCTTACTTGGATAAAAATCCCGGATGGGTAACAGATGGAGGTAATAGTGACTACTACGCCTACTTCCTTGAAGATTACTAGTCTTGCTGTCAACCAGTCAATGTACCTGTGACTGAAGCTACCACGAGAGTTATTTATTTATACTTCCGCTACATTTGTGTTAAGACTATGTTTTAAATATCGTGATGTAATAACATTTGTGATGATACTTCCGTTATAATTTGTGAACTTATGTGTGATTGATCTCTGGGCGCACATAAGGGTATGCACTCCATTTAGTCGTTAAATGGGTGTGACAAATTGGTATCAGAGCTCTTGTTGACTGTAGGACGCAAGCCTAGCTAGAAATGGTCGATTTAGTATCATCTTTACACTATTTTTATGCTCACTATCTTGCTCTTGTTATTTGATAAATTTTTATGCTTCTTATATCTCATTCTATTACGAAATTTTGCCTCTATTCTAACTTCATCTAAAAATTCTGTAGATGGCCCGTGACCGTAAGACTGCCCGCATCAGCTCTGGAGGATACTACCCACCTCGTGCCCTGCTTGCAACTGAAGAGCCCCAAGAGCCAGAACCTCAGGAATAGGAGCAGGCTCCTGAAGCACCAGTCCAAGCACTAGCACCTCCCCAAGAAGAGCCTGAGCCTGAAGAAGATCTAGAAATCATCGAGATTGAAGATGATGAAGAGGAAGCTAATGGAGGAGTACAACCCCCGTCTCCACCACATGAAGCTCCTGAAGATATGCCACCTCCCCCAATGGGGTGGACTGTGAGGATCTACCACAGGAATGGAGGGAATGCTGTCTCTCATCTTCGCCTGGTGGGGATGCTCACTGCTTACTTCGCTGATTGGCATCCAGCTGTGGAGTACGTCTGCTGGGAGTACACTCATCCACTGGAGAACACGTACTGGAAGGCAAGGGCAAGCATCTTTGCACATAAGCAAGACAAGGGGGCACATCAGCTGGACAGGATGTTCTCTCACGTGGGACATCGAGCTACTATAGAGGATAGCATTGAAGATGCTGCTTTTGAAGCATGTATGGGTCTCCGCTATCTTCGCTTTAACCTTATGAAGCATGACATCCATCGCTTCTTTCCTCGTGCACACCCCGACCTTGGATGGGCTATGACAGATCCAGTGCAGCTAGAGCCACTACCTCGGGTGATGGTGAACCTTGTCTATGATATGATGGATAGGAAGCTGCAGCTAGAAGAGATGGTGAAGGCACAAGGGAAGACTATCAAGAGGTGTCAGGCAACCATTGTTGAGCTCCGAGCAAACCAAGGCCTGCCCAAGATTTATGAGATATTAGAGCATGAGCCACTTCCTTAGGAAGTAGGAGTCCTTTAAGTAATAAGAACGTTCTTAGTAACGTCAGTTGAGTCAGTCGAGTCTATCGTGTGGTTTGAACCTTGGTGTGCTAGTTGCTTTATTATTATGCTTATGTGTGAGTTGGATCTTTGTTTGAGTTTCGGGACTTGTAGGCATGTCTACAAGTTCCATTCTTAAGAATAATAAGTTTAATAGTCAAGGGAATAATAGTTGGGTTTGGTATTATCACGTTTCTGTCCTTGCTGTTTTCTGGAGCAGTCTTCAATGTTTCTGCTATAGTTTAAAAACGGTTCGTGTAACATTTATGAAATTTTTATGAGAGAAACTAAACCCAAGCATCTTTCAAATGCCACTGGAATCACCTTTTTATCTGATCTTGTTCGAGAGATATAATTTTCACAAGTTAAAGTTTCTGCACAGTCTGGAATCTGGAACAGTTTCTGTTACGCCTTATTTTTCATAGATTTAACGACAGAATCTGATCTTGAGGTCTGAATAGAAATTGTGGATAATTTCATAAGCTTTCCAACCATATAAAGCACGCCTCTTTTGGATTTCTGTAGCTCGAGATATGATTGAAATACTGAACTGTCAATATTGCTACTCGTCCAGAAAACTTTCAGATCTCATTCTTAATCTTATAAGTGGTTGATAACATGGAATTCTTAAAGTTTGCATGTTTATGGGTGGCAGATGGCCGGAAGAGGAAGAGGCAGGGGTTGTGGAAACATTCCCCCAAATCCACCACCACCACCACCGCCACCAACTATCGAGCAACTGTTGGCAGTACAGACGCAGTTGATGCAACAACTAGTGCAGAATCAGCAAAATCAGTCAGTTGCTGGGGCTCAACCACGTGATAAGCGTGGTGAATTTTTGAAGGGTCGTCCCCCAGTGTTCACATATGCTGCTGATTCTTTGGAGGCCGATGATTGGCTTCGTGCTGTGGAGAAACAACTCACTATTGCACAATGTGATGACCGACAGAAGGTGCTGTTCGCTTTTGGGCAACTTCAGGGAGAAGCTCAGGATTGGTGGGAGTCATATGAGTATGGTCGTCCTGCCAATGCTCCTGCAGTCACCTGGCAGGAGTTTAGAGAGAACTTCAGGGCTTACCATATACCTGAAGGAATGATAGAGTTGAAGGCGGAGGAATTCAGGAACCTGACTCAAGGGTCAATGACTGTAGCTGAGTACCGTGACAAGTTTGCTCAATTGTCACGATATGCTCCACATGAGGTGGCCAATGACAATGATAAGCAGCGCCGCTTCTTGAAGGGATTATATGATGGACTACAGTTGTAGTTGATGTCCAATACCTACCCTAATTTTTAGACGCTTGTGAACCACGCTATCGTGGTGGATAACAAGCGCAAGGAAATGGATGCAAAGAGGAAGAGGTTACAGGGACAAGCCTCCAATAGCAACACCCGTCCGCGTACAGGCTTTCAACAGAATAATCAGCAGAGGCCTCCTTCTGGACAGTGGAATCGTGGTCAGGCCTCTTTCCATGGACAGTTTCCGCAACGTCCCCCATTCCAACCACAGAATAGCAACCAACGTCCCCCGCAGCAGAATGGGAATCAAGCACAGCGTCAGGGTCCTTCCAACAACACTCCTACGAAGACTAGTCCTCCCAATACTCCCAACAGGTGTTTCCGATGTGGAAAAGAAGGTCACTTGTCCTACAATTGCCCGGAGAAGCCCAACTAGCAAACTCCCCAGAGACAGAGCAGCCACCAAAAGCCCGCACCTAACTCTGGACGGGTGAATCACTTGTCCTAAGAAACTGCAGTGGAGGAGCCAAAAGTTATGCTTGGTACGTTCGATGTTCACTCTACTCCCGCCACTGTTCTTTTTTATTCTGGAGCATCACATTCTTTCATATCACAATCATTTGTTAGAATACATAGAATCCATTTGTGTGCCATGAAGAACCCTATCTTAGTAAACTCACCTGGTGGAAGCATTCCAGCATCTTATCGCTGTCTTCCGATTAGTCTCAACTTAAGGGGGGTAGAGTTTACAGTTAGCCCTATAGTATTGAGAACAGCTGGGATTGATCTTATATTGGGAATAGATTGGATGATGCAACAACAAGCAGAGATTCAGTGTAAGGATAAATCAGTTGTACTGACAACACCAAAGGGCGATAGAATCAAGGTTGAGGTAAAAGTGCAGAAACAAGAGACCGCTACAGTGAACCAGCTCAATGATGGTGCCAACCAGGAAGATCCAGTTGTGGAGGAGTTCCCAGATGTGTTTCCGGAGGAATTGCCAGGTATGCCACCAGACCTTGACATTGAATTTATTATTGAATTATTACCTGGAACTGCACCTATAGCTAAGCGTCCATATAGAATGGGAGTAAATGAATTAGAAGAACTTAAGAAACAAATTAAGGAGTTGCAGGATAAGAGTTTTATTCGTCCTAGCTCTTCACCATGGGGAGCACCAGTGATTTTTGTGGATAAGAAAGATGGAACTCAGAGGATGTGTGTAGATTATCGATCTCTTAATGAGGTTACTATCAAGAATAAGTACCCATTGCCTAGAATTGATGACCTGTTTGATCAGTTGAGAGGAGCTTGTGTATTTTCCAAGATTGATCTTCGCTCTGGATATCATCAATTGAAGATTCGTGCCAGGGATATACCCAAGACAGCATTTACCACACGGTATGGGTTATATGAGTATACAGTGATGTCCTTTGATTTGACTAATGCTCCTGCATTCTTCATGTACTTAATGAATAAGGTGTTCATGGAATATCTGGACAAGTTTGTAGTGGTATTCATTGATGATATACTAGTATTTTCCAAGACTGAGGAAGAACATGCTGAACATTTGAGGTTGGTCTTGCAAAAGCTCAGAGAACATCAACTATATGCAAAACGGAGTAAATGTGAGTTTTGGTTGAAGGAAGTTTCTTTTCTGGGTCACATTGTTTCAAATGGAGGAATATCTGTAGATCCTGGCAAGGTGAAAGATGTATTGAACTGGAAACCACCCATCAATGTGAGTGAGATCCGTAGCTTCTTGGGATTGGCTGGTTATTATAGGAGATTTATAGAGGGGTTTTCAAAGCTTGCAAAACCAATGACTGCATTGTTGGAGAAGAATGCCAAGTTTGTGTGGTCCGAGAAGTGTCAGGCTAATTTTGAGGAATTAAAGAAAAGATTGACTACTGCTCCCGTCTTAGTTTTGCCAGATCTGAATAAACCTTTCTCTATCTATTGTGATGCATCTCGATTGGGTTTGGGATGTGTTCTTATGCAAGAAGGTAGAGTTGTGGCATATGCATCAAGGCAGTTGAGGAAGCATGAGTTAAATTACCCTACTCATGATTTGGAATTAGCTGCAGTAGTTCATGCATTAAAGATATGGAGACATTATTTGATTGGACACAAGAGTAATATATACACTGATCACAAGAGTCTAAGGTATATCACTCGAACGGATCTGAACTTGAGGCAGCGTAGATGGTTGGAGTTGATAAAAGACTATGATCTAGAGGTGCATTATCATCCAGGAAAGGCCAACGTTGTTGCTGATGCTCTTAGTAGGAAAAGTTATGCAAATGAAATACAAGTAATGCCTATGCCAAAAGAATTGTGTGATGAGTGCAAGCATCTGAACTTAGGATTTACTACCAATGCAGTGGAATTAGTATTAGAGCCTACTTTGGAGCAAGAAATCCGTAAAGGTCAGCAGAAGGATGAAAAGTTGAGAGAGATAGGTGAAAACATAGCGAAAGGTAAATCTCCAGGATTCCGTAAGGATGATAATGGTACGCTATGGTTTGGTAAAAGGCTGTGTGTGCCTGAAGATAAGGATGTCAGAAGGGCAATTCTGCGTGAAGCTCATGAGTCAGCTTATTCTATACATCCGGGGAGTACTAAAATGTACTTGGATCTGAAAGAGAAATATTGGTGGTATGGTTTAAAGAGAGATGTTGCTGAGTATGTTGCTTTGTGTGACACTTGTCAAAGGGTGAAAGCTGAACATCAGAGACCTGCAGGATTGTTACAGCCTATGCAGATACCCGAGTGGAAATGGGAAGAGGTTGGTATGGATTTTATAGTTGGGTTGCCACGGACTCAAAGAGGGTATGATTCAATTTGGGTGATAGTGGATCGTCTGACTAAGGTTGCTCATTTTCTGCCTGTGAAGACTACATATAGCAGTGCTAAGTTGGCAGAGTTGTATATGGAAAGAATAGTGAGTCTACATGGAGTTCCTAAGAAGATTGTGTCTGATCGAGGTACTCAGTTTATATCTCATTATTGGCAAAAGATACAAGAATCATTAAGGACCAAACTGAATTTTAGTACAGCTTATCATCCCTAGACAGACGGTCAAACGGAGAGAATTAATCAGATATTGGAAGATATGTTGAGAGCTTGTGCTTTACAATATGGTACTAGTTGGGATAAGAGTTTGCCTTATGCAGAGTTCTCTTATAACAATAGTTATCAGAAGAGTCTTCAAATGGCACCGTTTGAGGCTCTGTTTGGACGAAAGTGTAGGACCCCGTTGTTCTAGAATCAGACAGGGGAGAGTCAAGTGTTTGGGCCTGATGTATTAAAGGATGCTGAAAAGAAAGTGAGAATGATTAGAGATAATCTAAAAATAGCACAGTCCCGACAGAAAAGCTATGCTGATACTCGCAGAAGGGAGTTGACTTTTGAGGTAGGGGATTATGTTTACTTGAAAGTGTCACCCATGAGGAGTGTGAAGAGGTTCAACATGAAGGGTAAATTGGCACCAAGATATATTGGACCTTTTAAGATCATTGAGAGACGTGGTGAAGTGGCATATCAGTTGGAATTACCTGAAAGTTTGGTAGGTGTACATGATGTGTTCCATGTGTCTCAATTGAAGAAATGTTTACGAGTACCAGAGGAACAAATTCCATTAGAGGAGCTCACTGTTAAGGAGGATCTTACATATGAAGAGTTTCCGGTTAAAATTTTGGAGACTGCGGATAGAGTCACAAGAAGTAGAACAATCAAAATGTGTAAAGTACAGTGGAATCGGTACACAGCAGAAGAGGCTACTTGGGAACAAGAAGAGGATCTGAGAAAAACCTACCCGCAATTGTTTGAGTAAGCATCGGTCGAATCTCGGGATGAGATTCATCTTAAGGGGGGTAGAATTGTAACACCCTAAAAATTTGAAAAGAAGAAAAATAGGAAAAATATAATTTTTGTATATTTTTGTGAGCATGCAAATTTAGAATAAGAATAATTTTTATAAATTTAAAATCAAATATAAGTGTAGAAACATGATTGAGCATTCATGCTGCTGCATTTGAAGTTTTGTATTGAGTGGTTTAAATCAAATTCAAATTTGATTTGAAAATCTTTTGAAAATTTGTTTTGAAAAATTGGAAAAAGAAAAAGGGAAGAGAAATTCATTTCACTTGGTTTCGGCCCGTCTCGGCCTGCCTTGGCCGCGGCCCATTCCCGCGCCGCCTTCTCCCACGTGGGCCGAGCCTAGCAACCGCGGCCTGCTAAGCCAGTAGCGCGCGCAGCCGCTCCGAGTCGTCGACACGTGGGACCCACTGTTGGGTATTCTTAACGTCATTACCAAAAGTAGACTTAGTTTTCTAATTCTGATAACGGCGCCAAAAATGCCGAACCTATCCCTCATGCCACTTAAGCCAAGTTGTTATCCCCAGCATGACATGAGAGACGCGGTATTGAAATATGCAACTGCTCTTCTAAATAAATAATAAATAAGATCTGCAAGCGCACAGATTAATACCGATATAGCATTTTAACCGGGAAGTATTCCAGGTATCGTTATTTATATTTTTACCACTGGGAAGGGATTACTAACATCAATGTTGATTATGGAATGGAATATAGGAATGAGTATCAATCATTGCATGTATAAGTGAGAGCATTCATCTATCTCTTGCATACAGGGGTAAGTGTCACATAAAATATAGATAAAGTATGAATGGTGACAAAGATAATTAATCTGATCAGCTAGCCACATATAATAATGATAAGCACCTCAACAGATATTCTAGCAAGTCATTAGCATGGTATTAGGACGAACTACAAGGATATTTCCTAAGTTATTCTTAACTATAAAGTCTAGCATATCATAGTTAGTGCAAGTACACTTGGCAATCATTGCGAGAAAGGACTACGCCCATGCATAGTGATATTATCAAGGAAGATGAGAAACATAGCAATCACTCCCCCGTAATAATGTTGCTCTGCCTGCCTTACACACGGGAGGGGGACTATATAAGAACCAACAAAGCTGTCACCATCGCGGACCACCCCACGCTCCGGCATATAAGGTGCAATCGCAGATAAATATGGTCTAAGCACCACGCCTACACAATATTTATCATTTACCCATGGATCCGATGGATAAACGCTATACGATCCTAAACATATATATAATTCCAATCTAACTAAGCCAAGCGTATAACTACGATAAACTAAGAACAATATAATTGCAAACATAAACAAGTAGAGCATAGTCATAATCAATGTATTGAAATAGAACAAAGTTGTATTCATAATATTGAAGAACAAAGATGAACAATGAAGAACAGTAAAGGAATTACCAAGAATCCTCTTGACAGATCCGGAAACCAATCGAAGATTGACTCCTTCTAGTTCTAATCCTATGTAGCTATGCTATACTAGAGATCTAGTTGATGTGGTGGCTCTAGGGCTTGATCAGAGACTCTCCTCCTGAGATTAGGGTTTGAGGAATTGAGAATGAGGGAGTGCCTCCTCCAGGGGCCAGGGGTCCTGCTTATATAGCCCCCTCAAGTGAACGTGGGCCGTCAGATCAAACCGACATTAATCGCACGGTTTTCCTTGATCCCTTAGGTCGGTGGAGCATAATCCGCGAGACGGAGCCTGATTGGCTCTCAGTCCAGGGTGGGCGCCCTAGGGAGCAGGGCGGGTGCCCTGCCTCCGGGCCCGTTCGGCCTCCCGTTCGATCTCGTGGCTTCTGGAGTCTTCTAGATGATAGAAAATCGGTGAACACGTTATTATCTCTATGTAAACCCGACGTGTGGGCCTTTCCTCCGTATTTTCTGATAACCCCCTGTAGAAACAGACAAACACCAAAACTCATGGAATTCTGTCAGATAAAACCCTAAGTCTAGGTGTTGGTTGCATTTGGATCCTTTTCTTTATTTATTTGATAACTATATTTGGTACTTAAGGACCGTCAACAAACTCCCCCAAGCTTACCTCTTGCTCGTCTCTGAGCAAGGATAGACTCATTATGGATCAGAAGTTGCTGCAACGCCTTTGAACGTTGACGGTACATATGCTAAATAAGGTCTCATCCCTGAGTTAGAGTAAACTGTCAAGACTTAAAACTTACTCATTTTACCTTTCACCATGGGGCTTGCAACCGTCACCTGCATCTTGAGTGGTTAAAAGATAGAACGGTCTAGTCAAACGTCATGTCTCTTATTCTTGATCAGCTATAGCTCTGGAGTTTTTGCAAATTTTTCAAATAAACTCAGAGATTCCTTGTATGACTTTCTCGGGTCTCTCTTTTGTGGTATTTCTGGATCCTTACCAAGGCAGTAATGGTATATGCCTTCTCTCTCAAAGTATGTGGTATTTATGGTATAAGGCGTAGTGACATTGCCTTCTCTCTCACCCTACTCTAATAAGGCTTTGATATCTGGAGCTCATAGGTGGGAGATACAGTATACATACTCATAGAACATTTATTGCATAGTCAAACCATGGATCCAGAGAAACATGTCAATAAGTCAAATCAAGATGTGCATGTGTGGTGAATGAGTGGTGTATGGTGATGATGGTGATAACAAAAGTCTAATGCTCTTTTTGAGGGAATACATACCTTTCTTGCTTTTTAAAACTTTTGAGGGAAATGAGATGCTCTATTTTTTTTCAGGTGGGTATCTTGTACCCCTAATTCTACTGTCGGACACTTGTCCATTTTTACCTCTCGTCTCACTTTTTCTTTCTTCGAGGTTCCGAGCACTTGCTCCTTTTTATTTCCACATTTTTTAGAGCAATCTCCCTCTTTTGAAAATATAGCAAGTGGTAGTAGAAATGACTTGAGCATTAACTTCACAGGGAATAACAGGAATGGGATAATGTTTTTGGCTATTCTCTCCCGGGTCAGGAGTAGAATAATTTTGGGTGAATCTGGAGATGGAAATGAGTGGATATATGTGGATGCGTACTTTCGGAGTAGAAGCAGCATGTATGAGTGAACGTGCAAGTGAATCTTGATTTTAACCACATGACAAGTTCCTAAGGGTTTACACAGCTTGACCACACTCAATGCCCATAAGCAGTAAGTAGTAAAAGTGCAGCTCTTAATCTAACAAGCATGTATATATGGCTGTGGTAGGAATTTAAACTCTCATCATACAGGAACTCATCATGCAATATTTTAAAGATTTTCAAAGATAAATTTCTCCAGAATTCTAGCATCTCTAGGAACAGATAAACAGCAGCTCAACCTTCCCATATCATATCCGCTAACAACTTAGACTTCAGATCAAGTTCTCTTCCCACTAGTTCAGGTTTAGAGCCAGTTTTAAATTATAACAGTTATGTCTAAACTAGAGCGAGAACAAATTTGAAAATTAGGCAGAGCAACTATTCATCATATCCATGCTAGAGTTTTATTTTCAAGATTCAGTTTAGCATAGCTACTTTATTTATTTATTAAACTAAGCAAATATATATAAACACAAAATATTTATTTGGGTTTTCATGATTATGCATCTTTTTATTTTAATAAAGCATAGGTATAAATGTAGATAAAAATACTTATCGGGATAAATGGGGGTGCTCTCCCCTAAGCTGGATCTTGACGTAATTTCTTCTGATGTAGCTAGCAGGTGCAGAGGTGTATTTGAATGTCGGCAGCACCCTGACAACGATTAGGATGTCCTCCATCTGCTAGTCTTCCTGAATTCTGTGGAGCTCAAATAGACAACAAAGCTTCGTGGAACTTGATTAAGCGTTAGCATAAATATCTAGCCTTTATCATGTTTGAGCTTCCTTGATAAATGTCACTCTCTATTTTTATTTTCATTTTTATAGAACAGAAAAAATATATATTATTATTATTTTATATTTTTTTATGCCACCACAGTGAATGTACTTATGGGTTTTATGCCACTCGCATAATCACATGGGGCTTACTATTTTCAACATTTTTTTAGACAGAATGAACATGATTAACTGAGCAATAATTAAAGGGAAAATGATAACTACCAAGTTTACCTCTTTGCACGGCGTTCGGTGTTTTCAAGTCCTCCGAACAAGACTTCTTTTCTTCTTAGTTGTCCTGGGATTTGGGTGGCGTAGACGGTGGTTCCGGCAGCGCCTCCTCTTCTTGTGTAACTGTCTTCACTTTCCATACCCGACTTGGTGCTTCGGTCTCCTGTTGTGTATCCTCGGGCCTTATGACCTCTCCTTCATAGTCTGCCCATACGTCCTTGATGGTTTGCCTCCTTTGGTTACGGTTACGTCGCCTTCTTCTTGTCCTGACCTGCTTAGAATCTTCAACTATATAGTTAGGGTCATTAAAGTAGCGGCGTACCTTCTCAGAGGGGAAATGCATATGAACTTCTCCGGTTCCAATGTAGATGATTGCTTTGACAGTGCCTAGGAACGGTCTTCCTAGGATGATGGATGGATCGTACTCGTCGTCTCCCATGTCAATGACCTGAAAGTCTGTATGGACAAAATGATCGTTAATTTTAACAGGGACATCGGTTACTATACCTTCGACCTTTTGGGATGTCTGATCAGCCATCTGGAGCTGAGTGTATGTTGGTTTTAAGGGCATGGTTCCGTACAAGAGCTGATAGGTGACTGTGGCCATTATGTTGACGCCTGATCCAGTGTCGCAGAGCGCCTTCTGAAAGGAGTATCCATTGATTGAGCACTCAATGCTTGGCATACCTGGGTCGTCCTTCTTGTTCAGGAAGGGAAACTTGAGTCGACCATCTTGACCTCCTTGAACTGCAGTGACCATCTTAGCTCATTCGGTCCATCCTTGGTTGTTCTTGTTCTGCTTGTTCCTCCTGTTGGTCCTCTTCCTTGGTTCATGTTGGGGTTGCTCTGGGATTTGTGTAATCTTGTTCTTGAAGGAAAACGTCTCCTTCCTCCCCTTGATGTTGAAGTTGATCTTCGCAGCGCTGGCATAGATGACAGCTCCCGAGGTGTTCAGGAATGGCCTTCCCAGAATAACTGGTGACCTCTCATCGGACCCGGTCTCTATCACCACGAAGTCAGCTGGAGCATACGAGGTACCAACTCGGACACACATGTTCTTTAATATTCCTTTAGGAAAGCTTAGTGTCCGATCTGCAAGCTGCAAACACATAGTTGTTTCTGATAAAGGATATGTAAAGAATTTTTCATAGAGTACCCTGGGCATAATGTTGACGCTGGAGCCAAAGTCGCAGAGTGCTTCTGGGAAGTCCACCATGCCGATGGAGATCGGGATGACGGGGCGTCCTAGATCGCCTCCCTTGACTGAGTAGTTAGGCCTCTGTTGATTCCAACCTTGATTTTGTTGAGGACGGTTGTAGTTGTTGTTGTTGTTGATGTACCTTGCATCCTCAAGCATCTCAGGGTAGTGATTGCCTGAGTGTCCAGTATCTCCACATTCCTCACAAGTCATGTGAGAGTCGTAGACGTTCATGACTTCTCTTTTGTCTCCAGCTTTGTCATCGAGCTTTTTCATGAGTAGGTCTAACTTTGCAGACAGCATGTCTACCTCCTTGAGCTGGTGCATACCTCCACCCTTCTTGCGTGTTTGAGTCCTCTCTTCGTTCCAACCTTGGTTGGACGCCATCTTCTCCACAAGGGCTGTAGCTTGTGGTATGGTGAGTGATAGAAATGCGCCTCCAGCTGCAGCATCCATGGTCTCATGAGCACTAGTGATGAGCCCATGATAGAAAGTCTGCATAAGTAGCCAGCTCTCCATTCCATGATGGGGACATTCTAGGATGTAATCTTGAAAGCGCTCCCATGCTTCTGGAACGGATTCATCATGTTGTTGCTGAAAACTTGTAATCTTCCCACGGAGAGCATTGGTCTTGCCCATGGGAAAGAACTTAGCCAGAAAGTTTGTAGAGCAGAGTGCCCACGTAGTGTTCTTATCCTTCATCGCGTAGAACCACTGCTTCGCTCTCCCCAATAGTGAGAATGGGAAAAGGCGAAGTAGTATGGCGTCTCTGGGAACATCTAATATAGTGAATGTGCTGCAAATCTCTAGGAAGTGTTGGAGATGAGCACTTGCATCTTCGTGCGGCTTCCCACAAAACTGGTTGGCTTGTACCATGTTGATGAGCCCTGGCTTGAGCTCAAAGTTCTTGTCGATGGCCGCGGCAGGTCCAGTGCGGATGTTGTCCGTAGTGGGAGCTGAGAACTCGCGAATCGTCTTGTTCGCCATGGCTGCGAACTCTGTTGACAAATTCTGGATGAAACTTCGGCGGTCTTCTGGATTGGATGAAGTGTTGCATCGAAGTGTTGACTTCTTGAGCTTGGCTCTTGCCCCTCTGATTAATGCTTCAGGGTTGTCAACAAAATTTTCTGGAAGATGTCCTCTATTCATACATCACCCTGCAAAACAATAAGAATGGAAAAAATACAGGGGTAAATCTGTATGGGAGAATTGATGATCTCAATCACTTAATGATGCGAATGATGACTCAAATTCCGTATTCATTCCTTGTTAGTAAATCAACCTTCCCCAGCAACGGCGCCAAAAATGCTTCTTGGGCAATCTTAACGTCATTACCAAAAGTAGACTTAGTTTTCTAATTTTGATAACGGCGCCAAAAATGCCGAACCTATCCCTCATGCCACTTAAGCCAAGTTGTCATCCCCAGCATGACATGAGAGACGCGGTATTGAAATATGCAACTGCTCTTCTAAATAAATAATAAATAAGATTTGCAAGCGCACAGATTAATACCGATGTAGCATTTTAACCGGGAAGTATTCCAGGTATCGTTATTTATATTTTCACCACTGGGAAGGGATTACTAACATCAATGTTGATTATGGAATGGAATATAGGAATGAGTATCAATCATTGCATGTATAAGTGAGAGCATTCATCTATCTCTTGCATACAGGGGTAAGTGTCACATAAAATATAGATAAAGTATGAATGGTGACAAAGATAATTAATCTAATCAGCTAGCCACATATAATAATGATAAGCACCTCAACAGATATTCTAGCAAGTCATTAGCATGGTATTAGGACGAACTACAAGCATATTTCCTAAGTTATTCTTAACTATAAAGTCTAGCATATCATAGTTAGTGCAAGTACACTTGGCAATCATTACGAGAAAGGACTACGCCCATGCATAGTGATATTATCAAGGAAGATGAGAAACATAGCAATCACTCCCTTGTAATAATGTTGCTCTGCCTGCCTTACACACGGGAGGGGGACTATATAAGAACCAACGAAGCTGTCACCATCGCGGACCACCCCACAATCCTGCATATAAGGTGCAATCGCAGATAAATATGGTCTAAGCACCACGCCTACACAATATTTATCATTTACCCATGGATCCGATGGATAAACACTATACGATCCTAAACATGTATATAATTCCAATCTAACTAAGCCAAGCGTATAACTACGATAAACTAAGAACAATATAATTGCAAATATAAACAAGTAGAGCATAGTCATAATCAATATATTGAAATAGAATAAAGTTGTATTCATAATATTGAAGAACAAAGATGAACAATGAAGAACAGTAAAGGAATTACCAAGAATCCTCTTGACAGATCCGGAAACCAATCGAAGATTGACTCCTTCTAGTTCTAATCCTATGTAGCTATGCTATACTAGAGATCTAGTTGATGTGGTGGCTCTAGGGCTTGATCAGAGACTCTCCTCCTGAGATTAGGGTTTGAGGAATTGAGAATGAGGGATTACCTCCTCCAGGGGCCAGGGGTCCTGTCACACCCATTTTTAAGGACAAAAATAGGATGCATAAAGTACTCATGTGCGCCCCAGGACATGATCGCACACATAAGCAGACAAATTACATAGTATCATCACAGTGCTTATTACATAGCGAATAAATATTTAAGACATAGTCTTGAACAATAAATAATAATAACTAATAACAATCTCCAGCGGAAACTCCACACAAGGATACAGTTGACTGGTTGACACCAAGACTAGTACTCATTTCGATAATCTTCCTCATAATCTTCATCTGTTATGGTGGAAATAGCAAGAGTGAGTCCATGTCGAACTCAACAAATATAACACAGGGTTCATGAGGCTCAAAAGGCTAGACACTGTTTAACTGCGTTTAGCTTTTATTCATATAATTAACAATTGAGTAGCATCAAGATAAACCAATTCCCATTAAAGAGCCAATGATCAATTGTAATAATGATAATGAATAGCATTAACATGAGCATAGGAATAATCAACAATAATTAAGCATGATATAACAGTTATGATCAACTATTCCATAAGAATCCCCAAGGCCGCTCGTATCTGTGAGCACGACTAGTATACCAGTTTTTAACTCTGCGCAGAGGTGTACACTTTCACTGTGAGTCATGATTTCCAAATGAGTGGGGAGATCAAGCCCAAACACTAGAGAACCACATAAAGCCACTCAAGAGTTCGTCTAATAAGTTAGGGCCATTAGATTCACTCGGCAGGCAGATGTAGAACCCCCCTTCCCTGTGGCACAACAACCGCAGCCTATACACACTAGGCTAGGGGCTCGCACTACACCCAACGTGGCAAGCCATTCTTACGCCATTTAAGGTAACCACTAACAAGCTAGAAAAGGTCTCTTGAACAACTAAAGCTAGAGCCATATAGCCCTCACAGTTGTACTGTATATCCCGGTTATCACTTACAGATAAGTCCTTATGGAGAGAAACCAGAGCATCAAAATAATACACTTGCTCTAGCCCCCTTTTAACAGTAATAAAATCATCTTAGTGGTTGATTGCTTAATCCATTAATCAAATTACAAGATCATTGTTCTTAGTTTAAGCACTAGCAATAGCTACCCATATGCATTCCTAAGGTTGACAAGGAATCAAGATAACAAGCACTAAGTTATAATATCTAAGGTTGTCAAGGTAAGCATATGCATATGTATGATAACTCAATGTATAGGTAACAAGGATAGTCCTGTGTTATACTTGCCTTGATCAAAGCTCTCCAAATAATACTGCTGACTTGGCTCAAAGTAATACTCCGAATCGTCCAAATACTGCTCACCTTCTATACTTGATCATCAATCAACAACATACATGTATCCAATCAAACATACACGAAGCAAACAAAGAGATATAATTAGAACAGTACACCAACAGTAACAAAACAGTAATAAAAGTTTATAAAACTCTTCTACACGTTTCTACGATCACATAGACGCAAAGATCACCAAATTCAGAGTTAAAACGTGAAAGTTATGAATTTTTTAAGATTTCCTATAGATAAATAAATACTTAATTATAAACTCGAAAAATAAATTATCAAAACTAACTGTACAACTACACTAACATATAGAGTTCGCAAATACGAACCTAACGCAACTTGAACGGATCAAATCGGAGATAAAACGAAGTTTTTATGACTAAAACAATCCTAGTGGTAAAACTGTAAATACCTGAAAACGTATTTTTGATTTAACCGAGAGAAAAATACGCTTTTAAAACATGAAAACGGATTTCAGAAATTATGCCAAGGACCGCGGGTTCTATTTAGAAAAAGTTCAAGGACTCTTAAGCAAAAAGACATGGCCGAAAGGGTATCAGCCTTCTCCATCCGTTGGATCAAATTTGGACGTCCAGGATTAAAAGGAGGGGGTGCACGGCGTGCCTCCCACCGGAAATAGAAAACTCACGACGGCGCCATGACCGCCGGCTAGCCGGAGTTGACGATTCAAAGATTCCGACCACCAATTGAAGTGCTACTAGTACCAATCGATCCGAAAACTCAAAACGAACTTACCCACGAAGAAGATTGAACCGCGGATAAGTTGAAGACGGTGCTTAGCTCGCTAGAGCGGACGGCGCGCCCCTGCTCACGTAAGCGGGAAATTGTGAGCAACCGAAACTAAAAACGGAATGAGATAGAGATTTTATAGCTTTACTAGAACACGAACAAGGCTCTCTTGACTCTTACAAGGTCATCAATTCGATGAATTCGTCGAATTTGAGGAGATGGCGGCGAAATAGGGTTTCAGCTAGCACAAACTCAAGATGACTGTCGGCTTAGGCAATAGATGAAGAAACAATTGCTTTAGGCTGTCTTAAATAGGGCATAAGCACCCTTGATTCGGAATACTACCTCATAACCGATTAGATACGGCAAAGCTCGAGTTGGATTCGATTCCGCCTAGAAACAGAGAACGGCGCCATCCCTGACGTGCTGGCCGAACCTGTCAGCGACACAAGGAGACAGAGCCCGGACGACAACGAAACGAAGAGGGACACCGGCAGATAGACTTCAAAGCTGGGCCCGGCCCATGAAAAAAAAACAGTAATCGGCCCTTGACGGTTTCAGCCCATAGCGCGAAAATGAAGTAACAGGCCGACCAGGCGGCTTCCAGGTAAATTGTTTTTTTTATATATATCTATTCTCCAAAACCTTTTCAAATAAAATTTTCTAAACCAAAGCAAAATAAAATAAACACACACCACAAAATATATTAAATGCAACAGCATGAATGCATCACCAAACATATTTTATTATTATTTTAATTTTGTTATCCAATTTATTCAAAGTTTTTTATTTCTAAAATTTGGGTGTTACAAATTCTACCCCCTTAAAAGAATCTCGTCCTCGAGATTGGACTGCTTACTCAAATAACCGCGGATATGATTTCCTCAATTCATCCTCTCTCTCCCAAGTTGCCTCTGCCTCCGAATATCGATTCCACTGTACTTTACACATCTTAATAATCCGACTTCGAGTAACCCTCTCAGCAGTCTCTAAAATCTTAATCGGAAACTCTTCATATGTAAGATCCTCCTTAACAGTCAATTCTTCCAAAGGTATCTGCTCCTCAGGTACCCGCAAACACTTCTTAAGTTGTGAAACATGAAACACATCATGCACCCCAGATAAATTCTCAGGTAACTCTAATTGGTAAGCAACTTCCCCACGTCTAGCAATAACTTTAAATGGTCCAACATACCTTGGTGCTAGTTTACCTTTCATGTTAAATCTCTTCACACTTCTCATAGGTGACACCTTCAAATAGACATAATCACCTACTTCAAAAACTAGATCTCTTCTCCTATTATCAGCATAACTCTTCTGACGAGACTGTGCCACTCTCAAATTCTCACGAATCACTCGCACTTGGTCTTTTGCGTTTCTAAGAACATCTGTACCAAACACCTGAGATTCACCTGTCTGATCCCAAAACAATGGAGTTCTACACTTACGTCCATACAAAGCTTCAAACGGTGCCATCTTAGGACTCTGTTGATAACTATTATTGTAAGAAAATTCTGCATAAGGCAAACTCTTATCCCAACTAGTTCCATATTGCAATGCACAGGCTCTCAACATATCCTCTAATACCTGGTTGGTCCTTTCAGTCTGTCCATCTGTCTGTGGATGATATGCTGTACTAAAGTTCAATTTTGTTCCCAAAGATTCATGTACAGCTTTCCAAAAGTGTGACGTAAACTGCGATCCTCGATCAGATACAATCTTCTTTGGAACTCCATGCAAACATACTATCTTCTCCATATACAACTCTGCCAATTTTGGTCCATGGTATGTAGTCTTAACTGGTATAAAATGAGCAACTTTAGTCAACCTATCCACTATCACCCAAATAGAATCATAACCTCTCTGAGTACGCGGTAACCCCACTATAAAGTCCATACCAACTTCCTCCCACTTCCATTCAGGAATCTTCATTGGTTGCAACAATCCAGCAGGTCTCTGATGCTCTACTTTCACCCTCTAACAAGTATCACACAATGCCACATACTCAGCCACATCTCGTTTCAATCCAACCCACCAATATTTCTGTTTGAGATCTAAATACATCTTAGTACTACCAGGATGAATAGAATAAGCTGACTCATGAGCTTCGCGAAGAATTGCCTGTCTAATAGCTTGATCCTCAGGTACACACAGCCTCTTTCCAAACCACAAAATCCTATTATCATCCATTCGAAAGCCTGGTGACTTACCAATCACTATATCCTCCGCTATCTTCTTTAGTTTCTCATCCTTCAACTGACCCTTGTAGATCTCTTGCTCTAAAGTAGGCTCTATCACCAATTCCATTGTATTAGTAACAATTCCCAAATTCAAATATTCAAATTCAGCACATAACTCCCTAGTCATAGACAATGTTCTTATCTCATTGGCATAACCCTTCCTACTAAGAGCATCAGCTACTACATTAGCCTTACCAGGATGATAGTGTATCTCAATATCATAATCCTTAATCAACTCTAACCATCTGCGTTGCCTCAAATTCAGATCTGACTGAGTGAAAATATACTTCAAACTCTTATGATCAGTGTATATATCACTCTTATGTCCAATCAAATAATGTCTCCAAATCTTTAAAGCATGAACAATAGCTGCTAACTCCAAATCATGTGTAGGATAATTCAACTCATGCTTTCTCAATTGTCTAGATGCATAAGCCACAACTCTGCCTTCTTGCATAAGAACACATCCCAAACCTTGACGAGAAGCATCACAATAAATAGAGAACTTCTTACTCAAATCTGGTAAAACCAAAACAGGCGCTGTAGTCAACCTCTTCTTCAATTCCTCAAAACTAGCTTGACATTTATCAGACCACACAAATTTAGCATTCTTTTCTAACAGAGATGTCATAGGTTTAGCAAGTTTAGAAAACCCTTCAATGAACCGTCTGTAATACCCAGCTAAACCCAAGAAACTACGAATCTCACTAACATCGGTAGGTGGCTTCCAATTCAATACATCCTTTACTTTACCTGGATCCACTGATATCCCTCCATTAGAAACAATATGACCAAGGAAAGAAACTTCCTTCAACCAAAACTCACATTTACTTCGCTTCGCATACAGTTTATGCTCTCTAAGCTTCTGCAATACCAACCTCAAATGTTCAGCATGCTCTACCTCTGTCTTAGAAAATACCAGTATATCATCAATAAACACTACCACAAACTTATCCAAGTATTCCATGAATACCTTATTCATCATGTACATAAAGTATGCAGGTGCATTGGTCAATCCAAACGACATAACAGTATACTCATACAATCCATACCTTGTAGTAAAAGCTGTCTTTGGAATATCAGAGGCACGAATCTTCAACTGATGATAACCAGAACGTAAATCAATCTTAGAGAACACACAAGCACCTCTCAACTTATCAAACAAGTCATCAATCCTGGGCAAAGGATACTTATTCTTGATAGTTACTTCATTTAGTGACCGATAATCAACACACATCCTCTGACCACCATCTTTCTTATCAACAAAAATAATTGGTGCTCCCCAAGGTGATGAACTAGGTCGAATAAAATCTTTATCTTGTAATTCTTTAATTTGTTTCTTAAGTTCTTCTAATTCATCTACTCCCATCCTATATGGTCGTTTGGCTATAGGTGCAGTTCCAGGTAATAATTCAATAAGAAATTCAATGTCTCGGTCAGGCGGCATACCTGGCAATTCATCAGGGAAGACATCCGAAAATTCCTCAATCACTGAATTCTCCTTAATAGTATCTTCAAGCTGATTCACCACTGCGGTTAGTTGCTTCTGCATTGCTACATCCACATTGATTTTACCTCCATTAGGCGCAGTCACAACTACCACTTTCTGCTGACACTGAATCTCTGCCTGATTTTGCTTCATCCAGTCCATACCCAATATCACATCAATACCAGATGTTCTCAACACTATAGGAGTTATCTTAAACTCTACCCCCCCTTAATACCATACTAATTGGAAGACAACGATTACTGGTTTGCATGGTACCTCCAGGTGAATTTACTAAGAGAGGTTCTTTCATAGCTAGCATGGGTATACTATGCATTTTAACGAAAATGTTGGATATAAAAGTATGAGATGCTCCAGAGTCAAATAGAACTGTTGCAGGAGTGGAGTGTACATTGAACGTACCAATCATAACTTCTGGTGCATCATGAGCCGTATCAGAAGACACGTGATTCACCCTTCCAGTACCGGATTGCCTCTGGTTGCTCTTCTGGCTCTGAGGAGTCTGTTGGTTCTGCTTCTCAGGACAATTATAAGACAAATGGCCCTCTTTACCACACACAAAACATCTAATAGGAGTGCTGGGAGTACTATTCTTCATGGGGGTAACATTGGGATTTACAGTGCGAGGAGTCGGTTGCCCAGTCTGCTGATACTGTTGACGCTGTGGATATGATGAATGCTGCTGCGACTGATTACTTTGCCAATTTTGGGACCACCTCTGATTCGAATTGCGATTCCACTGGCTAACCGGTCCCTGAAACTTCTGATGAAAACCATGCTGAGAATTTGTGCGTTGACGGTTGTTGCTTCCTGAGCCTTGCACCTTCATCTTCCTTTTTCTGTCCATCTCCCTACGCTCATTATCAAGCACAATAGCTTTGTTCACCAGCTCTTGAAAACTAGCATAGTTATTCCCCTTCAAAAATTGCAAGCGAAGATCATAATAAATTCCCTTCAAGAAAAGACGCTGCCTGTCTGCATCTTCCCTAACTTCATTGGGAGCATAGCGAGCCAACTGGGTGAACCTGTCATGATATTCACTCACGCTCATCTGTCCCATCCTAAGGTTTCTGAATTCTTCCTGCTTCAGCTCAATTATACCTTTAGGAATATGACGAGCTCGAAAATCTCTAACAAACTCATTCCAAGTGATAGGAGGAGCATTGTCAGGGCGTGCAGCCTGGTACGACTCCCACCAAGTCTGAGCTGTCCCTTGTAACTGACCAGATGCATATAACACCTTTTCCATATCATTGCATTGGGCTATGTTCAGCTGTTTCTCCACTGCCCTCACCCAATCATCTGCTTCTAACGGATCAGCAGCATGAGAAAACACTGGAGGGCGTCCCTTCAAAAATTCTCCACGCTTATCCCTTACTTGAACATGTGGTGGTCCTCCAACAGGGGGATTGTTCTGCATATGCTGCATAAACATCTGCATCAGCTGATTCTGAGTTTGCATGAGTTCCTCCATAGTAACGGGTGGATTAGCGCCCCCACGACCTCTGCCACGACCTCTGCCTGACATCTGTTTCCAAAACACAGAAGATGAAATTCAGTACAATCCGAGATGATGTATACAATAGATAAACAAAATCTGATTTTTCTGGGCGAACTCCAATTTCAGCAACTCAGTAAAACTATCATATCTCGAGCTACAGACGTCCAATTCAGATGATCTTTACATGGTTGGAAAGCTTATAAAATTATCTACAACTTTTATTCACAACACTTTTTCTGATTCTGTCAATAAATTGGTCAAAAACTGAACTTAACCGAAACTGTTTCCGAATTCCAGACTGCGCAGTAACTCCAACTTGGAACAGGTATATCTCTTAACTCATAATAGATATTAAAGTGATTCTTGTGGGATTGGAAAGATATAGAAGTCTAATTATTCCCAGTAAAATTTCTTAAATTTCCCATGAACGGATTTTAAGTTATTTCTAAAACATCCCAGACTGATCCAAAAATCAGCAAAGGACAGAACTAAGTTAACCTCATATTCAACTAATATATTTTGATCAAACTTAATATTCTTAACTATGAAACTTGTAGGCATGTCTACAAAACTCCAGCACACATTACAAAGATCCAAATCACACATTATCATAATAACAATCCATCAATCACACAATTGTTCACACCACAAACTGACTCTTAAAACAATCCAAACTTAAAATTAACTCGCAACTACTATCGTTCTTATTACATAGGGGTTTTTCCTATTTCCTAATTAAGCTTCTCATAAATCTTAGGACGACCTAACTCCGCCCTTAATTGGTCAATCTCCTTATAAGCTTGCTCCTTAAGTTTTTTTTCCTTCAGCAACTCATCCTTCAAATCCACCTCATGGAGAGCCAATTCACGAGCTAATCCCACCGTAGCTTGTAAAGTCAAGGAGGAATCATCTGCAAGCGGCACGGTCCAAATACCCTTGTCATGTAAGAAGCAAGGAAAATGCCGGAGTGCACCCTTTAGCGTCTTGTCCGAGCGTAGACCATAGTAGTAAACAAATGCATTGAAAGCGACATCCTCCATGCTGGTCTCCACGGCTGCCCGGCTCACTCGGGTAATGAACTTTGACTCCACCTTAGGCTCCTTAGTGGTAGGATCCCTTTTCTTGACCCATAACTCCGTCTCCCAATAGGAATCCAGCCATGGATGACTATACTCTGCACTGCGATACTCCAAAGTAGCTTCCCAGTCGTAGTAGTAGTTGTCCAAAGTTCTTGTCAACATATCATGGAAGAAAGCATCGGCCTTAGGAACCATGATATGAAACTTCGTAGTCTACCCCATAACTACGTCCTCCATAGGTGTATCACCAACTCTTGATTCAGCATCGGATAGCTCTTGATCACCCTCTTCATATGGCTCCTGGGGTTTGAAACGGGCAACATACTGTGCAGCTGACAGACGGGGATGAGGAGGCATCTACAAGATTTAGACATAGATTAGATAGAATCAATGTATTTTCGCAATAGAATGAAGTAGAGGAAGCATAAAACTTTAGTAATTAATAAGGTGAAAAGAGGAAGCATGAATTAAGTAAAGTATGGATGCTATCAACGACCATTCTAACTAGGCTTGCGTCCTACAGTCAACACGGCTCTGATACCAATCTGTCACACCCATTTTTAAGGACAAAAATAGGATGCATAAAGTACTCATGTGCGCCCCAGGACATGATCGCACACATAAGCAGACAAATTACATAGTATCATCACAGTGCTTATTACATAGCGAATAAATATTTAAGACATAGTCTTGAACGATAAATAATAATAACTAATAACAATCTCCAGCGGAAACTCCACACAAGGACACAGTTGACTGGTTGACACCAAGACTAGTACTCATTTCGATAATCTTCCTCATAATCTTCATCTGTTATGGTGGAAATAGCAAGAGTGAGTCCATGTCGAACTCAACAAATATAACACAGGGTTCATGAGGCTCAAAAGGCTAGACACTGTTTAACTGTGTTTAGCTTTTATTCATATAATTAACAATTGAGTAGCATCAAGATAAACCAATTCCCATTAAAGAGCCAATGATCAATTGTAATAATGATAATGAATAGCATTAACATGAGCATAGGAATAATCAACAATAATTAAGCATGATATAACAGTTATGATCAACTATTCCATAAGAATCCCCAAGGCCGCTCGTATCCGTGAGCACGGCTAGTATACCAGTTTTTAACTCTGCGCAGAGGTGTACACTTTCACTGTGAGTCATGATTTCCAAATGAGTGGGGAGATCAAGCCCAAACACTAGAGAACCACATAAAGCCACTCAAGAGTTCGTCTAATAAGTTAGGGCCATTAGATTCACTCGGCAGGCAGATATAGAACCCCCCTTCCCTGTGGCACAACAACCGCAGCCTATACACACTAGGCCAGGGGCTCGCACTACACCCAACGTGGCAAGCCATTCTTACGCCATTTAAGGTAACCACTAACAAGCTAGAAAAGGTCTCTTGAACAACTAAAGCCAGAGCCATATAGCCCTCACAGTTGTACTGTATATCCCGGTTATCACTTACAGATAAGTCCTTATGGAGAGAAACCAGAGCATCAAAATAATACACTTGCTCTAGCCCCCTTTTAACAGTAATAAAATCATCTTAGTGGTTGATTGCTTAATCCATTAATCAAATTACAAGATCATTGTTCTTAGTTTAAGCACTAGCAATAGCTACCCATATGCATTCCTAAGGTTGACAAGGAATCAAGATAACAAGCACTAAGTTATAATATCTAAGGTTGTCAAGGTAAGCATATGCATATGTATGATAACTCAATGTATAGGTAACAAGGATAGTCCTGTGTTATACTTGCCTTGATCAAAGCTCTCCAAATAATACTGCTGACTTGGCTCAAAGTAATACTCCGAATCGTCCAAATACTGCTCACCTTCTATACTCGATCATCAATCAACAACATACATGCATCCAATCAAACATACACGAAGCAAACAAAGAGATATAATTAGAACAGTACACCAACAGTAACAAAACAGTAATAAAAGTTTATAAAACTCTTCTACACATTTCTACGATCACACAGACGCAAAGATCACCAAATTCGGAGTTAAAACGTGAAAGTTATGAATTTTCTAAGATTTCCTATAGATAAATAAATACTTAATTATAAACTCGAAAAATAAATTATCAAAACTAACTGTACAACTACACTAACATATAGAGTTCGCAAATACGAACCTAACGCAACTTGAACGGATCAAATCGGAGTTAAAATGAAGTTTTTATGACTAAAACAATCCTAGTGGTAAAACTGTAAGTACCTGAAAACGTATTTTTGATTTAACCGAGAGAAAAATACGCTTTTAAAACATGAAAACGGATTTCAGAAATTACGCCAAGGACCGCGGGTTCTATTTAGAAAAAGTTCAAGGACTCTTAAGCAAAAAGACATGGCCGAAAGGGTATCAGCCTTCTCCATCCGTTGGATCAAATTTGGACGTTCAGGATTAAAAGGAGGGGGTGCACGGCGTGCCTCCCGCCGGAAATAGAAAACTCACGACGGCGCCATGACCGCTGGCTAGCCGGAGTTGACGATTCAAAGATTCCGACCACCAATTGAAGTGCTACCAGTACCAATCGATCCGAAAACTCAAAACGAACTTACCCACGAAGAAGATTGAACCGCGGATAAGTCGAAGACGGTGCTTAGCTCACTAGAGCGGACGGCGCGCCCCTGCTCACGTAAGCAGGAAATTGTGAGCAACCGAAACTAAAAACAGAACGAGATAGAGATTTTATAGCTTTACTAGAACACGAACAAGGCTCTCTTGACTCTTACAAGGTCATCAATTCGATGAATTCGTCGAATTTGAGGAGATGGCGGCGAAATAGGGTTTCGGCTAGCACAAACTCAAGATGACCGTCGGCTTAGGCAATAGATGAAGAAACAATTGCATTAGGCTGTCTTAAATAGGGCATAAGCACCCTTGATTCGGAATACTACCTCATAACCGATTAGATACGGCAAAGCTCGAGTTGGATTCGATTCCGCCTAGAAACAGAGAACGGCGCCGTCCCTGACGTGCTGGCCGAACCTGTCAGCGACACAAGGAGACAGAGCCCGGATGACAACGAAACGAAGAGGGACACCGGCAGATAGACTTCAAAGCTGGGCCCGGCCCATGAAAAAAAAACAGTAATCGGCCCTTGACGGTTTCAGCCCATAGCGCGAAAATGAAGTAACAGGCCGACCAGGCGGCTTCCAGGTAAATTGTTTTTTTATATATATCTATTCTCCAAAACCTTTTCAAATAAAATTTTCTAAACCAAAGCAAAATAAAATAAACACACACCACAAAATATATTAAATGCAACAGCATGAATGCATCACCAAACATATTTTATTATTATTTTAATTTTGTTATCCAATTTATTCAAAGTTTGTTATTTCTAAAATTTGGGTGTTACAGGTCCTGCTTATATAGCCTCCTCAAGTGAACGTGGGCCGTCGGATCAAACCGACATTAATCGCACGGTTTTCCTTGATCCCTTAGGTCGGTGGAGCATAATCCGCGAGACGGAGCCTGATTGGCTCTCAGTCCAGGGCGGGCGCCCTAGGGAGCAGGGCAGGCGCCCTGCCTCCAGGCCCGTTCGGCCTCCCGTTCGATCTCGTGGCTTCTGGAGTCTTCAAGATGATAGAAAATCGGTAAACACGTTATTATCTCTATGTAAACCCGACGTTTGGGCCTTTCCTCCATATTTTCTGATAACCCCCTGTAGAAACAGACAAACACCAAAACTCGTGGAATTCTGTCAGATAAAACCCTAAGTCTAGGTGTTGGTTGCATTTGGATCCTTTTCTTTATTTATTTGATAACTATATTTGGTACTTAAGGACCATCAACACCCACCTGTCAGTGTCTCTTCTCCCTTTCCTTTCTTCTTCCTCCAGCTCTTTCCAATCGCGAGCACGCCTTCCTCCCTCTCTCCGATCCGAATCGATCTCTCAATCTCCCTCCCTTCCTTATTTACCGACGCCTCCGGGCTATAAAACGAAGCCCCCGCATTGTTCCGCCCCCATCTCATCCCTTTGGAGCCGCCGTAATCGCTTAGTTGCGCCACCGCAAGCACCACCGTCGCCATAGCCGCCACCGCGAGCTAGCCGTCGCCTTCCGGTCATCCTCCGGTCCTATCGTCACGCGGGGTGAGTTCGCCGTGAGTTTCTCGACCTCTCGGTGCTCTCCCCTCTCCGTTCGGTGGCCGGACGTGAGTTTTGGCCTTCTCCGGTGATGGCGCCGCCGCGGGGAGTCACCGTGGCTGGGAACCCGGCCGGAGCGCCACCGGCACCCTCTCCGATCCAATCCGCTCCGTCCAAATCAAATCTAACGGCTGAGATTAAAAGATACCGATTCGGCTGACGTTTTTGCTAAAGAGACCCTGGGTTTTTATCTTTTCGAACCCGTGGTCCAAAGCGTAAACTGGAAAATACGTTTTGATTAATTGAAAACGTAATTCGTTTCGGAAAAAGAAAATACGCTTTCTGATATTTACAGTTTTGCCATTCAATTTGTTTTAGTCGTAGAATCTTCGTTTTAACTCCGATTTGGTCCATTCAAATTGCGTTAGATTCATATTTGCGAACTCTATGTAATTATGCAACTGTACAGTAGGTTTGGATTAATTTATTTTCGAGTTTTTATTAAAGTATTTATTTTTCTATAGGAAATCTTTGGAAATTTGTAACTTTGTCGTTTTAGCTCCGTTTTTCGTGATCTTCGCGTCTGTGTGATCCTAGCGAGTTGTAGATTTGTTTTAAAGACTTTTTATCTTATTTTCTTACTGTTGGTGTATTGTTCTAATTATAGTCTTGTTTGTCTATGCATGATTGCCTCTGGATGTGTGTTGTTGCTATTGGTTGATCGAGTATAGACGGTGAGCAATTCATTGGGGATCAAGAGCCTTTCTACGAGCAAGATCTTCAGGACCAGTTTGAGCAAGGCAAGTATAGCATGGGATTATCCTTGTTGTCCTATTCACCTTATGCAATTAATATCATTATGCATTTATTCCTTGTTAAGGATGACTTAGTGATTGATCCTACACCTTGATACCTATTGCGATGCATTGAGTAGTATGGCTAGTGCTTAAACATGGACTATGATCATGTAAATTGATTAGAGGAATATGCAACAAACATTAAAAGATGGTTTTGATTAATGTTTAAAGGGGATTAGAGCATGGGGGTTACTTTTGATGCTCTAATTGCTCTCCATAAGGACTCATCTATAAGCGACAATCCGGGATTTATAGTACAACTGTGGGGGCTATATGGCTCTGGCTTTAGTCATATAGAAGGACCTTTTCTAGCTTGTTAGAGGTAACCTTTTTGGCGTAAGAACGGCTTGACGAATCGGGTATAGTGCGGCCTCTGTCCTTATGTGTATAGGCTGCGGGTTATTGTGCCATTTGGAAGGGGGCTCTACATCTGTTTGTCGAGTGAATCTAATGGCCCTAACATGTTAGACGAACCTTTGAAAGACTTCATAGTGTTTACCCTGCCTGCTCACCTTGGTAGTGTTGTGGGAGTAATTAACCCGGGCATTTGGGTAACACGACTCACAGTGAAAGTGTACAACCTCTGCAGAGTGTAAAACTGTTATAACAGCCGTGCTCACGGTCACGAGTGGCCTTGGACCCTTATGGAATAGTTGAATAATTGTTTATGGTTATGTTTTTGCTATTCATTAATCATTTCACATGGATCATATGTTTATTGTTTACATTGAGACAATTTGATGTTATTGATATGCTAAAATCATGCTAATTAAAAGCTACATGCTGATAAACAAATATTATGCCTTTTTGAGCCTCATGAACCCCATGTTACACTTGTTGAGTACGAGATGTACTTACGCTTGTTTATTTTTCTTACTTGGATAAAAATCCCGGATGGGTAACAGATGGAGGTAATAGTGACTACTACGCCTACTTCCCTGAAGATTACTAGTCTTGCTGTCAACCAGTCAATGTACCTGTGACTGAAGCTACCACGAGAGTTATTTATTTATACTTCCGCTACATTTGTGTTAAGACTATGTTTTAAATATCATGATGTAATAACATTTGTGATGATACTTCCGTTATAATTTGTGAACTTATGTGTGATTGATCTCTAGGCGCACATAAGGGTATGCACTCCATTTAGTCATTAAATGGATGTGACATCTTTAGGGGTAACAAGGTAGACACATACATATGAATTAAGTGTATTATAGGTGAATAGAAAATAAGGATGATCCCATGCTATACTTGCCTTTTCCCAAAGTTAGCTACTCAGAATCTCTAGTTGCTATCTTCTGGACTCAATTCCTCTTGCTTCGACTATCGGTCCTCAGCTTCTCGTCTTTAGCGCTAATTAACCATACTTCTTCTACTCTCAGCAATCAAGTAGAACAAACAGACAATAAACACAACTAAGAACAACACACCAAACAAAAGAGACACTTTAAAAGAGCGCACTAGACTATACGACATGATGCTATGATCGCGAAAACGTAAGACCGACGGATAACAGAGCTACCATCAAAGAGGACACGCGACTATCGAGGAGTTGCAACAAATCGGAGAAGACAAACTATACATTTGATTTATTTTAGTTAATGAATTAAGGTGATAGACTTCTAGAGAATTATCCTAAAGTTGAATTAACCAATTTACATTGAATTATAAAAGATGAAGTTAACCTTATTCATATTTTATTTATAAATATTTATTTAGTGTTTAAGTCATTTAAACATTTATAAATTAGAAGCATAAAGAAGGTGATAACAGCTAATCGAATCATTATATGTTTCTTACATAAACTAAACAAGTTCTATTTAAGAAGCACTTAAGTTCTTATTAATTATGATAGCATTTGATTATTTATAAAAGACAAATTATAAACCAAAGTTACTTTTAATTTGAAAAGACAGTAGATAAATATTAGTTAAATTAACTACATGCTTCATGTTTAACTAAACTAATTATGATTAAGAAACATTTAAGTTAATATTAATCAAGTTAACATTTATTTAAGAATGTTCTATGTATAAACCTAAGTCGCTTCTAATTTAAAAGAGATTGACATAAACATTAATCAAATAAACATAATTTAATTTGTAAACACATAACGTGACATGGTAAACAACGTTGCTAATGCGTCTCTTACGCCAGCATAGTCACGAAGCAACAAGAACGAAATTATACCCCTATGTTGCTTTTAGTTAGAAAGCTGTTAAATAAATATTAATCAAGTTGCATCTAAATAGATAAATTCATACTTGAGTGACATCACAAAAACTATCACTACTGTGTAGAGCGTGACGCTATGAAACTGTCGCAATAAGAACGGATTTACAAACCTAGATTGCTTTTAATCATAGAACTAATTACATATCAATTAAATTAATATTTAATTTATATATGACTAGCATGTAACACGTCTACGCCGATAGCATGTAGCTTCAGTTGGCATGATCGCAAAATCACAAGAACGAGTTACTACACTAGGTTGCTTTTAATTAAAAATGCATTAAATAAATATTACATGTAAATCAATAAATTCATAATTAGGCGACACAATATACATCAGCACTACTACGTAGAGCGCAACTATACGAAACTAACACAACTAAAACAGAGTAAAACAGAATTAAAACGAAGAAACGACAAAGATATTACGAACCAGTGGTAGAACCGCAAATACTTCATCTTCTGCCTCCATCCACCTGGAGGGCCTCGGCCTAGGGGTGACATGTCACACCCCAAAATTTCTGATTTTGGGTTGTGCATAGAAAACACTAATTAAAATAAATGTTTTAATATTCGGATAAAATTTTCTAAGTTTAGTTTATGATAGCATCAGTTAGTTATAAAAAAATAATATCTTTCTTCTCCAGCACGTCTTTATCTTTTTCCGCAATCAATATTCCTTGTTTCTCAGCTCAAGTTTTCATTGGGAGTTTCCTAAAATATTTTCTTTGTAACCCAAATCACTCATTTCAGTTTCTCGTCCATCAATCAATCTCTATAAACTTCTCGAGAATTTTTTCGACTTTTTCTGTAGCTTGTTTCCACTTGTCTGTGAGCATAATCTAATTTTTAGATGCTCCAAAATTACCTTTTAGTGAGTTCCAAATATTTTATTTGGATTCCTCATGTTCCATAATGTCTCTGGAAAATTTCCATGAATTTTCGGAGCTTTCGGAGTATTTTTCGCGGCTTAAATAATAATTCTGAACTTTTCTAGAATTATTTTACCCACGAAAATAATTAATTCCGAAAATAATAAATATCTTATTTTCCACCAAAGCCCATGTGCAATAATCCTAAATGTCCATTCATTAATTTACTAATGAGCTTTAATAATTAATTAGGCCTATTAGTAAAGATGGAGGGTGTAATGTCAGTTAGCACCATATCGCTAGTTGACATGGAGGTGGAGAGTTTTTCTCCCTATATATACGTACCTACCCTATGGGCAAATCACACCAAAACTACCGTGGAGGAGCCCCTAGTTTGGGAAATCTCTCGTGTAGTAGATTAGAATTTTCTCCCTTCTTATCGTGTCGCCGCCGGCTGCCTGCTCGAGCGACGAACGCTCGCTGCTTGGCCTGGCCCGGCCTCGGCCCCTGCCATCGGCCGTCTCAGCGCGTTGCCGTATCTTCGACGCCCGACACCTGCTCGACACAATGCTTCCAGGGGAAAGTAGCAAGAGATCGGTGCCTCCAGCGCTCGGCAGCGAAGGCTGCATCGACGTCTTGCCTGACGGCGTACTCGGGCACATCCTCGGCTTCCTCCCAGCGCAGGCGGCGTCCTGCCATCCGTCCGTATTTAGAACAGCGTCTCAGCCTCAGGTTGATTCTGCATACCTCTTCATGCATTACGCCTTGCTCAATCTCTTAAGTGAATTCAATAACAAATTGATAGGCAAAAATCCAGCACACTCCATATTATTTGGATTCCATAATTCTTGTTAACGTTATGCATATATTTTCTCTTTGCAAATATAATCATACGTTGACCTTAATTACTGCCTAATTATTGCCAGTAGTCCAAAACTCCAACCTGATGACGTCAACAAGCTAGTACTGTATGTTCCTTTCCAATTCCAATACATGTTGACGTCGTCAATAATGCCCAGTTGATATTATCATTCTTCCCATCTATACGATATGTCTTTTCTCATATTTAAATTTTATTCTGAAAATACCAATTTTGCATTTTTGCCTTAAAACTTCAAAATATCAATTCTTTTTAATGGTAGTTCGGCTTTAGGCTGATTTTGCGCTCACACGATCGTAGCGGCGAGACCTAGATGTTAGTGACGCTTATAGTTTGTTTTTATAAGATTTGATGTATTGTTTTAGGTCATTTGTGATGCTTGTTTCCCATGACTGCTATCTCCGATCTGTCATTGAAGGAGTCGCTTGTGAAACCCGATCTCATCGCTCTCTGCTTCAACGCCGGCATCGCTGTTCCTCGTCTGACATCGGTGGGGACCTCTGCACGCCTCCTGTTAGTCTCCCCTCCCTAACCTACACCTTGCTGGTTCTGTTAAGCCTATACGATCATCAGTTGTTCCCGTCTGTGCAGTTGCCCAGTAAAAACAATCGGCCATGAAGAGGCAAGCCATGCTGGCCGCTGGTCATCCTCGACATAGATGCATATATCTTCTTTTTCTTGCATGAAGAGTCATTTGCCAGGAACATGTCTTCATCTACGTCTATTCGTGAGGTCTGTGCGACCTATGCCCTGTTGCTTTATCAGCTAAATATAAATACACTCCGCTGATGTCATCCCTTCATCATACGTGTGCAATATTTTGGCTTTGTTTTTGGACACGTGGAATTTCCTTTGCCAATATATTCATCACGTATACATAGGACCTTGTGTCTCACGTTGCATGTGCAGAGCAAACCCTCCTGTGTAAATAATATAGTTTCAGCTTTTGCATCTTAAATCTTCCACTGATTCATCATCCTAGCTCTGTTTAGTCTGGTTGCATTAGTTTTGTGTTGACGTAATTTAAACGTTAGAAGTGACCTTTACCATGCTAAATATTTCTGAATTTAAATTGTAAAGTGATTAATGTTTATGTACAACTCTAATTTTAAAAAAAGCCATATAGGTAAACATATATACTGTGATGCTTTTTACACAAATATTAATATGGTTAATAGCTATCACCAATATGTTTTTAAATTATAACTTGTTTAGTTTAAACCATCTCATATGCAGTTCGAGAAGGTGCCTCACGTGCCCTTTTATTTTTGCAAAGTAAAGTTATACTTGATTAAATTATATGGCATTGTTTATAAATAAAGTATAACTAAGGTTTAACTTTGGCTTTATAATTTGATTAATGATTATGAGAAAAGGTAACATAGGATAATATATTATGTTTTGCTTAGTTTAATCAAGATTCATATAAGGTCATCTTAGATGTGATTTGGTTAATGTTTAGAAGCAATTAGGGTTTATAACTCTGGTATTTCATAACCAAATGTTAATAAGATTCATATCCACATAAATGTTTTCTTTTAAATTACAAGATGTTTAGTTCAACCTTGATTTGTAAATGTTTTCATTTAGCTTTTGCCACATGTTCCATGATTATCTAAATTATAAAATATTTACATGACTTAAAATACTATGATATGATATATTTATAAATAAAATATGGCTAAGGTATAATGTTAGCTTTTACAATTCAACATAATTTGGTTAGTTCCACTTTAGTATATTCCTCCAAAAAGTCCAACACTTTAATTCACTAACTAAAATGAATCCAGCATATAGTTTTCCCTTTTAGTATGTTGCAAGCTTATCGATAGTCGTGTCCTATTAACGGTAGCTCCGTTCTCCGTCGTTGTTGCGCTAGCATCAAGTCGTGTCGATTAGTGTGTTTTTTTTGTTTTCTCTTATGTGGTGTATTGTTCATAGTTGTCCCTATTTGTTTGCTTGTATGCCTGTTAGTGTGCTGGGTTGCTATGATCTACGAGTAGAAGAAAGACTATCCGTGAGCGCCGAAGATCCGAAGATGAAGACCAGAAGCTGAGTGCCAGAAGTTGCAAATGAAAGATTAAGTTGAGGTTTTTCAGAGCAAGTTGCTTTGGGCATAAAGCAAGTTCTAAGGCAAGTATAACATGGGACCATTCTTGTTGTCCTATTCACTAAAATTATCATACATATGCATGTGTACTCCTTGACAACCATAGAGATTATAACTTAGCTATTGATATCTTGTTTCCTTGTCACCTATGGGACTTTGCATTGGGTAGCTTTTGCTAGCGCTGAACATAAACTATGATCTTGTAATATGATTAATGGAATATGCAACAACACTAAAAGATGACTTTTTTATTACTGTTTAAAGAGGGCTAGAGCATGGGGTTATTTTTGGTGCTCTAGTTTCTCTCCATAAGGACTCATCTGTAAGCGAACATTCGGGACTTACAGTACAACTGTGAGGGCTATATGGCTCTGGCTTTAGTCAAGTATGAGGACCTTTTCTAGCTTGTTAGTGGTAACCTTTTTGGCGTAAGAACGGCTTGACGAATCGGGTATAGTGCGGCCTCTGTCCTCATGTGTATAGGCTGCGCGTTATTGTGCCATTTGGAAGGGGGGCTCTACATCTGTTTGCCGAGTGAATCTAATGGCCCTAACTTATTAGACGAACCTTTGAAAGACTTCATAGTGAACCCTGCTGACCTTCCTTGGTAGTGGGTCAAGAGGCTGATCACCTCAGGCGAAAGGGTAAATCACGACTCACAGTGAAAGTGTACAACCTCTGCAGAGTGTAAAACTGGTATATCAGCCGTGCTCACGGTCACGAGTGGCCTTGGACCCTTACGGAATAGAGGACCACTAATGACTATAAATGTGTTTTTGCTATTCGTTATTCATATTTACATTGATCATGTGTTTATTGTGGGATTAATGCAAACCTGATGCTACTCATATGATAAAACTGTGATAATTAAAAGCTAAATGCAGTAAACCAGTGTCAAACCTTTTGAGCCTCATGAACCCCGTGTTATATTTGCTGAGTTCGACATGGACTCACTCTTGCTATTTCCACCACACTCCAGTATGTAGTAAGGTGCTACTTAGAAGAAGGATGAAGGTGTAGTGGAGTTTTCAGAAGTTTTTCAGAAGTGCTTGGCATATGGAGCCACCAGTCAGCCGTCCCTGAGAAGAATGGAGCCCGAGCAGAAGCTTAGCCACTGTTCTGCGATACTCTGATAGTTGTAAGTGTTAATATATTATGTTTTCCGCTTTATATAAACATTGTTTTGATATCTCTATTCTGTTGTTGTATGTGTGGACTTCCTGGGCACACATATGACGAGCCTAGTTTTGTTCTTTGCAAAACCGGGTGTGACATGACATGAGAAGGAGAAAAAATATCTAATTTACTACACGAGAGATTTCCCAAACTAGAGGCTTCTCCACGGTAGTTTTAGTGTGCTTTTACCCAAGGGGTATGTACGTATATATAGGGAGGAAAACTCCCTACCCCCACGTCAACTAGTGATACGGTACTAATTGATGTTGCACCCTCCACCTCTACTGATGGGCCTAATTAATCATCAAAGCCCATTAGTAAATAAATGAATTGGCATTTAGGATTATTGCACATGGGCTTTGAGCATTGAGAAAAATGAGATATTTATTTATTTTCGGAATTAATTAATTTCATGGATAAAATAATTCCAGAAAAGTCTAAAATTATTATTTAAGCCATGAAAATACTTTGAAAACTCTAAAAATTCAGAGAAAATTTTCAGAGACATTATGAAACATAAGGAACCCAAATAAAGTATTTGGAGCTCAGGAAAAGATATTTTGGAGAGTCTAAAAATTAGATAACGCTCGCAGAAAAGCGGGAACTAGCTCCAGAAAAAGCCAGAACAATTCGCAAAGAGTTCACTGAGATTGATTGACACATGAGGAACTGAAAGGAATAATTTGCGTTATAAAGAAAAGATTTTAGGAAACTCCCAATGAGAACTTAAGATGAGAAACAAGGAACATTGATTGCGGAAAAAGATAAAGAGGTGCTAGAGAAGAAAGATCGATCCACTAAACGTATTTTGAAAGACTTTGTTCGCTCTTAACACACAAGAGTTAACGAGCAAACATCACATCAAACAATAGCCCGTCAAATTAGTTTAGAAAAATTTAAAGATTCTTATTATTTTTTTTCATTTTTTATAACTAATTGATGCTATCATAAACTAAACTTAGGAAATTTTATCCGAATATTAAAATATTTATTTTATTTAGTGTTTCCCATGCACAACCTAAAATTAGAAATTTTGGGGTGTGACAAACCCCATGTTACACTTGTTGAGTACGAGATGTACTTACGCTTGTTTATTTTTCTTACTTGGATAAAAATCCCGGATGGGTAACAGATGATGCAAATAGTGACTACTACTCCTACTTCCCTAAAGATTACTAGACTTGCAATCAACCAGTCAATGTGCCTGTGATTGGAGCTACCACGAGAGATTTATATTTTTTACTTCCGCAACATTTGTGTAAAGACTATGTGTTAATAATCGTAATGTAATAACATTTGTGATGATACTTCCTTTATAATCTGTTAACTTATGTGTGATTGATCTCTAGGCACACATAAGAGTATGCATTCCAATTGGTCTTTAAATGGGTGTGACAAATTGGTATCAAAGCTTTTGTTTACTGTAGGACGCAAGCCTAGCTAGAAATGGTCGATTTAGTATCTTCTTTTTCACTATTTTTATGCTTATTATCTTGCTTTTGTTATTTGATAAATTTTTATGCTTTTTATGTCTCATTCTATTACGAAAGTTTGCCTCTATTCTAACTACATATAAAACTCTGTAGATGGTTCGTGGCCGCAAGACTGCCCACATCACCACTGGAGGTCACTACCCACTTCGTGCCTTACTTGCACCTAAAGAGCCACAAGAGGAAGCACCCCAGGAACAGGAGTAGGCCCCTGAAGCACCAATCCAAGCACCAACACCTCCCCAGGAAGAACCCGAGCCTGAAGTAGATCCTGAGATCATTGGGATTGAAGATGATGAAGAGGAGGAAGCTAATGGAGGAGAGCAACCCACGTCTCCACCACATGATGAAGCTGCTGATGATGTGCCACCTCCTCCAATGGGGTGGACTGTGAAGATCTACCACAAGGCTGGAGGAGACGCTGTCTCTCACCATCGACTTGTGGGAATGCTCTCTGCCTACTTCGCTGATTGACACCCAGCTGTGGAGTACGTCTGCTGGGAGTATACACATCCGTTGGAGGACACTTACTGGAAGGCAAGAGCAAGTATTTTTCCTAAGGATGAGAAAAAAGGGGCATACCAGCTGGACAGGATGTATTCTCACATGGGTCGTCGAGCTACCATGGAGGCTAGCATTGAAGATGCCGCCTTTGAAGCATGTATGGGCCTTCGCTACCTTCGCTTTGACAGCATAAAGCATGATGTTCACCGTTACTTCCCTCGAGCACACCCCGACCTTGGATGGGCCATGATGGATCCAGTGCAGTTGGAACCACTTCCTCGGGTGATGGTGAAACTTGTCTATGATATGATGGAGAGGAAGCTGAGTTAGAGGAGATGGTGAAGGCATAGGGGAAGACCATCAAGAGGTGCCAGGCAACAATTGATGAAGTCCGAGCAAACCAAGGCATGGCAAAGATTTATGAGACATTAGAGCATGAGCCACGTCCTTAGAAAATAGGAGTCCTTTATGTAATAAGAACGTTCTTAGTAACGTCAGTTGAGTCTTCGAGTCTGTCGTGTGGTTTGAACTTTGGTGTGATAGTTGCTTTGTCATTATGCTTATGTGTGAGTTGGATTTTTGTTATGAGTGTTGGGGCTTGTAGGCATGTCTACAACTTCCATTTTTAAGAACAATAAGTTTATTAGTCAAGGAAATAATAGTTGGGTTTGGTATTGTCACGTTTCTGTGCTTGCTGTTTTCTGGAGCAGTCTGTAATATTTCTACTATGGTTCAAAAACGGTTTGTGCAACATTTATGAAATTTTTATGAGAAAAACTAGACTTAAGCACCTTTCAAATGCCATTGGAATCACCTTTTTATCTGATCTGGATCGAGAGATATAACTGTCACAAGTTAAAGTTTCTGCACAGTCTGGAATCTGGAATAGTTTCTGTTGCGCCTTATTTTTCATTAACTTAACGACAGAATCTGATCTTGGGGTCTAACTAAAAGTTGTGGATAACTTCATAAGCTTTCCAACCATATAAAGCACGCCTCTATTGAGCTTCTGTAGCTCGAGATATGATTGATTTACTGAACTGTTAATATTGATAATCGCCCAGAAAACTTTCAGATCTCATTCTTTATCTTATAAGTGGTTGATAACATGGAAATCTCAAAGTTTGCATTTTTATGGATGGCAGATGGCCGGAAGAGGAAGAGGCAGGGGTCATGGAGGTGTTCCGCCAAATCCACCACCACCACTGCCACCAACTATTGAGCAACTATTGGTAGTGCAGACACAGCTTATGCAACAACTGGTGCAGAACCAACAGAATCAGCCAGTTGCTGGGGCACCCCCATGTGATAAGCGTGGTGAATTTTTGAAGGGTCGTCCCCCAGTGTTCACGCATGCCGTAGATCCATTGGAAGCCGATGATTGGCTTTGTGCCGTGGAAAAGCAGCTCAACATTGCACAATGTGATGACTGGCCGAAAGTGTTGTTTGCTTCTGGACAACTCCAGAGAGAAGCTCAGGATTGGTGGGAATCGTATGAGTATGGTCGCCCCGCCAATGCTCCTGCAGTCACTTGGCAGGAGTTTAGGGAGAGCTTCAGGGCTTACCATATACCAGAAGGGATGATAGAACTGAAGGCAGAGGAATTCAGGAACTTGACCCAAGGGTCATTGTTTGTAGCTGAGTACCATGATAAGTTTGCTCAGTTGTCACGATATGCTCCACATGAAGGTGGCTAATGATAGTGATAAGCAGCGCTGCTTCCTGAAGGGATTGTATGATGGGCTACAATTGCAACTGATGTCCAATACCTATCCCAATTTTTAGACGCTTGTGAACCGCGCTATTGTGGTGGATAACAAGCACAAGGAGATGGATGCCAAGAGGAAAAGGCTTCAGGGACAGGCCTCCGGTAGCAACACTCGTCAGCGTACTGGTTTTCGGCAAGGTAATCAATAGAGGCCTCCCCCTAGTCAGTGGAATCGTGGTTAGGTGCCTTTCTGCAATCAGTTTCCGCAACGTCCCCCATTCCAGCCGCAGAATGGCTACCAACGCCCTCCGCAGCAGAGTGGGAATCAGACTCAGCATCAGGGCCCTTCCAACAATACTCTCATGAAGACTAGTGTTCCCAATACCCCCAACAAGTGTTTTCGATGTGGGAAAGAGGGTCATTTGTCTTACAATTGCCTTGAGAAGCCCAACCAGCAGACTCTCCAGAGGCAGAGTAGTCACCAGAAGCCTGCGCCTAACACTGGAAGGGTCATTTGTCTCAAGAAACAGCAGTGGAGGAACTGGAAGTTATGCTTGGTACGTTCGATGTCCATTCCACTCCTGCCACTGTTCTTTTTGATTCTGGAGCATCACATTCTTTCATATCACAAGCATTTGTTAGAATACATAGAATTCATTTGTGTGCCATGAAGAACCCTATATTAGTAAACTCACCTGGTGGAAGCAAGCCGACATCTTATCATTGTCTTCTGATTAGTCTCATTTTAAGGGGGGTAGAGTTTAAGGTGAGCCCTATAGTATTGAGAACAGCTGGGATTGACCTCATATTGGGAATGGATTGGATGATGCAACAACAAGCAGAGATTCAGTGCAAGGAGAAATCAGTAGTGCTGACAACACCGAAGGGAGATAGAATCAGGGTTGAGGTGAAAGTGCAAAAACAGGAGACTGCTACAGTGAACCAGCTTAATGATGGTGCCAACAAGGAGGACCCAGTTGTGGAGGAGTTCCCCAATGTGTTTCCCGAGGAATTGTCAGGTATGCCACCAGACCGTGACATTGAATTTATTATTGAATTATTACCTAGAACTGCACCCATAGCTAAGCGTCCATATAGAATGGGAGTAGATGAATTAGAAGAACTTAAGAAACAAATTAAGGAGTTGTAGGATAAGGGTTTCATTCGTCCTAGTTCTTCACCTTGGGGAGCACCAGTGATTTTTGTGGACAAGAAAGATGGCACTCAGAGGATGTGTGTAGATTATCGGTCTCTCAATGAGGTTAATATCAAGAATAAGTACCCGTTGCCTAGAATCGATGACTTGTTTGATCAGTTGAGGGGTGCTTGTGTATTCTCCAAGATTGATCTTCGTTCTGGATATCACCAGTTGAAGATTCGTGCTAGTGATATACCAAAGACAACTTTTACTATACGGTATGGTTTATATGAGTATACATTGATTTCTTTTGGTCTAACCAATGCTCCTGCATACTTTATGTATTTGATGAATAAGGTGTTCATGAAATATCTGGACAAGTTTGTAGTGGTATTCATTGATGATATCCTAGTATTCTCCAAGATTGAGGAGGAACATGCTGAACATTTGAGGTTGGTCTTGCAAAAGCTCAGAGAACACCAGCTATATGCCAAGCGGAGTAAATGTGAGTTTTGGTTGAAGGAAGTTTCCTTTCTTGGTCTTGTTGTCTCGAATGGAGGAATATCAGTAGATCCTAGCAAAGTGAAAGATGTATTGAACTAGAAGCCATCAACCAATGTGAGTGAGATCCATAGTTTCTTGGGATTAGCTGGCTATTACAGGAGATTTATAGAGGGATTTTCTAAGCTTGCGAAGCCAATGACTGCATTATTGGAGAAGAATGCCAAGTTTGTGTGGTCTGAAAAGTGTCAGGCTAATTTTGAGGAATTGAAGAAAAGATTGACCACTGCACCAGTATTAGTCTTGCCAGATCTGAGTAAACACTTCTCTATCTACTGTGATGCATCTCGTTTGGGTTTGGGATGTGTTCTTATGCAAGAAGGTAGAGTTGTGGCATATGCATCGAGATAGTTGAGAAAGCATGAATTAAATTATCCTACTCATGACTTGGAATTAGCTGCAGTGGTTCATGCACTAAAGATATGGAGACATTATTTGATTGGACATAAGAGTGAAATATACACTGATCATAAGAGTTTGAAGTATATCTTCACTCAATCAGATCTGAATTTGAGGCAGTGTAGATGGTTGGAGTTGATAAAGGACTATGATCTGGAGGTGCATTATCACCCAGGAAAGGCCAACGTCGTTGCTGATGCTCTTAGTAGAAAAAGCTACGCTAATGAAGTGCAAGTAATGCCTATGCCAAGAGAGTTGTGTGCTGAATGTGAGCATCTGAACTTAGGGTTTACCACCAATGTAGTAGAATTGGTACTAGAACCTACTCTGGAGCAAGAAATACGCAAGAGTCAGTTGAAAGATGAAAAGTTGAGAGAGATAGCGGAGAATATAGCGAAGGGCAAATCACCAGGATTCTGTAAGGATGATAATGGTACGCTATGGTTTGGAAAAAGGCTGTGTGTGCCTAAGGATAAGACTATCAGAGAGGCAATTCTGCGTGAAGCTCACGAGTCAGCTTATTCCATACATCCTGGGAGTACTAAGATGTATCTGGATTTGAGAGAGAAATATTGGTGGTATGGTTTAAAAAGAGATGTTGTTGAATATGTTGCTTTGTGTGACACTTGTCAAAGGGTGAAAGCTGAACATCAGAGGCCTGCAGGATTGTTACAGCCTATGCAGATACCCAAATGGAAATAGGAAGAAGTTGGTATGGATTTCATAGTTGGGTTGCCACGTACTCAGAGAGGGTCTGATTCAATTTGGGTAATAGTAGATCGTGTAATAAAGGTTGCTCATTTTCTGCCAGTTAAGACTACATATAGCAGTGCAAATTTCGCTGAATTGTATATGGAAAGAATAGTGAGTCTACATGGAGTTCCTATGAAAATTGTGTCTGATTGGGGTACCCAGTTTACATCTCATTATTGGCAAAAGATACATGAATCACTAGGAATCAAGCTGAACTTTAGTACAGCCTACCATCCACAGATAGATGGACAGACGGAGAGAATTAAACAGATATTGGAAGATATGTTGAGAGCTTGTGCTTTACAATATGGTACTAGTTGGGATAAGAGTTTGCCTCACGCGGAGTTCTCTTACAACAATAGTTATCAGAAGAGTCTTCAGATGGCAATGTTTGAGGCTTTGTATGGACGAAAGTGTAGAACCCCGTTGTTCTGGAATTAGACAGGGGAAAGTCAAGTGTTTGGGCCTGATGTACTCAAGGATGCTGAAAAGAAAGTAAGGATGATTAGAGATAATCTAAAAATAGCTCAGTCCCGACAGAAAAGTTATGCTGATACTCGGAGGAGAGAGTTGACTTTTGAAGTAGGGGATTATGTCTACTTGAAAGTATCACCAATGAGGAGTGTGAAAAGGTTCAACATGAAGGGGAAATTGGCACCAAGGTATATTGGGCCATTCAAGATCATAGAGAGACATGGTGAGGTGGCGTATCAGTTGGAATTACCTGAGAGTTTGGTAGGTGTACATGATGTGTTTCACGTGTCTCAACTTAAGAAATGTTTGCGAGTACCAGAGAAGCAGATTCCGTTAGAGGAGCTCACTGTTAAAGAGGATCTTACATATGAAGAGTTTCCAATTAGAATTTTAGAGACTGCTGAAAGAGTCACGAGGAGTCGGACTATCAAGATGTGTAAGGTTCAGTGGAATCCGTACACTGCAGATGAGGCCACATGGGAAAGAGAAGAGGATCTGAGGAAAACATACCCGCAACTGTTCGAGTAAGCACTAGCCGAATCTCGGGACGAGATTCATCTTAAGGGGGTAGAATTGTAACACCCTAAAATTTTGGAAAGACTTAAAAATAGGTAAATATGATTTTTATGTATTTTTGTGAGCATACAAACTTAGAAAAGTAATAATTTTTATTAATTTAAAATAAAATATAAGGGTAGAAACATGATTGAGCATTCATGCTGCTGCATTTGAATTTTTGTATTGAGTGGTTTGAATCAAATTCAAAAGAGGATTCAAAATCTTTTTGGAAAATGCTTTGGAAAATTGGAAAAGAAAAAAAAGAAAGGGATTTCTTCTCCTATCCGGTTTTGGCCCAGCTTAGCTCGCAGCCTGGCAGTGCGCCGCTTCGGCATGCTTCTCACCGCGCGCGGCCCACTTCCCTTCTCCCCCCACGTCCCGCTTGGGCCGAGCCTAGCCAGCCGCCTGGGCGCGTGCGCGCCTTCCTTTTCCTGTCCGTCGCTGACACTGTGGGCCCGCTTGTCAAGGTCGCCTCCTTCCTCAAGACATCGCTGGCGTCGCTTTCCTTCCTTGCCGATGCCAAATCCCGCGCCCAATCTTCCCCTTCCTTTCTTGGAACCGCTCCAGGGCTATAAAAGCCAGATGCCGCACCCCTCCGCTCCATCTTGCACCGAAGCAGAGGACTGACATCATCTCGAGGAGGCCACGCTCGAGCCGTAGCCCTAGCCGTCTGCCTCTCCAAGCCGCACGCCTCCCTTGGTTCATCATTGGCTTCGTTTTCGCGCGAGGTGAGTTCGCATTGGTGTGCTCTACCCACTGGTGTCTTTCTTTCATGACCTTATGCTCTGTAGCACGAGATAGCCGTCTCTGGCCATGGCGCCACCGCAGAAACCGCCATCAGGCCACTGTTCCGGCCGGAGCGCCGCCTAGCTTTTCACCGATCCGATCTGGGCCGTCCATTTTAAATCTAACGGCCGAAACTCATAGATACCGGTTCGGCCAGTACTTTTGCTAAAGAGCCCCTGTAAGTTTTAATTATAGAACCCGCAGTCCAAGGCGTATTCCCGAATTGCCTTTTCTTTTTCGTAAAGCGTATTTTGATCGCGGTAACTTCAGAAATACGTTTTCACTTAATTATAGTTTAGCCACTAGGTTAATTCATGCATAGAATCTCCGTTTTAACTCTGATTTGACCCATTCAAATTGCGTTAGGTTCGTATTTGCGAGCTCTACATGTTAGTACTACTGTACAGTAGGTTTGTAACATTTTTTTGAGTTTGAATTAAAGTAATTATTTTTCTACAGGAAATCTTCGTAAATTCATAACTTCATCGTTTTAGCTCTGTTTTTCATGATCTTCGTGTCTGTGTGATCCTAGCGAGTTGTAGATTCATTTTAAAGACTTTTTATCTTATTTTATTACTGTTGGTGTACTATTCTAATTATAGTCTTGTTTGTTTATGCATGATTGTTCTGGATGAATGTTGTTGCTATTGTTGATCGAGTATAGACGGTGAGCAATTCGTTGGAGATCAAGAGTTTTTCTACGTGCAAGATCTTCAGGACCAGCTTGAGCAAGGCAAGTGTCACACCCAGTTTTAAGAACAAAACCAGATATGTACTATATGTGAAATAAAGGAGTCAAATCTCACATATAGCCACAGATAAGTGTAATACCAAGAGACAAATGCTTAATAAACATAATACAATAGTATAAAATATACCTTAGAGAGCAACACAACGGAAAGACAACTCCGAACACCGGGTGTAGACTTCACTCCAGGAACAAACTAACTGGTTGATCACAAGCCTAATAACTCCAGAGACTATCCTAAGGTGTGGGAAATAGCAAGAGTTAGTCCATGTCGAACTCAGCAAATATATCATGGGGTTCATGAAGCTCAAAAGGTTTGACACGGGTTTACTGCAATAGCTTTTAGTGAGTCATCTTTTTAGCATTTGAGTAGCAACAAGTTTACCATAAGCCCAAATAACCTCATGATCATGTAAACGAGAAAAATGTATAGCAAGAAACAATAATCATTAGTGAACATCAATATCATCAGTATTATCATTATCATCAGTGCCATCATTTATTCTGTAAGGGTCCAAGGCCACTCGTGACCGTGAGCACGGCTGTTATAACAGTTTTACACTCTGCAGAGGTTGTACACTTTCACTGTGAGTCGTGATTACCCATATGCCCGGGGCGGCCAATCCCCAAAACACTCCCAAGGTGAGCAGGCAGGGTTCACTATGAAGCCTTTCAAAGGTTCGTCTAACAAGTTAGGGCCGCTAGGTTTCAGAAGTCAGTCCGTGTGATACACCACGCAGGGATCCATAGTCTGCTTTACCCCATTTACGCCACAAGGGTAACCTCTAACAAGCTAGAAAAAAATCCTCATACTTGACTAAAGCCAGAGCCATATAGCCCTCACAGTTGTACTGTAAGTCCCGGATGTTCGCTTACAGATAAGTCCTTAAGGAGAGAAACTAGAGCACCAAAAATAACCCCATGCTCTAGTCCCCTTGAGCCATGTTGCTATAAAGCATCTTTTAAACGTTTATTGTATATACCATTAGTCAAGTTACAGATCATGGTTATTTATCTTGAGCACTAGCATAAATACTACCCAATGCAATATCCCATGGGTGTCAAGGTACAAGATACAAAAACTAGGATATCCTTAGTGGTAACAAGGTAGACACATGCACATGAATTAAGTATATTAAAGGTGAATAGGAAACAAGGATGATCCCATGCTATACTTGCCTTAACTTAGATCCTTCTTTAAGTCCAAACCTCAATGAACTGCTTCTTGATCACCACGTATAGCTCACCGACTAGACAAGATCATAAAAGCACCACACAAGCATCCATTCAATCATACACGAAGCAAACAATAGAAATAAATTAGAACAGTACATCAAACATATGAAACAACATGTGAAAAGGTTTTAAAGATGTTCTACGCGTTGCTACGAACACACAGACGTAAAGATCACAAAATTCGGATTTAAAACGTGAAAGTTATGAATTTTCTAAGATTTCATATAGATAAATAATTACTTTAATATAAATCAAAAATTAAATTTTCCAAACCTACTGTACAGTACTACCAACGTGTAGAGCTCGCAAATATGAACCTAACGCAATTTGAACGGGTCAAATCGGAGTTAAAACGTAGAAGATATGGTCTAAACAAGATAGTGGCAGTTTTGTAAATACCTAGTTTCGAAAATAAATCAAAATCTAGTTTTTAATGTGATCTAGACGGTGGAATTCAAGTAAATACCTCTTCTTCTTCTTGGAGTAGAACGCCTGGTGGCTTCGTCGGATGGCGACAAGAGAAGGAAGAGAAAATATAATTTACTACACGAGAGATTTCCCAAACTAGGGGCTCCTCTACGGTAGTTTTTTTTGTGTGCTTTGCCCATGGGGTAGGTACGTATATATAGGGAGGAAAACTCTCCACCTCCATGTCAACTAGCGATATTGTGCTAATTGATGTTGCACCATCCACCTCCGCTAATAGGCCTAAGTAATCATTTAAGCCCATTAGTAAATAAATGTATGGGCCTTTGAGATTTATTAGGATTATTGCACATGGGTTTTGAGCGTTGGAAAACAAATGAGGGATTTATTATTTTCGGAATTAATTATTTTCATGGATAAAATAATTTCAAAAAAGTCCAGAATTATTATTTAAGCCGCGAAAAATACTCCGAAAGCTCCGAAAATTCATGGAAATTTTCCAGAGACATTATGGAACATAAGGAACCCAAATAAAGTATTTGGAGCTCACTAAAAGGTAATTTTGGAGCATCTAAAAATTAGATTATGCTCACAAACAAGTGGAAATAAGCTACAGAAAAAGTCAGAAAAATTCCCGAGAAGTCTGTAGAGATTGATTGATGGACGAGAAACTGAAAGGAGTGATTAAGGTTACAAAGAAAAGATTTTGAGAGGCTCCAAACGAAAACTTGAGCTGAGAAACATGGAATTTGATTGGAGAAAAAGGATAAAGGTATAGCAGAGAAGGATAATTACCTACTAAACGTATTTTAATAAAAACAGTTTAAATTGATTTTTGTACCTTGGTCAAAACCAAACAATACAAAAACACAATGCATTAGCATGTATGCACAACAATGTTGCTACATCCTAAGATGAATTTTAATTTAACGAAAATTTTTATTTTCCTATGTTTTCATGAGCACAAAAATACATAATTAAATCATTTTAGCTCTATTTCCAAATAAGTAATTTTTTGGGTGTTACAATTCTACCCCCTTAAGATGAATCTCGTCCCGAGATTCAGAAGATAGTGATCCAAGATATATGGAAACTCTGACTATAGATCTTCTTCACTTGATCGAGTAGCATCATCCTCTTAGCGTCACTCCATTGTTTCTACATACCTTGATAATCTTACTTTGAGTAATTGGCTCACTATTTCTGAGATTTTGACAGGTATTCCAATCAGCCTTGAGATAACTCCAAACCAATTCTTGGGTAACTTCCAACTGTTAGGCCATTCCTCGTTTCTTTGCTAGCAACCTTAAATGAACCATTGTGGCGGGAAGATTGCTCACTCTTCACATCAACATTCTTTACACTTCTCATTAAGACAACCTTGTGATCACTTTATATGATAAACTCTTATCCCCATTGATCCAAACTGCATTGCAATAACTCTTCACAATGATTGGCTATATCCCTTTTTAATCCATACTATCAAACCTCCTACTTCATACATTCACCTTCCAACATAGTCTCCTTACTTTCTTTGCCCAAAGTAGGTTCTATCACCAATCTTAAAAACATATGTCCATTCATGTCCAGGTTAAGTTGTTAAACACTTAAGAACAATGCTTAGTCCTTGGTGTCGTCCAAATCTTCATAGCACACTCTCCCTTGCTAAGGGCATCAGCAAGACTTTTGCTTCTTCCAAATGATAGCACCTTCATGTCTTAATCGACTCAAATCCAATGATAATGTCACTAACTCAACCCCAACTTAGTGTAAATGCCTTCTAGACTCTAATATTCCATATAGATATCTCTCTTATGTCCAAGAAGAGAGCATATCATGTTCCATAGTGGATATCTCCATATCATGTGTCAGGTGGTCCAACTCACTTAATTGACTTAATGCATAAGCTACCTCTTTTCTTGCATAGAGCACATCCCAAGTCTTGACGAGATGTCTGTCCATCATTGTAATACCTCCAATGATCCTCTAATAGAATCTCACTATCTCTGAGTCACACCTGCATCCTTGGGGTTCTAACTCAACGCATCAATTCTTGTGTTCTTCTTCATAATTCCACCGTTAGAGATAACCTATCCAAAACTTACTAGCCATGCTTGGTATAGCAGAGAGGTTTCCTAAGTCTCTGTAGAACCAACCCTAGATTTCCAACATTGCCTTCCTACGTTATCCATGCCAATTTAACTTGGGTATGTTGAAGGTTGAACTCCCAACTAACGACAGCTCAAAGTGAAGACCAATCCTGATGATTACTCAAGCTCCTTGTAGACGATCCAACAATTATCAATCTTGAGTTGAGGATATCTGTGCTTGATGTTGACTTCTCAACCATGGGGTTAACCCATTCTTCCAAGTAAAAAACTAGAATGTATGAAATCTCCATCTTGCATCTTCTTCAACTTGGCTACCCCCCTTAAGAAAAGATAAACTAGGGGAACAACAAAGGATAGCTTGCATCTTCTTTCAAGTGAATTAACCATCATAAAGATCTTCTGATATCCCAAGGTTACTCATGTCTATAAGTAGGAACAAGTGATCTGAAATTTCTCGCGAGTAGATAAACAGAAGTGCAGAAAAACAGCTATAACTCTTATTCCGTAAATCCAATGAAGTTGTATCTTATACCGTTGGAAAGCTTACAAAATTCCCTACAACTTCCTTATAGAACACTTTTTCAGATTATGAAGTTAGTTTAGTCGAAAACAGTGCACAACAGGATCTGTTCCAGGTTTCAGACAGCACAGATGCATTGCCTTGTGATTTTTGTATCTCCCAAATCAAAACAGCTTTGAAGGTAGTTCTTGTGTTCAGAGAAAGAGGTAGAAGGCTACTTTTGTCCAGAATTTTCCCAATTTTTTTTATAGTCCGAAAATAGAGGCATAAGCCAAAGAAGACAGATTGCTCCGAAAAGACAGAATAGGGAGAAAACAGAAGATAACCAAAACCCAACTATATCTATCCACTAATCCTTATGCCTTAATCCTATATCTAAATGAAATTGTAGGAATACTCCACAAGATCACTGCAATCATTACAAAAATCCAAAACAACCATAAGCATTAAGACAAACCAACCAAACACTTAAGGTTCACACTACAAACATTGACTCCACTTGCAATCCTATCGTTGTCACTGTATTAAGGGTAAAGATCCTAAAGCTCCTCTTCAGATTTCGCAAGAAGGTGGTAAGAGAAGATTCTAAAAGCATATCAAGGCAATGAGTATAGAAGAGAGCAAAGGCTTAAAATAAGCATCAAGGAGGAGACAAATATCAAGGGTAGATATATAGTAGAGAAGAAAGTGTCAAGGATTATAGAACAAGGATTTTATAGCAAGTTCAAAACCTTAAGACGACCAATTTCTCACTAGGCTTGCGTCCTACAGTCAGCATTGCTCTGATACCACTCTGTCACACCCAGTTTTAAGAACAAAACCAGATATGTACTATATGTGAAATAAAGGAGTCAAATCTCACATATAGCCACAGATAAGTGTAATACCAAGAGACAAATGCTTAATAAACATAATACAATAGTATAAAATATACCTTAGAGAGCAACACAGCGGAAAGACAACTCCGAACACCGGGTGTAGACTTCACTCCAGGAACAAACTAACTGGTTGATCACAAGCCTAATAACTCCAGAGACTATCCTGAGGTGTGGGAAATAGCAAGAGTGAGTCCATGTCGAACTCAGCAAATATATCATGGGGTTCATGAAGCTCAAAAGGTTTGACACGGGTTTACTGCAATAGCTTTTAGTGAGTCATCTTTTTAGCATTTGAGTAGCAACATGTTTACCATAAGCCCAAATAACCTCATGATCATGTAAACGAGAAAAATGTATAGCAAGAAACAATAATCATTAGTGAACATCAATATCATCAGTATTATCATTATCATCAGTGCCATCATTTATTTTGTAAGGGTCCAAGGCCACTCGTGACCGTGAGCACGGCTGTTATAACAGTTTTACACTCTGCAGAGGTTGTACACTTTCACTGTGAGTCGTGATTACCCATATGCCCGGGGCGGCCAATCCCTAAAACACTCCCAAGGTGAGCAGGCAGGGTTCACTATGAAGCCTTTCAAAGGTTCGTCTAACAAGTTAGGGCCGCTAGGTTTCAGAAGTCAGTCCATGTGATACACCACGCAGGGATCCACAGTCTGCTTTACCCCATTTGCGCCACAAGGGTAACCTCTAACAAGCTAGAAAAAATCCTCATACTTGACTAAAGCCAGAGCCATATAGCCGTCACAGTTGTACTGTAAGTCCCGGATGTTCGCTTACAGATAAGTCCTTAAGGAGAGAAACTAGAGCACCAAAAATAACCCCATGCTCTAGCCCCCTTGAGCCATGTTGCTATAAAGCATCTTTTAAACGTTTATTGTATATACCATTAGTCAAGTTACAGATCATGGTTATTTATCTTGAGCACTAGCAAAAATACTACCCAATGCAATATCCCATGGGTGTCAAGGTACAAGATACAAAAACTAGGATATCCTTAGTGGTAACAAGGTAGACACATGCACATGAATTAAGTATATTAAAGGTGAATAGGAAACAAGGATGATCCCATGCTATACTTGCCTTAACTTAGATCCTTCTTCAAGTCCAAACCTCAATGAACTGCTTCTTGATCACCACGTATAGCTCACCGACTAGACAAGATCATAAAAGCACCACACAAGCATCCATTCAATCATACACGAAGCAAACAATAGAAATAAATTAGAATAGTACATCAAACATATGAAACAACATGTGAAAAGGTTTTAAAGATGTTCTACGCGTTGCTACGAACACACATACATAAAGATCACAAAATTCGGATTTAAAACGTGAAAGTTATGAATTTTCTAAGATTTCCTATAGATAAATAATTACTTTAATATAAACTCGAAAATTAAATTTTCCAAACCTACTGTACAGTACTACCAACGTGTAGAGCTTGCAAATACGAACCTAACGCAATTTGAACGGGTCAAATCGGAGTTAAAATGTAGAAGATATGGCCTAACAAGATAGTGGCAGTTTTGTAAATACCTAATTTCGAAAATAAATCAAAAACTGGTTTTTAATGTGATCTAGACGGTGGAATTCAAGTAAATACCTCTTCTTCTTCTTGGAGTAGAACGCCTGGTGGCTTCGTCGGACGGCGACAAGAGAAGGAAGAGAAAATATAATTTACTACACGAGAGATTTCCCAAACTAGGGGCTCCTCTACGGTAGTTTTTTGTGTGCTTTGCCCATGGGATAGGTACGTATATATAGGGAGGAAAACTCTCCACCTCCATGTCAACTAGCGATATGGTGCTAATTGACGTTGCACCATCCACCTCCGCTAATAGGCCTAAGTAATCATTTAAGCCCATTAGTAAATAAATGTATGGGCCTTTGAGATTTATTAGGATTATTGCACATGGGTTTTGAGCATTGGAAAACAAATGAGGGATTTATTATTTTCTGAATTAATTATTTTCATGGATAAAATAATTTCAGAAAAGTCCAGAATTATTATTTAAGCCGCGAAAAATACTCCGAAAGCTCCGAAAATTCATGGAAATTTTCCAGAGACATTATGGAACATAAGGAACCCAAATAAAGTATTTGGAGCTCACTAAAAGGTAATTTTGGAGCATCTAAAAATTAGATTATGCTCACAAACAAGTGGAAATAAGCTACAGAAAAAGTCAGAAAAATTCCCGAGAAGTCTGTAGAGATTGATTGATGGACGAGAAACTGAAAGGAGTGATTCAGGTTACAAAGAAAAGATTTTGAGAGGCTCCAAACGAAAACTTGAGCTGAGAAACATGGAATTTGATTGGAGAAAAAGGATAAAGGTATAGCAGAGAAGGATAATTTCCTACTAAACGCATTTTAATAAAAACAGTTTGAATTGATTTTTGTACCTTGGTCAAAACCAAACAATACAAAAACACAATGCATTAGCATGTATGCACAACAATGTTGCTACATTCTAAGATGAATTTTAATTTAACGAAAATTTTTATTTTCCTATGTTTTCATGAGCACAAAAATACATAATTAAATCATTTTAGCTCTATTTCCAAATAAGCAATCTTTCGGGTGTTACAACAAGTATAGCATGGGATTGTCCTTGTTGTCCTATTCACAATAATCAAATATAATCATTTTGCATATATTCTCTTGATAAGGATGACTTAGTTTTGATCTTATGCCTTGACACCTATTATATTGCATTGAGTAGCATTGCTAGTGCTTAACATGAACTATGATCATGTAATTTGACTAATGGAATATGCAATAAACATTAAAAGATGACTTTTGATTACTGTTTAAAGAGGACTAGAGCATGGGGTTACTTTTGGTGCTCAAGTTTCTCTCCTTAAGGACTTATCTGCAAGCGAACATCCGGAATTTATAGTACAACTGTGAGGGCTATATGGCTCTAGCTTTAGTCATATAGAAGGACCTTTACTAGCTTGTTAGTGGTAACCTTTTTGGCGTAAGAATGGCTTGACGAATCGGGTATAGTGCGGCCTCTATCCTTATGTGTATAGGCTGCGTGTCATTGTGCCATTTGGAAGGGGGGCTCTACATCTGTTTGCCGAGTGAATCTAATGGCCCTAACTTGTTAGACAAACCTTTGAAAGACTTCATAGTGTTTCCCTGCCTGCTCACCTTGGAAGTGTTTTGGGAGTAATTAACCCAGGCATATGGGCAACATGACTCACAGTGAAAGTGTACAACCTCTGCAGAGTGTAAAACTGTTATAACAGCCGTGCTCACAGTCACGAGTGGCCTTGGACCCTTATGGAATAGTTGATCATTAATAATGAATATGTTTTTGCTATTCGTTAATCATTTCACATGGATCATATGTTTATTGTTTAATTTGAGACATCTTGATGCTATTGATATGCTAAAATTATGCCAAATAAAAGCTACATGCTGATAAACCAATGTCATGCCTTTGAGTCTCATGAACCCCATGTTACAATTGTTGAGTACGAGATGTACTTATGCTTGTTTATTTTTCTTACTTAGATAAAAATCCCGGATGGGTAACAGATGGTGCAAATAGTGACTACTACTACTTCCCTAAAGATTACTAGACTTGCAGTCAACCAGTCAATGTGCCTGTGATTGGAGCTACCACGAGAGATTTATATTTTTTACTTCCGCTGCATTTGTGTAAAGACTATGTGTTAATAATCGTGATGTAATAACATTTGTGATGATACTTTCTTTATAATTTGTTAACTTATGTGTGATTGATCTCTGTGCACACATAAGAGTATGCATTCCATTTGGTCTTTAAATGGGTGTGACACTTAACCAATCATATAACTTATATAATTGGAATTAGAGTAAAGTTTAGGTGGCGGTTCATCGTGCCGTTAGGTGTGCCCAAGTTCTTTATCTTTTATCCATAGGGTCGGGGACCTTGGGGAATTTGGGTAGTTTCTGTATACGAAGCGTGGTGTTTGGGTATGGAGAGACATGTGAATGCATTGTCCCTTTCCATGGTTGATGGGTAGGCAGCAGGTGGTGACAGCCTTGTCTGTCCTTTGTAATCCCCCATGTTTGACTAGGGTATAGAAGTCTAAGTTGTCACATGAGGTTGCTAGCAGACCAGTACTTGGTACTCGGTACTCGGTGGCCTTTCGACCTACTTCACACTTAGCTCTAATACTAATTATGTAACTTAAATGATTATTAACTAATCTTTGTATGACTATACTAGACCAATGCCTGCTCAACTTAGGTTTATTTTTTATCCTTTCTCTTTATTTTATCCTTTGAGGTATGCTAAGTGTGTATCCACTATCTTGAATATCACCGGCTTTACCCCTGTTATAAACATCAGTATACTTGCAAGTATTATTATTCAAGTTCATATCCATACTAGACTCTTAATAAAATGCGTTCCTTTGGAAAAATATAAATAACGGTACCCTAAATATTTTTGGGTGAAATGCTACAATGATAGCTCTGTGCGCTTGCGGATAAATATCCAAAAATTATTAAGTAACTATCAATGCTATTTCTTAGTGGCATTGCTAATCATTAGTGATGATGTTAAGAAATGCCAACAAGCATTTTTTGTATAGTTGCTGGGGATACAAACCTAGTAGCTATGCTAAGACATGTCAACACACATTCAGGATGTTGTGATTTCAAATTGCTACCACGGGCTCATCCTCTGCTAGTGCATTGGGTTTCGCTATGTTGTCTGTAATCCGGTGACTAACAAATGGTTGTTACTGCCGGATAACAATCGTTCTCTTGGTTCAGCTTACTTGGGGTTTGATCTAACAGTCTCCTCGCACTTCCATGTGATTGAATATGGAAAGAAAAGGGTGGATGAGTCCATAGGTGTGAGCATCTACTCATCTAAGAGTGCAACATGGATGTTTAAGGAATCTGAATGGGGCGAGGGTGTTGTATGCACATATTTGACAAGTGTGTTCCTTAATGATTCTATGCACTAGATAGAGTTGTCCCAGATAGATGTTGTTGATATGCAGAGAAAGATATGGACAAAAATTCATAGGCCACATGGGGAAGCAATCTCTATCCATGAAGCTCAAGGTCAGTTGTGTTTATGTACTGCTAGTATGTTCAGGAAGTATCAGCTAGAAGACTATGGTATTGATAACTGGATATTGAAGCATACGGTGACCACATTGGAGATATTTGGACAAGACAATATTCAATTTTGTTATGATGTTTACGATGCATACTACAGAGTGATTGTAGTTCACCTGGAATGAAATTTGATTTTCCTTGTTGGCGAGGATAGAACACTAACGCATATGACATAAACCTCAGAAAAGTTCTTGTCCTCCCTGACTAGGTCATGTGGCATCCTAGACCTACCTAGAGGCTACGTCTGGAGGGACCTCACTTCTTTATGTTCCCTTGTTCATGAGTCAGTCGGAGAGTAGTAAAGTTGCATATGCTGTTCTTTCTTTAGGTAGAGAGTTGTTTTGATTCTATATACAGTCCACTTTTGCCTTGGTAACTAAAGCACTTATATGTTGAATATTATTAATGCTACTGCTTTGTGAAGGTTGTGGAGTTTGAGTGCTTTTGAACGATTTTCCTGCAATGGATAAGGGAGGAAGAATAGAGGTTGCATGGTGTACTAGCTACTAAGCTGAAGGAAGCTTTGCCTTGCAAGTAGGAGTGGCAATCTGAAGGAGCGGAGCACATCTACTTCATTTTCGTTATGTAAGTCTGTAGGGAGCAGAACCTTTATTCTCCTATGTATGTACCGCTTGTGTTAATTCTTGAGTTGACACAGTTGTTATGTTAGTGTCACCTGTTATTATAAAAGTACTCTTCGTTGTGGACATGATGAATGGTGTGTAATGATTATATATGTATGGTGTGTTTAGTAAGTTTTTAAAGCCCATTTGAATTAGTAAATAAATTATGAAAATCAGATTCTATTCTATCACTGTCGGATGTAAAGGCCATTGGCTGTTTTTTCATCACTGCTGCTATTCATCTCATGTGGTAGGGGTCAATAGTGTATCACCACCGAATGGCTTAGTAACCCGACACCGACTAAAGGATCTTTAGAGGCGGATCGTACTGTAACACGACGGTGACCATTACCTATGACCAGATGGTTCATATGGTGAAGTGGCGGTGATAGGCTTACCTAGACACAAACGCGTCGACCGCTAAAGCAACGGTGAACATGCACTGCACACAATCGATTCGTTGTGCAAGGCAACTATGATCCTAATCATTGGCCAAAACAGCGATGTTAGTGTACACCCACACAGGTAGGTCATGATACAACACGATGGAAACAGTGACCAGATCACGGATGGATCATAAGCCAATACAGCGGTGTAAGTGTACACCCACACAGGTAGGTCGTGCTCCAATGCGATGAAAACAAGGATCTGATGACAGACGGATCGTATGCTAATATGGCGGTGTTAGTGTATACCCACATAGCCGGGTCGTGCTCCAATGCGATAGAAGTAAGGACCTTAGCATAGACAGATCATAAGCCAATACGGTGGTGTTAGTGTACACCGCAGTCGGTCTCAGATAGCAACAGTGAGGGCTATGATCATCACTGCCGATAGCTTACTATCGAGACCAAAATTAGACTACGATGGGGGTTAGATGTGACTGTGAAAGGTCCAAGTGTAGTAGTGTGGGGCGACCCCACCAAGTGGCCCATGGTGGCCCTGCCTTGCTCCAATTGCTTCTTGTCATACCCAAAATTTTCAATTTTGGATTGTGCTTGAAAAACACTAAATAAAATAAATGATTTCAATATCTGAATAAATTTATTAGATAAGTTAAGTTGCTGCTAATTTAAATATAGAAAATTTTGGTTTTAAACTTTTTCATATTAATTTGATAATGTGGTGTTTGTGTGATGCTTGTCCTTGGTGTTGGTGAGTGCTATTATTTTCAAAATACCATAGGACGACGTTTACTTCTCATCGGAAAACTTTTTGATATTTTCTGGATCCAAAATTCCAATTTCCGTGAGCTTAATCTTTTTCCTTGATCTCTTCATCCATCTTTTCATAAGCTCCAAATACTTTATTTGGGTTCCTCATGTTCCATAATGTCTTTAGAAAATTCCCTCGAATTTTCGGAGTTTTCGGAGTATTTTTCGCGGCTTAAATAATAATTCTGGACTTTTCTAGAATTATTTTATCCACGAAATTAATTAATTCCGAAAATAATAAATATCTCATTTTCCACCAAAGCTTGTGTGCAATAATCCTAAATGTCCATTCATTTATTTACTAATGGGCTTTAATAATTAATTAGGCCTGTTAGTAAAGATGGAGGGTGCAACGTCAATTAGCACAATATCGCTAGTTGACGTGAAGGTGGAGAGTCTTCCTCCATATATATATGTCCGGCCTGCCTGCTAGCCCTGCTTTCCGCCGTTATTGCCGCCGCCGCCGTTATTGCCGCCGCCGCCGCTATTGCCGCCGCCGCCGCTGTTGCCGCCGCCGCCGCTGTCGCCGCCCGCCGCCGCTGTTGTCGTCCGCGGCCGCGATCTCATTGGTGCTCGGCGACGACAACCTCCTCGGCGAGATCCTCCTCCGCCTAGGGTTCCCCACCGACCTCGTCCGCGCCGCCGCCGTCTGTAGGCATTGGCTGCGCGCCTCGTCCAATCCCGTCTTCCTCCTCCGCCGCTGCAGCGTCCGCCGAGGATCTGGCGGGGGGCGTGGCGGCGATGACCCTGGACGAGCGGTTCGATCTGCTGCGGGGGATCGGGGAGGAGTGCATCCAGGAGGACGAGCTCAGGAACCTGCTTGAGAAGAAGCCCGTCCCCATCTGCTACGACGGCTTCGAGCCCTCCGGACGCATGCACATCGCTCAGGGCATTGTGAAAACCATCCACGTGAACAAGATGATCCGGGCCGGGTGCAAGGTGAAAATTTGGATCGCCGACTGGTTCGCGCAGCTCAACAACAAGATGGGAGGCGACCTGAAGAAAATCCAGACGGTCGGGCGCTACATGATCGAGATTTGGAAAGCGGCTGGGATGAACCTCGACGGGGTGGAGTTCCTGTGGTCCTCCGAGGAGATCAACAACCGCGCACATGAGTACTGGCCAATTGTGATGGACATTGCCCGGAAAAACAACGTCAAAAGGATAACGAGATGCTGCCAGATTATGGGCAGAAGTGAGTCAGACGACTTGACTGCTGCCCAGATTTTCTACCCTTGCATGCAATGTGCTGATATATTTTTCTTGAAGGCTGATATATGCCAGTTGGGGGTGGACCAAAGGAAGGTCAATATGCTAGCTCGAGAGTACTGTGATGACATCAAAAGGAAGAACAAACCAATTATTCTTTCACATCCATTCTTGTTTTGGATTTGACATCCTCAACCTTCTCCACAATCAAGTTCCCTGACAAGATGCTGTTTGATGGACAAATCATATTGTCTCGGGCCAATGGGAGAATATCTGCCCGCAACATCTAATTTCTTGTAAGCACTTTGGTCTATCCACCTTCTATCGTTTACTGTTTTCACATCTAAATTCCGTTGTAGTTCAATCTGGTTGCGCTGCGCTAGTAGTGTCATGATTTGCATGTTAGTGTCGACGTTTTTCGTGTTACATATTTTTCTGTATATAGTTGAATGTTAACTTGATTAATTAGCGTACAACTAGTTTTACCATTAAAATCAAATAGATTTTATACTCCAGTGTTTTATATACAAATATTAGTATAGTTAATTGCTCACATAAATGTTTTCTTTTAATCTTAACTTTATCAGGTAAACACGTTGCATTTGTGGTAAATTCTACTTAGATGCTCTTCCATGTTTATTTCTTTTGCAAAGTAAAGTTTAAATAGCTTAAGTAATATGAGATAAGTTTATCAAATAAAATATGATTAGTTTTAACTCGATTAGTATTAGATGGTTCTTGATTATAATTTGTTTATTTTAAATATAAAACATGGGATGATTCGGATAGTGCTGGAATATGTGTCAGGTTATATAAATTATAAATATTTGATTGGAATAATTAATGTTTATGTCATGCTCCTTTAAATTTAAAATGACATAGGTTCATGCGTCGGCACTTTCTTAAAATGTTAACTCGATTAATATTCACATTAATGTGTTTTTATTTATAAATTGTTTATTAGATGCAAATCATGGCCATTGAACTCTTGTTAGCATGATGACATCATCTCGACATCACCAACACTTTATTGCCATTTTTCTTTAGTAAAACAAATCCCGAAATACAGTAGAAATACGTATACACATACATTCTTATTTAGACCATATCTTCTACGTTTTAACTCCGATTTGACCCGTTCAAGTTGTGTTAGTTTTGTATTTGCGAGCTTTTCATGTTAGTGTAGTTGTACAGTAGGTTTGGAAAATTTAATTTTCGAGTTTATATTAAAGTAATTATTTATCTATAGGAAATCTTAGAAAATTCATAACTTTCACGTTTTAAATCCGAATTTCGTGATCTTTATGTTTGTGTGATTGTAGTAACGTATAGAATAGTTTTGTAAGCTTGCCTAAATGTTTTTCTACTGTTGGGGTACTGTTCTAATTGTATCTTTTGTTTGCTTCGTGTATGTTTGCTCGGAATGATTGTATGTTGATGCTTGGTGATCGAATTTAGACGGTGAGCAGTACTACGACTATTAGGAGTATTATTTTGAGCCGGACCAGCAGTATCTATCGGAGAACTTTGATCAAGGCAAGTATAACATGGAACTATCCTTGTTGTCCTATTCACTGAAATTATCATACATATGCATGTGTCCTCCTTGACAACCATAGAGATTATAACTTAGCTATTGATATCTTGTTTCCTTGTCACCTATGGGTTGTGCATTAGGGTAGCTATTGCTAGTGCTTAATTATGAACAATGATCTTGTAATTTGATTAATGGATTAAGCAACCAACTGTTAAGATGATTTTATTACTGTTGAAAGGGGGCTAGAGCAAGGGGTTATATTGTTGCTCTGGTTTCTCTCCGTAAGGACTTACCTGTAAGTGATAACCGGGATTGACAGTACAGCTGTGAGGGCTATATGGCTCTGGCTCTAGTTGTTCAAGAGACCTTTTCTAGCTTGTTAGTGGTTACCTTAAATGGCGTAAGAATGGCTTGACACGTTGGGTGTAGTGCGAGCCCCTGGCCTAGTGTGTATAGGCTGCGGTTGTTGTGCCACTAGGAAGGGGGGTTCTACATCTGCCTGCCGAGTGAATCTAATGGCCCTAACTTGTTAGACGAACTTTTGGATGGCTTTATATGGTTTCCGATGTTTTGGGCCTTGCAAACCCATGCATTTGAAAATCATGACTCACAGTGAAAGTGTACACCTCTGCGCAGAGTTAAAAACTGGTATACTAGCCGTGCTCATGGATACGAGCGGCCTTGGGGATTCTTACAGAATAGATGATCACCATTGTTATATCATGCTTAATTACTGTTGTTATTATTATACTCATGTTAATGCTATTCATTATCGTAATTGCAATTGATCATTGGTTCATTAATGGGAATTGGAATACCTTGATGCTACTCAATTGCTAATTATATGATGACTAAAAGCTAAACGCAGTCAAACAGTGTCTAGCCTTTTTGAGCCTCATGAACCCTGTGTTATACTTGTTGAGTTCGACATGGACTCACTCTTGCTATTTCCCCCACACTCCAGTGTGTAGTAAGATGCTACTCGGAAGAAGGACAAAGGTGTAGTGGAGTTTCCAGAAGACTAGTAGAAGTGCTAGGCATATGTTACCCCCAGTCAGCCGTCCCTGAGAAGAATGGAGCCTAAAGTTTAGTCGCCGTTCCACGATACTCTGATGTAAGTGTGAATATAGCTATGTATACGTTATATAATAACATTGTTTCTGATACTTTTTCATTCTGGCATATGTGTGGACTTCCTGGGCACACATATGATTAGCCTGGTTTTGTTCTTTAGAAAACCGGGTGTGACAGAGTGGTATCAGAGCGGTGTTGACTGTAGGACGTATGCCAAGTAGCACTGGACGTATTCTAAAACTCATTTTACTATAAAACTATTTTGTCATCCCTTGACTCATTGATTTTGACTATTTCCTCTTCCTTGTCCTATTGTATCTCCTCCTTGATAGCTTCCTTTGAGCTATTATTTCTTACTCCATTGGATTTTGTTTTATGTTGTTTTTACTAAAAGTTTTCTGATCTCACCTTTTTCAAAAGTTCGATGGCCTTTCATCATCCATACTTTTCCCTTAGGATGACCACCATTGTTGAAGCAGCACGTGTAGTATCGATGATGTGATGTGTGCTTGTTTTGCTTGATGTGTTGCTTGTGTGTTGCCTTGTTCTCGTGTTTCAAAGGTGGCTAGGAAGGTATAAGTCCTGAGGAGTAGTTCGATCCATGTTAAGTGGGGTAGGTTTTACGTAATACTCTGCATGCTGATTTCTATAGCAGTCTGCAATGTTTCTATTATATCCCAAGATATGGACATGAGAAATTTATGAAATTTTACTGGGAATAACTAGACTTCCGTATCTTTCCAAACCCACTTGACTTACCTTTTTATCTATTTTGAGCTAAGAGATATACCTGTTCTAAGTTGAGGTTACTACACAGTCTGGAATCCTGAAATAGTTTCGGTTAAGTTCAGTTTTTGACTAACTTATTGACAGAATCTGGAAAAGTGTTGTGAATAAAAGTCGTAGATAATTTCATAGGCTTTCCAACCATATAAAGATCACCTTAATCGGATGTCTGTATCTCGAGATATGTCAGATTTACTGAACTGTTAAAATTGAAATTCGCCCAGAAATTTTCTGCATTACTTCCTTATCTTGTATGAGTGAATATATCATTGGATATCTTTGAATCTCATTGATTTGCCTTGGAATCTTACATTAGAGATGATTATGGTTATCTAGTATCAAAGGAGATGCAAGTTACTTTGGTGTTCCCTAGTTTCTTTTTCTTAAGGGGTAGCAAAATTGTGAGTGTTGCAAGATGAAGGTTTCGTATGTCCTAGTGCTTCACTTGGAAGAAGTGGTTATCTCTATGATTGGAAGTCTACTCATGTGCTAGTGTTGTTTGCTTGGGATCAGTTCTTTGTTGGATCGTCTACAAGAAGTTCGGGTATTCGTCAGGACTAGTCTTCACTTTAAGCTATCATCAGTTGGGAGTTCAACATTCAATTCAGCATACTCTATACAAGTTAGCATGGACGACATAGGAAGGAGATGTTGGAAGTCTATAGTTAGTTTCATGGAAACTTAGATGACATCACCCCCATATCAAGTATGTTTAGTAAGTTTTAAGTGAAGTGAGTTTTCTACTTGGATAGGTATTCTCTAGTGGAGTTACTATGAAGAAGAGCTCAAGAGAGTTGAATGTGGAAAGCTCTTAAGGCTGTAAGTGTGGCATTTATTGGGATTATAAGAGCGACATCTACGTAGATCACAAGAATCTGAGGGATATCTTCGCTATGTTGGTTTTGAACCTGTGGTATCATCATCAGTTTGATCCTGATCAAGATTTTTATGAATTGCAAAGTGTTGCCTTCAATGACATTGCTAGGTGGAACAAAATCTTTGTTAAGTGGGGTAGTGTCCGCTACCATCAACAATCTCAAGCGACGAGGTACGAAGAACTGAAGATCAAACCTTATCTTTCTTGTCATCTTTTGGCTATCCTTGATCTATGTCTTATATCTCATCAACACAAATCAAAGAAGCATGAAGACTTGAAGATTAGTGTCATCGATCTCTCTAGTCTCTCTGAATCTTGTTCCTACCTTATCCTGTCTTTTTTTAGAACAGTCTGTCTTCTTTAGCTTATATCTCTATTTTTGGACGCCCAAAAATCATGGATAAATTCTGGATAATATTAGACTTCAATATTTTTCTCTTACCATAAGAACCACCCTGATAGCTATTATGGTTTGGGAGTTATGAAAATCACAAGGCGACGCATCTGTGCTGTCAGCAACCTGGAATAGTTTCTGTTGTGTACAGTTTTCGACTACCTTAACTGCAGAATCTGGAGAAGTGTTCTATAAGGAAGTTGTAGTAAATTTGATAAGCTTTCCAACGGTATAAGCTATAATATCATTGGATTCGTAGAACTCGAGTTATAACTGGATTTCCGCACTGCTATTTTTCTTCTCGCGAGGAAGTGCATGTTACTTGATCTTGGATATTCTCATGAGTCTCTTTGATATGATAGAAGGACATGATGGCTGTTATCAATCAGAAACAAATGCAATATATCCATTGGTGTTCTCCAATTGATCTCTTCTTAAGGGGTTTGCCGAACTAAAAGACGATACATGATGGAGGATTTATACGTTCTATTTTCGTCATCTGGAAGCAACAGCTATCTACATGGTTGCAAAGTCATTATCGAGCGTAGGTATCTCTTCTCAGGGTTGGTAACCTGTTAGAACCATCTACAAGGATCGTAAGGGTCTAAAGGAGATATTTACAAAGTTGGATTTGAGCTTGTGGCATCATCATCATTAGATAAGAATTGATCAGAGAAGAGTGAGGACTTGTAGATCAACTTTATCTTTCTTCCTGGTCTCTCTGAATCTCGGGACGAGATTCCTGTTAAGTGGGGTAGAATTGTCATACCCAAAATTTCAATTTTGGATTGTGCTTGAAAAACACTAAATAAAATAAATGATTTCAATATCTGAATAAATTTATTAGATAAGTTAAGTTGCTGCTAATTTAAATATAGAAAATTTTGGTTTTAAACTTTTTCATATTAATTTGATAATGTGGTGTTTGTGTGATGATTGTCCTTGGTGTTGGTGAGTGCTATTATTTTCAAAATACCATAGGACGACGTTTACTTCTCATCGGAAAACTTTTTGATATTTTCTGGATCCAAAATTCCAATTTCCGTGAGCTTAATCTTTTTCCTTGATCTCTTCATCCATCTTTTCATAAGCTCCAAATACTTTATTTGGGTTCCTCATGTTCCATAATGTCTTTAGAAAATTCCCTCGAATTTTCGGAGTTTTCGGAGTATTTTTCGCGGCTTAAATAATAATTCTGGACTTTTCTAGAATTATTTTATCCACGAAATTAATTAATTCCGAAAATAATAAATATCTCATTTTCCACCAAAGCTTGTGTGCAATAATCCTAAATGTCCATTCATTTATTTACTAATGGGCTTTAATAATTAATTAGGCCTGTTAGTAAAGATGGAGGGTGCAACGTCAATTAGCACCATATCGCTAGTTGACGTGAAGGTGGAGAGTCTTCCTCCCTATATATATGTCCGGCCTGCCTGCTAGCCCTGCTTTCCGCCGTTATTGCCGCCGCCGCCGTTATTGCCGCCGCCGCCGCTATTGCCGCCGCCGCCGCTGTTGCCGCCGCCGCCGCTGTCGCCGCCCGCCGCCGCTGTTGTCGTCCGCGGCCGCGATCTCATTGGTGCTCGGCGACGACAACCTCCTCGGCGAGATCCTCCTCCGCCTAGGGTTCCCCACCGACCTCGTCCGCGCCGCCGCCGTCTGTAGGCATTGGCTGCGCGCCTCGTCCGATCCCGTCTTCCTCCTCCGCCGCTGCAGCGTCCGCCGAGGATCTGGCGGGGGGCGTGGCGGCGATGACCCTGGACGAGCGGTTCGATCTGCTGCGGGGGATCGGGGAGGAGTGCATCCAGGAGGACGAGCTCAGGAACCTGCTTGAGAAGAAGCCCGTCCCCATCTGCTACGACGGCTTCGAGCCCTCCGGACGCATGCACATCGCTCAGGGCATTGTGAAAACCATCCACGTGAACAAGATGATCCGGGCCGGGTGCAAGGTGAAAATTTGGATCGCCGACTGGTTCGCGCAGCTCAACAACAAGATGGGAGGCGACCTGAAGAAAATCCAGACGGTCGGGCGCTACATGATCGAGATTTGGAAAGCGGCTGGGATGAACCTCGACGGGGTGGAGTTCCTGTGGTCCTCCGAGGAGATCAACAACCGCGCACATGAGTACTGGCCAATTGTGATGGACATTGCCCGGAAAAACAACGTCAAAAGGATAACGAGATGCTGCCAGATTATGGGCAGAAGTGAGTCAGACGACTTGACTGCTGCCCAGATTTTCTACCCTTGCATGCAATGTGCTGATATATTTTTCTTGAAGGCTGATATATGCCAGTTGGGGGTGGACCAAAGGAAGGTCAATATGCTAGCTCGAGAGTACTGTGATGACATCAAAAGGAAGAACAAACCAATTATTCTTTCACATCCATTCTTGTTTTGGATTTGACATCCTCAACCTTCTCCACAATCAAGTTCCCTGACAAGATGCTGTTTGATGGACAAATCATATTGTCTCGGGCCAATGGGAGAATATCTGCCCGCAACATCTAATTTCTTGTAAGCACTTTGGTCTATCCACCTTCTATCGTTTACTGTTTTCACATCTAAATTCCGTTGTAGTTCAATCTGGTTGCGCTGCGCTAGTAGTGTCATGATTTGCATGTTAGTGTCGACGTTTTTCGTGTTACATATTTTTCTGTATATAGTTGAATGTTAACTTGATTAATTAGCGTACAACTAGTTTTACCATTAAAATCAAATAGATTTTATACTCCAGTGTTTTATATACAAATATTAGTATAGTTAATTGCTCACATAAATGTTTTCTTTTAATCTTAACTTTATCAGGTAAACACGTTGCATTTGTGGTAAATTCTACTTAGATGCTCTTCCATGTTTATTTCTTTTGCAAAGTAAAGTTTAAATAGCTTAAGTAATATGAGATAAGTTTATCAAATAAAATATGATTAGTTTTAACTCGATTAGTATTAGATGGTTCTTGATTATAATTTGTTTATTTTAAATATAAAACATGGGATGATTCGGATAGTGCTGTAATATGTGTCAGGTTATATAAATTATAAATATTTGATTGGAATAATTAATGTTTATGTCATGCTCCTTTAAATTTAAAATGACATAGGTTCATGCGTCGGCACTTTCTTAAAATGTTAACTCGATTAATATTCACATTAATGTGTTTTTATTTATAAATTGTTTATTAGATGCAAATCATGGCCATTGAACTCTTGTTAGCATGATGACATCATCTCGACATCACCAACACTTTATTGCCGTTTTTCTTTAGTAAAACAAATCCCGAAATACAGTAGAAATACGTATACACATACATTCTTATTTAGACCATATCTTCTACGTTTTAACTCCGATTTGACCCGTTCAAGTTGCGTTAGTTTTGTATTTGCGAGCTTTACATGTTAGTGTAGTTGTACAGTAGGTTTGGAAAATTTAATTTTCGAGTTTATATTAAAGTAATTATTTATCTATAGGAAATCTTAGAAAATTCATAACTTTCACGTTTTAAATCCGAATTTCGTGATCTTTATGTTTGTGTGATTGTAGTAACGTATAGAATAGTTTTGTAAGCTTGCCTAAATGTTTTTCTACTGTTGGGGTACTGTTCTAATTGTATCTTTTGTTTGCTTCGTGTATGTTTGCTCGGAATGTTTGTATGTTGATGCTTGGTGATCGAATTTAGACGGTGAGCAGTACTACGATGATTAGGAGTATTATTTTGAGCCGGACCAGCAGTATCTATCGGAGAACTTTGATCAAGGCAAGTATAACATGGAACTATCCTTGTTGTCCTATTCACTGAAATTATCATACATATGCATGTGTCCTCCTTGACAACCATAGAGATTATAACTTAGCTATTGATATCTTGTTTCCTTGTCACCTATGGGTTGTGCATTAGGGTAGCTATTGCTAGTGCTTAATTATGAACAATGATCTTGTAATTTGATTAATGGATTAAGCAACCAACTGTTAAGATGATTTTATTACTGTTGAAAGGGGGCTAGAGCAAGGGGTTATATTGTTGCTCTGGTTTCTCTCCGTAAGGACTTACCTGTAAGTGATAACCGGGATTGACAGTACAGCTGTGAGGGCTATATGGCTCTGGCTCTAGTTGTTCAAGAGACCTTTTCTAGCTTGTTAGTGGTTACCTTAAATGGCGTAAGAATGGCTTGACACGTTGGGTGTAGTGCGAGCCCCTGGCCTAGTGTGTATAGGCTGCGGTTGTTGTGCCACTAGGAAGGGGGGTTCTACATCTGCCTGCCGAGTGAATCTAATGGCCCTAACTTGTTAGACGAACTTTTGGATGGCTTTATATGGTTTCCGATGTTTTGGGCCTTGCAAACCCATGCATTTGAAAATCATGACTCACAGTGAAAGTGTACACCTCTGCGCAGAGTTAAAAACTGGTATACTAGCCGTGCTCACGGATACGAGCGGCCTTGGGGATTCTTACAGAATAGATGATCACCATTGTTATATCATGCTTAATTACTGTTGTTATTATTATACTCATGTTAATGCTATTCATTATCGTAATTGCAATTGATCATTGGTTCATTAATGGGAATTGGAATACCTTGATGCTACTCAATTGCTAATTATATGATGACTAAAAGCTAAACGCAGTCAAACAGTGTCTAGCCTTTTTGAGCCTCATGAACCCTGTGTTATACTTGTTGAGTTCGACATGGACTCACTCTTGCTATTTCCCCCACACTCCAGTGTGTAGTAAGATGCTACTCGGAAGAAGGACAAAGGTGTAGTGGAGTTTCCAGAAGACTAGTAGAAGTGCTAGGCATATGTTACCCCCAGTCAGCCGTCCCTGAGAAGAATGGAGCCTAAAGTTTAGTCGCCGTTCCGCGATACTCTGATGTAAGTGTGAATATAGCTATGTATACGTTATATAATAACATTGTTTCTGATACTTTTTCATTCTGGCATATGTGTGGACTTCCTGGGCACACATATGATTAGCCTGGTTTTGTTCTTTAGAAAACCGGGTGTGACACTTCTAGTGCTTGATATTTTTGTATAGTTTTGCTGCATGAGCAAAGATCTCCAAGTACAAGTGGAAATAGGTGAATTGTAAACATAAATCACTACTATGGTGTTGTTTAGTCCCATTTTGGTGTGATGTTGATGGTCAAAATTGATGTTTGAGGACCATCAACAAGCTTCCCCACACTAAACCTTTGCTCGTCCTGAGCAAAGCGGGAAAACAAAGATTCAAGTGCAACTTGATATGAAACAAGACTTCAAAAGAAATGATGCTAACTAAAAGATATACCAAGTCATACCTCGTACCTTGTGGATTTTGAAGTGGCTACCATGTCATCTTGAGCTGTTGAAAAGTGGAACAGCTTTGACACCAAGTCATCACTATCCCCTATGAAGCATACTTGGAGTTTTTATAACTTTTGCAATTGAAAACTTAGCTCATACTTCTCAAATGGTACTTTTAAATCACTCAATGGTGTATATATCATCACCAAGGCATTGATGATTTGCCTTTTTCCTACTTCTAATAAGCTTCAGGGTAGGATAAGAATAAAGCACACTTACGTTGCATATATTGCTAAGTCGGACAATGGATCCATGGAGAAAAATATCATACACGCAAAAATGTGTCTGGAAGTAGGATGATCATGATTACTCCATAACAATGATTCTTTCTCCATCCTTTATTTGAGAGCAGGGCTAGTTTTTTTGCTTGACTATGGACCAAAATGTGTCCTCACATTTTTTATAGACCTTCATGTGTCCACATTTTTTCTTTTTTTCAATACTTTTGCATGGCCCATGACTCATTTATGAGAACGATGGAGAAAGATCATGCTAGCAAACATGGAGTATTTCTTTGGTAGAAATGGAAAGACATGTTTTTGATTACTTCCAGTGTAGAAGTATAGCATATATTTGGTGGAGTGTATGTTACCTTGATATTAAGAGCATGATAAAATTCTCAACACAGGTCAACAAAGATTGAAAAGCTTAATAAAAAGACAAATAGCATATGTGGAAGGTTTTCAACATATAACATGGTATTTGTCTTTGGTAGTTATTCTCACCATTGAGGAGAAGTGAATATATTAATTTTGACATTTTATCAAAACAAGAAACCTCCAAGAACTTACACAAAAAGATAGGATTTCTTTAGTCTTTACCATATCTCACTTTACAACTTAGTTGGCATTTTTTCCTAATGTAGATATATATGTCCACAAGTAACAAGCATATGAACCATGAATAAAGTTTATGTTGGCCAATCTTTATAGTCATGTTCATAGTTTGGCATGATTCACATTTCAAGTTTGATTTTAGTATATAACATCGTTCAACATATTGAACTTATACAAACAAAGCAAGAGTGGGTAGAGAGTGCAAACCACCGTACCAAAGTGGTGGAGGCCGGAGAGAAGAATTGGATAGGCACCTTGTTGATGGTCAATATTGATGATTATAAACCATCAATTTACCTTTAACTCATTCTCAAAATTAATCACCAACATAGGTGTAGTGATTTAAATTAACTATTTCCATGAGTTTTGGTGATTTTATAATTACAGGTGAATTTACTCAGAAAATAAGATAAAGTGAACCATATTCTTACAAGGGATCAAATCCAATTGCAATGAAACCAATTCCATAGGGCCCCAAAGCATCCTTCATGGGCCAGAGACGTATTTCCACATGGATGGGGGACATGGTGGGGTTGGGTGACCCCCTGGACCCACCTATTGGCGCCACGGTTTGTCCACCAACTTTGGGGATTAATCTCCACCCTTTATTCAAGTTGGTTTGATCCAATGGTGGTCATGAAAATTGATGAGGATCGGTGACGTGGCGATTACTTGCCTGCTACTCCATCCTCTCTATAAAAGGGTGCCTAGACCCCTCCTAGAAGGCATCCTAATTCATTTAGAGATCCAATTCAGAAGAACAGAGTAGAACTTCAGATATCATCAGTTCTAGTATAGTTAGCTTAAGCAAGATTAGTATTATTGCTCGGGATTCTAGATCTATATATAGAAGACTTGGTAATGTCAATGTATCCTTTATTTCTTATTGTGACTTTGATCTTAATTTATATTGTGTTTCTCTTTATTATGCTCTTAGTTTATTTCAAATATATGTTTAGTATAACTTTAGTTTCCTTTGAGTTTATATATGAGTTCATAGAGCTCTCAATTTAGTACTCGAGTGAGTTGAGTAGCTGAACTTTGTGTAAGCATGGTGCTTAGACATAGTTTTGCCTGTGGTTACTACTTATACTCTAAGGCTATCCGCACTCATCATTCTCTATATTCATCCTCTAAAAGGAATATTCTGTCCTGGTCATCAAGATTCTCTCCTCTATATCACTTTCTCCCACACTCATCCATCCTCTATATCTCATACTCTATATTCACTCCCAACAGCGGCCCCACTTGTCATCCTCTATAAAATTTATCTAAATATATCCATGTGAGATCTTGTTTTGAAGAATTTATTGAAACGAATTTAATGGTGCAATCGGAATTTAATTTGATTTTTTGGTTTGTGAGTTATAACATTTTTTTGTTAGTTGAATCAATGGGGCCCAGAATTGCATGTCACCTCTCTCCTCTTTTCCTCCGCTGCTGCACGCTGTCAACTGCGCTCGCCAGTGCATGCGTCCTGCGGTCACTGCCCATGGCCTTTTAGCGGATGTCTGGTACGCACGCTCTATTTAGAGGACGACCACGACGATAGCGGACACATGCACACAGTAGCGGATCCCGCTGCGGCATTTTTGTGACGCTAAATTTTTACCGGATGAATGTAGCGGACGTGAGTGCAGGTAGCCTAAGACTTGGTAGATCAATGTGTGTGACATTTTCTCATTGATTCTCTATAGTCCAAGCTCAGCGTGTAGGCCTTGTAGGACCAGAGTCATTAATTGAGTAGTTATACTTTTATATCTCTCTTTTAATGTTATCCCTTATATATAAATAAGAAGTGATTATTGTCTTAATGTATTTATTAAATGCCTAGAATTCTTTGTATCTGTTTATTGCTTAAGTTAACTATATGATATTTTATGAGTATCTACTTCTCTCGTAATTGTTATAAACTTATATGATTGAATATCTTAAACTTACCCCTGTATAAGAGAAAGTTCTTAAGTTAATGATTTTATCATAAATAAATATTTATCAATACCATCCTTGACATCCTTCCTCCTAGTGGTAAAAATATAAATAATAATACCTGGATTGCTCATGGTGAAATGCTACAATGGTATATCTGTGCACTTGCAGAATTCATAGTTTCTTATTTACACTATAAAATACCAACACTCCCCTAGATTAGGACTTTTATGTCACTCGACATTAAAAGCCTAGTGTAGATGTTGGGCATCCCTTAGTGTGTACTCCAATGTTGAATGACGTCTTGCTCAATTTGTTGTCACCTTTTTGTTTTGACCCTTCATCCTTTTTGTGTGTTTGATGATTTTTTTTGTTTTGTTAAGATAATAATAATGAGTGACAAGATCGGTGCGTATAGCTATACATCTCGTCACATATTATTTTGACGTCCTGTACAATTTTATAAGATTGAATGGTGGTTGAGCTTATGATTTATATGAGCCCCACTGCTCAAATATTTCAGTCTAGGAAATTAAAATAATAAGTTGAATATTTGATTTTAAAGTTGTTGGAACATATTTTTGGAATTATGAGTTATTGATAATTATTAAAATAATTATGCCAAGGAAAACTTGGTGACCTCTATGCGCACGATATTACTCCCAGTTAGTTAGCTAGCTACATGGAATATTAAACAAATCTGGATATCTAATAAGGAAGGGTGTCCAGAGAGAGGAAGGTTTCCGAAATCTAGGATCAGGCCCATGGTTCAGTACATGATTCAAGTGCCGCATACGAATATGTGCGTATGTTAGCTGGCCGAGATATGAATATGTGCGTATGTTAGCTGGCCGAGATACGGATATGTGCGTATGTTAGCTGGTTTAATGGATTTCGGAGATATTTGTTGAGCATGTTCTTTCCAATCTGCATACATCCCTTGCTTGGCCAAGGAGTTGATCCTTGGTTCCTGAGTTCTGCCCCTATATAAACCGACCCTAGCCAACAGGGGAGGCCCTTCTTTTCAGCAGCATCTCACGCACGCATACGCATCCAAGCCCTGCTGCCCTTCGGTCACGCATACACGCCGCCAAGCCTCTGCAAAATTCAGTTCCACCATCCACGCAACGCGCCAACGCTCGGCTGCTCATCTCGCCGAGAAGCTGTCACACGAGCGCGCCAGCCTCGCTCCACCACCGCAGCCTCTGGACGCCAGTGCTCTTCGATCGCAACCATGCCTGCCAGTTCAGCAGCTATGGTCCTGTTCATCTGGCTTATAATCCATCTTATTCAGCTTGTTTTTTCAGCCGAAACAGTATTTTTCTCTCATAAAAAATCAGCTAACAGTATTTTTCAGTCGGTTCCAGCCTCGCTCCACCACTGCAGCCTCTGGACGCCAGTGCTCTTCGATCGCAACCATGCCTGCCAGTTCAGCAGCTATGTTTCCTGGTGAGCGGCCAATTTAGATGTATTAGCAAGTGCATGCAAGTTTTAAAATATGGAAAGGTGCCGAGAGCGATTGGCTTCTTCAATCTATTACTGTGCTGAGTCTAGCAACTTGACGACATCAGAACCCTCGCCGCGCGAGGACGTCGTCGAGTTACCGGTGACTAAAAATCAAGACACGCGAGACGGGAACGCCCCGCTCGTCGTAGCATATGAGATGGGAAACCCCCGCTCGTCGCGATGACAAACATCAAGATGCGCGAGACGGGAACGCCCTGCTCGTCGCAGCGCGCGAGACGGGAAACCCCCGCTCGTCATGATGACAAAAGGCGAGACACGCGAGTCAGGAACGCCCCGCTCATCGTAGCGCGCGAGACGGGAAACCTCCGCTCGTCATGATGAGAAAAGACAAGACGCATGAGACGGGAAAACCCCCGCTCAATCCCAGCCTGCTCGTCACAATAACGAAAAAGTCGAGATGCACGAGATGAGAATGCCTCGTTTCATTATAAAATGCGGACGTCGGGAGGCTGTCAATTTGATCCCATGAGAAAGCATCATCCGAACAATACTCGTACCGCTAATTTGTTGCGGATTTTCTAATATGTATTCATCGACGTCTAGTACCGATGAGGCTGGACGGAACTCTGGCCAAGTGCCGATAAGGCGAGGTCACTACTCCACCGACACGTCCCAATTACGGGATCGGACACATCGTTGCTGGGCACCGACGAGTCAAAGGCAACTCACACACGTCCGTGTTAATGAAGGCCGGCGTACATGACTAGGCACCGACGAGGCGAAAGTCACCCCCTTCATCAACAATATATTCCGTTTATTCTGACGTGGCGATGGCGATGTCACGACCGAGCTTCGGTGACATAAAGCCACCCATATTGTTACTACGCCATATATCGCATATGGTTGACGATGATCAAATCAATACTTGACGACCATAAAGCGCAGCTTAATCGGAGGTTTTCCGCAAGCTCGTCTTGCGGATGTAATTAACCAGACGCGCCCAACAGGCCCCGGGAATCGGGGAACTACGCAATTTTTTCTACAAGTCAGACCTCTCCTTAAGCATGATGCTGAAGACGGAAGAAGATATTTTTTCGTTGATTATGTGTTTTGTATATTCAAGAAAGAATTAATAAAATATGCGATTCTCGAATGTGTGCATGTGTCTCCCTTGCATTACAATTATTTTATTTATTTGTCTTCGTTCAATTTTCTACCAAACAAAATGGCATGCCCAGTGGGACCCGATTCTCCTCCCATCTTTGCTACGCTTCAATGGTCGTCATAAAAAAAATGATCACTCGTTCATGGTTGTCATATATGATTGGACGGTGCTCACCCTGAAGACACGCCTCCTGGCTGCTGCACGAAGGAAAAGCAATAATGCTTGTTGTGTGGGTAAAAAAAATGTCTGGCATGCTTATGCGTTGCTGACTCATATATACATATACGCACAAAAGGGCCGATCAGTGCCTACTTTGCGTGCCTGGTTCACCCCCTATGCCGGGTTCTAAAGGAAAAGAAATTAAGCACGGCTTGCTGATCAAAGCAGCCGGAGCCTTAAAAAATAGAGGAGCGCACCATGTATATGTTTGTTATATACACGTGAAGCTTTAGAAAAATATACGTTCATCCATACAAGTTTAATTGCATGGTGTACTAATTGAAGGATTCCCCCTCGCAGGTGAGTCCTTCCCTACCGTCACCACTGAGGAGGCGATGAAGTTCTCTCCTGCTTCGTGCCTGATTCGTTTCGGCACTCACGCTCCCATGGCGGTCTTCACCCACGGAGACAAGAAGTACTACCAACCCACACAAGATCCTGCACAAACTCAAGTCGCAGAAGCCAGGAAAGCAAGACAGACTGCTGTCACCAACGCCCGGGAACTGTTGAGGAAGCCCGAGGTGCTCTCGGATGAACGGGAGCTGAGCTGCCCAATCACCGAGGCCAAAGTCCTCGAGGCACTTAACGATGCTTCTTACTCCTTGTCCTGGTCAATGTGCAATGCACGCTCCAGGAATAACAAAAACACTCTTCGCAACTACCGAAGGAAGCGGAGCGACATCAAGAAGCTCCATGCTGAAATAAGCGCTCATGTTGTCAGGAGCACGACACTCAAACAAAAGTCACACATCTCTGAGTTCCTTGACATTGTGAGAGAGCCTTATGTGCTATCTATAAAGGCCAAGAGGCCTGATGAATTGAAAAAGCTTGTTAGGCAAGCTATTATGAATGAATTCTGGACGCGCACATTAAAATGTGCTGCCAAATTTCCTAGGCGCGGAATTGTAGCTCCCACTGAAAATATTCTCCTTCACTCAACGATGATGGTTGCATCATACCATGCCACAGCTGATTCTAGCCCTGAGGAAAATAAATTTGCGGCACTAAAGAATGAAGTACCGGCACCTCATGCAAATACACCACCGGTCGATCAGCTCCATCAACAATTTCAGCAGCTGCAAGATCAAATGAAGGAGTTGCAGAAGCAGCTCCAAAGTCGCCAACCAACTGCATATACAGGGGGTGGTCGAAGGCCTGTCTCTCCTGTCCGTAACTTCCAAGAAGCAAGGCCATTCGCACGAACTGGTGGCGGGTCTAAGTACCAAGGCATTGGTCATTATGGTCATGCTCCTGAATCTTCTCAACAAGTTGGTAGCAGGCACTACGCCGCAGGCACCACGGAGGGATTACCCTCCACGCCTGTTTCATCACTCGAGATAGGCTCCATTGCCCCCTCGCTGGAATTCATGGGCACGCCAAGAATGGCAACCAAGAGATTTTGAAAGAAACCAATATCGTGCTAAAGAGCAACAACATGAGCATGTTACAGGTATACCACCCGCACAACAAAGGCACGATTCGCAAGAGGAGCAGCGCCTGAAGGCCGCACCTACACAGGTGGCGTCTTCGTCAGGTCCTCAAGTGAACTCATCACTATTGCCGACTCCGGCAATTCCACCTAAAGCTCCACGGCCTCCTACGGCTAATCAATGCAAACGTGAAAACCGTAGGACGAATCGACGTGCCATGTACCAAGAGCTTCAAGATCTAGTACTTGGCAGCGTGCATGTTCGGGTTCGCCCCGAAGGGCAAGTTCACCCCTTCTATGACAAGATTACACTCCGCCTCTCACCTACTTTACTCCAAAATGAGAGATACAAATATCTCGTGGATCGCCTTGTGCCAAGACCACGACAACTACAAGGGGAGGAAAGCCCAAGTGCAGCCAAAGAAGAGAGCCCTTCGCTCCAACCCTCCACAAAGGGACCCTTGGAGGAATCAAAGCAAAACGATATCACTATGAAAGAGCTCCATAAAGATGTCCCGCAAGAAAAGACATGCCCACCATCTCCAATGAAGGGGACCGAGCAAGCTGTGTTGACTGCTCCCCAATCAAGAGAGCGGTCCAAAAAAATGCAAATGGAAGATAGGGAGCATGGTTCTACCTCTCCTATTCATATGGCCTCGTGTGGCACTATGACTGCACATTCTGAACATGAAGATGACCGGACTTGGGTGCCTCCACAAGTTACTCATGATTTCTCGTATCCTTCGGATGAAGAGATCGTGCCTAACCCCAAAGCAGCCTTTTTAATGGGTTGGTCCCAAAAGTACGCCGCGGGTTCAAACGATCCGATAATCGAGAACGGGAAGACATGTCATCAGCTCCATGCTTCCCTATTACTTCTGGTAGCTCTAAGTCTGAGGGAGAATTATCCCCACATGCTTACAATGACTTGCAATCGCAACTCCCTCAAAATCCTGCCTCTTTAGAGAGGGTGGCACGGCGTCCGGGTGCCTTAACTCGCTTAAAAGGCATTGCTATGCAAAAAATTGAAGGCACTATGACTCCAATTGATCGAGACATCAAAGATGGTGGGTCGGATGGCGAATCCAGCGTATCTCTGGAGCAACATACGAGTTCTCCTCGTTATTTTGAACTCGCTCATTCTATAGCTTCAGATGAGGAGAGTGAAGATGAAGTTCAGAACACCGTCCCAGCGCATATGGTCACGGATGAAACTCAAAAGCAAGGTGATCCAGTTGATCCCAATGGGAAGGATGATACAGGCCATGCTGCACAGTCAGATCCCAAAAATAAAGATAAGACACTTCTTGAGGATCCACAATATGGAATCCCCCGTCACCTTTGGCCGGGGACGAATGACCAGGGAGCCCATGACGGGTCGGTTGATGAGAAGTTGCGTATTCAGCAGCATCAAATAAATAATTTGTCCCTGAAATTTGATCAACTTTTTGAGATCATGACGGGTACTGGGCAGGGGGTACCCCGAACTCCGAAGGTTGCGGTTGACCCACAAATAGAAGAGCTAGAAGATGCAGGGCACACGCCCAAAACTAATAATGAGTTGCCCAAACCTCTGCCAATTACTGTTCACCTCACAGGGTGCGACGGCTAATGTTGCACCTCCCCCGAACACTTTGAAAAATTTTCACACTATCATTGAAGACCTAATAAATAAGAAAATGAGACAAGTGAATGCTGATCAATCCTCGCAATTGTCTGATTATGAGCTTGATAAGCCTTATGAGGCGTGGCATGATTTAGTGCCATTCCCAGCTAGCTGGAATCCACCAAAGTTTCGTCAATTCGACGGAATGGGAGATGCACGGGAACACTTGTCATATTTTGAGGCAATGTGCGGCTACACTGCTCATAGCCCATCTCTCTTGTTACGACAATTTTCCAGCTCATTAACAGGCGCAACCTTTCATTGGTATAGTCGCTTGCCAGTTGGCACCATACCCGACTGGAAAAACCATGAAGGAGCTATTCAAGGCGCACTTTGTATCAATGAAGAAAGATTTCTCAATAATTGAGTTAGCGCAAGTTCGCCAAAGACGCGATGAAAAAATTGATGACTACATAGTCTGTTTTCGTAACAGCTATGTACGCCTTGCACGCGAGATGGATCCCGAAGATGCAATCGAGATGTGCGTCACGGCATGCAACAACACTAGTCACTTGAAGTATCTCGGCGTGAGCCCAAAACATTTAGTGCTCTCAGCTCAGCGGTGGTGACAACAAAATTGGAGTTCAAAAAATCGCCTCAGATTATGGAACTCTACAAGAATGCTAGCACTTCCGATAATGCCAAGAGGTTTAATTCAACATTCAAGAATAATAATAATAATAATGGTGGCAAACATAAGGCTCCAGCCGAGGCTAACACAGCAAGAGTAGAAGCCTTGACGCATCAAAGGAGTGTGCCTATATTGGGCATGCGAAATAATAATAATGGGGGCAAGACAAGACCATCTATTCAAGAGCTCCTTCGAAAGCAATACATTTTTCGTCGAGAGGTGATGAAGGCTTTCTTTCAACAGGTTATGGAGCATGAGCACCTCACCCTACCTGATCCTAAGAGGCCGAAACAAGTTAAGATGGTGGACAATCCTTTGTATTGCCCCTACCATCGGTATGTTGGGCATGTCATTGAAGATTGTGTTGCTTTTAAAGAATGGCTACAAAGGGCCATCGACGAAAAGAGGTTGGCCATCCCACCTGATGCTGTCAATCCAGATTTTCATGTGGTAAATACGATAACTGCGAAGATGGACAGTGCAAATAAAAGTGATGATGACTGGGTTCCACTGGCTCAGGTGAGCATCGATTAGAAAATTTGGAGCTCCCTCAAGAAATAACTGGGCAAAATCCCAATACTTGGCAAATAGTTGCACGTCACAAACTGTTGCCAAGACATATGCATCAATGTGATTCAGGATGTAGAATTTTACATTCTATAGATGTGCCTTTGTATAGGTGGCATGACCCGAGTCGTCGTCGTATGCCACCCAGATTTGTGCCTAAGTCGCAAGGAAATGAATCATTCCCCCGATGAGGCCGAACTTTGCCTACGCTAGGACAATTCATACCTCATAATTGGGGACAGCAACCTAAAGCTGCAAACAATGAACAACAGGGTAAAAAGGAGGGTACTATACTATATCCACAGTCATATACGGCTCCATGTAATGTGGTCCTTAAATATAATGACACAACCAGTTCTGAAGCAGATGACGCACTTACACCTCATGAGCGCCAAATGCTTATGGATGAAGGGTCATCAGAATGTTCTGAAGTAGAAGTTAACATGAATTTGTGGAGCAGGAAGAACTTGCCGGAGCTTCAAAAGCCTCAGCCAAAAAGGGGTGCCAAGGAAGATGCTCCTCGTACAAAGGATGTGACCGCTCAAGAAAACACACAAGATACTCCAGTCAATAGTGGGTGAGAGTCTCATAAAATTGATTACAATGTTGTAGCACACCTAAAGCACATCCCAGCATTATTGAGCGTCTATTGTCACACCCATTTTTAAGGACAAAAATAGGATGCATAAAAGACTCATGTGCGCCCCAGGACATGATCGCACACACAAGTAGACAAATTACATAGTATCATCACAGTGCTTATTACATAGCGAATAAATATTTAACACGTAGTCTTGAACAATAAATAATAGTAACTAATAGTAGATCTCCAGCGGAAACTCCAAACACAGGGACACGGTTGACTGGTTGACACCAAGACTAGTACTCATTACGATAATCTTCCTCATAATCTTCATCTGTTATGGTGGAAATAGCAAGGGTGAGTCCATGTCGAACTCAACAAGTATAACACAGGGTTCATGAGGCACAAAAGGCTAGACACTGTTTTACTGCGTGTAGCTTTTTATCATCATATATTTAGCAATTGAGTAGCGTCAAGATAATCCACTTCCCATTAAAGAACCAATGATCAATTGTAATAAAGATAATGAATAGCATTAACATGAGCATAATAATAATCAATAATAATTAAGCATGATATAACCATGGTGATCATCTATCTGTAAATGTTCCAAGGCCGCCCGTATCTGTGGGCACGGCTAGTATACCAGTTTTTAACTCTGCGCAGAGGTGTACACTTTCACTGTGAGTCATAACTTCCAAATGCATGGGTTCGTGACTCCCCAAAACACCAGAAATCATATAAAGCCACTTAAAGGTTCGTCTAACAAGTTAGGGCCATTAGATTCACTCGGCAGGCAGATGTAGGAACCCCCCTTTTCAAATGGCACAATTCCTTCTCGGCTATACTCATAGACTAGAGGCTGTCCTACACCCAACGTGGCAAGCCATTCTTACGCCATTTAAGGTAACCACTAACAAGCTAGAAAAGGTCCTTTAAGCAACTAAAGCCAGAGCCATATAGCCCTCACAGCTGTACTATATGTCCCGGATGATCACGTACAGATAAGTCCTTATGGAGAGAAACCAGAGCAACAATAGAACCCCTTGCTCTAGCCCCCTTTTCAACAGTAATAAAATCATCATTAAAGGTTGATTGCTTAATTCATTAATCAAATTACAAGATCATTGTTCATAATTAAGCACTAGCAATAGCTACCCAAATGCATCCCCAAGGTTGACAGGGAATCAAGGTAACAATCACTAAGTTATAATCTCTAAGGTAGTCAAGAAGGACACATGCATATGTATGATAATTTCAGTGAAAAGGACAACAAGGATGGTCCCATGTTATACTTGCCTTGATCAAAGCTTTTCAGATGATACTGCTGGTCTGGCTCAAAGTAATACTCCTGATCGTCCAGAAACTGCTCACCGTCTAATCTCGATCACCAATCAACAACATACATGAATTCGAGCAAACATACACGAAGCAAACAAAGAGATATAATTAGAACAGTACACCAACAGTAACAAAACAGTAATAAAAGTTTGTAAAACTCTTCTACACGTTCCTACGATCACACAGACGTAAAGATCATGAAATTCGGATTTAAAACGTGAAAGTTAAGAATTTTCTAAGATTTCCTATAGATAAATAATTACTTAAATATAAACTCGAAAATTAAACTTTCCAAACCTACTGTACAACTATACTAACATGTAGAGCTCGCAAATACGAACCTAACGCAACTTGAACGGGTCAAATCAGAGTTAAAACGGAGATTTTATGACCAAAACAAGTTTAGTGGTAAAACTGTAAATATCAGAAAACGTATTTTTGATTTACCGAGAAGAAATACGTTTTCAAAACGAAGAAATGTATTTATTGAATGACGCTAAGGACTGCGGGTTCTATTAAAGAAAATCCCAAGGGCTCTTTAGCAATTCTACCCCACGAAGGGGTATCGGTGACTCTCGGCCGTTGATCTAGAGATGAAGGGTCCAGATTAACAAGAGGAGGCTCCAGTGGCTTCACTAGCCGGAATCAGACGCCCGCGGCGGCGCCATGGCTAGCGGCTCACCGGAGCAGCCAATCAAGCACCCCCATCCACTATTTAACGTGAGACCAGTACCAATCGATATTGAAGCTCAAGGCGATCTCACCTGACAAGGAGATGGAGGCGAAGATGGCTCGTGATAATCGGGCGGCTCAAAAGGGCGGACGGCCGATCTCCTGCTCATGGTGGCGGCGCAAAAAGCAATTAGCAAACAAATTGAGGGCACCCTCAAGTTCCCAGGATCATGCTAAAGCTGGTAAAGTGGCTTACGGTGGCAGAGGGATGACGTACGCGTCGAATTGAAGCTCACCGCGGCTTCTAGGGTTTGGCGGTGCTACAGGAACTCGACGCGGCCAAAAACAACTCGAGATTGAAAAAGGCAGCAAGGGGGAAGGCGGTGGCTCTTATAGAGGCTATGCATGCTATGCAAGGAAAGAAATCCCGGAGATTCAAGATGGGATTCGAGTTCGGTCGGTGAACTAGACTCCGGCTCGGTCACGGTTCAAGGAAGGAGGCGCAGCTAACATGCAGGTCCCACCTGTCAGCGACTTCAGCGAGGGAAGGCGCGCGGCTGATTGACTGGGCCGGCCCACGTGGGCGTGGGAAGAGCGGGCTCGGTTCGTTGGCCCATCAACGAGGGAGCAAAGGCAGGCCGGCTTGGCAGGCTTCCAGGCCGCCAGCCACAGGTAAGTCTTTCTCTTTGTTTATTTGTTTTCAAAACCTTTTAACTAGATTTTCAAATCCAAAACAAATAAAATAAAAACCACACCACACAATAAAATAAATGCAACAGCATGAATGCATCATCAAATATTCCACCTAATATTTTAAATTTTACTTCCCCATTAATTATTACCTAAATTATTTAAACTCATACTAAATCTATTCCAACTCTAATTTTTCTTCTAATTCTAAATTTTAAATTTTTTGGGTGTTACAAATTCTACCCCCCTTAAAAGAATCTCGTCCTCGAGATTGGACTGCTTACTCAAATAACTGCGGATATGATTTCCTCAATTCATCCTCTCTTTCCCAAGTTGCCTCTGCCTCTGAATATCTATTCCACTGAACCTTGCTCATTTTAAAAACCCGACTTCGAGTAACTCTCTCAGCAGTTTCTAAAACCTTGATCGGAAACTCTTCAAAGGTAAGATCCTCTTTAATAGTCAATTCATCCAAAGGTATCTGCTCCTTAGGCACACGTAAACACTTCTTAAGTTGAGAAACATGAAACACATCATGTACTCCAGACAAATTCTCAAGCAACTCTAATTGATAAGCAACTTCACCGCGTCTAGCAATAACTTTGAATGGCCCAACATATCTTGGTGCTAACTTGCCTTTCATGTTAAACCTCCTCACACTTCTCATTAGTGATACCTTCAAATAGACATAATCACCTACTTCAAAAACTAAATCCCTTCTCCGGTTGTCAGCATAACTCTTCTGAAGAGATTGTGCCACTCTCAAATTCTCACGAATCACTCGCACTTGATCCTCTGTGTTTCTAAGAACATCTGTACCAAACACCTCAGACTCACCTGTCTAATCCCAAAACAATGGAGTTCTACACCTACGTCCATACAAAGCTTCAAACGGTGTCATCTTAAGACTCTGTTGATAATTGTTATTGTAAGAGAATTCTGCATAAGGCAAACTCTTATCCCAACTAGTTCCATATTGCAATGCACAAGCTCTCAACATGTCTTCTAATATCTGGTTGGTTCTTTCAGTCTGTCCATCTGTCTGTTGATGATATGTTGTACTAAAATTCAGCTTTGTTCCCAAAGATTCATGTACAGCTTTCCAAAAGTGTGACGTAAACTGCGAACCTCGATCAGATACAATCTTCTTTGGAACTCCATGCAAACAGACTATCTTCTCCATATACAAGGTAGCCAATTGTACTCCCGATTAGTTAGTCTTGACTGGTATGAAATGAGCAACTTTAGTTAACCGATCTACTATCACCCAAATAGAGTCATAACCTCTCTGAGTACGAGGTAACCCCACTATAAAGTCCATACCAACCTCCTCCCACTTCCATTCAGGAATCTTCATTGGTTGCAACAATCCAGCAGGTCTCTGATGCTCAGCTTTCACTCTCTGACAAGTGTTACACACTGCCACATACTAAGCCACATCTCATTTCAATCCAACCCACCAATATTTCTATTTGAGATCCAAATACATCTTAGTACTTCCAGGATGAATAGAATAAGCTGACTCTTGAGCTTCATGAAGGATTGCCTGCCTAATAGCCTGGTCCTCAGGTACACATAGCCTCTTTCCAAACCACAAAATCCCATTATCATCCATTCGAAACCCTGGGGACTTACCAATCACTATATCCTCTGCTATCTTCTTTAGTTTCTCATCCTTCAACTGACCCTTGTATATTTCTTGCTCCGATGTAGATTATATCACCAATTCCATTGTATTAGTAACAATTCCCAAATTCAAATGTTCAAACTCAGCACACAACTCACTTGTCATGGACAACATTTGCATCTCATTAGCATAACTCTTCCTGCTAAGAGCATCAGCTACAACATTGGCTTTACCAGGATGATAGTGTATCTCTAGATCATAATCCTTGATCAACTCCAACCATCTACGTTGCCTCAAATTCAGGTCAGACTGAGTGAAAATATACTTTAAACTCTTATGATCGGTGTATATATCACTCTTATGCCCAATCAAATAGTGTCTTCAAATCTTCAGAGCATGAACTACAACTGCTAACTCTAAGCCATGAGTAGGATAATTCAACTCATGCTTTCTCAACTGTCTAGATGCATAAGCAACAACTCTGCCTTCTTGTATAAGAACACACCCCAAACCTTGACGAGAAGCATCACAATAAATAGAGAACTTCTTACTCAAATCTGGCAATACCAAGACAGGTGCTGTAGTCAATCTCTTCTTCAATTCTTCAAAACTAGCTTGACATTTATCAGACCATACAAACTTGGCATTCTTCTCTAAGAGAGATGTCATAGGCTTAGCAAGTTTAGAAAACCCTTCAATGAACCGTCTGTAATATCCAGCTAAACCCAAGAAACTACGAATCTCGCCCACATCAGTAGGTGGTTTCCAATTCAATACATCCTTTACTTTGCCTGGATCCACTGATATTCCACCATTAGAGACAATATGTCCAAGAAAAGAGACTTCCTTCAACCAAAACTCACATTTACTTCGCTTAGCATACATTTTATGCTCTCTAAGTTTCTGCAATACCAACCTTAGATGTTCAGCATGCTCTTTCTTCGTCTTAGAAAATACCAATATATCATCAATAAATACCACCACAAACTTATCAAGATACTCCATGAACACCTTATTCATCATATACATAAAGTAGGCAGGTGCATTGGTCAAACCAAATGACATAACAGTATACTCATACAAACCATACCTCGTAGTAAAAGTTGTCTTTGGAATGTCAGAGGCATGAATCTTCAGTTGATGATAACCAGAACGCAAATCAATCTTAGAGAACACACAAGCACCTCTCAACTGATCAAACAAGTCATCAATTCTGGGCAAAGGATACTTGTTCTTGATAGTTACTTCATTAAGTGACCGATAATCAACACACATTCTCTGACCACCATCTTTCTTATCAACAAAGATAATTGGTGCACCCCAAGGTGAAGAACTAGGATGAATAAAACCTTTATCTTGTAATTCCTTAATTTGTTTCTTAAGTTCTTCTAATTCATCTACTCCCATTCTATATGGTCGTTTGGCTATTGGTGCAGTTTTAGGTAATAATTCAATAAGAAATTCAATGTCTCGGTCAGGTGGCATACCTGGCAAATCATCTGGAAAGACATCTAGAAATTCATCGATAACTGGATTCTCTTTAATAGCATCATCATCAAGCTGATTCACTAAGGCGGTTGGCTGCTTCTGCACTGCTACATCCACACTGATCTTCTCCCCATTAGGTGCATTCACAACTACTATCTTCTGCTGACACTGAATCACTGCCTGATTTTGTTTCATCCAATCCATACCCAACATCACATCAATACCAGATGTCCTCAACACTATAGGAGTTATCTTAAACTCTACCCCCTTAAAATCATACTAATTGGAAGACACCGATTAGTGGTTTGCATGGTACCCCCAGGTGAATTTACTAAGAGAGGTTCTTTCATGGTAAGCATGGGTACGCTATGCATTCTAACAAAAATGTTGGAAATAAAGGTATGCGAAGCTCTAGAATAAAAAAGAATGGTTGCAGGAGTAGAATGGACATTGAACGTACCAAGCATTACTTCAGGCTCCGTCTGTGCTATTTCAGTAGACACATGATTCACCTTTCCAGTATTAGATGATCTCTGCCCCTGTGGTGTCTGCTGATTCTGCTTCTTGGGACAATGATTAGCATAGTATCCAGGCTCTCCACAGCGATAACACAGATTGGGGGTACTAGGTGTACTAGTCTTCATTGGGGTAGAGCCAGAATTACCCTAACGTGGAGTTTGCTGACCACTCTGCTGTTGGAACTACCTGTTCTGCTGATACTGGGGTCATTGCTGAAACTGATTATTTTGCCGATTCTGAGACCACTGTTGATTTGAATTACGGTTCCGTTGACTAACTGGTCCTTGGAATTTCGAATGAAAACCATGCTGAGAATTTGTACGTTGGCGAATATTGTTCCCAACACCTTGTCCTTTTATCTTTCTCTTCCTGTCCATCTCCTGGCGTTCATTATCCAGCACAATAGCCTTATTCACAAGTTCCTGGAAGCTGGCATAATTATTACCCTTCAGTTGCAAACGAAGATCATAATAAATTCTCTTGAGGAAGAGACGCTACTTATCTGCATCTTCCCTCACTTCATTAGGAGCATAGCGAGCCAACTCCATGAACCTGTCATGATACTCACTAACGCTCATCTGTCCCATCCTGAGATTTCTAAATTCTTTCTACTTCAGCTCAATTATACCCTCAGGAATGTGGCGAGCTTGAAAATCTCTAACAAATTCATTCCAAGTGACAGGAGGAGCATTGCCAGGACGTGCAGCTTGATACGACTCCCACCAAGTCTGAGTTGTCCCTGTAACTGACCAGATGCATATAACACCTTTTCCAGATCATTACATTGAGCAATGTTCAATTGTTTCTCCACCGCTCGCACCCAATCATCCGCCTCCAATGGATCAGCAGCATGAGAGAACACTGGAGGGCGTCCCTTCAAAAATTCACCACGTTTGTCTCTCACATGAACAGGTGGCGGTCCTCCTGCAGGGGGATTGTTCTGCATGTGTTGCATGAACATCTGCATCATCTGATTCTATGTATTCATAAGTTCCTCCATAGTAATGGGTGGGTTAGCACCTCCACGGCCCCTACCACAGCCTCTGGCTGCCATTTGTTTTCAAAGCACAGAAAACAAAACTCAGTACTATCCAGGATGAGGTATACAATAGATAAGTAAATCTGAATTCTCTGGGCTAATTCCAATTTCAGTGGCTCAGTAAAACTGACATATCTCGAGATACAGACATCCGATTAAGGTGATCTTTACATGGTTGGAAAGCTTATAAAATTATCCACAACTTTTATTCACAACATTTTTCCATATTCTGTCAATAAATTTGTCAAAAACTTAACTTAACCGAAACTGTTTCAGGATTCCAGACTGCGCAGTGACCCCAACTTGGAACAGGTATATCTCTTAGCTCATAATAGATAATAAGGTGATTCTTGCGGGATTGGAAAGGTACAGAAGTCTAATTATTCCCAGTAAAATTTCATAAATTTCCCACAAACAGATTTTGAGTTATTTCAGAAATATCCCAGACTGATCCAGAAATCAGCAAAGACAGAACCAAGTTTACCCCGAACCCAACTTAATATTCATGATCAAACTTAATATTCTTAACTATGGAACTTGTAGACATACCCACAAAGCTCCAGCACACATTACAAAGATCCAAATCACACATTATCATAATAACAATTCATCAAGCACACAATTGTTCACACCACATACTAATACTCGACACTACCAAACTTAAATTGACTCGCAAACTAATATCGTTCTTATTACATAGGGACTTCCTAATTTTAATTAAGCTTCTCATACATCTTGGGACGGCCTAGCTCAGCCCTTAGTTCATTGATCTCCTTATAAGCTTGTTCTTTAAGTTCCTTTTCCTTTAGCAACTCATCCTTCAAATCCACCCCATGGAGAGCCAACTCACGAACCAGTCCCACTGTAGCTTGTAAAGTCAAAGACGAATCATCCGCAAGCGGCACGGTCCAAACACCCTTGTCATGTAAGAAATAGGGAAAGTGCCAGAGTGCACCCTGCAACGTCTTGTCCGAGCGAAGACCATGTAGTAGACAAACGCATTGTAGGCGACATCTTCCATGCTTGTTTCTACGGTTGCCCGGCTCACTCGAGTGATGAACTTTGACTCCGCCTTAGGCTCCTTAGTGGTAGGATCCCTTATCTTGACCCATAGCTCCGTCTCCCAGTAAGAGTCCATCAATGGATGACTGTACTCCTTGCAGCGATACTCCAACGTAGCTTCCCAATCGTAGTAATAATTATCCAAAGTTCTTGTCAGCATGTCATGGAAGAAAGCATCGGCTTTAGGAACCATGATTTGAAGCTTCGTGGTCCACCCCATGTCTGAATCCTCCATTGGTGTGTTACCGACTCTTGATTCAGCATCGGATATCTCTTGGTCACCATCTACATAGGGCTCCTGGGGTTTGAAACGGGTAATGTACTGAGCAGCGGATAGACGGAGATGAGGAGGCATCTACAAGAATTAGACATAGATTAGATGGAATCAATGTATTTTCACAATAGAATAAGGTCGAAGAAGCATAAAAATTTAGCAATTAACAAGGTGAAAGGAATAAGCATGAAATAAGTGAAGCATGGATGCTAATAACGACCATTCTAACTAGGCTTGCGTCCTACAGTCAACACGGCTCTGATACCAATTTGTCACACCCATTTTTAAGGACAAAAATAGGATGCATAAAAGACTCATGTGCGCCCCAGGACATGATCGCACACACAAGTAGACAAATTACATAGTATCATCACAGTGCTTATTACATAGCGAATAAATATTTAACACGTAGTCTTGAACAATAAATAATAGTAACTAATAGTAGATCTCCAGCGGAAACTCCAAACACAGGGACACGGTTGACTGGTTGACACCAAGACTAGTACTCATTACGATAATCTTCCTCATAATCTTCATCTGTTATGGTGGAAATAGCAAGGGTGAGTCCATGTCGAACTCAACAAGTATAACACAGGGTTCATGAGGCACAAAAGGCTAGACATTGTTTTACTGCGTGTAGCTTTTTATCATCATATATTTAGCAATTGAGTAGCGTCAAGATAATCCACTTCCCATTAAAGAACCAATGATCAATTGTAATAAAGATAGAATAGCATTAACATGAGCATAATAATAATCAACAATAATTAAGCATGATATAACCATGGTGATCATCTATCTGTAAATGTTCCAAGGCCGCTCGTATCCGCGGGCATGGCTAGTATACCAGTTTTTAACTCTGCGCAGAGGTGTACACTTTCACTGTGAGTCATAACTTCCAAATGCATGGGTTCGCGACTCCCCAAAACACTAGAAATTATATAAAGCCACTTAAAGGTTCGTCTAACAAGTTAGGGCCATTAGATTCACTCGGCAGGCAGATGTAGGAACCCCCCTTTTCAAATGGCATAATTCCTTCTCGGTTATACTCATAGACTAGAGGCTGTCCTACACCCAACGTGGCAAGCCATTCTTACGCCATTTAAGGTAACCACTAACAAGCTAGAAAAGGTCCTTTAAGCAACTAAAGCCAGAGCCATATAGCCCTCACAGCTATACTGTATGTCCCGGATGATCACGTACAGATAAGTCCTTATGGAGAGAAACCAGAGCAACAATAGAACCCCTTGCTCTAGCCCCCTTTTCAACAGTAATAAAATCATCATTAAAGGTTGATTGCTTAATTCATTAATCAAATTACAAGATCATTGTTCATAATTAAGCACTAGCAATAGCTACCCAAATGCATCCCCAAGGTTGACAAGGAATCAAGGTAACAATCACTAAGTTATAATCTCTAAGGTTGTCAAGGAGGACACATGCATATGTATGATAATTTCAGTGAAAAGGACAACAAGGATGGTCCCATGTTATACTTGCTTTGATCAAAGCTTTCCGGATGATACTGCTGCTCTGGCTCAAAGTAATACTCCTGATCGTCCAGAAACTGCTCACCGTCTAAACTCGATCACCAATCAACAACATACATGCATTCGAGCAAACATACACGAAGCAAACAAAGAGATATAATTAGAACAGTACACCAACAGTAACAAAATAGTAATAAAAGTTTGTAAAACTCTTCTACACATTCCTACAATCACACAGACGTAAAGATCACGAAATTTAGGATTTAAAACGTGAAAGTTATGAATTTTCTAAGACTTCCTATAGATAAACAATTACTTAAATATAAACTCGAAAATTAAACTTTCCAAACCTACCGTACAACTATACTAACATATAGATCTCGCAAATACGAACCTAACGCAACTTGAACAGGTCAAATCGGAGTTAAAACGGAGATTTTATGACCAAAACAAGTTTAGTGGCAAAACTGTAAATATCAGAAAACGTATTTTTGATTTACCGAGAAGAAATACGTTTTCAAAACGAAGAAACGTATTTATTGAATGACGCTAAGGACTGCGGGTTCTATTAACGAAAATCCCAAGGGCTCTTTAGCAATTCTACCCCACGAAGGGGTATCGGTGACTCTCGGCCGTTGATCTAGAGATGAAGGGTCCAAATTAACAAGAGGAGGCTCCGATGGCTTCACTCGCCGGAATCAGACGCCCGCGGCAGCGCCATGGCCGGCGGCTCGCCGGAGTAGCCAATCGAGCAACCCCGTCCACTATTTAACGCGAGACCAGTACCAATCGACGGTGAAGCTCAAGGCGATCTCACCTGACAAGGAGATGGAGGCGAAGACGGCTCGTGATAATCGGGCGGCTCAGAATGGCGGACGGCCAATCTCCTGCTCACGGTGGCGGCGCAAAAAGCAATTAGCAAACAAATTGAGGGCACCCTCAAGTTCCTAGGATCATGCTAAAGCTGGTAAAGTGGCTTACGGTGGCAGAGGGATGACGTACGCGTCGAATTGAAGCTCACCGCGGCTTCTAGGGTTTGGCGGCGCTACAAGAACTCGACGCGGCCAAAAACAACTCAAGATTGAAAAAGGTAGCAAGGGGGAAGGCGGTGGCTCTTATAGAGGCTATGTGTGCTATGCAAGGAAAGAAATCCCGGAGATTCAAGATGAGATTCGAGTTCGGTCGGTGAACTAGACTCCGGCTCGATCACGGTTCAAGGAAGGAGGCGCAGCTAACATGCTGGTCCCACCATCAGCGACTTCAGCGAGGGAAGGCGCGCGGCTGATTGACTGGGCCGGCCCACGCGGGCGCGGGAAGAGCGGGCTCGGTTTGTTGGCCCATCAGCGAGGGAGCAAAGGCAGGCCGGCTTGGCAGGCTTCCAGGCCGCCAGCCACAGGTAAGTCTTTCTCTTTTTTTATTTGTTTTCAAAACCTTTTAACTAGATTTTCAAATCCAAAACAAATAAAATAAAAACCACACCACACAATAAAATAAATGCAACAACATGAATGCATCATCAAATATTCCACCTAATATTTTAAATTTTACTTCCCCATTAATTATTACCTAAATTATTTAAACTCATACTAAATCTCTTCCAACTCTAATTTTTCTTCTAATTCTAAATTTTAAAATTTTTGGCTGTTACATCTATGACGCATTGCTATTAATTCCAGAGCTTCGTCAAGCCCTCATCAAAGCACTAGAAGCTCCAGAAGTCTATGAAGTCACTATGGCTAAACACCGGCTTCTTTGCAATGCAAGCGAAGTCAATGAAATCACCTTTTCAGAGGAAGATAAGCTGGTGCAGGATGATAATCATAATCGCCCAATTTACATCGAGGGAAATATAGGAACCACCCATTTGCGTCGAGTGCTCATTGATCCCGGCTCCACGGTGAATATTTTGCCAGTTCGAAGCCTTACACGCGCTGGATTTATGATGGATGACCTTGAACCAACCGAGGTGGTGATCTGTGGGTTCAATAACCAGGGAACTTCAGCCCTGGGTTCTATCACCGTGAAGATTCAAATGTCCACTTTAAGCTTTGAAGTGTGATTTTTCGTTATTGAAGCAAATACATCATACTCGGCGCTCTTGGGTAGACCATGGATACATAAATACCAAGTAGTCCCCTCGACGCTCCACCAATGCCTAAAATTCCTTGATAATAAAGGAATGCAGCACCGAATCGCTGCTAATGAGTCCCCTTATACCGTTCATGAGTCGCATCATGCCGACGCAAAATATTATTTTTCAGGCGAGGAGTTAAGTAAACATCAGGGGCGTGTCGCACCAGCTGCTGACATAATTATTACCCCTGGCTCGATTGCATCTTCTAAGCCAGATGCCTTTGGCACCCCACATTCTGGCAAAAGAAATCAAAGGAAAGAACAAGCTAGAAGGCACGGGAAATCTCTTATGGTTACACCATCCAGTAACTCAGAATGCTCTATCAGCACCAAGTTTAGGAGCTTTAGCTACGCCTATCCTCTTGAGGTCCTCGAGGAGTCCCTAAGCTTCTCACATCAAAAAATGACATGCCGCCTCCCTTGATGCTATGCACTAATATCACAAAAAGGGGAACCACGGTTCCTCCAGAAGGGATGGTGCGCAAAAGAGTGGCAGAAATAGAGGATCAACCGAAGGCCAGGTTGAAACAGCCTCCATCAATGTACACGTCCGTAACGATGCCATTAGATGTGTGGCTGGTTCCTGGCAAAGCAGGCTACAAACCTCCTATGCTTTTCTACAAAGCGCCACAGGCATTGCCTTGTGATTTGGTCATTAAATTACCGAAAGCCTGTTTAGAAATAGAAAAAACTGCTACTACTACAAAAGCTGAACCAAGGATGGTTCGCTTACTTGAGAGGTCTGGGATTAATCTCCGACAAAATTGCACGCTACCACCACCACCCACCATATGCGTAGAGTGGTGGGAGGAGATAGAAAAGATTGCTAAGAAGCCTCAAAAGAGGACATATCAGACTCAACCGAAATATGGTTTGGGTTATGTTCACTCAGATTCAGCAGAAAGTGAAGGAGATAAAAATAATGATCCACGACGAATGATGTGTAGTATAGCGTCTGTCATCCCAGATAAAAATGATATGGATGATGCAACCTCCGGCAAGAAGGATTGTAGCCCATACTCTACACCTCACCAACCACATTCCTTCCAAGCTGCTGCTAATGCTCATCAAGGGCTGAGAGATGAACAATACCTTCTTAATCGAGTCTACGAAAAAATGAATGTGGAACAAGATGAAGTTCTTGGTGCTGCTCCCGCTCCTCAACAACTCGAAGATGGTGGCCAGTTGATTGTTGATGAGCTAGCCGAGATCAACCTTGGAACTGACGATGACCCACGCCCCACTTTTGTGAGCGCAACCCTCACATTAGAGGAACATGAAAGTTATCGAACCTTCCTAATGGAGTTCTGGGACTGTTTTGCATGGAGCTACAAAGACATGCCTGGGCTTGACCCTCACGTCGCCACTCACAAGCTTGCCATCGACCCTCGGTTTTGGCCAGTCAAGCAGCAACCTCGCCATGTCTGTCCCAAGTTGCAAAATGATATAATTGCTGAAGTTGATAAATTAATTGCTGCAGGCTTTATAAAAGAGGCGCAATATCCCCATTGGTTATCCAGCATTGTTCCTGTTGAGAAAAAGAATGGTCAGCTTCGGATTTGCATTGATTTTCACGATCTGAACCGCGCTTGTCCCAAGGATGATTTTCCAATTCCCATCACAGAGATGGTAGTCGATGCTACCATAGGCTATGGTGCCTTGTCCTTCATGGATGGTTCGTCAGGTTATAACCAAATTAATATGGACCCACAAGATGTGTTTGATACAGCATTTCGAACTCCCAAAGGGAATTTCTACTACATTGTCATGACATTTGGTTTAAAAAATGCGGGCGTGACTTATCAACGTGCTATGACTGTGGCTATCACTGTAAAAGGATTTGTCACCACAGTTACAATGAACGATTCAGTTTCTTGATGGAAAACTAAACTCTAAACAAAACCCAATTGTCTAGCAGCGGCGGCGGCTATTTTTATAGTCTAAGACTCGACCTAGAGTTGAGGACGGCCAGGGGTTGGGCACCCACAACTTGGGCTTAAGGCCCGACACGATACATGGCCAAGTTGGCCCAAATAGGTGACGCAGCACCTTGCCGTGGTCACACAGAATGATCCACGGATCTTCTGGAGCTGGAACTAGATCCAAAACTATGGCGTCATCGTCCCCTTTCCAACGCATCCAAGAACGCCCCGTTTCGATGTCGTATGCGAGAGTTATGACCAAAACAGTGACGACGTGTCTGCTGAATCCGAGGGTGACGTGGCAGCTGAGTTGGGGACGAATTGCAACTTGGGGAAGACCATAGCGTCGGTGTGTCCAGCGTGGCGATGTCCTCATCACCTTAAGTCTTTGCAGGGTGACCTCGTGTATTTTCGATGCTTCATATCTAATCTCTCGGGGCGCACTCAGCCATTTTCAAGGTTAATGAAAAAGGGTGTGCCATTCCATTGGGACGAGCAATGCCAAAATGCACTCGATAGCCTTAAAAGGTATTTGCTTAACCCTCCTGTCCTAGCGGCGCCCGTAAGAGGACACCCACTAATTCTTTATATTGCTACGCAGCCCTCTTCGGTGGGTGCGCTGCTCGCACAACATAATGATGAAGGAAAGGAGGTAGCCTGTTACTATTTGAGCCGCACCATGGTAGGTGCCGAACATAACTACTCACCTATAGAGAAGTTGTGCTTGGCCCTCGTCTTCGCGCTGAAGAAGTTAAGGCACTACGTGCTGGCGCACCAAATTCAGCTCATAGCAAGGGCGGACCCGGTAAGCACACCCCGTGCCAGATGATTCGCCACTAGTGATTGATTTACCTAATGAAGAGGTATTTTTAGTTGGCGTCGAATCACCATGGGGATTATACTTTGATGGTGCATCTCGTGCCGAAATGAATCCTGATGGCATGCTTAGCAAAAGAGCTGGAGCCAGACTCGTATTCAAGACCCCACAAGGCGAGACCTTCTTCCACTCTTTCTCCCTCCTTAAAGAAGAGTGTTCAAATAATGAAGCTGAATATGAGGATCTCATCTTTGGCCTCTTACTTGCACTTTCTATGGATATTCAGAATTTGCATGCATATGGTGACTCTCAGCTCGTTGTTCGCCAAATTAACGATATTTATGAAGTACGCAAACCTAAGCTGGTGCCATATTATATGGCAGCACGCAAGCTCATGGAGAAATTTCAAAATATTCAAGTTTTACATGTTCCGCGAGGCAGAAATGCCTCAGCTGATGCATTGGCTAAACTTGCAGCAGTGCTTGTGCTCCCAGGTGGCAAGCCCGCTCAAATAAAAATAGAAGAAAGATGGCTACTCCCTGCTATCCTAGAACTCGTCCCTGATGAGTATGAAGCCAACTAGGTAATGGCAATGATTGTGGAACAAGATGATTGGCGGAAGCCATTCGTTGATTATTTTAATCACAGCACTTGGCCGGATGATCTGGTGGAAAGACGTCGCCTGCATCAGCGCCTACCATCATATATCTACATGGCCGGGATCTTGTACTGACGATCGTTTGGCCAAGAAATACTTCTACGGTGTGTCTCGAGAAAAGAAGCTGATCAGATATTACAAGAGATGCACCATGGAGTGTGCGGTGGCCATCAAGGTGGTGCCAAAATGTATCATAGAATCAGGTTGGCTGGATACTATTGGCCAAAAATCATGGCCGATTGCCTCAAAACTGCTAAGACTTGTCACGACTATCAAATTCATGGTGACTTCAAGCATCAACCACCGGTTCCGCTTCACCCTACTATTCCCTCATGGCCATTCAATGCGTGGGGAATTAATGTTATTGGCTCCATCGAGCCTCCCTCATCTAAGGGGCATCACTACATTCTGGCCGCAACTGACTACTTTTCCAAGTGGGCTAAGGCCATACCTCTACGAGAAGTGAAGACAGACAACGTCATCAACTTCCTAGAGCGACATATTATATATCGTTTTTGGAGTTCCACGGAGTATTACATCCGACAATGCTAAGGCATTCACATCCACTAAGATGCAAAAGGTTCATCACAAAGTATAACATTGCGTGGAATTATTCCATGGGATATTATCCTCAAGCTAATGGACTTGCTGAGGCGTTCAATAAGACCCTTGGAAAAATACTTAAAAAGACCGTAACGAAATATAAAAGAGATTGGCATGATCGTCTCTTCGAGGCCTTATGGGCATATCGAGTTACTACTCGTACTCTGACACAAGCAACGCCTCCCTCGTTTATGGAAGTGAGGCAGTCTTGCCACTTGAAGTGCAGCTCCCATCATTACGGGTGGCTGTCCAAGATGAACTCACGAACGATGAACAAATCCAGCTTCGCTTTCAGGAGCTGGATGCTTTGGAGGAGGGTCGTCTCAATGCACTCCAAAATTTAGAGCTGTATCGCCAGAACATGGTGAGAGCCTATGATAAACTTGTCAAGCAGCGAGTTTTCCGCAAAGGCGAACTTGTGCTTGTTCTTTGACGCCCTATCATCGTTACACATAGGACGAAGGGGAAATTCGAGCCAAAGTGGGAAGGGCCATTTGTCATTGAGCAAGTCTATGACGGTGGTGCATATCAGCTGATAGATTACCAAGGACTCCGTCCTATGCCGCCCATCAATGGCAGATATTTGAAGAAATATTTCGCGTGACCAACAGTCGTGCGATCCTCACCCCTTTTTCTGTTTTATTTATTTATTTATTTATTTTTATTAAAACAACACATTTTTTCTCATTATAGAAAATGTGTTTTAAACTGAATGGACATCATGTCCAACAACAAAAGGCTTTCTCCTATATATATCATCAAGCTCAATCCTCTAGTGGCTGTCATTCAAGGTGTGTCCCTAGTCAAGGAATGTCCCAACCAACTTAAGTTTGAGGTAAAGCGACCTCAACACAAGCACATGATTGGCACCAATAAGGGATAAAAGTGGGCCGATGAATCTCAATTCACGCTGACCCTGGAAGTCGTGGGTTCGCCATATCCTTCACCTACGTCCAGTTAAAAGGGAATACCAAGCCTCTAGGGAGACTATAGGGAAAAGAGCATGATAGGGCTACCTGACTCAACAAAAGTCCAGATCAAGTGTGAAGCCACATGCCACCCTAAGAGGTGATAACAAGGGCCAAAAAAAGCCTGCGAGGAATATTAGTTACACAAAGATGAAGAGCTACCCTCTGAATTCATCAAAGACAAAGTCCAAGAAGCAAAACAAAAAGAGAAAAAAGAGACGCAGTCAAAAGTCTCGAATCTCTCAATAGTCAAATGAAGTCAAGATATCAAGTGAAGCAAAGGAAGGAGGAGGGTAGCTATTCATCATCCTCGGCAAAAGTAAAGGCAAGAAAAAAATCGCCTCAACTAGTTTTCCCCCAAACCAATTCAAAAAAAAAATATAGTCGTATCCTATATTCCCTACTGGAAAAAGGTAAAAGGTGTAGGCACATGACTGAAGGGAGGCTCGGAGAGGGTTCTTCTAACCCTGAGAGGTCCTAATGAAGTGCTAATCCTTTAACACGGTTATCATGAGGGAACTGAACCTCACATGAAAGTTGTGTTGTTAACTTTCTTATGACAAAATACACCCTTGAATGATGTCATTGGAAGGTGCTTTATAGCTTGGTGACTCATGGAAAAGCCTACATTTAAAAAAAACAAAGCGATGAACATGCTATTTGTTTCTTTTTTGGGGGAGAACATCGTTCTTATTCCTTCAAATACAAGAGGAACTAGTCAGCTCTTCATATCAAAAAATCAAGGCATATCTACGCTGTTGCCCACCGTGGCTTATGTGCCGAGATGGTCTACACCCACAAATTGGTCTATGGCAATTTAGCTGAATTATATTTCGGCAGTGCATCTATGGAGCTTCGGATGTATTTAGGAGCAGTAAAGCAAGCCAACGCGGCGATTGCGTAGCTGTGAAACCCTTCAAGTGGGATGGATGGCATTGTTGTAATTAAATGGTCACATCCACCTTGATAAATTTCTTAAAAAAATTAAGCATTCCATTGGCTGTCACCGGTATCTTTGGTCACAATTGAACAGGAAGATTTATTCAGGGTATAGTATGATCTTCTCTATACCCTATTCTCGTTGCTATTACAAAATATGGCACGGATTTTCGCCATATTTTCTTTGATCCGTTTGATTTTTAATATTCACCGGAATTGGGGTCCCAAGGAGATTGTGAGCTCATGGGTCTCCATAGACAAAAGTAAAGCCAGGCTACGACCATGCGGCCAGGTGCACCAAAGTTCTATTTCCCCGAATCGAATCTCTGCTGCTTCACACACAAACTCGACTCAGCGGGTGGCATTTGTTTGATGATTTTTTTTTGGTTTTGTTAAGATAATAATAATGAGTGACAAGATCGGTGTGTATAGCTATACATCTCGTCACATATTATTTTGACGTCCTGTACAATTTTATAAGATTGAATGGTGGTTGAGCTTATGATTTATATGAGCCCCACTGCTCAAATATTTCAGTCTAGGAAATGAAAATAATAAGTTGAATATTTGATTTTAAAGTTGTTGGAACGTATTTTTGGAATTATGAGTTATTGATAATTATTAAAATAATTATGCCAAGGAAAACTTGGTGACCTCTATGCGCACGATATTACTCCCAGCTAGTTAGTTAGCCGCATGGAATATTAAACAAATCTGGATATCTAATAAGGAAGTGTGTCCAGAGAGAGGAAGGTTTCCGAAATCTAGGATCAGGCCCATGGTTCAGTACGTGATTCAAGTGCCGCATACGAATATGTGCGTATGTTAGCTGGCCGAGATAGGAATATGTGCGTATGTTAGCTGGCCGAGATATGGATATGTGCGTATGTTAGCTGGTTTAATGGATTTCGGAGATATTTGTTGAGCATGTTCTTTCCAATCTGCATACGTCCCTTGCTTGGCCAAGGAGTTGATCCCGGTTCCTGAGTTCTGCCCCTATACAAACCGACCCTAGCCCAACAGGGGAGGCCCTTCTTTTCAGCAGCATCTCATGCACGCATACGCATCCAAGCCCTGCTGCCCTTCGGTCACGCATACACGCCGCCGAGCCTCTGCAAAATTCAGTTCCACCATCCACGCAACGCGCCAACGCTCGGCTGCTCATCTCGCCGAGAAGCTGTCACACGAGCGCGCCAGCCTCGCTCCACCACTGCAGCCTCTCGACGCCAGTGCTCTTCGATCGCAACCATGCCTGCCAGTTCAGCAGCTATGTTTCCTGGTGAGCGGCCAATTTAGATGTATTAGCAAGTGCATGCAAGTTTTAAAATATGGAAAGGTGCCGAGAGCGATTGGCTTCTTCAATCTATTACTGTGCTGAGTCTAGCAACTTGACGACATCAGAACCCTCGCCGCGCGAGGACGTCGTCGAGTTACCGGTGACTAAAAATCAAGACACGCGAGACGGGAACACCCCGCTCGTCGTAGCGTATGAGACGGGAAACCCCGCTCGTCGTGATGACAAAAGACGAGACGCACAAGTCAGGAACGCCCCGCTCGTCGTAGCACGCGAGACGGGAAACCCCCGCTCGTCGTGATGAGAAAAGACAAGACGCATGAGACGGGAAAACCCCCGCTCATCGCAGCCTGCTCGTCACAATAACGAAAAAGTCGAGATGCACAAGGCGAGAATGCCTCGTTTCATTATAAAATGCGGACGCCGGGAGGCTGTCGATTTGATCCCGTGAGAAAGCATCATCCGAACAATACCTGTACCGCTAATTTATTGCGGATTTTCTACTATATATTCATCTACGTCTAGTACCGATGAGGCTAGACGAAACTCTGGCCAAGTGCCAATAAGGCGAGGTCACTACTCCACCGATACGTCCCAATTACGGGATCGGACACATCGTTGCTGGGCACCGACGAGGCAAAGGCAACTCACACACGTCCGTGTTAATGAAGGCCGGCGTACATGACTGGGCACCGACGAGGCGAAAGTCACCCCCTTTATCAACAATATATTCCATTTATTCTGACGTGGCGATGGCGATGTCACGACCAAGCTTCGGCAACATAAAGCCACCCATATTGTTACTACGCCATATATCGCATATGGCTGACGATGATCAAATCAATACTTGACAACCATAAAACGCAGCTTAATCGGAGGTTTTCCGCAAGCTCGTCTTGCGGATGTAATTAACCGGACGCGCCTAACAGGCCCCGGGAATCGGCAAACTACGCAATTTTTTTCTACAACTCAGACCTCTCCTTAAGCATGACGCTGAAGACGAAAGAAGACATTTTTCGTTGATCATGTGTTTTGTATATTCAAGAAAGAATTAATGAAATATGTGGTTCTCGAATGTGTGCACGTGTCTCCCTTGCATTACAATTATTTTATTTATATGTCTTCGTTCGGTTTTCGACCGTGTTCAACCTGAAAGGTTGAGTGACAAAAATACCCGAATGATACAAGTTCTACAGGATGCTTTTGTTCTCACTTTCTAAAGTTACTTATTTTTCCGGGTGAGAACAAAGAGAAGAGACTAAACTATTTTTTTAGGAAGCAAGGCAAGGGGCAACATCTCTAACTCAAAATAGAATTTAGCAAGGATGGATCAGGACAAGATGTACTCCCCCACACTTGGACTTTTGTGCAATCAAAATCCAAGTGTAAGTATTGGAGTACATCTTGAAGTATCTTTTATTGCCAAAAAGTATTAAAATGTTAGAGTTGATGAAAGAATCATGTTCTTGGACATGGTACTCCCTTCGTTCTTTTCAATCTTAAAAAATAGTTAGAAAACAAAGATACCCAGAGGGAACTTGTCCTAGAAGCATTTTCTTCCCTCATTGTTTTTTATTAAGAGAGGCTTTATTAGAGGAGTAGGTGCAAGCTTATTATACAAAGAAACAATGTGAGTGAATTTTTATTTTATTATTTTTAATTTTATTTTTAGTTTTTTAAACGTAAGACAAGATTGTTCTAATTTATTATGCATGAAAGAAAAGGGTTTGTATTTAAAGCTAAACTTGAAAGAGCAAAATTCAAAACTTATGCAAAAAATTAAATATGGGATACATATCGATTTAGCTGGTGGCGAGGGCTTATTGTGTCAAGTCAATTGAGCATGACTTCCCTATTGAATTTAGCTTGAATTTGAATCATCCAATCCCAGAGATGGATAGGGATGATTGCTCTTCTTGTTTCTGCCACACCATCTTGATCTTCATTTTGGTTTTGGTTTGGCAGGATTATTTTGGTGTTGGAGATGTATGCCTCACCTCCTTCTCGATCAAGGTTCCATTTCTCTTCCCTCCAAAGGTTAGTGGACAACACATAAGCGAAGGAACTAACAAAGAAATAAGGGTGATTGTTGTCATTGGGGCTAAAGGTTTTCTTCTATGCTAATGAGTTGGTGCTCCTGTTTAGTTAGCAAAGGTCCTTTTCCCCATGTTTTTAGCACTTGTTTATTGTTCACCAAGTTCTTGCAAAAACTTTTAGAAATCACAATATCACACAAAAGAGAGATTTTCATAAAGTATTCACAATGCATCCTTCAAAGATGAGAGGTGACTCTTTTTTCATGATGTGCAAAATTTGTTGAAGTGTATCACAAGACTTTATCTCCATTTTTTGAATTTATCTCAAAGACTTACCCACTCAAATTAACAATTTCTGACAGTGGTTAGACCATACATGCAACCAATGTCTGCACAAGCAATTTTTGGTTCAGCACACAAACAAGACTCCATGTTAACTTAATTCAAAAAACTATGGAAGTATGAGGTAGTACTCCCAAACTACAACATACTAGAAGGAAGCTTGAAAGCATATAAAGATTAATTCAAGAGAAAATGAGAACATAAATGGTGAACTAGAGAACCATGCTTTTTAAAGCTAGCTAAATGAATGAGATGCATGAGAGTCTAGGCCTTAGCTTTTTCTCGTAGCGCGAATCATTAGCCGATATCACACCGAATGGCATAGCCAACATATGGATCCGTTGGTCCCGTTTAACATATGTCTATGTTGGTATAAATTAATGCACACAGATAAATCCACAAGCGCACGGATACCATTATAGCTTTCACCCGGAGGTTTATAAATATCGTATCCACAGGGAAACATGTGAGGCTTAACTACGGTCTAACTTAACCCGGAGCAGCAACAAGACTTAAGAAGGTTGAGAGTGTAGAGGAGATCACTAAGGTGTTCTAAGTCCAATCTAGGTAAGGTATGTCTTCTATTATTCTATCTAGGGAGATGTCTTATATGGAACAAATGTAGAGTTTCTTCCCTACAAGCAACTAAAGCCCCGCTAGTCCTTCAAACAGGAGGTGGACTACAAAGGATAGACGGGGCTATCACCACCCGCTGCTACCACCGATCCGGAATATAGGGTGCATCCACAATTAACCTAAGTCTGAGCACCATGCCTACACTTACGATTAATACTCTACTCCCTCTAGAACAGGAATAAAGCACTTAAAAGAGTCGCAAACAAGAAGGACAATATAAACACGATGCTTACTTAAAGTAGAAGTTGATTACCAGAGAAATCTTAGACGTAGGTTAACTTCCACCAAGGTACAAGCCGTAGAGGGAGCACCGACAGGCCGGCACCTCCTCCAAACTCTTCCTTCTCTCCTCTCTCTCTATTTCTAAAGACTAGATCCTAATGAGAACTAATCTTCTCTTGATAGTTGGTTCTGAGAGGTAGATCCTTTCATAGGACCCCTCTCTATTGAACCTGACTGGAGAATATGAATTAGGGTTTTAGGATAGCTCTAGAGAGGGGGTACAAGGCTGCTTATATAGGCCAGAGCGTCCAATGTGAGCCCTTGGATCAAACCAACTTAAGGAGCGACGTAGATGCAACCTTAGGAGGCGGTGGAGGAACCTTCTGGAAGCTAACCGTGAGCGGGCTCCGTGGGATGCCGATCGGCATAGTGCCCATACCGGCTGCCCCACTATCGTGACCAAATGGCCCAAGCTTCGGTGTTTTACCTTCTTGAATGTTCTAGAGTCTTCCTACATAGTTTTCACGGTGGAATTCCATCGTTTTCTTTAACAAATAGGTCCCCATTGGCGGTTTTCTAGATAAACCCTGCTAAAAACACAGATTCACCAAAACTCGTGGAATTTGTTAGTTTAAACCCTAAACCTTTGTTGGTGATCTCAATTGTGCCATTTATGCATGTTTATTTGACTATAAAATATGGTCATTATCCATCGACAACAAGCTCCCCCAAGCTTAACCTTTGCTAGTACATTATCAAAGCTAAACTCGGCAAAAAATGTATCAATAGCTGCTACAATGTTTTTACGCCTCAAAAGTATACCTACATTCAATAAAAAATTCTCCTCTGGATTAGAATAAACTAATCTGACATTCAAACTTACCCTTATTATATTCAACCATGGAGCTTCTTAGCCTTCACTTGGGTTTTGAGCAATTGAAAGATAGAATGATCAAGTCAAGCACTATATCTCAAGTCCTTTGTTCAACCATTGTTCTAGAGTTTTTATAAGTTTTTAAAATAAAACTCAGAGATTTCATTGTATGACACTCTCAAGTCTCTCAATATATGTGGTATTTGTGGATCCTCACCAAGGCAATAAAGGTGTTATGCCTTTTTCTCTTCCTATCACTAAAGCTTATGTGGAGTTCATAGGTAGGGAGAAAGCTAGAGCATACTTACAATGCATATATTATAAAGTCAAATAATGGATCCAAAAAGAGTTAAGTCATACAATAAAATCAAGATGTGCATGTGTGCGGATATATGGTGGCTAATCCTAATTCTATTTTGCTCCTTGAAAACTTATCACTCTTTTGAAACTTGGAAACACTTGCTAGAGAGTAGGGGCTATCTTATTCATCTTCTTTTTTTCAGGCGGGCATCTAAGTACCCATTGTTTTAGATATCTCAGACACTTATCCATTTTTCAACTCTCTTCTTTTTTTCTTATCTCTTTTTTATGAATAACTTTTGCATAGCCCCATGCCTCTTTTCTGTAGTAAAACTTTGAGAGAGATATCAACAAGAACTTGGAGCATTTACTTGGTGGATGGAAAACCTAACAAGCATATTTTTGTGTTAACCCCCAGTGTAGGAGTAGCACATTTTTTAGGTGGATCTAGATGGAAGGAATGTTTTTGCGCCTACCCCTAGTGTACGAGTAGTGCATATGTAAGTGGTGTGTAAGTGATCTTAATTTTAAGAGCATGATAAACCCCTCATAAGGGTCAACAAAGCTTGACAAAAATCAATGCAAAAGTAAGCAACATATGTATGGAAGTTTTTCTAGCCTAAATAACATGTATGGCTCTTGTGGGAATTCAAGCTTTTTCATACAGGAACTCATCATGTAATATTTTTATGTTCTTCAAAAAAGTTAATCTCTAGAACTTTAGTGTCACTTGGAATAAGATAAATAGTAGCTCAGACATTCTCATATCATATCCGTCAATTACTTAGACTTAGATCAAGCATATGCTACCCACGAGTTTCAAGTTCAGAATAAATCTTTATATCAAAATAATCTTTTCTAAAACTCGGGAGAATTTAAGGCTAAAAGGTAGGTACTTGAAAGGAATTACAATAGAGCAACTATTCATCATTTCATTTTAAGATATTACTCTAAGTTCTCTTTATTTTATTCAGCTCTTAAAAATAAATTAAAGTAAACTAGACACACCTTTTATTTTGTTTTCAAGATTTAAGATCACACCTTATTAATATATATAACTAGCTAAGATAATTTTTATTTTGTTTTGTTTGTTATGGATCTTTTTATTTCTTTGGAAAATATATAGCAAACTTATAAATAGTAAAATTAAAGGAAAAGTAATACTTAGCTAGATACATGGGGATGCTCCTCCCCCAAGCTGGTTGTTATCGTGGTTGAATGTTGAAGTGATCCTTCTTAGAGCATGTTGCCAATGGATGTCCTTCTTATCCACAGGTGGAGTGAAGACGGCCAGATGAACTTGCTCTTGATCATATGTGTCATTCTATAAAATACTCCAACAAGAACACCAAAAACTCGTGGCACAAATTAGGATAAGGGGTTAGCGATCAGCGATCTGGAGATTAGTTGTTCTTGTGGGGTTTAACAGTTTTTCTAATTAACAAAGTTCTAGCAGGATGTCTGTCTAATAGTTTTGAATTTTCTATTTTTCATATGCATAAAAGGAAATACAGATGTATGGTATTTATTTTTCTGCTACCACGGTGAATATTTCCATAGGTGTTTACACACCCTAGCCTTATTCATATGGGGCTTAGGATTTATATAATGCAATAATAAACTTTTTATTTTTTTAAATGTAATTCTAATGCAGAAAAGTAAATATGCTAAAGTAAAAATTATTCATGCAATTTTAAAAGTAAATATGGATAATTATCGATGTTACCTCACGGCAAGGGTTCGGATTTTTAAGTCCTCCGGACAGGACTTTTTTCTCCACTCTTGTTTATTCCTCAGGTGCATCTTTTGATCTCAAAGATGAACACATTGATGGTTGCACCACTTATGTTGGAGACTCTGATGATGTGGTCACCTTTTCCTTCTATACCTGCTTGGTCTATGGGCTGGACTTAGGCGGAGTAGGTTCATCTTTCACCAGTGGTGTTGGTGTGCAATGATGCTTCTGATGGTGGTGTCATCCTTGTTCTTTGCTTGTCTAGCCTGTCACACCCCAAAATTTTTGATTTTGGGTTGTGCATAGAAAACACTAATTAAAATAAATGTTTTAATATTCGGATAAAATTTCTAAGTTTAGTTTATGATAGCATCAATTAGTTATAAAAAAATAATATCTTTCTTCTCCAGCACGTCTTTATCTTTTTCCGCAATCAATATTCCTTGTTTCTCAGCTCAAGTTTTCATTAGGAGTTTCCTAAAATATTTTCTTTGTAACCCAAATCACTCATTTCAGTTTCTCGCCCATCAATCAATCTCTACAAACTTCTCGAGAATTTTTCCGACTTTTTCTGTAGCTTGCTTCCACTTGTCTGTGAGCATAATCTAATTTTTAGATGCTCCAAAATTACTTTTCAGTGAGCTCCAAATATTTTATTTGGATTCCTCATGTTCCATAATGTCTCTGGAAAATTTCCATGAATTTTCGGAGCTTTTGGAGTATTTTTCATGGCTTAAATAATAATTCTGGACTTTTCTGGAATTATTTTATCCACGAAATTAATTAATTCCGAAAATAATAAATATCTCATTTTCCACCAAAGCCTGTGTGCAATAATCCTAAATGCCCATTCATTTATTTACTAATGGGCTTTAATAATTAATTAGGCCTATTAGTAAAGATGGAGGGTGCAACGTCAATTAGCACCATATCGCTAGTTGACATGGAGGTGGAGAGTTTTTCTCCCAATATATACGCACCTACCCCATGGGCAAAGCACACCAAAAACTACCGTGGAGGAGCCCCTAGTTTGGGAAATCTCTCGGGTAGTAAATTAGAATTTTCTCCCTTCTTATCGTGTCGCCGCCGCCGCTGTTTCCGTCGCCGCCGCTGTTGCCGCCGCCTCCTGTGCACGCTGGCACAGCCGGAGTCGCGGATCTGGTCCGTGGCGGCGGGAAGGAACGAAGGCGAAGAACCCGAGCGCGAGCGTTTGCAACGGCGTGTTGGGCAACACCAGGCGACGCCGCAGCTGCTATCGACGACGACCGAGTCGAGAAGGAGCTCGGTCCAGCCGCCGCCAGCTTCACCGCTAGCTTCCGATCCACCTTCCTGCGTCCTTCAGGCACCGATCCGCCCGCTGCAGGAAGCCGTGTATAGCGGAGGACGTCCGTCGGCACAGCTCCACGTCTCCACCACACCCGACCCCTTCAGCAACGGCACAGTTTTTTTTCAGGGCTGTGCAAGGTGCTTGGTTCGTTTCCAAGATCACAAGACTCAAGTGACAGTTGTGCTGCACGTTGTGCTTCTACCAAATGGAAGCAGCAGCGCTTGCTCGTAGAGCTAGATCAGTGGAGGAACTACGGCGTCTATCTGCTGAATCTGATGGCACACCAGCAGAGCATCGTCTATCCACAGTTGCTGAATCTGATGGCACGCCAGCAGCAGCAGAGCAGCAGGAATGCGACCACTTCTCCCTGAGCACTCCGCGCCACCACAGGTCACGGACCCTGACCCTGCCTCTCCGCTCCCTTTCGTGCGCAGGGGAGCAAGCCGTCGCTGTACTGTGCGGTAGTTTTGCTGCCTCTCGTGCGTAAGCTCAGCCTGGCCACGTGCACACCAAGCCACGGCCGACCAACCGCCTAAGGACCCATGGCCGTGATGCCTCAGTTCCATCTGGTTAGAAATGAGTTCATCCCCTGCCTTTACTTCTCCTTGGCTGGATCTCGCGTCCATGGAGGCGTGCTGAAGAACACGATCTGCACCCCAGGAACCAGACGAGGTAATTACAAGTGTGCCACTGGCTGTAGAATAGACGTCTTTTATCCGTTTTAACTCTATTTCGCTCCATTCAAGTTGCATTAGCTTCATGTCAACGTGATCTACATGTTAGTACCAATGTTTTTCATGTCATATGATTATGAATGTATTAATTTAGATCCTAATTAGATTAACTCCGTTCTTGTTGCGTTACGACCATGTCCACCACAAGCTACGTGTTAGTAGGAACGTTTTCACATGTCTCGCATCATTAAATTTTATAAGTTACATATTAATTTGATGTATGCTTATGCAATGAAGTTTTTAATTAAAACTAACATAGGTTTATACTTGGATCTTTCATAAATTAAAGCTAATCTAATTAATATCTACTTAAATGTCTTTTGAATTATTAGCTGTTTCATTCAACCTATAAACATAAGTGATTTCGTTCCGTTGCCACATGTATTTTTAAATATAGTTAAATATTAAATTGATTAATATGCCTACAACTCGTTATATAACTAAAATCAATATAGACTTTACTTCGTGTGTTTTTGTATACAAATAGTAATATGATTAATCTGCATGCAGCTAGTTTTGTAATTAAAAGCTACATAGGTATGACACTCCGATATTTTATACATATAAATGCTAACGTAATTAATTGCTAGTGTAAACGCTGCACGTGTACACCATTAGATGTTCTCACAATTTACTTTGTTTTTACAAGCTAAAAAAATAATCGGTATATAAAATACATTGAAATATTTGTAACTAAAGTATGACTAGATTTAACTCTGCCTTTTTGTTAACATGAGATTTCTGTAATCTGAATTAATAATGCTTCACATAGTTTCACTTAATCAAAATAATCAAGCGTGTAGTTGTTTCTTTTAATATAAATGTAATTTGATTAATATTTATTTAATATCTTTTAATTAAAAACAAACCTAGGGTTGTAGTTCTGTCTTTTTGCTTTGCGACCATGCCAATGTTAGCTACACTTGAACAATGCCATTTAATATGTCACATGTTGATTAGATTAATCCTATTACTTTGATTAATGACTATGCAAATTTGTTTCTAAATAAAAGCAACATAGGACAATATCAATCTTTTATTATTATCTTTTAACTTAAATATGTATTTATTTACTATAAGTTGTATAGTTAAACATGATTCATATAAATCCAATTTAGATGCACTTATATTAATATGTATTCAATGTCTTTTTGAATTAAAGTTAATTTAGGTTTATCTCCGGTCTTTTATAAATAATAAAATGATAACTTGATAAATAACAACTTGAATATTTCTTTGTTAATTATAATCTGTTTAGTTAAATATGAAATCTATAAATAAGTTGATTAATGTTTATCTAATGATTATTTATTTATTAAAAACAACTTAGGTTTATAACTCTGGTATCTTATAAATAGATGATAATATGATTGATATCAACTTAAACGACTTTTTCAATTATGACTTCTTAGTTTAAACATAAATCATAAATGCTTACATTTAGTTTTTGTCACATGTTTTACCTTTCTAAAGTATAATGTATAAATGACTTAAACACTATAAAATATATATATATATATATAAAATATTGTGTGGAAATATTTATAAAATATATAAACCATGGTTAATTTCGACTCGGTGTTGAGTCCAAATATGATTTGTCTAATCTGAACTAATTACTTTTCCATGATCTTGTTAGCTAAAATAAATAAGTATGTAGTGGTTCCTTTTATAATATAAATATTCCGATAGTCTTTTTCTTTTTAACGATAGTTCCGTTATCGACGTTTCTTGTGTTCTCGTGACCGTAGCCGATAGCTCTCTTATAGTACGTCGTTTTAACTTGTGTGGTGTATTGTTCTTAGTTTTCTATGTTTGCTTCTTGCATGTTTGCCTATGCGTGATGTTCGCTACGAGTAGAATGAAAACCCTCTGTGAGTGTTGAAGATCAAGAGGGGATGGCCAGAAGACAACTGAAGGCTCTCGGAGCAAGTTGCTTTAGGTGTAAAGCAAGTTCAAGGCAAGTATAACATGGGACCATTCTTGTTGTCCTATTCACTGAAATTATCATACATATGCATGTGTCTTCCTTGACAACCATAGAGATTATAACTTAGCTATTGATATCTTGTTTCCTTGTCACCTATGGGACTTTGCATTGGGTAGCTTTTGCTAGCGCTGAACATAAACTATGATCTTGTAATATGATTAATGGATTATGCAACAACACTAAAAGATGACTTTTTGATTACTGTTTAAAGAGGACTAGAGCATGGGGTTATTTTTGGTGCTCTAGTTTCTCTCCGTAAGGACTCATCTGTAAGCGAACATCCGGGACTTACAGTACAACTGTGAGGGCTATATGGCTCTGGCTTTAGTCAAGTATGAGGACCTTTTCTAGCTTGTTAGAGGTAACCTTCATGGCGTAAGAATGGCTTGACGAATCGGGTATAGTGCGGCCTCTGTCCTTATGTGTATAGGCTGCGCGTCATTGTGCCATTTGGAAGGGGGGCTCTACATCTATTTGCCGAGTGAATCTAATGGCCCTAACTTGTTAGACGAACCTTTGAAAGACTTCATAGTGAACCCTGCCGACCTTCCTTGGTAGTGGGTCAAGAGGCTGATCACCTCGGGCGAAAGGGTAAATCACGACTTACAGTGAAAGTGTACAACCTATGCAGAGTGTAAAACTGGTATATCAGCCGTGCTCACGGTCACGAGTGGCCTTGGACCCTTACGGAATAGATGATCACTAATGACTATAAATGTGTTTTTGCTATTCATTATTCATCTTTACATTGATCATATGTTTATTGTGGGATTAATGCAAACCTGATGCTACTCATATGATAAAATTGTGACAACTAAAAGCTAAATGTGGTAAACCAGTGTCTATCCTTTTGAGCCTCATGAACCCCATGTTATATTTGTTGAGTTCGACATGGACTCACTCTTGCTATTTCCACCACACTCCAATGTGTAGTAAGGTGCTACTTAGAAGAAGGATGAAGGTGTAGTGGAGTTTTCAGAAGTCCTTCAGAAGTGCTTGGCATATGGAACCCCCAGTCAGCCGTCCCTGAGAAGAATGGAGCCCGAGCAGAAGCTTAGCCACCGTTCTGCGATACTCTGATAGTTGTAAGTGTTAATATATTAAGTATTCCGCTTTATATAAACATTGTTTTGATATCTCTATTCTGTTGTTGTATGTGTGGACTTCCTGGGCGCACATATGATTAGCCTGGTTTTGTTCTTTAGAAAACCGGGTGTGACATAGCCGGTTGGAGTGAAGCATTAGTAGTGGAAGCTGGCAGCATCTTGTTCATTGTGTACATTCATAGGTTCAGAACTTTCATTTGTAAAATTTTGGGGAATTGACAATCCCCTCCACACTTTGCTCGAAGTGTGTCCTGCTTGCAAAACCAAGGTAGGGATCAAGTGCATGGGCTCTGTTGGTGGAAAAACAACAATAGAACCAAATCTTTTTATTTATTCTTCTCTAACCTTAGGCACATTGAATAGGATGAGGTTGATGTTATGCTTTGTTCAATTTTGTCATGGTGATAAGATTAAAAGGTTGAGCATGAATGTAGCATTTAAGTACATTTGACCAAAAGAATTGAATTGCTTAACTAATGAAAGAATTATTTATCATCTTCCAGGAATAAAGTGTACAATTTTCAGTTTACTTGGTTAAGGCTATGGGATCAAGAAAGTGGTGCTATGAACAAGCTTAAGGAACAAAACATGTTAAGTTAATCAGGTTGGATCAAGCAAAATTGTTACTCGAATAAGTTTGTGTCTTCATTTATGTGCATACCAAGATTAAAAGGAAAATGATGACCACTTACCTTAAGATGTTATCTTCATCATTGGAGTGTGATGACACCATGTGATGAAGGATAGACGACTTCTGGTGGTCCTTTCCTTCCTTACATGTTGAGTTGTTCATGAACACATATTGTACTCCTTTCTTTTTTATCCTTTTGTCATGCTACCTTTCTGCTCTTCGATCTTTTGACACCTTGTTAGAGCTTCCACTTCACTCATTCTGATGCCTGCAATGGATTAGTGGACAACACATACCCGAAGGAATATACAATTTTGAACCACAGGTTATTTGTCTAGAATTTTATTGTGTTCTTTCTATGCTAATGAAAAGATGGCGTTGAGATTATTTTAGCATAGATTTTGTGATGAGGACATCACCACGCTGGACACACCGACGCTATGGTCTTCTCCAAGTTGCAATTCGTCCCCAACTCAGCTGCCACGTCACCCTCGGATTCAGCAGACACGTAGTCACTGTTTCGGTCATAACTCTCTCATACGACATCGAAACGGGGCGTTCTTGGATGCGTTGGAAAGGGGACGATGATGCCGTCATTTTGGATCTGGTCCCAACTCTAGAAGGTCCATGGATCATTCTGTGTGACCATGGCAAGGTGCTGCGTCACCTATTTGGGCCAACTTGGCCATGTATCGTGTCGGGCCTTAAGCCCAAGTTGTGGGCGCCCAACCCCTGGCCGTCTTCAACCCTAGGTCGAGTCTTAGACTATAAACACAGCCGCCGCCGCTGCTAGACAATTGGGTTTTGTTTAGAGTTTAGTTTTCCATTGAGAAACTGAATCGTTCATTGTAACTGTGGTGACAAATCCTTTTACAGTGATCTAGGGCCCCTGTTCTTGATCTCCTCCACTATGTCGATTAGTCCTTTGGAACCGAGTTCTTGAACCCTCAATTGATATTCGCATCATTCATATTTGCAATTTCAGATTGCGTGTTTTACCTTCTTGCTTGTGTTCTTCGATTCGCTTACAGGAAAAGCCTTCTTGGCGAGGTCAATCAAGTTGTGCTTGGTTGATAACCAACGGAGTAGTGGTGTAACGGTTGCAGGGTTCGAATCGTATCTGATTTGAAACCGGATCGCCGACGTCGAGATCTCCACAAGTCAAACTTACCAGTTACCTCTCGGAAGATCGGGCCTGTATCTCATCAATTGGTATCAGAGCTTTTAGGTTTACCGTGAGGTATATTCTCGTTTGCCTTAGATTCATATTTGTTCATTACCTAGAGTCCACAAAAAGCCCAAAAATATTTCAATTTTCGCTGTCCTATCACCCTTTGTGCCTTTGCAATTTCGTTTCAGATTCGCGTTGTTGAGTTTGTGTCCGTGGTCGAGTCTTGTTGCTGGTTTAGGATTGTGTTCGTGGTCGTAGTTCAATCGCCCGTTGTTGTGATTTTTGTTTTCTGCCGCTATCCCATCCATCGTTCCCAAACAACAAGTCGAAGCCACCACATTACTTGACTTGCCCCGCTAGCCGCCTTGTGTAACTTCTTGCTGCCGCGCAAACCCTAGATAGGTTGCCAGCCGCTCTTATTTTGCCTGCATCGCAACCCTCCTTACATCATCAGGCGAATACCTACTGTCGCTGTTGGAGTCACAGGGACGATCTTGTGATCGGTGTTGGAGTTTAGGGACGTTTTGCCCTAACTGCCGCTGCCGTGTTGTGCCTTCCGGAAAATATAACTTGAGATACCTTCGGTAAAACAGGCATAACTTTTCGCTCGTTTATCAGAAAAATCTGAATTTTTTACAGCAGCTTCTTGACTCCATTTGGAAAATCAGGAAAATAAAGAAAAAAAATTATCGCCCTGTTTGGTTTCATCAAAATTACCAAAAAAATCAGGAAAATAAAGAAAAAAATTATCAAAGCTTTTGCACACTTTTCAGAGAACGTGCTGTATTTCTGTAAGCCACATCCTACCTCAGTTGTAGGTGCCAATTTTTGTGGTTGCATCTTTTGTGATCCTTGGTCAGAGAAAAATATAAAAAAATAGTGAAAAAATAAAAAAGTTTGATTCCTACTAGTGCCTTTTGGGAAAATCAGGGAAAAATTCAGAAAAAAAGGAAAAATCCGGTTATTTGCTTGTTTTGTGCGTTCTTTCCATCGTCCTTTGTTTTTCACCTTGTTGTGCTACGTCTCGACACGTCTTAGCCAGCAGCTGTGATTTGTACTTTGGATCTGGATTGAACAATCGCTAATCTGCTTTCGTTAATTGCTAATCCTTGCTGTCATATTGTGTGCCTACCCATAGCTCCACATATTCTTCTGTCAGCACAGGTTCATCTTGCAATTGTTACCCACGCTTAACAACAGATTGCTTCGCCACGTTGGTTTTGCTCTTGTTTGGCATTGGTAAGAATACAGGCAAGACGGTGGTAAGCCGCTTGTGATTTTGCATTCCACTTTCACCACCACCACCACTTGGTTCCTTTTAGTTGATAGGGATAATACTTTGGTGTTGTCTTTTTCTATCTTCTAACCATGGCAGGATCTCCGACGAACTTCAATGATTGCATGTCCAAGGACGAGCTTACAATGTTCATGACTGAACAACGCAATCTTATGACCGAGCTGACGCGCAATGTGAACAATCTAATTACCCGCATTGAACAACTCGAGCAACGCCCTCCACCTTATCGTGCTGATGACGATACCGGTGATTTTGGTGATGACGATGCGGATGCTGACGGTTATGCCCGTCGCCGCCTCAACTTCAACCGTCGCGGTATGGGAGGTAATAATCATGGTAATAATGATCATTTTGCTAAAATTAAATTTAGCCTTCCTCCTTTTGCTGGTAATATTGATCCAGAGGCTTATTTAGATTGGGAGCTTGCTGTTCAACAAAAAATTTGATTCTCATAATGTTCCTACTGAGCATAGAGTTAGAGTTGCTACTAGTGAGTTTACTAATTTTGCTTTGTTCTGGTGGAGTGATCTTTGCAATGCTAATAATGTTGCTGCTGTGCCTCAAACTTGGAATGCTTTAAAGCAACGTATGAAATCTCGTTTTGTTCCTCCTTATTACCAACGTGATTTACGTTTGAAACTGCAAACTTTAAAACAAGGTGATAAAGGAGTAGAAGCTTACTATCAAGAATTGCTTATTGGTTTAGCCCGTTGTGGTATAAATGAAGATGATAATGATGCTAGTGCTAGATTTTTTGGTGGTCTAAACCATGATATCCAGAACATACTTGATTAGAAAGAATGGCGTAATTTTTCCCAATTGTATCATCTTGCTATTAAGGCAGAACGTGAAGTACAAGGCCGCAAACAATACCAGCCTTTCAGGTCTAACAATGGAAGGAATTTTTAGCAGCGTTCTGAGCCGGAGACGCCCAAGCTTTCTATTGCACCACATGGGGTAAGTAAATTGTCTGATGTGCAGAAGAAAGGTGCCACTCTAGGTGTTTCTACTAGCTCCTCCTCGTCCGGCGCTAAAATCATTTGCCACCGATGCAAAGGCATGGGACATGTCATGAAGGATTGCCCTAGTCATCGTGCTTTCATTGCTACCGAGGATGGATATGTAAGTACTAGTGATGTTGAAGATGATTTAGCCCTTGCTGCTAACATTGATGCAGATTCCACCGAGGGCGATCAAGACACGGAGGCCATCATCATTGACTCCGTGGCTGCTGCCACAGATTACCCTAGCCTTCTTGTGCAACGTGTGTTGAGTACACGTGTGGGACATGAAGAAGAGAAGACAATCCAACGCCACAATTTGTTTTACATGTATTTCATTGTGCAGGGTTGTCGTGTTCTCACTATCATTGATAGCGGAAGTTGTAATAACTTGGTGAGTTTAGATTAGGTTGAGATGCTTGGCTTGACCACACGACAACATTCGTATCCATATAAACTTCAATGGTTCAACAATAGTGGTACGACTAAGGTAACTAAATCAGCACGCATTAGCTTTTTCACAGGTTCTTATCATGATACTGCTGATTTTGATGTTGTCCCTATGCAAGCTTGTTCTATTTTGTTAGGTCGTCCATGGGAATTTGATAATGATGCTTTACACCATGGTAGAACTAATACATACACTATTGTACATAAGGACAAGAAAATTACATTGCTACCTTTGTCTCCTACGGAAATTATTAAACATGCTAAAGAGATTAAAAATAAACCTCCAACTGACATTGCTAAAAATAATGGGATTAAGTTAAAAGGAGGTACTTTTCTTGCTACAACTTCTGCTACTGCTGAGTTATGTGATAATCCTGATGTACCATGTTATACTATGTTTTATCAACCTATTATGTCTGGTGCATTGCCTGCTGTCACTAACCTTTTGCAGGAGTTCGCTGATGATGGGATGAAGTCGAGGGCGACTCCAATTCTAGAAGGAGGGGATGATGAGGACATCGCCTAGATGGAGTCGAGGACGACTCCAATTCAAGAAGGGAAGGATGATGAGGACATCGCCACACTGGACACACCGACGCTATGGTCTTCTCCAAGTTGCAATTCATCCCCAACTCAGCTGCCACGTCACCCTCGGATTCAGCAGACACGTCATCACTGTTTCGGTCATAAATCTCTCATACGACATCGAAACGGGGGGTTCTTGGATGCGTTGGAAAGGGGACGACGACACCATCGTTTTGGATTTGGTCCCAACTCCAGAAGGTCCGTGGATCATTCTGTGTGACCACGGCAAGGTGCTGTGTCACCTATTTGGGCCAACTTGGCCATGTATCGTGTCGGGCCTTAAGCCCAAGTTGTGGGTGCCCAACCCCTGGCCGTCCTCAACCCTAGGTCGAGTCTTAGACTATAAACACAGTCATTGCCGCTTCTAGACAATTGGGTTTTGTTTAGAGTTTAGTTTTCCATCGAGAAACTGAATCGTTCATTGTAACTGTGGTGACAAATCCTTTTACAGTGATCCAGGGCCCCTGTTCTTGATCTCCTCCACTGTGTCGATTAGTCCTTTGGAACCGAGTTCTTGAACCCTCAATTGATATTCGCATCATTCATATTTGCAATTTCAGATTGCGTGTTTTACCTTCTTGCTTGTGTTCTTCGATTCGCTTGCAGGAAAAGCCTTCTTGGCGAGGTCAATCAAGTTGTGCTTGGTTGATAACCAACGGAGTAGTGGTGTAACGGTTGCAGGGTTCGAATCGTGTCTGATTTGAAACCGGATCGCCAACGTCGAGATCTCCACAAGTCGAACTTACCAGTTACCTCTCGGAAGATCGGGCCTATATCTCATCATTTTGTTTATCATGTTCTTACACAAGCATGGCTCAAGGCAAAAGGTAATATGTAGTAGAAGACAAAGTGAATGAACTTTGGTACTCATAGTTCTTTTATCCATGTTGAATGAGGTATGTAGCTCTTCATCTATGATGAATGAGCTATGTCTTTCTTGTGCAAAGTTATTAGAGTTCATCATGTGTCTTGCTTCATCTTTAATTTGAATTCATTGCATGACTTACCCAAATTGAATTAAGAATTTCCTGTAGTGGTTAGTCCAACAAAATGACCAGAATCTACTATAGCATGTTCTTGGTTCCAAAGTCAACCTAGACACCACATCTAATTTGATTCAGGAAGGCATTTTAACCTAAGCACCATGCTTAATTTAAAAGCCTTTGGAAGCATGATGAGCACCCCTAAACTAAGCTCCATGCTTAATTTAAAAGATGTATGAATATACTCCAAACTTTAAGCATACTATAGTAAACAAAGGTAGCATGAAAGCATTATAGAGATTTATTCAGTTGGAGATGAAAGAGCATGATTGTATTTTAGCAAATTGAGCATGGCTTAAAGGTAGAGATAACCAAAATTAGCAACATGGCTAAAGATTTTTCAGAGAAGCCTATCCCCCAAGCTTGAATTTTGTAAGGCTGAATTAAGCTTGGATAGATATCCTTTAATGTTGCATGATAATTGGTTGGACATACCTTGTGTTATCATCCTCAGTTCTTTTTGCTTCAACCCTGGAATGGTTAGTGACAAAAATACATAAAGGAATATTTTTGCAACTATATATTTCTATACTTACTTCACAAGGGCAAAAAGGTGAAAACTCATGCTTGCTTTAGGACACAAGCTCGTCCTTGGCAAACCTTCTAATTATGCTTTAAGTTGGTGAAGTGGTTCCCCTCCAACACCAATTTTCGTGTACCTATCTCAAGATTCACCCTCTCAAAATTTTTATGAACAAGAAGCATGAGGGGGTTGAAGATCTCTTGAGTGGCAATGTTGGAGAGACCAATTAATTTAGGAGATTTCTTATATGAACATAGATTTGATGAGGTGTTCATGATATAGCTTCCATGTGCATTGATGTTATAATCTTCCTTTTCAAGCTACAAGGGTGTTTCTTCATGAATGTCTAGTGGCAGAAACATTGTCTCCATCATTCCATGCCTATGACAGTCATTGGATGTTTTATTATCTAAATTTCCCATGGATTGGTGTCTCTTGAGTTGGTCTTCTCTAAGACCTCCAAACTTGGATGAGTCATGTTTATTGAATAGATTGATTTAAACTCACCATTTGAATTTAGGCTAAGTTTGGATTCTAACAATAAGGCTTCGTCCTTGTCCATCCATTCTTTAATAATGGCATATGCATTTTTCATATATTCTAGGCAATTCTTAATACATTCCTACCATTGTCATTGGTCTTCTTGATCATCCTTGCAGTCTTTATGACTCCTATGATTTGGTTGTCTTAGTGGATTTCTAGGGTCATCATGAGACTTAGGAGAAAGAGCACATGAGAGATCATCATGGTTAAGGATAGGTTGAGAGATGGGTTCAGATAAAACATCTAATGTGGGTATAGATGGAGAGAAGATAAGATTGGCTTCCAAATGTCTTGGCTCTCCTTCTATGGCATCACTAGACATGCCATCCCTGAATTCTTCCTGATTTCCTATATGGGAATAAGGACGCTTTCTAATAGCAACTCCCTTCTTAAGAGGATTTGAATTATATTCACTCAAAGGTCTCTTACAAAACTGGAAGTTAAAACTATTCCCAATATCAACATCAAATAGATTATCCTCACAAGAAATTTTAAAAGGTTGACTTTCTTCTTCCTTGAAGGATTTGAATTCTGGGGTATTAATGGTTTGGGGTTGATAGCTAAATCTTGGGATTGAAGTGGTTGTGATTTAGCTATCAAAACTTCCTCTTCTTGTTCGGAAGATGATTGTTTCTCTTCCTTGAGGAACTCATAATGAATGCTAGTGCAAGGAGTCTTTTCACTAATCTTATTAAGCATAGACCTTGCTTCACTAGGAGACAGATGAAGGAAAGCTCCTCTAGAGGCTAAATCAAGGGATTTCCTAGAATCCTTGTTAAGACCCATGTAGAAAATGTTAAATGAGTATTGGGTTTGGAATAGCAATGTCCAGACCAGTGACGATGAGTTCATTAAAACGATCCATGATATGCCAAGAGATTCTTAATCAAGTTGCCTAAAATTTAGAATCTCTATTCAAAGGCTAACTACTTTACGAATAGGAAAGAAAAGTAAACAAAATTTAGAGCATAATGTTTGCCAATCTCCTTGCATACTCCCTACAGTTAGATTGTACCATTGTTTAGCTATTCCCGTCAAAGAGAACGGAAACAACTTCCATCTTACAGTTTTGTCAAACATGCCAACGATACGCAAGCATGCAGAGGTCTCTTTAAACTCTCATAGGTGTGAATATGGGTTTTCATTGCCTTTTCCTGAGAAGGATTTATCCCGAATCATTTTTATAAAACATGGGCGCAGCTCATAGCGAAGTGTTAGGATAGGCTCTAAAGATTTTGGTGGCCTTAGGATTGCGCTCGTGGGTGCAGCATATAAGTGGATAAGAGTGGATTCATAGTGGAAAAAAAGAATAGAATGAAGGAATAAAAAGATAAAAGAGTATGATACAAGGTTAAGCTAGGTTCGAAGTTAACTTAGCAATCATTTCCTTGGCAACGGCGCTAGAAAGCTTGTTGGTATAAATTAATGCACATAGATAAATCCATAAGCGCATGGATACCGCTGTAGCTTTCGCTCGGAGGTTTATAAATATTGCATCCACAGGGAAACGTGTGAGGCTTAACTATGGTTTAACTTAACTTGGAGCAACAATAAGACTTAAGAAGGTCGAAAGTGTACAGGAGATCACTAAGGTATTCTAATTCTAATCTAGGTAAGCTATGTCTTCTATAATTCTATCTGGGAAGATGTCTTATATGGAATAAATACAGAGTTTCTTCCCTACAAGAAACTGAAGCCCTGCTAGTCCTACATTCGGGAGGTGGACTACAAAAGATACATGGGGCTGTCACCACCCACTGCTACCACCATGCAGGGTGCATCCACGATTAACCCAAGTCTAAGCACCATGCCTACACTTACGATTAATATTCTACTCCCTCTAGAATAGGAATAAAGCACTCAAAAGAGTTGCAAACTAGTAGAATAATATAAATACAATGCTTACTTAATGTAGAAGTTGATTACCAGAGAAATCTTTGACGTAGGTTAACTTCCGCCATGGTATAAGTCATAGAGGGAGCACCAATAGGCCGGCACCTCCTCCAAACTCTTCCTTCTCTCCTCTCTCTATTTCTAAAGACTAGATCCTAATGAGGACTAATCTTCTCTTGATAGCCGGCTCTGAGAGGTAGATCCTTTCATGGGACCCCTCTCTATTGATCCTGACTGGAGAATATGAATTACAGTTTTAGGATAGCTCCAGGGAGGGGGTACATGGCTGCTTAAATAGGCTGGGGCATCCAACATGAGCCCTTGGATCAAACCAACTTAAGGAGAGACATAGATGCAACCCTAGGAGACGGTGGAGGAACCTTCTAGAAGCTAACCACGAGCAGGCTCTATGTGATGCTGGTCGGCATAGGGCCCACATCGGCTGACCCACTATCATGGCCAAATGGCCCAAGCTTTGGTGGTTTGCCTTCTTAAAAGTTCTTGAGTCTTCCTACATAGTTTTTGCTGTGGAATTTCATCGTTTCCTTGGACGAATAGGTCCCCCTTGGTGGTTTTTTGGATAAATCCCGCTGAAACAAAGATTCACCAAAACTCATTGAATTTGTTCATTTAAACCCTAAATCTTTGTTGGTGATCTCAATTGTGCCCTCTATGCATCTTTATTTGACTATTAAATATGGTCATTAACCATCGTCAATAGTCTACTACAAAGCTAGACTAGGAGCATCGAATAGATCGATAACAAAGGAAAATGCCATCTACCTAGACTAGGCACAGTTCCCGAATACAGCTTAGAATCTATGAGCCACCCAAAGAAAGCACTACACATTTAATGATTCAAGCAAACATGCAATGGTAAGAACAAAGTGGAAAGATAAATCTAGAATGGTAGGTTCTCATGTACCTTTATTGATTTTGTTATCACCAAAAACTTTAATTGGAGTTGTGAGTAATGCAACGCCTTGGTTCCGTCACAAATGATGATTTTTCTCCTTTGATGGTGACCTTTTCTCCATCTACACATGGTTAAAATGCATGTGTACATGTACATACCTATGAGATGGTAGGGTGGAGGTGTTCAAGATTCATGGATGGCCAGGCACCCTGAGCTCTTGATGATTCTTCTCTTTTTTTTCTTATGGAAACAAGATAGAAGGTCGAACAGTTGATGTTGCCCTATTTATTCCACACTCAATAGGACAAGGATAATCCCACAAAAGCTAATGGTAAACTAGATTAGTAGACATCAAGGTCAATATCAAAATCTTTATGCCAATTACTTCCCTGGCAACGGCACTAGAAATGCATGTTGATATTTCTTATGCTCAAGTAGATAATTCCGTAAGTGCACAGAATATCATTATAGCATTTCACCCTGGAGTATTTTAGGGTATCATATTTATCCACAAGGAAGCAATGGCTAAAGAAGTTGATAGTTAGCCATCACGTAACTGCTAACTAGTATACTAACAAGACTAAAGTGGGGTTAAGTCATATACAATAAAGTGGGGTGACACACAAAGATCCCATCATGAAAAGGTAAAATGGAAGCATAATTAAGTAGGAGGACGGTAAGAAAGGGAACACAAGAATACTAAGTTACTTATATTCAAGCACAACTCTAGCTAGTGACTATGGCGATATTGATAAATCAAGATAGTGCAATGTAGGATGCAATAGCACTTCAGGGCGTACCTGCCCCAAACTCACCCAAAGGGCTGATTGGGCACAAAGCACCACGGGCCTTATGAATTAACAACTAGGGCTACCATGGGGGAATACATAGGATGGATAGGCTATCACCACCTGCCCACTACCCTAATCATCTGGAGTCCTAGACGCATTCCAAGGTGCCTGATAGTATAAGCACCACGCTTACACTATTTAATACTACCTAGCCTCACTTTAAGACTAGAGCATCAGCTAGTGATGAAGAACCCATGCTATTGAGAGCCCACTTATCAAAGGAGTATAAGCATAACCCAAAGTATAACTAAAGCACAAGACTAGTACTTAGAGTAAAAGGCTTGAAATAGTACTCCCTCCATTGCAAATTATAAGTCATTTCAAGAATCTTGGAGAGTCAAAGCATCTCAAATTTGACCAAAATTATAGAGAGAATTACAAAGATTTATGACATCAAATAGAAATACTATGAAAATATAATTAATAAGAATCAAACGATGCTTAGTTGGCATCATCAATGTTGTTATCTTGTCATATAAATTAGGTCAAACTTGAGATGGTTTGATTCTCCAAGGTTCTTGGAATGACTTATAATTTGGGACGGAGAGAGTACTTGCATAGAAAGTAACATAATAAAATAAATAAAGTATTTACAAGAGAAATATAAAGCTATACCAGACTCCTGAATACTACTCCATACTCTAAGCAGAGGTCCCACCAAGACTAGCACTACTACTAGAACTACATCTTGAGAGAGTAGAGAGAGCTTCTCTTTTGGTGTGTGTTACAAGTGAGGGAGAGGGGTCCTATTTGTAGTGGAGAGGTGGAGTACGGGCTACTCCATGCCATGTCATCTATTCATGGGAGAGCCTCTGACAACCCTTGGATCAACCACCAACGAAAGGGCCTTAAACCGATGCACCACGTGGCTCCAAATCATGCCTTCTTGCATGTGTCCAAAGGAGAATTGGTTTGGTGGAAGTAGGCCGTTGGGCGACGTGGTAGGGCATCGGTTGACCCCACACTGATGAGTGGGCCCTCCTCCTTTAGAATGGGGCCCCTAGGGGTGTAGTAAAGTGTGGGTATGAAGGGATTTGTTCATTTGAGCATCGACACATCATTGGTGGGTCCAACAATCCATCGGTCCAACATTCCATGTGTAGCCGCTTTTCTGCCTTTGATCTTGCACTGACTTGAAATCAACGGTGGAGGCTTGAGAGTGTGTTTCTTGGCCACTCACATGGATTGGTGAGGTGGCATTAGAGGTGCCACGTCGGCCAACTCATGGTGGGGTCGAGCGACCCCACCAAGTGGCCCGTGGTGGCCCTGCCTTTCTCCAATTGCTTCTAGTGCTTGATATTTGATATTTTTGTATAGTTTTTCCTGCATGAGCAAAGATCTCCATGTACAAGTGGAAATAGGTGAATTGTAAATATAAATCACTACTATGGTGTAGTTTTGTCCCATTTTTGGTGCGATGTTGATAGTCAAAATTGATGTTTAAGGACCACCAACACCAATCTCAAGGATAAAATAAAGAATAAAAGAATATAATCTAAACAGGAGTAGGCTTACAGGTATCCTATTGTTGCTGTGCAAAGATTAGCAGATGGTCATACAAATACATGGCTAGGACTTAGTTATAAGCACCCAGGCACCCGAGGAGACTAAACAAGCACTAGTCTGCTAGCAAGCACGCAAGGTAATTTAGACTCCTACACTATACCCGAACGTGAGGGATTACAAGGGATGGATAGGGCTATCACTACCTGCCGCCTACCCACTCTTTTGTGGGGCACAGTCATATCCATTGGTTCTCAAGGTACTCGGGCACCATGCCCGTGTATATGAAAACTACCTAAGTCCCCCCAGGAGCTTCGACCCAATAGATTGTCAAGCCTAAGACAAGGGCAAACCCAAAGGTACAATGAACCACCACCATAGCTTAGATTGACTACCCCACCCATATATATTGTATGAATGGTTAAGCATAAGGTTTCATACGCTAAGGTAGTAGCAAATGAACCAAACTCTAAATCATAAGCACAACAACATTGATAAATTGAGAACAAAGCCATAAAGGAGCCAATGATATTTCTCGTACCAAAAGTACCCCTAGATGTTTGAGCTCTCCAAATGTGCTTTGCCTAGCTCTAAAATACTACAAAGTGTAAAATAGTACAAGAGTAGAGGGAGAGAGGCTCCAAATGTGGTGTGTTGAGTGGGGGGAGTATATCCCTCTTTATACTACTCTAAGCATGGTTCACAGGGAATATTCTGAGGAGATTCTCCCACAACTACCTTGGAGGAGTGCCAAGGGGCCACCACGTGGAAGGAGGAGGGAGGACAGTGCGGTAGGGGTTGGCCGACCCCTAGGGTCACCTGCCTTTGGGAGGCACTTCCCCACAACCACCTTCCTTTGGTTAGTTTGTTGCTGGGATTGGGCCGTGCCCCCATGCGCTAGGGGCCAGATTCATCTAGTTGTGGGCCTTCTCCTTTAGTGCTTACATCAGATTGCATTACGCTATGTGTCTTTATGCACTTTGAGCACATTTTCAACATTTTTCAACTATGTGTCCTGCAAAACTCTTATTCTCCAAGATATGTGGAAATATGTTAATATAAATAACATATGTGTATAAGTTATGCTAGTTCTCCTTTGTTTGTATCTTATTTGGCAGTCAGATTTGGCTTTAAGGACAGCCAACAAGATTCCCCAAGATTACCCTTTGCTCATCTCGAGCAAAAGCTAAGACATAGGTTGTTGATCAAGAGTTGCTACAATGCCAATTACATTTCAAGAGTACCATGTCTATAATAAAGTATTCTTCCTTGATTTCAATAAGTTAGCATTTCTCCACCCTTTTACATCAATCCCTGTGGGGCTTTTTTAGATTTGCAGGGAATAAACCCTGAGGACGAGAATATACTCAGCTAGACTTATCCGTCGTAAACTAGAAATAAAGTGACACCAAGGATTATACAAGGCCATATCAGTGGGGCTAGCTTGACAACATTTGCATAAAAGAGCTTAAGTAACATAAAGTAACCATTGTCATCTCTAGCATCAAGTTAAACTTATTCAATTAAACCTCTCTAGGTTAGCACCTGACTAGAGCAATCACTTGATTAAGCAACAAGCATTAGTAACCATATCTAGTGTCTCATTGTGAATCATCATCATCATAACCGTTAAGTTCAATTAGATGTTTCTACGTTGCCGCTGCTCAAACAAGTTCTCACTATTCGGGAGAGACGGTGACTTGAATCGATTCCTACCTAGCTGGGAATTATTCTTAACACAAACCCTAGCATACCCGCGCCAAGGCAGCCAAAGGTCACCTTTTAGACAACTCAGGAACCAAATTCGTGGGTCCGATCAGCGTAGCACCCTCAGGGAATCCAATCTACCAAGAAGTTTAGGACTTTAATCTGCCCTTAGACTCATGCCATTAGTCCCCCGCACATCCTGACTACCAACAAGAGTGCACACTTTCACTTAACAGCTTTCGCCCTGAGTTGAGCTACTCAGCTTCATGGTCGGAATGAGTTATCCGGACAACTAAGTGTTAAGCATGTGTTCAACATGACATGAGGACGTATAGCGAATCGGTCCTTAACCAACACATACGGGGATAGATAGGCACCCAGGACCTCCATGCCCTGTTGCTTCTCTATCGCAATCATGTCCAGTCTCCTTTAATTTATTAACACTTGGTTATCTCCACGATAGCAAATATAGCCAACTGTGACTAGCCACTCTCCTAATTTCGCAAGTGATAGGAAATCACCCGGCTTCTACCGGTCTAAGCATGGCTAAGCATTTTATCCATTCCTGCACCTAAATAGGATTTAAGGTATATGTAGTGGACAAGGAGTAGATATATGCAGCAAGAGTTTCTAACACAACTCAAACTCCTATAACTTAATGGTTCAAACACTATACTCCAATTTAAGGTTTTGTAAAACATGGGAGACTTATAATACTCCGAGGCTTGCCTTTCAAGAATGATGATGGCTGATGATCAGGGCACTCAGGAAGGTCTTCGAACTATGTCCTCCTTCTCCAACCTCCAGTGGCTGCCCTTCGGGTTCCTGGGCTGCTGGCTCCTCTGGGTTCACTCCCTCGAACTCTAACAGCATCAATGCCCTCGGGAACACCTATTGCAATGCACATGCATAACATAAGAGTCATGGATGCGTAAGATATGGAAGGTTTTGATAAAATGTGTGCCCATGTATAGATGAACACATGAATGACATGATGATACAAGATTAACATTTATTTTACTGAGTAGGTGCATATCTCTTCTTAAAAACAAGAACTACACACTCACCAAGCTCTAGCAACCTAATATAAAGTTATTCATCATCAGTAAGAAGCTTAGAACTTGCATCTAGCAACTTATTTCAATTATCCTAAGCTCCTAAACAACAACATCAAGCTCATACAAAGCCAACAAGTCATTCACTGAATTCAGCAATTTCTGGGCTGCAGACAGTAGCTACAAGTTTTAATCATAACAGAAGCTATACAACTCCAACAAACATGCAACAAGACTTTTTTTGGAAATCCTATGAGATTTTCTACAAATCATCTTTAATCATCTCAGCATGATTCCCATGTTAACAAGGTTGAAAGCATCTAGGCCCCGAGGTTTGGTTTCGTCAATTGATGACAACACTTTTTATTACCATGACTAACGTGTGTTTTGCAAAAACTTTGGTAAGTTAGGTCATGGAGGTAATAACTGCTTTGGGCACCATGGTATTCATGCCCCTTGATGGAAATCGTTTCGGTTTTCAAAGGAGTGACGTCAAGATTAAGGACGGTTAGTTCCGGATGTCGAGGTGTTGAGATACATTCGGAATAGTCGTTAGGATCTTCGTTTTCTCTTTTGGCCGTACTATAAAGGGGAGCATGAGCGGGTAGCTTGACCTAAGTGAGTCCTATGTTTAGGTGTGGTGCACACTTGTTAAACTTAGCACTAGGCAGCTCTAGAATAGCTCAAAGTTCAGTTGGAAGCAACTTGGTTCAACTTGCGTCACATTTCGGAGAGTTTAGAGGGTTCTTCCCTTGACCGGACGCGGTTCTCGGCTTGACCGGACGTGTCCGGTCAGTTCAAATCCGTGACTGCGTTTCGGCGCTGACGACCGGACGCGGCTCTTGCGAGGACCGGACGCGGTGGTCAGGGCCGACACGTGTCACTTAAGGGAAAACATCCGATCGGACGCGACCTGGGTGTGATCGGCGCGTCCGGTCACGTTCCAGTAAGGCCTGCGACGACCGGACGCGTCCGGTCATCACCGATCGGACGTGGTCGTGCGTCTGGTCTCGTTACAGTAAGCTCCCTGCATGATCGGACGTGTCCGGTCACCCCTGACCGGTGCGTCCAGTCACTCAGCCGAGATTTTAGAATTTCGACCGTTACGGTGACCGGCGCGTCCGGTCACTTCGACCGGCGCGTCCGGTCATCCCGTATTTTGCTGAGTTGGCAGGTAACGGTTCGTTTCGACTGTGGGGTGTATAAATACATCCCCACCACCTCTTTTAGAGGTCTCTTGCTCATTTTATCAGCTGAGAAACACCTTTGGAGTGCAAGGGAGTGCAAGAGCTCTAGTGAGGATTGTGTTTTGAGAATCTAAGCTTGAGAGTTCCTCACTAGCGATTAGAGAGTAGCAAGTGTGCATCCACCTTCTCATTAGGCTCGTTGTGGTCAAGTGAGAGTTCTAGCTTGTTACTCTTGGTGATTGCCATCACCTAGACGGCTTGGTGGTGATTGGGAGTTTCGTGATCATCCGGTGGAGCTTGTGGATGACCCAACTCATCTTATGAGCAGTTTTGGGCGATTCACCGCGACGGAGTGTCAAAGAATCAGCCCGTAGAGAGCACTTGATCCTTGCACGGATCAAGGGGGAGCGACACCCTTGCGCGGGTGCTCCAACGAGGACTAGTGGGGAGTGGCGACTCTCCGATACCTCGGAAAAACATCGCCGTGTTCCTTGCCCTTACTTTCAAGCATTTACATTCTCGTATTTACATTCATTGCTTGATTTACTTTCCTAGAATTGCCATGCTAGACTAGGATTGGAAACTAGGGTGCAAAACTTTTACCGGTAGAATCTCTAGGAACACAAGTAGGCACTAGGGGTGAATTCCGGCTTGTAGGATTTAATTCTTGCAATTAATTTTTAGAAAAGCCCAATTCACCCCCCCTCTTGGGCATCTTGATCCTTTCAATTGGTATCGGAGCCGAGTTGCTCCTAATTTAGGCTTTACTGCCTAGAGCAAGATGTCTAACGGGGAAGGACCACCTCCCACCTTTGAGGGGAATGATTTTCCATATTGGAAAATCCGTATGGAGGCGTATCTCGAAGCCATAGACGTTGGGTGTCTTAGAGCCGCAACCGAAGGGCTTCCCGCTATCAAGGATCCCGCAAACCCCATTGGTGACGAGGAGAAGTACGACCGGTGGAATGCAAAGGCCAAAAACGCACTCTACCGGGGCTTAGGCAAAGATATCTTCAATCGTGTGCGTAATGCAAAGAACGCTCATGAATTGTGGGAAAATCTTTGTGCTCTCCATGAGGGAACTAAGAGTGAGCGTGAGGAACGCTATCACATTGCTTTGAAGAAAATTAATTCTTTTGAGATGCTTCCCAAAGAAAGTGCTAATGATATGTGCACTCGTTTGAATGTTCTTGTAGAGGACCTCAATGCTCTTGGGCTCACTCAAATGAGCCAATCGGATGTTGCAAGGAAGATCTTGAGTGTTCTTCCCGTTGAGAAGTATGGTCACATTGTCACCGTGCTTCACCAAAGTGATCTTTCCACCACAACACTGACACAAGTATTGGGGAAGATCAATGCTCATGAGATGTACATGCACATCACTCCGGAAGAGGGCTCATCATCTTCCAAGAGGAAAGACTTGGCCTTCAAAGCTAGTCATGACAAGAAGAAGAAGAAGGGCCAAGCCATGATGGTGCAAGAGAGCTCAAGTGAAAGTGATGTTGATGATGAATCACTTGCACTCATGGTGAGAAAGACAACCAAAATGCTAAAGAAGCTCAACAAGAGTGGCATCAAGTTCGACGGCAAGAAAAAGAAATTCTTCACAAGTAGCAAGAGAAAGCCAATCTCGGAGATGGATTGCTACAATTGTGGTGAACTTGGTCACTTAGCTCATCAATGCCCTAGACCACCAAAAGACAAGTACGAGAACAAGAACAAGGGCAAGAAAAATGATTCAAGTGATGAAAAAGAAGAGAGGAAGAAAAACAAGCCATACAAGAAGAAAGATGGCAAGAAGAAGGAGTTCCACAAGAAGAAGAAGGGAGGAAAGGCATACATTGTTGGTGATTGGCTCACCGATATTGAATCATCTTGTGAGTCCTCCGAAGATGAAAGCAACGATGAGAAAGAGAAGGTTGCCGCATTTGTGATGGGGCCATCATCTTCACCAACATCTTCATCACCACCTTCACCGCCTCCTTCACCATCATCGTCCACCACTCACCTATGCCTTATGGCCAAGGGTGAACGAAAGGTACAAAATCATGATAGTGATGATGATGATGATGATAGTGATAGTGATGATGAATATGATGCACCTTCTTATGATGAACTTGTAAAATTGTTGAACAAATACACTAAAGTCATAAGAAGGACAAGAAATGAAAATGATGAACTTCAAAATGAAAATGAATCACTCTCATCTAAGCTTGAAAGTGCTCAAAAGGCTAGTGGTGAGCTTAAAGATCAAAATGAAGTTATGTCTTCAAATCTCAAGGAGCTCAAAACTTCTAATAAAGAGCTTAAAGATCAACATGATAAGCTTGAGAAGAAGCATGATGAGCTCATCACTAGACATAACTCTCTAAAAGATAAATACACCACATTGAAAATTGACTATGATAGTCTTGTGGTTGCTAATGAACTTGCTCTTGAGACACATGATGCTACTAACAATGTTGTTAAGTGTGATATAGCTACATCATGTGATGACTTGATCATTGAAAGCATTGAGCAAGGTTCTAGTAGCAAAGGCAAGAGTGTGGTTGAGTCAAGCAACTATGATGATTATGCCAAGATCAAGAGTGAAAATGAGAAGCTTGCAAATGAGAACAAGAAGCTAAAAGGTTTGATGGCTCTTGAGAAGCAAACAACAAATGAGTCACTCATTGAAGAAAACAAAAAGCTCAAGCAAGAAAAAGAGCATCTCAAGACCGGCCTAAGCAAGTTCACAAGAGGTCAATATTTGCAAAGTGAGCTACTCATGAACACCGTAATGAAGATGGATAGAAGTGGCATTGGGTACTTGGCAAATCAAGAGAAGAAGGCAAAAGCTCAACAACAACAAAGCAAGTCAAAGCCCAAGCCAAAGAGATGTGTTGAGTGTGGACAAGAAGGTCATTTTGCTCATGAATGCAAAACTCCACCACCACAACCCTTGCCCAAGCATGCTAGACCCTTTGCCTTCAATGCTCATTATATGCTAAGAAAATATTCTAATGGAAAGATGAAAGTTATGTTTTTGGGTCCCCCAAACAAGAATAGGCCAAAGAAAATATGGGTTGCCAAGTCACTAGTTGAGAAAGTCAAGGGTCCCTCTCAAGTTTGGGTCCCTAAAAAAAAGCTTGATCTCTTGTGTGTAGGTGAACTACAAGACCGGTGGATCTCATTGGGTTATTGATAGTGGTTGCACTCAACATATGACTGGTGATCCTCATATGTTCACCTCCATTGAAGAGAATGGGATATGTCAAGAGAAGATCACATTTGGGGATAATTCAAAGAGCAAAGTCAAGGCTATAGGCAAGATTGCAATATCAAATGATCACTCACTCTCAAATGTGCTCTATGTTGCTTCATTGAGTTTCAACTTATTATCCGTTGGGTAACTTTGTGACCTTGGCTTCCAATGCTTGTTCACACCAAATGAAGTGGTAGTTTCAAAGATAGATGACAAGCAAGTGATATTCAAAGGCTTTAGATACAACAATCTTTATCTTGTTGACTTCACCTCCGAAGATGCAAATTTGATGACATGTTTGTTCACCAAGACCACACTTGGTTGGCTTTGGCATAGGAGGCTTGCTCATGTTGGAATGAACACTCTCAATAAGCTATTGAAGAAAGAACTAGTGAGAGGATTGAAGGATGTAAAGTTTGAAAAGGACAAACCTTGTAGTGCATGTCAAACGGGCAAACAAGTTGCAAACACTCATCCAACCAAAGCTTTCATGTCAACTTCAAGAGTGCTAGAACTTCTACACATGGATTTGTTTGGGCCTACAACCTACAAGAGCTTGGGTGGTAATCTCTATTGTCTTGCGATAGTGGATGACTACTCAAGGTACACATGGACTTTCTTCCTTCATGACAAATCCAAAGTGGCAAATTGCTTCAAGAAGTTTGCAAAGAGAGCTCAAAATGAATTTGAAGTCAAGATAAAGAAGATTAGAAGTGACAATGGCAAAGAGTTTGACAACACAAACATTGAAGCTTATTGTGATGAAATTGGAATCAAGCATGAAGTCTCTTCAACCTATACTCCTCAACAAAATGGTGTAGTTGAGAGAAAGAACCGGACTTTGATCACCCTTGCAAGAACAATGCTAGATGAGTACAACACTCCAGAAAGATTGTGGGCCGAGGCAATCAACACCGCATGCTATGCTTCTAATCGCCTCTTCCTACAAAAGTTTCTTGGCAAGACCCCCTATGAGTTGCTTAATGGGAAGAAGCCGGACGTCTCATTCTTCCGGGTGTTTGGTTGCAAATGCTACATCTACAAGAAGCGTCAACACCTAGGGAAGTTTCAAAGACGTTGTGATATTGGTTTTCTTGTTGGTTACTCATCAAAGTCCAAAGCATATAGAGTATTTAACCATGCCACCGGTTTGGTTGAAGAAACATATGATGTGGAATTTGATGAATCTAACGGCTCCCAAGGAGCAATTAAGAATTGTGATGATGTAGGTGATGAACCCTTGAGGGAGGCCATGAAGAACATGCCCGTGGGAGACATCAAGCCAAAAGATGATGATGATGATGTACAAATTATTGATCCACCATCTTCATCACATGTGCCTCAAGATGATAACAAGAATGAGAGAGTTGAAAATGAAGATACTTATGTCTCTCATGAACAAGCCGAGGCACAAGCTCAAGATGTTGATGCTCCCCGTCCACCTCCTCAAGTGGTTGATAGAAGAAACTCACCTCTACTTCAAGCACATCCACAAGATCTCATCATAGGGAGTCCTACTAAGGGAGTAATGACTCGATCTCAAAAGCTTGCTTCTTTTGTTGAACATCACTCTTTTGTCTCTTGTGTTGAACCTAAGAATGTAGAAGAAGCTCTTCAAGATCTGGATTGGGTGAATGCTATGCATGAAGAATTGAACAACTTCACCCGCAATCAAGTATGGACACTTGAAGAGCATCCTAAAGGTGCAAGAATCATTGAAACCAAGTGGGTGTTCCGAAACAAGCAAGATGACCAAGGCATAGTAGTGAGGAACAAGGCAAGACTAGTTGCAAAGGGGTTCTCTCAAGTTGAAGGTCTTGATTTTGGAGAGACCTTTGCACCCGTTGCAAGACTTGAAGCCATTCGTATCCTCCTTGCATATGCATCACATCATGATATGAAACTATATCAAATGGATGTGAAAAGTGTATTCTTAAATGGCTTGATAAATGAACTAGTCTATGTTAATCAACCTCCCAGGTTTGAAGACCCTAGATATCCTAATCATGTTTATAGGTTGTCCAAGGCGCTATATGGGCTCAAGCAAGCCCCTAGAGCGTGGTATGAGCGCCTCCGGGACTTCCTCATTGAGAAGGGCTTCACCATTGGGAAGGTCGACACCACACTATTCACCAAGAAGCTTAATGGGGAGATCTTCATTTGTCTAGTGTATGTTGATGATATCATCTTCGGATCAACAAATGAAGATTATTGCAAGGAATTTGGTGAATTGATGTCGAAGGAGTTCGAGATGTCTATGATTGGTGAGCTCACATTCTTCCTTGGGTTTCAAGTCAAGCAAATGAGAGAAGGGATTTTCATCTCTCAAGAAAAGTATACCAAGGATCTTCTCAAAAGATTCAAGATGGAAGAATGCAAACCAATCAAGACCCCAATGCCATCAAATGGACATCTCGACCTAGATGAGGGAGGTAAACCGGTTGATCAAACTCTCTACCATTCTATGATTGGTAGTTTGTTGTACCTTACCGCATCTAGGCCCGATATCATGTTTAGTGTGTGCATGTGTGCTCGCTTTCAATCTTGCCCTAAAGAACCTCACTTAAGTGCCGTAAAAAGAATCCTAAGATACCTTAAGCACACCCCAAGCATTAGTCTTTGGTATCCCAAAGGAGCTAGATTCCAACTAGTTGGCTACTCCGATTCGGATTATGCCGGTTGCAAAATTGATAGAAAAAGCACATCCGGAGGGTGCCATTTTCTTGGGAGATCTTTAGTATCTTGGTCATCTAAAAAGCAAAATAGTGTGGCTTTGTCCACCGCCGAGGCGGAATACATTGCCGCGGGGGCTTGTTGTGCACAAATCTTATATATGAAACAAACCCTCCTAGACTATGGAATTGTTCTTGAAAAGGTGCCACTTTTATGTGATAATGAAAGTGCCGTTAAAATTGCTAACAATCCGGTACAACACTCTCACACCAAGCACATTGATATCCGCCATCACTTTCTAAGAGATCACGTTGCTAAAAATGACATATCACTAGAAGGTGTAAGAAGTGAAAATCAATTAGCGGATATCTTCACTAAACCTTTGGATGAGGCCACCTTTTGTAGATTGAGAAGTGAACTCAATGTGCTTGATTCTAGCAACTTTAAAAAATGAGCTTGTGTTGTCTCTTGCATTGCATTGTATTATATGCCATGTTTATCTTATCGCAATGCATCTAGGGCTTGGCTAACATGGTTACGATAACCCTCCTTTGGAGGAGTGAAGAAGCCTAACCGTGGATCAAACTTGACAAGCAACCTAGCTTTACTTTCTTGTATTGCATTGCATATGCATGGTTGTTGGTTTGTCGTTTCTTTTCGGTTTGGCTTTGAGCAACCTCTGTGTTCGTCCATGGGTAGAGAGAGCATTTTGATGCTCCTAAAGGTTCAAAAACTCTATTGCATGGCCATACGTTGCTTCTCGGGTGTTTTATTGCCTATTTTCCTAAAAATAATACTAGCCTAAGGCAATCTATTTTGAAAAACTTGAGGGTTTGAGTGAGGTCACTCATATCAGGTTCCAATTGGTGTTTATTTGTGTCTCTTTGAATTGGAACTTGATTGGGAGAAGTCGCGTCGAAGTTCGGAACGAAGAAGGGCGAAAAACTGTGACCGAACGCTGGACCAGACGCTGCACCGGACGCAGTGATGCTTCACCACCGCGTCCAGTCCCAGCGACCACCAGCGCGTCCGGTCATCCAGAAGACCAACTCCTGATCTAGTGACCAGACGCTGCACCGGACGCGCTGCTGTTAACCACCGCGTCCGGTCCCGGTATCCACCACCGCGTCCGGTCATTCGCGATGACTTTCCCGAGTACCCCTTGACCGGACTTTGTCCGCGTCCGGTCAGTCCTAACCGGACGCGTCCGGTCGCTCCAGGAGCTTACTGGAGTGTGACCGGACGCTGCACCACCGTGTCCGGTTATATCGACCACCGCGTCCGGTCATCGGTTCCCGAGCGGATCTAACTCCTCATAAATTTCTTCGTGCCGGTTCGTCATTTTCAATCTCCACGCCTTCCGTGCCCTAACCACCGCCGTAGTTTCGCCGCCTCGCCGTTTTCCCGCCGGAGCTCGCGCCTCCGCCGCCCCCTTGCTCTCTCCGGCGAGCCGCGCTTCCTCTCCACCGCGCTGCTTCGCCTGCGCAGCGCCGCCGCGCCGCCCGCAGTCGCCCGCGCCGCCTACTGCCCGTACCTCGCCGTGCTGCTCACACCACCGCCGCCGGTCGCTCTACCGCCGGTGAGCCGCGCCCGCTGTCTGCTGCTTCACCTCCGGCCGCTGTCTGCCTCGCGCATGCCTCCGATCGGCTTTCGTCACACGTGTTGCCCTAACCCTAACCCTAGGGTTCACGCAACGTGGTTTTGGCCGTTCGTCGTCGAGGTTTCATCGCGCGACATCTTCTTCGCGAGGTTGTTACGCATCTCCTTGATACTCGTGTTAGGGTTTGCCGAAATTTCTTTATTATCATCCTAATTATCTCGTGTTTCGGCAAATCAGAGCTCGTCCAGCGTATTCGGGAAGTCTCGCAAACTAGGTCATCTTACCTCATCACCGTCTTCTCGTCAATCCGAGGTATCTATCGCGTTTCGATTCATATCTTATCTTATATGCTTGCTATCTCTAGGGTTTCATACCTTTTAGTTATATATGTTGCTTATAGTAAATCCATCTATTCTGTCTTTTCAGCGAGTTTGTCGGTGTGTCGGGGTGATCTCAGTTTGCTGAATCCGAGGCCAAGCCTGCGGATACGGATTGAGGCCAAGCCTCTCGAGTGTCAGTACACCATCTTTCAGAGGCTTTCCGACAGCTTGACAGCATGGTTCGTTGCAAGAATGCCGGTGGTGCTCCTAGTGACGGGGATGACAGTCCTCCTCGTCTGTCTGAGGTTGTGCGTGGAAAGTGCATCAAGATCATGGCCAGAAAGAAGAAGAAGACCCTTACCGATGCAGAGATAGCTCAGGCAATCGCAGATGCAGCAGAGTAGGCAGAGGGGAGGCAGGAGCAGTGGCATACGCTTTGGCGAGCGTCGCTTTCATCTTGAAGGTCGACATCTTGGTACAGAGGCTACAGAGGCCACTGAGGGCACAGAGGACACAGGGGCTGCAGATGCTATGTCAGTTGATCCACCTGCAGAGGCTCCAGAGGGGACAGAGGAGCAGCCAGCTCAGACTCCACCGCGTCGCCGCTCCACACGCACACGAGCTCAAGTGACTCCTAGGCTAGAGGGCCAGCGTCGTGGAGCACGTCCTCCTCCCAGGGCTAGAGGTTCACCCCTAGTCGAGCACTTTGACTTGAGGGGTGCTACAGCACGTCAGGTGCAAGGGTTGAGGTTTGTTGAGGTCAGTCGGTGGTTCCCCCTCAGAGGGACTCCAGAGCTTCAGAGGGTTTCTATACTCCTCTACAGGAGGACTTTTACAGAGCTTATGTTGACAGTGGCATTGCTTTTCGACCACAGAGGGTCTGTCGCCTTGAGTCACTTGTTGAGGTTCTGGGTGAGCAGCTTCGTCCGCACCTGTCCTTTCTACCAGGCTTGTCAGATTTTCTTGGACGGACAGGTGCATACTGCGGCACATGGGTTAGAGAGTTCTATGCTTCACTATGGATTGATCCTGCCCATGAGTTCATACACTTTGCATTCCGAGGCCGTGACCGCAGACTGTATAGCACTAGAGTGCGGGAGATTCTCAGACTTCCAGCTTCAGACATGAAGATTCATCAGCTTTGCTTTGGTCAGACTCCTCCACCCAGACGCCCTCACGGCGGGACAATGCCACCTACAGATTTGATTCGTCCCTGCTTCCGTGAGCCTTTTGGCGAAGGGTCTCGTCGCACTCCTGCTAGTTTGACACCGCTAGCCCGAGTCCTGGATGCTATAGTCAGACGCACTTTTCTTCCCAGGCTTGGCTACAGAGAGGGATTGACTAGGATGCAGCTATGGGTTGTTCACCACCTCCTCTCACAGACACCTTTTGACATTTGGGATCTTATGCTTAGTGAGATGGAGGACACCCTAGCAGAGGGCTTCAAGGGACATCGTCAGCTGCCCTATGCTCACTGGATTTGATTCATCATCAGATCTGCCCTTGAGCTTCCTGCAGAGATCAGAGCTGAGATATCCGATACTACCACCGCTTTTCCTAAGTATGATATCCGTCAGCTATGGGCTTCAGTTACGAGAGAGCAGGCCCCAGTGCCAGGACAGCGCGAGAGACCTGAGGTACCAGAGACAGCAGCTGAGCAGGACGCCACCGTTGAGGGGCTTACCGAGGCAGAACTTGTAGATCTTGATGCTCAGCCTGCTGATCTAGCTGAGGATGAGGCCTCTGACAGCACTGACGAGGACTATCAGCCCATCCCCAGGTATCGGTCTCCTCGGCCTCACGACCACGAGGCCGGTGGTTCTGGTTCAGCCTCCCGCTCAGATCCAGCCATGGTGGCTATCCTTGAGAGGCTGACCCAGGCATAGGAGCGACAGGAGCTACAGTTATAGAGACAGGCTCAGGACACAGCTGCAGCGTTTGCACAGATACAGGCTCGACAGGACGAGTTCCAGAGACAACAGCTTGAGATCCAGCGCCAGCAAGTCGAGATGCAGCGTCAGCAGTATGAGATGCAGCGACAGAGTGTAGCTAGCCAGCAGCAGTATTTGGATCTTCTGCACCACCTAGTCACTGTTGGGGTTCCTCCACCTACTTCTGTCCTGACTCCAGCTTTACAGTCCAGTGGTCCATCGAGTCAGGGACAACCGAGCTTTCAGTTCACCTCTCCACAGCAGCAGGTCCCCCAGTCGTTCCAGTCCCCGAGCTACATGCCTATTTAGACAGGGTTTACTCCTTCAGACCAGCCTCGCCCTCATCTCCTGACAGGCACACCTTTCGGTGATTTCAGTGCCACATACAGCGAGTTGACTGGTCAGCCGACGCCCTCGCACACTACCTTTGCTACTTCTTCAGGGTTGTCCGCTTCAGAGGCAGCTGTTCCTCCTGTGACAGGGACGGGCACTACAGAGACAGTTCCTTCGTTAGTTGCCTCGACCGATCCCCCAGCTATTGGCTCGCTACAGGCTCAGGTCATAGAGACTGCTCCACTTGTTGCTACTACGTCAGTACCTGTTCCTGCTGCTCAGACCCAGACCGCTTCACAGCCACGTGCTTCTTTAGAGGGTCAGCCAGATAGCTCCGATTCCAAGGGAGACACTCTGCACTTCGTGATTACTCCGCACACCTCGGCACCCGACACGACTCCGTCTGTTCCCCCGTCAGATCCTTAGACTAGTTTTTGGCGGTTGATGCCAAAGGGGGAGAGAGAGAGTAGTTTCAGGGGGAGTTTTGATAGAGTCTTTTGTTTTCTTTTATGTGCTACATTCATGCATCATGTTTACTTTACAGTCATTGCATTCGTGTGACATGTGGTCGTGTGAGATACTTTGAGTCTATTGGTTTATCTAGTCACTGTGATAATTCATGTCACTTGTTTGATTATAGCTCTAAGGTTGTGCTTCCGTGCCTTACTCCGATTTCTTATGAGCTATATCTTTATGTGTACTAACGCTTTATGTCTTATCTTATGAGTACACACTTTTGGTTTGGAGCACATAAGCAATTCCTAACCCTTTATGCTTATTGCTTTTTGCTTATGTGAACCAAGCATGCTCGAAAACCTCAACTCCTATCTTTTGAATCTTAGTGTTGTCATCAATCACCAAAAAGGGGGAGATTGAAAGCATCTAGGCCCCGAGGTTTGGTTTCGGCAATTGATGACAACGCTTTATTACCATGACTAACGTGTATTTTGCAGAAACTTTGGTAAGTTAGGTCATGGAGGTAATAACTGCTTTGGGCACCATGGTATTCATGCCCCTTGATGGAAATCGTTTCGGTTTTCAAAGGAGTGACGTCAAGATTAAGGACGGTTAGTTCCGGATGTCGAGGTGTTGAGATACATTCGGAATAGTCGTTAGGATCTTCGTTTTCTCTTTTGGCTGTACTATAAAGGGGAGCTTGAGCGGGTAGCTTGACCTAAGTGAGTCCTATGTTTAGGTGTGGTGCACACTTGTTAAACTTAGCACTAGGCAGCTCTAGAATAGCTCAAAGTTCAGTTAGAAGCAACTTGGTTCAAGTTGCGTCGCGTTTCGGAGAGTTTACAGGGTTCTTCCCTTGACCGGACGCGGTTCTCGGCTTGACCGGACGCGTCCAGTCAGTTCAAATCCGCGACTGCGTTTCGGCGCTGACGACCGGACGCGGCCCTTGTGAGGACCGGACGCGGTGGTCAGGGCCGACACGTGTCACTTAAGGGAAAACATCCGATCGGACGCGACCTGGGTGTGATCGGCGTGTCCGGTCACGTTCCAGTAAGGTCCTGCGACGACCGGACACGTCCGGTCATCACCGATCGGACGCGGTCGTGCGTCCGGTCTCATTACAGTAAGCTCCCTGCACGATCGGACACGTCCGGTCACTCAGCCGAGATTTCAGAATTTCGACCGTTACGGCGACCGGCGCGTCCGGTCACTTCAACCGGCGCGTCCGGTCATCCCGTATTTTGCTGAGTTGGCAGGTAACGGTTCGTTTCGACTGTGGGGTGTATAAATACATCCCCACCACCTCTTTTAGAGGTCTCTTGCTCATTTCATCAGCTGAGAAACACCTTTGGAGTGCAAGGGAGTGCAAGAGCTCTAGTGAGGATTGTGTTTTGAGAATAAAAGCTTGAGAGTTCCTCACTAGCGATTAGAGAGTAGCAAGTGTGCATCCACCTTCTCATTAGGCTCGTTGTGGTCAAGTGAGAGTTCTAGCTTGTTACTCTTGGTGATCGCCATCACCTAGACGGCTTGGTGGTGATTGGGAGTTTGGTGATCATCCGGCGGAGCTTGTGGATGACCCAACTCATCTTGTGAGCGGTTTTGGGCGATTCATCACGACGGAGTGTCGAAGAATCAGCCCGTAGAGAGCACTTGATCCTTGCGCGGATCAAGGGGGAGCTACACCCTTGCGCGGGTGCTCCAACGAGGACTAGTGGGGAGTGGCGACTCTCCGATACCTCGGAAAAACATCGCCGTGTTCCTTGCCCTTACTTTCAAGCATTTACATTCTCGTATTTACATTCTTGTATTTACATTCATTGCTTGATTTACTTTCCTAGAATTGCCATGCTAGACTAGGATTGGAAACTAGGGTGCAAAACTTTTACCGGTAGAATCTCTAGGAACACAAGTAGGCACTAGGGGTGAATTTCGGCTTGTAGGATTTAATTCTTGCAATTAATTTTTAGAAAAGCCCAATTCACCCCCCTCTTGGGCATCTTGATCCTTTCAAAGGTCAAACAGGCACATTTATCAAATCTAGTCTGGAAATTCCAGAGAACAACTAGTTCTGAAGACCAACTTTGAACACCCATAACTCACAAACCATTTGTCCAATTGCTATGAAAATTTAACACAAGCTAGATAAGTGAGTTATCTATAACTTTGTTATAGATAAGATTCATAGCAAACATCACCTTCATCATGTAATTTGCTTAATTCTAGAATCTATCCAGAAAAGTCACTATAGGTGAAAATTAGAAAAAATAATATTTCACTACATACAAGAATGGTAATTTGAGTAACACCAATGTTACCAATAGTTAGCATACATCAAATGAACACCAGAAAACATAGTGGCCATCCCTAAATAAATTATTTTCATACCTTTATTATTTTATTTAGATAATTAGGTGAAATAATAAAAATATAGCAAAAGTGTACAGTAAATTCTATAAAAATTACAGTAGCTCATACATGTCTCCAATAGGCTACTGCATAAATTTCATATCATTTGAACAAGTAGAACATCCTATGAAAAAGGACAAGCTAGCAAGGCTTAAAATAGCATAATTTGTTTACCCTATTGAAAAGTGCCAAACAATAGATTTAATATTTTTCTTAGGTTCATCATATAACAGGAACACCGTGTAAAAAGTTTCACAATTATATCTTACATATTTTGGCCAGAACAAATTCCCTAAGAAGCTAGCATTTAATCAAAGGAAATCAATAACTCAAACATATAGCACCCAAAAATCATGAGCTTTTTACTGCAGCACTGACTAGCCTTCCATAAAATTTTCACATCAAGTGAAGCACTACAACTTGGGTAATAAATTTCCCTTTGAAAAACCCTTATTAAAAGAGATGAATAAAAATAGTGAAAACTTTCCACTTGATACTATCATATTATCACACTATCAGGTAGATCTACTCACAAGGATTCCAAAATGTCCTCATTTGCATTTTTCTAATTTTTCTATGAATTTATATGATTTTCCAAAGTTCAAACAAGATTCTGAAACAAGAAATAAAAGGAATACAACATCTAGTCGCTGGCACGCGGGACCCGCAAGTCAGGGGACCCCACTAGTCAGCGAAACAGAGATAGGGGGCGAGATGGCCAGCGATTTCTCACCATCGGCGAGGAATCCAGCGAAGAGGGTGGCACCACTATGATCCTCTCGTCGAGCCGCGTAGAGTGGTGTAGCTAAAGTGACCAAGGTTTCACCGGGTACAGGCTCACTGGTCGTTCATGGCGGCACGACGGCGCTGCTTGGTGGCGTGCCAGCCATCTCTGGCCATGGCTGGGCTAGGCAAGGGGCGCATAGGCTTCACGGCACTCAGGCAAATCTACCGAGGTGGTTCTAGGGTTAGGAGATGTCGCCGGTGAGCTTGGCCGCGGGCATGGCGCCACAGCGGTGAGTTCACGGCAATGCGTGGCCACGTTCTACATGGGTGGGACCACCACCACCGGTAAGGTCATGCCTCCGGCTAGACCTATCCCTAAGCTATCCCAAACACTAGAGAGAGGAAGACAAGAAGATCCCGGCAAGCACGACCACGGTGCGCGCATGCTTGGAGGAACTCCGGTGAGATCCGCCGTGGTGGCGAGCTCGCTATGAGCCCTCACCTGAACTCAAACGAAGCCTCTAGCAGTTCGACGGTGTGGAGCAAGCCTTGGCAGAGCTGTGGGTGTGATCTAGTGAGAAATGGTAGGGTAGTGGTGGCACGCGAGGCGGGTGGAGCTCGGCGCTAGCGTCACGACATGGTTCTCTCCATGGCAAGAGTGAGAGAGGAGAACAGAGAGTGAGAGAGAGCGTGTGAGTGAGTTGAAGGGGAAACGTGGCCTCCTGGCCATCTTTCGACCGCAATGATGGGACCCCCATCGGTGTACAGCCACCACTTCACGTGTGTGACCTGCGCATGGTCGGCCATGATGGCTGGGTTCAAATCGGCATCAGGCCGATTCAATTTAGCGAGGGCTGACTGAAACTCAATTTTTGGCGCCCTATAACTCTCAAATTAGCTTGATTCAGTGAAAGTTGTAATTAGCAAAATTGTAGAGCTACATGAGTACTTCAAGTTTGATTATAGGACTTTGGTCTGGTTTGGCCTAGATTACAAACTATAGCATGACAAAGTAGGGTACAGTGAAACTAAAAACTAGTTCTTAGAAAAATTCTAAGTCTCAAACCAGCCCCCAATTCCACCTTGTGAGACATTTGTGAGCATGTTGTGCACATTTCTAGCTCAAGGTCATTAAACAACTTTTGTTCCTTATAAAATTTACAACTTTGCTTAAGGGTGCACAACCATGCAAACACTCTAAGCTACTGTTCATGTTAGGTCAAACAAAAGTACTCTAGGAGGGTTAATCAGTCAACCATCACTTAGAAGCTTAATTAGGCAATGTCATTAACATGAACATTGTTCCATTAGACATCCTAAGTGTAGCTAAGGTGTTTTAGTGACCAAACATCAACCACTTGCATTAGTCAACACATGATCATAAGCATACACACATTGAAACATAGAATAACAAGGTATGTTCATATGTTTCAAAGCAATGTTTCAATTGTATATTTCACATGTTTCACATGAGTGTTTCACATGTATGTGTTATTATGTTTCATGTGTATGTTTCATATGTTTCACATGTATGTTTCATATGTATGTTTCATATGTAAATGCTCATGTATGAATGAATGATGCTTATGCTCATGCAATGCAAGTGCAAAAGTGCAAGCCTGACACCTAGGGTGTTACACATACCTCACTTAGATGACACTTTTAACATGAGACTAACTCATGCCATCACCACAAGAGGTATCAACCAAATATCTAATGAATTCTCTAATCGTCACCATAAGAACAAACTCATGGTGTGACTCAAAATATTGCATACACATGCACACACTAGCATGTAAGGGCCTAGATGCATGGAGCGGTATACCTTTGTTCTAAGCCTCATAGTCTCCACCATGATAATGATTTTCATTAGCTCAATTTAGTCCTTTGATGGTCTTAGCACTTCTTTATGCAAAAAGATTTCATTTGTGCCCAATTCTCTTCATCATCACCTTCATGAAGATTTTCCAAACTTGTGCTTGATCTCAATTGAGAGTCCACTGCTAGCTCTTGTTGTCATTTTGAGATACCAATTGAATACATATTTTTTGATATACCAAATTGAGAGATTATCCACCAATACCATTTGAAATATGATCTTCACAATTTTGACATCAATTAAATGAGTCTTCACAAGTTGATGTCAATTGGAATGGATTCTTGTATCTCATAATGTCTCCTAGAGAATACTCACAAAGACAAGGGATAGCATTAAATTGCATAAGCTAGAGTTTCACAACTAGTGACCTTTTGGATGTGGAAGGCATGTAGGTCACTAATTGCAAGACCTTGTAACATAGGCTAAATTCCTCCTTTTTGATATTGCATACATATATATATATGGAAGGCAAGAACATATGCACTTTTGGTCAATTAAGGCCAAACAAGGGAATTTAAGCTATATTATGGAGAGTAGCTACTTAAGAGATAAAATTACAATCCAAATGAATATGAGAGATAACTTTACCAATTTGGGTTGAGTTAATGTAGAATACCTATGAGAAATTCATTCTCACCAAGAGACTACACAAAATTCACTAGAAGAAATGGTTAGTCTCAAAAGACACAAGACAAAGAGTGGGCGCCCCCTTAATATGTGCATCAAGTACTTGAATTACTTGTGAATTACACTTGAATTGGTTTAAGAGTCTAGAGGAGTTCATCCTATATCTTGGCCAAGGCATAACAAAATTGCAACATGTCACACCCATTTCACGACCAAATGGAGTGCATACCCTTATGTGCGCCCAGAGATCAATCACACATAAGTTCACAAATTATAAAGGCCCTGTTCGGCAGACTGTTTTTTGGCTTATAAGCCGGCTGTGGCTGATTTGCTGTGAGAGAAAAATACTGTTCCACGGCTGATAAGCCGTGCTGATAAGCTCAGCCGAATAGGGGAAAAAGAAGTATCATCACAAATGTTATTACATCACGATATTTAACACATAGTCTTAACACAAATGTAGCGGAAGTAAAAATAATAAACTCTCATGGTAGCTCCAGAAACAGGTACACTGACTGGTTGACAGCAAGACTAGTAATCTTCAGGGAAGTAGGCGTAGTAGTCACTATTACCTCCATCTGTTACCCATCTGGGATTTTTATCCAAGTAAGAAAAATAAACAAGCGTAAGTACATCTCATACTCAACAAGTGTAACATGGGGTTCATGAGGCTCAAAAAGGCATAATATTGGTTTATCAGCATGTAGCTTTTAGTTAGCATGATTTTAACATACCAATAGCATCAAAATGTCTCAATGTAAACAATAAACATATGATCCATGTGAAATGATTAATGAATAGAAAAAACATAACCATTAACAATTATCAACTATTCCATAAGGGTCCAAGGCCACTCGTGATCGTGAGCACGGCTGTTATAACAGTTTTACACTCTGCAGAGGTTGTACACTTTCACTGTGAGTCGTGTTACCCATATGCCTGGGTTAATTACTCCCAAAACACTACCAAGGTGAGCAGGCAGGGTAAACACTATGAAGTCTTTCGAAGGTTCGTCTAACAAGTTAGGGCCATTAGATTTACTCGGCAAACAGATGTAGAGCCCCCTTCCAAATGGCACAATAACCTGCAGCCTATACACATAAGGATAGAGGCCGCACTATACCCGATTCGTCAAGCCATTCTTACGCCAAAAAGGTTACCTCTAACAAGCTAGAAAAGGTCCTTCTATATGACTAAAGCCAGAGCCATATAGCCCCCACAGTTGTACTGTAAATGCCGGATTGTCGCTTATAGATGAGTCCTTATGGAGAGCAATTAGAGCATCAAAAGTAATCCCCATGCTCTAATCCCCTTTAAACATTAATCAAAATCATCTTTTAATGTTTGTTGCATATTCCTCTAATCAATTTACATGATCATAGTCCATGTTTAAGCACTAGCCATACTACTCAATGCATTGTAATAGGTATCAAGGTGTAGGATCAATCACTAAGTCATCCTTAACAAGGAATAAATGCATGATGATATTATTTGTATAATGTGAATAGGACAACAAGGATAATCCCATGCTATACTTGCCTTGCTCAAACTGGTCCTGAAGATCTTGCTCGTAGAAAGGCTCTTGATCCCCAACAAATTGCTCACCGTCTACACTCGATCAATCAACAGCAACAACACACATCCAGAAGCAATCATGCATAAACAAACAAGACTATAATTAGAACAGTACACCATCAGTAAGAAAATAAAATAAAAAGTCTTTAAAATGAATCTACAACTCGCTAGGATCACACAGACGCGAAGATCACGAAAATCGGAGCTAAAACGACAAAGTTATGAATTTACGAAGATTTCCTACAGAAAAATAAATACTTTAATTAAAACTCGAAAATAAATTAATCCAAACCTACTGTACAGTTCTATAGTTACATAGAGCTCGCAAATATGAATCTAACGCAATTTGAATGGACCAAATCGGAGTTAAAACGAAGATTCTATGACTAAAACAAGTTGAGTGGCAAAACTGTAAATATCAGAAAGCGTATTTTTCATTTTCCGAAATGAATTACGTTTTCAACCGATCAAAGCGTATTTTGCATTTTACGTTTTAGGACCGCGAGTTACATACTTAAAAACTTCAGGGGCTCTTTAGCAAAAACTCCAAGTGAACCGGTATCTTTTAATTTAGACCGTTGGATTCAAAGTGAACGGCTTGGATCTAATCGGGAAGAAAGAGAAAAAGAAACGCCGGCCAGCTACAGGGCCCGACGGCGGCGCCATGGCCGGAACCGGCCGAACTCACCGGCGTTTGATGAAAACGGCGCTCCCGGCCTCCATTCAACAAGCGGAAAGTACAGGGAGCACGAGCAAGTCACGGCGATCTTACCACGCACAAGAGGGAGGTCGATTAAGGGACCGAAGGTGGCGCTTAGCTCATGGTGGCGGGTATGGCGGTGGTGGCGCTTGCGGTGGCTCGACGAGACGACCAAAGCGGCTCAAAAGGGACGGGTTGGATGCGGAATAGCACGGGGGTCTCGTTTTTATAGCCCGGAGGCGCGAGGGAACAAGGAAAGGGAGGGATTCGAGATCGAATCGGTGACGGTAAACATGGAAAGGGAAGCCGGTGTTCGGCGTGGGGAAGAAGATGAAGGTGGAGCCGTTGTCGCGTGGGCCCCGGATGTCAGCGTCACGCCGGGAAGAAGGAAGGCGCGCGCGATGCTGGCCAGCAGGCTGTGCCTGGGCTCGGCCCAGAGGAGCGGACGCGGGTGCGGGGAAGAGAAGGAGGGAGAATGGGCCGCCGCAGCAGGCCGGAGAGTTGGGCTGCGGTAGGAGAAGCAGCCCAAGCAGAAAGAATTCCTTTTCTTTTTTTTTCTTTTTCCTTTTTCTAATTTTTTTCAAATCCATTTTTCAAAAGATTTTCAAATCCAATTTAAATTTGATTTGAACCACTCATCACAAAATCCCAAATGCAGCAGCATGTATGCTCAATCATGTTCCTACCCTTATATTAAATTTTAAATTTATAAAAATTATTCTTATTCTAAATTTGCATGCTCACAATATTATATATAAAAATCATATTTTCCTATTTTTCTTCTTTCAAAAATTTTAGGGTGTTACAATTCTACCCCCCTTAAAATGAATCTCGTCCCGAGATTCGACCGATGCTTACTCAAACAATTGCGGGTAGGTTTTTCTCAAATCCTCTTCTCGCTCCCAAGTAGCCTCTTCTGCTGTGTACCAATTCCACTGTACTTTACACATTTTGATTGTTCTACTTCTTGTGACTCTGTTAGCAGTCTCCAAAATTTTAACCGGGAACTCTTCATATGTAAGATCCTCCTTAACAGTGAGCTCCTCTAACGGAATCTGTTCCTCTGGCACTCGCAAACATTTCTTCAGTTGAGACACATGGAACACATCATGTACACCTGCCAGACTCTCGGGTAATTCCAATTGATATGCCACTTCACCACGTCTCTCTATAATCTTGAAAGGTCCAATATATCTTGGTGCCAATTTACCTTTCATGTTAAATCTCTTCACACTTCTCATGGGAGACACTTTTAAGTAAACATAATCCCCTACCTCAAAAGTCAACTCTCTTCTATGAGTATCAGCATAACTTTTCTGTCGGGACTGTGCTATTTTTAGATTATCTCTAATCATTCTTACTTTCTTTTCAGCATCCTTTAGTACATCAGGCCCAAACACTTGACTCTCCCCTGTCTGGTTCCAGAACAACGGGGTCCTACACTTTCGTCCATACAGAGCCTCAAACGGTGCCATTTGAAGACTCTTCTGATAACTATTATTATAAGAGAACTCTGCATAAGGCAAGCTCTTATCCCAGCTAGTACCATATTGTAAAGCACAAGCTCTCAACATATCTTCCAATATCTGATTAATTCTCTCTGTTTGACCATCTGTTTGGGGATGATAAGCTGTACTAAAGTTTAGTTTAGTTCCCAATGATTCATGTATCTTTTGCCAATAATGAGATGTAAACTGAGTACCTCGATCAGACACAATCTTCTTAGGAACTCCATGTAGACTCACTATTCTTTCCATATACAACTCTGCCAACTTCGCACTACTATATGTAGTCCTCACAGGCATAAAATGAGCAACCTTAGTCAGATGATCCACTATCACCCAAATTGAATCATATCCTCTCTGAGTCCGTGGCAACCCAACTATAAAGTCCATACCAACCTCTTCCCATTTCCACTTGGGTATCTACATAGGCTGTAACAATCCTGCAGGTCTCTGATGTTCAGCTTTCACCCTTTGACAAGTGTCACACAAGGCAACATACTCAGCAACGTCTCTCTTTAAACCATACCACCAATATTTCTCTTTCAGATCCAAGTACATCTTAGTACTCCATGGATGTATGGAATAAGCTGACTCATGAGCTTCACGCAGAATTGCCCTTCTGATATCCTTATCCTCAGGCACACACAGCCTTTTTCCAAACCATAGCATACCATTATCATCCTTATGAAATCCTAGAGATTTACCCTTCGCTATGTTTTCCGCTATCTCTCTCTCAACTTTTCATCTTTCAACTGACCCTTGCGGATTTCTTGCTCCAAAGTAGGCTCTAGTACTAATTCCACTGCATTGGTAGTAAATCCTAAGTTCAGATGCTTGCACTCAGCACACAATTCTTTTGGCATAGGCATTACTTGTATTTCATTTGCATAACTTTTCCTACTAAGAGCATCAGCAACAACGTTGGCCTTTCCTGGGTGATAATGCACCTCTAGATCATAGTCTTTTATCAACTCCAACTATCTACGCTGCCTCAAGTTCAGATCTGTTTGAGTGAAGATATACTTTAGACTCTTGTGATCAGTGTATATATCACTCTTGTGTCCAATCAAATAATGTCTCCATATCTTTAATGCATGGACCACTGCAGCTAATTCCAAATCATGAGTAGGGTAATTCAACTCATGCTTCCTCAACTGCCTCGATGCATATGCCACAACTCTACCTTCTTGCATAAGAACACATCCCAAACCCAATCGAGATGCATCACAATAGATAGAGAAAGGTTTATTCAGATCTAGCAAAACTAAGACGGCTGCAGTAGTCAATCTTTTCTTTAATTCCTCAAAATTAGCCTGGCACTTCTCGGACCACACAAACTTGGCATTCTTCTCCAATAATGCAGTCATTGGTTTTGCAACCTTTGAAAATCCTTCTATAAATCTCCTATAATAGCCAGCCAATCCCAAGAAGCTATGGATCTCACTTACATTGATGGGTGGCTTCCAGTTCAATACATCTTTCACCTTGCCAGGATCTACTGATATTCCTCCATTTGAGACAATGTGACCCAGAAAAGAAACTTCCTTCAACCAAAACTCACATTTACTCTTTTTTACATATAGTTGGTGTTCTCTGAGCTTTTGCAAGACCAACCTCAAATGTTCAGCATGTTCTTCCTCAGTCTGGGAAAATACTAGAATATCATCAATGAATACCACTACAAACTTGTCCAGATATTCCATGAACACCTTATTCATTAAGTACATGAAGTATGCAGGGGCATTAGTCAAACCAAAAGACATCACTGTATACTCATATAACCCATACCGTGTGGTAAAAGCTGTCTTGGGTATATCCCTGGCACGAATCTTCAATTGATGATATCCAGAGCGAAGATCAATCTTGGAGAATACACAAGCTCCTCTCAACTGATCAAACAGGTCATCAATTCTATGCAATGGGTACTTATTTTTGATAGTAACCTCATTAAGAGACCGATAATCTACACACATCCTCTGAGTTCCATCTTTCTTATCCACAAAATCACTGGTGCTCCCCACGGTGAAGAACTAGGACGAATAAAACCCTTATCCGGCAACTCCTTAATTTATTTCTTAAGTTCTTCTAATTCATTTACTCCCATTCTATATGGACGCTTAGCTATAGGTGCAGTTCCAGGTAATAATTCAATAATAAATTCAATGTCACGGTCTGGTGGCATACCTGGCAATTCCTCAGGAAACACATCAGGAAACTCCTCCACAACTGGATCTTCCTGGTTGGCACCGTCATTGAGCTGGTTCACTGTAGCGGTCTCTTGTTTCTGCACTTTTACCTCAACCTTGATTCTATCACCCTTTGGTGTTATCAGTACAACTGATTTACCCTTACACTGAATCTCTGCTTGTTGTTGCATCATCCAATCCATTCCCAATATAAGATCAATCCCAGCTGTTCTCAAGACTATAGGACTAACTATAAACTCTACCCCCCTTAAATTGAGACTAATCGGAAGACAACGATAAGATGCTGGCATGCTTCCTCCAGGTGAGTTTACTAAGATAGGGTTCTTCATGGCACACAAATGGATTCTATGTATTCTAACAAATGATTGTGATATGAAAGAATGTGATGCTCCAGAATAAAAAAGAACAGTGGCGGGAGTGGAGTGGACATCGAACGTACCAAGCATAACTTCTGGCTCCTCCACTGTGGTTTCCTGGGACAAGTGATTCACCCTTCCCGAGTTAGGTGCTGGCTTCTGGTGGCTACTCTGTCTCTGGGGAGTCTGCTGGTTGGGCTTCTCAGGGCAATTGTAGGACAAGTGACCTTCTTTCCCACATCGGAAACACCTGTTGGGAGTATTGGGAGCACTAGTCTTCATGGGAGTGTTGTTGGAAGGACCCTGACGCTGTGCTTGATTCCCATTCTGCTGCAGAGAACGTTGGTTGCTATTCTGCGGCTGGAATGGGGGACGTTGCAGAAACTGTCCACGGAAAGGGGCCTGACCACAATTCCACTGTCCAGAAGGAGGCCTCTGCTGATTAGTCTGCTGAAAGCCAGTACGTGGACGGGTGTAGCTACTAGAGGCTTGTCCCTGTAACCTTTTCCTCTTTGCATCCATTTCCTTGCGCTTGTTATCCACCACGATAGCGCGGTTCACAAGTGTCTGAAAGTTAGGGTAGGTATTGGACATCAACTGCAACTATAGTCCATCATATAATCCCTTCAAGAAGCGATGCTGCTTACATTGTCATTGGCCACCTCATGTGGAGCATATCGTGACAATTGAGCAAACTTGTCACGGTACTCAGCTACAGTCATTGACCCTTGGGTCAGGTTCCTGAATTCTTCTGCCTTCAACTCTATCATTCCTTCAGGTATATGGTAAGCCCTGAAGTTCTCTCTAAATTCCTGCCAGGTGACTGCAGGAGCATTGGCAGGTCGACCATACTCATATGACTCCCACCAATCCTGAGCTTCTCCCTGAAGTTGCCCAGAAGCGAACAGCACCTTCTGTCGGTCATCACATTATGCAATATTGAGTTGTTTCTCCACAGCAGACGTACTCCACAGCTGGATGCCAATCAGCGAAGTAAGCAGTGAGCATCCCCACCAGGCGAAGATGAGAGACAGCATTCCCTCCATTCCTGTGGTAGATCCTCACAGTCCACCCCATTGGAGGAGGTGGCATATCTCCAAGAGCTTCATGATGTGGTGGAGACGGGGGTTGTCCTCCTCCATTAGCTTCCTCTTCATCATCTTCAACCTCGATGATCTCTGGATCTTCTTCAGGCTCAGGCTCTTCCTGGGGAGGTGCTGGTGCTTGGACTGGTGCTTCAGGGGCCTGCTCCTGTTCCTGGGGTTCTGGCTCTTGTGGCTCTTCAGTTGCAAGCAGGGCACGAGGTGGGTAGTATCCTCCAGAGCTGATGTGGGCAGTCTTACGGTCACGGGCCATCTACAGAATTTTTAGATGAAGTTAGAATAGAGGCAAAATTTCGTAATAGAATGAGACATAAGAAGCATAAAAAATTATTAAATAACAAGAGCAAGATAGTGAGCATAAAAATAGTGTAAAGATGATACTAAATCAACCATTTCTAGCTAGGCTTGCGTCCTACAGTCAACAAGAGCTTTGATACCAATTTGTCACACCCATTTAACGACCAAATGGAGTGCATACCCTTATGTGCGCCCAGAGATCAATCACACATAAGTTCACAAATTATAACGGAAGTATCATCACAAATGTTATTACATCACGATATTTAACACATAGTCTTAACACAAATGTAGCGGAAGTAAAAATAATAAACTCTCGTGGTAGCTCCAGTCACAGGTATATTGACTGGTTGACAGCAAGACTAGTAATCTTCAGGGAAGTAGGCGTAGTAGTCACTATTACCTCCATCTGTTACCCATCTGGGATTTTTATCCAAGTAAGAAAAATAAACAAGCGTAAGTACATCTCATACTCAACAAGTGTAACATGGGGTTCATGAGGCTCAAAAAGGCATAACATTGGTTTATCAGCATGTAGCTTTTAGTTAGCATGATTTTAACATACCAATAGCATCAAAATGTCTCAATGTAAACAATAAACATATGATCCATGTGAAATGATTAATGAATAGAAAAAACATAACCATTAACAATTATCAACTATTCCATAAGGGTCCAAGGCCACTCATGACCGTGAGCACGGCTGTTATAACAGTTTTACACTCTGCAGAGGTTGTACACTTTCACTGTGAGTCGTGTTACCCATATGTCTGGGCTAATTACTCCCAAAACACTACCAAGGTGAGCAGGCAGGGTAAACACTATGAAGTCTTTCGAAGGTTCGTCTAACAAGTTAGGGCCATTAGATTTACTCGGCAAACAGATGTAGAGCCCCCTTCCAAATGGCACAATAACCTGCAGCCTATACACATAAGGACAGAGGCCGCACTATACTCGATTCGTCAAGCCATTCTTACACCAAAAAGGTTACCTCTAACAAGCTAGAAAAGGTCCTTCTATATGACTAAAGCCAGAGCCATATAGCCCCCACAGTTGTACTGTAAATGCCGGATTGTCGCTTATAGATGAGTCCTTATGGAGAGCAATTAGAGCATCAAAAGTAACCCCCATGCTCTAATCCCCTTTAAACATTAATCAAATCATCTTTTAATGTTTGTTGCATATTCCTCTAATCAATTTACATGATCATAGTCCATGTTTAAGCACTAGCCGTACTACTCAATGCATTGTAATAGGTATCAAGGTGTAGGATCAATCACTAAGTCATCCTTAACAAGGAATAAATGCATGATGATATTATTTGTATAATGTGAATAGGACAACAAGGATAATCCCATGCTATACTTGCCTTGCTCAAACTGGTCCTGAAGATCTTGCTCGTAGAAAGGCTCTTGATCCCTAACGAGTTGCTCACCGTCTACACTCGATCAATCAACAGCAACAACACACATCTAGAAGCAATCATACATAAAACAAACAAGACTTTAATTAGAACAGTACACCATCAGTAAGAAAATAAAATAAAAAGTCTTTAAAACAAATCTACGACTCGCTAGGATCACACAGACGTGAAGATCACGAAAATCGGAGCTAAAACGACAAAGTTATGAATTTACAAAAATTTCCTACAGAAAAATAAATACTTTAATTAAAACTCGAAAATAAATTAATCCAAACCTACTGTACAGTTCTATAGTTACATAGAGCTCGCAAATATGAATCTAACGCAATTTGAATGGACCAAATCGGAGTTAAAACGAAGATTCTACGACTAAAACAAGTTGAGTGGTAAAACTGTAAATATCAGAAAGCGTATTTTTTATTTTCCGAAACGAATTACGTTTTCAACCGATCAAAGCGTATTTTGCGCTTTACGTTTTAGGACCGCGGGTTACATACTTAAAAACTTTAGGGGCTCTTTAGCAAAAACTCCAAGCGAACCGGTATCTTTTAATTTAGACCATTGGATTCAAAGTGAACGGCTTGGATCTAATCGGGAAGAAAGAGAAAAAGAAACGCCGGCTGGCTACCGGGCCCGACGGCGGCGCCATGGCCGGAACCGGCCGAACTCGCCGGCGTTTGATGAAAACGGCACTCCCGGCCTCCATTCAACAAGCGGAAAGTATAGGGAGCACGAGCAAGTCACGGCGATCTTACCACGCACAAGAGGGAGGTCGATTGAGGGACCGATGGTGGCGCTTAGCTCACGGTGGTGGGTATGGCGGCGGTGGCGCTTGCGGTGGCTCGATGAGACGACCAAAGCGGCTCAAAAGGGACGGGTTGGATGCGGAATAGCACGGGGGTCCCATTTTTATAGCCCGGAGGCGCGAGGAAACAAGGAAAGGGTGGGATTCGAGATCGAATCGGTGACGGTAAACATGGAAAGGGAAGCCGGCGTTCGGCGTGGGGAAGAAGATGAAGGTGGAGCCGCTGACGCGTGGGCCCCGGATGTTAGCGTCACGCCGGGAAGAAGGAAGGCGCGCGCGATGCTGGCCAGCAGGCCGTGCCTGGGCTCGGCCTAGAGGAGCGGATGCAGGCACGGGGAAGAGAAGGAGGGAGAATGGGCCGCCGCAGCAGGCCGGAGAGTTGGGCTGCGGTAGGAGAAGCGGCCCAAGCAGAAAGAATTCCTTTTCTTTTTTTTTCTTTTTCCTTTTTCTAATTTTTTTTTCAAATCCATTTTTCAAAAGATTTTCAAATCCAATTTAAATTTGATTTGAACCACTCATCACAAAATCCCAAATGCAGCAGCATGAATGCTCAATCATGTTCCTACCCTTATATTAAATTTTAAATTTATAAAAATTATTCTTATTCTAAATTTGCATGCTCACAAAATTATATATAAAAATCATATTTTCCTATTTTTCTTCTTTCAAAAATTTTAGGGTGTTACACAACAATTGAAATTGTGCCAAAGAAAACATACCACCACCAAGGTAGATAGATCACCACATAAAGTTTGATTGACATGACCATCATAAGTGAGACTTTAATGATATGGATGGCCATAGTTCTCACTTGATGACTCGTGGTGAATTAGAGCTCTTATGATCATCCAAGATCCATATTATTTTCCTAGTTCTTTCTTTACCTAAAGCAACTCATATAGAGAGTAAAAGGTAAAATTCATGAAATTTGTAAATTGTGAACTAAGAGTTACAACTCTTTGTTGACAAGATCATGGGTGATCAATGGGATGGATCATGTGCACTTGATGAGGTATAGAGAGGAGAAATAGCAATGAAAGCCCACTTCTTCAATTCTTTTCTCCAACTCATTCAAATCCAGTTTCACTAAAGGATTGAGACATCCAACACTAAACCGGGAGCACTTGGTTTATAAAGACCGAGAACTCCTAGAATAACTTTTGGAGCACCCAAAGATTCCATTGGAACCATCCATCCTCCTTTGATGTTCTTCCTTTTCCAATGAGTGTGAGACTACTCAACATGAACTTTGAAAGAAACCATTAGTCTCACAAGATATGGGTCAAACTCCCCCTCATTTTGTGCATATAAGAGTACACAGAGTACACTCGTGCATATCATTAACATGAGGTCAAGAGGGAAGTCTTCACTAGATTCTAACTGGTTTCAAACTCCTTTAGGTTGCTTGTGGTCCAATTAGTTTTAGCTGGTTAGAGTTGCTTCGAATTGATTTTAGCTAGTTCCAATCTGATTTTGAACTTCTTCAGGTTGTTTGCAGTCTATTAGTTTCAGCTGGCTGTAGTTTCTTCCAATTGATTTAGCTAGTTCCAACTGATTGTAACTCATTTCTGCTACGTGTAGCTTCTGAAGTTAATTGGTTTCGCCCAGTTTCAATTGATTTTAGTTGTTGTTTCTAGAAGCCTGCAACTGATTTCTTCTAGTTTCGATTGACTACAACTACTGTTTCTGAGAGCCTACAACTGATTTCTGCGAGTTCCAACTAGTTGTAATTATTTGCAGCTGCTTGTAATTTGAATGCAACTCCTTTAGACCTTTGTGTGAGTCCTTATTTTTCATTACAAATCCTTGAGACCAAATTGATGCTTCTCATTTTTACTAATTCTTCATGACCAACTTGAGAGCCAACTTAATCTTGTTGATACAATGCAATCCAATTGCATACAGTGAATTTTCAAATTCTGTCTTCCTTGGAGAAAAATCGTATCTCTCAGACCACTAGTACAATATGCTTGAACTTTGGTAGAGATGTGAAACTATGAGTCCTCTAACAGTTGTAAAAATTTTAGCTCATTTGGACTCCACTTGATCAGTCAAATCAATTTTCTACCAAAACTGCTAGGTCTAAAACTGTAGTGCTGAAGCTGATAGAATTCAACTAAAAAACTGACTTTCTTCTGAATCAATCTTCATGCCAATTAAACAACAACAAATAATAGATGTGTATAACATGCTCACAAAGTTTTAGGTCAGTTCATTAGTATTTAAACTTCTAAATCCATGCTTGAAGGCAGTCAACTCAGAATTTTAATTTTCTAGACATATTTGATAATTTCTAGTTCTTCTCTTCTTCTTGTCTAATCTTTAGGTGAATTTGGTTGAGAATACTCATAAGATGTTGTTTCCATTCAGTCCTCTTATCAATACTTGTGGTCTTGTGAATTCTTCCAATATAGCTTATCCAACTCAACCTCAAACTTGATTTTATCCAAAATGAGAATTTTGACTCTTTGACCTCTAACAACCACATCTTTCTTCAAGTGAAGAGTAACCATGGGCTTGTGATTTATCCAATTAAATAAGCATAACCTCTTCTTATGAATTTTCTATGAACAAGCTCAAACACAAAAGGGCATTAGTAACACAAGCACTAGTTTCTCATTTAGTAACCCTTTATGTGTGGAAGGCAAGTGGGCTACCAAAATAGAGAAACCTCGTAATATGAACTAAATCTCCCTTGATGCCTTATACACACTGTTTTGAGTGGCATGGAAATGTGAATGTGCATGGTTGGTCAATTAAGTCCAAAGGGTATATTTAAGCCATATTATGGTGAGTGGCTAAAATAGATGAATCAATTCCAAATCAATGAGAGAGAGAATACATCACATGATTATGGATTTGTCGGTGTAAGAAACGGCGATTCTAGCGCCAACGAGTAATGTGTGTCTGGGTGTCAGGGATTTAGATAGTGTGCAAGAAGAACACAGGTGATTTATACTGGTTCGGGCCGAGAAATGCCCTACATCTAGTGGGGGAGGTGAGTTCTGTATTATCTTGCACCGAACTGCTTGTAGTAGGGGTTACAAACGGGTGAGAGAGGGAGGAGCTCCCAAGTCTCAAGGTGTGAGTGGTGTGTGTGTGTGTGTGACTCTGCTAGTGCCCTCGCAAGGTCCAAAAGAGTTATCTATTCGTCTGTCTGTCTCATTTTTGTTGTCCCTTGGAACGGTCGCTGCATGCTCCTTTTATAGTCTCAAGGAGGTACAGGGTTACAAAGTGTTGGTATGTGGTGTGAACCTTATTGGAGAAGGAGCCTAGAGGCCTCGGGAGGGCCTTATCTGGTGACGACGTGGTCCACACTGTGGAGGCATGGCGTTGGTACTTCTGGCACTGCTGCTACATGTCCAGGCATGTGCGCCACTGTTGAGGGAGTGGTTTCTGTCCTTTGGTGTTGTAGTGATGCGCCCTGTCATACCTGGTCCTGTGGCTGGTGTGGCATCCTCATCCTTGTAGTTTGACTGGCATAGAGGGCTGAGGGCTCTGAGGCTAGAATTATGGTGCGACCTCATCCCGATTGTGGGAATAGTGGCCTAAAGCAGCGTTTTGTACACCGCGCAGGCACGAATCGTGCGTATAGTGCCAGTATGGGTGGCAAAATGGCCAGCAACTCTTTCCCATGTCTGTTATGGGTGACAACATGGTGATTTAACCTCGGTCATTCCTGGCTTGTCCGGTTGGGCAGACGTGAGAACGTGGGTGATGTCACAGGGGGGTCTTGAGCGCGCCAATGGGGGAGCAGCGTCAGAGGTTGGTCTTGGGTGAGGCGGAGACGGATAATGCCATTTCTAGGGCTCAGATGAGGTGACGATGTTGTCGTGGGTTGGTCCATGTCCGAGACCCTAGAGCTGAGGCCTCGAGCGAGTCAGAGGTGTTGCGAGACCCCTCCACGTGGGGCCTTGGATGAAGCGGGGAGATGAGCTGGTTTGCTCACACGTCTTGCTGGAGGCCTAGCAAGGGAGAATTTAGCTCGTAGGTTTCTTTAGTTGATTTTTTTAAACGGGGTAGGTTAATGTTTGGTTTACTTTTTTGGGGGGGTGGGTGGTTTTCCACCTTAATTTGGGTACCCCTAATTGTGGTACCCGATAATAACCCATGAGACTATGGAGGAGTAGGGATACTCCTCTAGAGGCTGTCCGTCAGGTTTGCTCTTTGTCGGGCTTTTAACCAGGTCGTCACCGGGGCCTCGGCTTGCCTTTGTATTACTTTTTTCCGGGGGGTGTGCGCGAGCGCACCCGTCGGGTGTAGCCCCCGAGGCCTTAGAAGGATAGGATATGCTTCCAAGGTTTTATGTGGAGTGTAAATCTAAGGCCTCGGTCTTAGTGCAAGGGTAGCCCCCGAGCCTTTGCCCATGGCGAGATGTCAGTTAAGGGTGCCTCATCTTTTTTCATGTCCTTCACGCACCTCCTTCATCGAGAGGAGGGGAGGAATATGCCATGCTATCCTTGGCGGGCGGTCGGTAGCATTTTCGGCAAGCATTTTAACAGGTAAGTCTGGGTGGAGGTCCGGGCCCTGTTTGCTTAAGGTCGGCTAGTGATCCTAAGACTCGTTCTAGGTCACCCAAGGGTCGTCCAGTGGACCTCAGATCCATTTGATGGGCTCTAAGGGCTCGGCGCCTCCCTCAGATGGGATGCCATTGGTCAATGCCTATGGGGTCCTAGACATGGCTTAGGGTGCCCCGGGCATTATTGTTTGGTCTTGGCCGCAGAGGGGCTCAGAGTTGAGTAAGAGTGCATGGGGCCGAGGGCGATTTTGGTCTTTCGCTATACTGGCATTGTAGGACTAGCCCTCAAGCCCTATGCCTTATGGCAGTTTGAGGGGTCTCGGTGAGCTGGTCCCTTCGACCATCCCCCTAGTGGGGTTAGCCGCCAAGCCCGTTTACTTTGCAATGGCTTTGTCTGCTAATGTCCTGCAGCTTCCGCTTTTTGGGCCTCTTGGTTTTGACTAGAAGTCGATGGGCCATGCTAGTAATTACCATGTGGTTTTTGACATGGGTTGAGTGCGGGGGAGGCCCTTGTGGGTCAAACCTAATTTGGAGAATGCTTTTCTCTTGTGTGGCCATCATCTGCCCGAGAGCCCGTGGTTTTGGGAGTTGAACTAGTGCGTTGCAGTGAGTGGGAACATCAAGATTTAATCAAGGGAAGTGGAGGGAACGGTTCCATTACTCGGTTCATGCGGGAAGTGGGAATGTCTGCTTGAGTCCCGAGATCGCATTGATGGTCTTGTACGTGTAGCCGTGTAGCTGAACAGTCGTTCGGATCTTATTTATACCCGACTCAGCACTTGTTCTTCCCACACCTATCGCCACTTTCCACTTTCCACTTCCACCATCTCCTAGCACAATCCCACGATCTCGATGGTGCACGACAACTCTCCGCAGCGGTTCGAGGAGGTGGATGGCACCCCAACAGTGCAGCGTCATTGGACGGGCGATCGGGTTTTCACGGGGAGCGGTCGCCAGCTGCGTACTGGTGGCATCTCAATGGGGTGCCTCAGCCCTCGCCATGTCCTCCCTAGGGCTCAGGCCGGCCAGTCGGGGCTGAGGGTGGAGCGGGCAGAGGAGCAGGCGCTCGTTCTTGTGGCAGCAACAGACGTTGAGGGGAGGGCAAATGTTGTTTGGGAAATTCATAACTGATGCTGTGATGCTCCAAATGATGTGAAAATGTTATGGTAGTCTTGTTATGCTATGTATATACTGTGGTATAAAGTTCATGGTCATTGCTTACTGTATGATCAAGTTATTGATTTAACTTGTTTATGGCTTGATAAATAGCTTATAAATAATATATAAATGATAAAATAGAAAATGTTGTTCCACTACCTTAGTATGATGTTGCTCTATCATATTGATTCATACTATGGCCATGTGTTCATAGAAAATATTGAGTTTTAGGTTTACTTGCTCTCACATGATTTATTGCAATAGCTATTTTTCCTTTTCATAGAGGTTGATATACTTGTCCAAATGGCTTTAAATTTGGACAGTAGACTTTTAGGAGCATATGAAGGCCACTGTAATTTTGGTAGAATTTATTGAGTATCTTTACTATGTGTTCATAATTCCACCTAATTATCTAAGATAAATTAAGAAGTGTATTAAAATAATTTATCTAGCATTGGACACTATGTTTTCTGGTGTTCATTAGTCGTGTATGAAATGTTGGTAAAGTTGGTTTTACACAATTATATGTTTGCAACATATGTTAATAATTATTTCTTGCAATTAGTAGTTTATGGACAGATCTGGGAACTTAGCAAAGTTCTTCATGATAATGTGCTTTGTTGTAAAACTTGTTTATACAAAAGTTGTAGATAATTTATGTATATAGCCTGTGTTAAAATTTGGTGGCATTTGGTCAAGTAGTTTTTGAGTTATAGATGTTTAAAGTCAGCTCCCAGATTTGGTTGCTCTCTGTTTAGAGCAGATCAGATTCTGTAGTTTCATCTTTTCAACCTATTAAACTTAGGAATCAGGCTTAGATGGTATTAAATGAAATATATAGAATTTCATAATCTTTCCATAATATCTTCTTGCAAGTCATTTGGAGTTGTAGGTCTCCAGTTATGATTAAATTACTTAGCTGCTGTTCTGATGCCCTGAATGTGGCAAATTCTAGTCTAGTGCTTTGATTAACTTTGCCATGCTAGTGTGTTAAAGTGTGACTCATATCTTTGATGGTACTTGGGTTAGTACCCTGTGATCTTATGAGGCTTGTGTCTTGACTGAGGTGCTTGCAATCTTCTATGTTATGCCTTAATGAGGTTCAAGTTAATTAGCTCTAGGTGCTTACGTTAACTTTGGTATGCTTACTTGATTACTTTGTTTATTGCACTTCTATGCATTCATACATATGCATTGTTGCACCTCATTTAGGTACGCTAGCTGAAGCACATGTAGGACCTAAGGTAGAGCCAAACCCAAAGACGGAGTTGGTGGATACATCCCCAAGATAAAGGGATCGGACAAGTGCTAGATTGGAGGATGCTCGCCAAGCGGGTTTCATCTGACATACTCTAACTTGAGTCGGATCCCAGGCAAGCCCCGGAGCATTATAAGCCTCCTACCTTCAAAGAAATTAATTCTATATATGTTATAAGTATTGTTGCATTAAGTGGTAGAAGTTGGTTCGAAACCCTTGCTGCATTATATCATTCCTTGTCCAGATATATGAATCCTTGAATCCTACATAGACTAGGATCGAGTAGATGCTTAGCCCTGCTTTAAGCGGTAGAAGTCACGTGATTTCCTGTCACCTACGAGATGTAGGGATATTCATATATGGCATGGTTGGCTATATTTCCTATCATGGAAAAGAACCATGTCTTAATAAAATGAAATGAGACCGGGCGGGATGACGATAGTGAAGCAACAAGGCATGGAGGTCTTGGGTGTGGATCTATCCCCGTCTGAGTCGTTTAAGGACTGATTCGCTGCACGTCCTTGAGTCATGTTGAACGTAGTCTAACACTTAGTTGGCCAGATAAGTTGTTCTGACCACGAAGCCGAGTAATACAGTTTAGGCCGGGAATCAAATGGTAGGTCGCATCTTAGAGGTAGTAAGGATGTGCCTGGGGACATTGGCGTGAGACCAAGGGGGGTTAGAGTCCCTATCACCTGGCAGAGTGTTGCCCTTGGGGATGCGGCATTAGTCGAACCCGCGACTCCTGGATTGTACTAAAGGTGGCTTGTGCGACCCTGGCAGGGGCCTGCGTAGTGAGTGTTAGAAATACCCCTCCAGCTGGATAGGAACTTGATTCGAATCGCCGTCGCTCCCGGTTAGTGAGCACTTGACTTGAGCAACAGCAACGTAGATTCCATTAAATTGAATGGATGGTTAATTGGATGATGATGGAAAGGTTGCCTCAATTTATACCTGCTATGGTTAATATTGTTTGCTCCTAATCAAGTGAGTGCTCTAGTACAGGTGCTAATATAGATGACATGTTAATGATAATTAACTTGATGCTTAAGCATTAATGATTACTTATCTATATTAAGCTTTTATGCAAATGTTGTCAAGCTAGCCCACTTACATCAGCCTTGCATGATCCTTGGTGTCACTTTATTTCTGGTTTTTGACGGGTAAGTCTAGCTGAGTACATTGTCGTACTCAGGGTTTTATTCCTACCTGTTGCAGGTTGTGAAGTATCATGGCTACTGCAAGAATTGGTTGGCTCCTGCCGTAGTGGTGGAGTGTGATCATGGGCATGATCCTTCTGAGTTATCTTCTCTATAATGCTTTTGTTGGAATTCGATCTTGGTACTGGCATGTATTTGAAATCAGAGAAATGTTAGTTTCCAATTACTTTGTTTTTGCTACTTTTCAAGTTAAGTTGTAATAACTATGTTGAACTCCGATGTATATTGAATTACTTGTGAAATGGATGTAATATGTGACTGGTTATGTTGAATCACTACGATCTTGGCTTGTATGTTGGTTGGTTTGAAATCCCTCGTGATTTCGTTGGACTACCGGAGTTATATGGGCTCAAGTGTGAGAATTTGATCACTTCGGTGATTGTTTTTGTACTTGTGCTCTTATAATTTGGACGGTTCCATGACATTTTGTTTGTCAGAGTGATGGTTCGTTAACCAAGAAAGTGCGTGCAAAAGACGTAGACATGATGTTTTCTCCAATAGTGGGCTTGTATAGCGCATTTACCATGTTCCTACTAATATGGCATTGAACAGTTGAGATGGAACATGAATCTAATTTTCTTAAGACGAATGCTCCACTTCTTTTGACCATTCGTTGCTTATTATAGCAGTCAACTCCTTAATGGACCCCCTAAGGAATTCTTTGTCTAATGCCTCAGAAGGAGTGATAGGAATGGGTGGCCTCTTTTGACATTCGTAGTTCGTGGTGTTTCTAAAATCGTCAAAATCATCATCCTTGAAAAACAGAAAGTCTAAAGGTTAAAAACCTTCTTCTAGATCTTTTGGTTCGGGTGAGGGCCTCTCTGTTGATGTGATAGGCTCGGCTTCTGTCGAAGAGACTTCCTCATGAATCGGCTTGGGCTCAACATGGAGGGGTTCTAATGGGGCAGTGTTCCCTACAATGTGATCTAGGAGAACTTCTCCTTGCACTATGGTTTTATGGGTAAATGACCCTCCAACGGCTATATCGAGCTCTTGTTAAGACCTAACCAAAAATGTTGTAACAACACATGGTTTGGTATAGACAAATCTAGGCCAGACCTAGATAGGATTGAAAAACGGTCCCAGGCTGCACCTATGGTTTCTTTATCTTTTTGTTGGAAGTTGAGTATCTCTTATTATAGGGCAACGATTCGAGATATAGGGAAGAATGTGAGACAAAATATGTTCCCCAATTCTTCCCAATCTCCATTTACCTTCCCTAAATTATGGTCGTACCATTGTCTTGCTCTCTCGTTAAGAGAAAAAGGAAACAATTTTCAATGCAAGGTTTCTTGTGACGTGCCTAAAATGGTCAGGCATGCATAGAGCTGCTCAAACTCCCATAGGTAATGATATGGATTTTCATAATCCAAGCCTGAAAAGGCTTTGTCCCGAACCATGGCTATAAAGCCTAGGCGAAGCTCGTAACTAGAAGCTATGACTAGCTTCAAAGATTGTGGCGGTTCAACGAGCTCACCCTTAGGAGCAGAAAGGTTCTGTATTGTGGGTTACTCCATTGGAGAAAATATAAAAAGAAAAGAAAGGATAAAATAAAGGATACATGGGCGAACTAGGTTCAGAGATAACTACGACAACCGTTCCCCAGCAACGGCGCCAGAAATGCTTGTTGGTGCTTCTTAGCAAAAGCAGATAAATCTGCAAGCGCACGAAAATACCGTTGTAGCACTTCACCTGGTGGTAAGCAGGGTATCATATTTTCTCGAGGAACGGTTTTGTAGAAAGTCTCTAAAGATAGTTCTCCCCAAGAACAAGAGAAGGATAACTTGGGTAGTGAGGTTCGTCTAAGCGTAGATTCCTTACAGAAAGATAGCGCTATCATTATATCCTTGTTTCGGGCACCAGATCACCTAGTCTACAAAGCGATGCCGGCCTATAGCTCTATGCCGAACCCGAACATGGGGGATTACAAGGGACAGATAGGGCTGTCACCACCTGCCGCCTACCCCTCAACCATGGGGAACGAGGCAAACAAAGGTAACTTCTAGCTCAGACATCTCGTCTATGCTATCGGTTACGGTTCTAGCGTTGGCCAGGAACTTTCATCTTTATCAGGAGTCCTCTACTAGAACCTTCATCATAGGGACGAAGGATGAACCCACAAGAGTATAGCGATAATGATAACTTGCTCAAAGTAATCAAACCAATAGAATAACACAAACTTCTTACCCCAATTGGTAAGATGGATGTCGAGGTACAAGTATGGAGGGAGCCGACAACCCTGGCACTCCGTCCTCCCAACGTACGTGGCGAACCAGGTACAAGAGGTGGAGGGACAAAATCCGCACTTTCTCCAACTCTTCCTCACTCACTCCCTATTCTACTCTAGCTAGAAGCTAGTGAAAATGAGCCTTTCTCCTCTTGTCTTGTGTGTATGAGTGTGTGTGAGTGAGGGGGTGAGCTCCTCCTTATATAAGAGGTGGCTGGGTTGGTTTGAGGGAACATTCCCCCGAATACACCCCCGCACCGTCCTCCTCCATTTAATACAAAACTGCCACAGCAAAGAGGGCCTAGCTGGCAGAGGTGGAGGCATGGCTGCGCCCCAAGCGCGGGCATCCTGGGCTGGCTTAGCTGCCCTCCTCGTGCTGGTGGGCTTCTTCCTAGGCCTAGTTTTGGGGTCTAAGGTGGGTTGGCCCAAATTCTGGTATTTGTTTGGGCTTCTTTCTGTCACACCCGGTTTTAAGGACAAAACCAGACATACACTATATGTGAAATAAAGAAGTCAAATCTCACATATAGCCACAGATAAGTGTAATATCAAGAGACAAATGCTTAATAAACATAATGCAATAGTATAAGATATAACCTTAGAGAGCAACACAGCGGAAAGACAACTCTGAACACCGAGTGTAGACTTCACTCCAGGAACAAACTGACTGGTTGATCACAAGCCTAAAAACTCTAGACACTATCCTGAGGTATGGAAAATAGCAAGAGTGAGTCCATGTCGAACTCAGCAAATATATCATGGGGTTCATGAAGCTCAAAAGGTTTGACACGGGTTTACTGCAATAGCTTTTAGTGAGTCAATTTTTTTAGCAATTGAGTAGCAACAAGTTATCATAATCCCAAATAACCTCATGACCATGTAAACGAGAATAATGTATAGCAAGAAACAATAACCATTAGTGGGCATCAATATCATCAGTATTAACATTATCATCAGTGTTCATCATTTATTCTGTAAGGGTCCAAGGCCACTCGTAACCGTGAGCACGGTTGTTATAACAGTTTTACACTCTGCAGAGGTTGTACACTTTCACTGTGAGTCATGATTACCCATATACCCGGGGCGGCCAATCCCCAAAACACTCCCAAGGTGAGCAGGCAGGGTTCACTATGAAGCCTTTCAAAGGTTCGTCTAACAAGTTAGGGCCGCTAGGTTTCAGAAGTCAGTCCGTGTGATACACCACGCAGGGATCCACAGTCTGCTTTACCCCATTTGCGCCACAAGGTTAACCTCTAATAAGCTAGAAAAGGTCCTCATACTGAGCTAAAGCCAGAGCCATATAGCCCTCACAGTTGTACTGTAAGTCTCGGATGTTCGCTTACAGATAAGTCCTTATGGAGAGAAACTAGAGCACCATAAAAACAACCAAATATGCTCTAGCCCTCTTGAGCCATGTTTCTATAAAGCATCTTTTAAACGTTTATTGCATATACCATTAGTCAAGTTACAGATCATGGTTATTTATCTTGAGCACTAGCATAAATACTACCCAATGCAATGTCCCATGGGTGTCAAGGTACAAGATACAAAAACTAGGATATCCTTAGTGGTAACAAGGTAGACACATGCACATGAATTAAGTGTATTAAAGGTGAATAGGAAACAAGGATGATCCCATGCTATACTTGCCTTAACTTAGATCCTTCTTCAAGTCCAAACCTCAATGAACTGCTTCTTGATCACCATGTATAGCTCACCGACTAGACAAGATCATAAAAGCACCACACAAGCATCCATGCATTCATACACAAGGCAAACAATAGAACTAAATTAGAACAGTACACCAAACATATGAAACAACGTGTGAAAAGGTTTTAAAGATGTTCTATGCGTTGCTACGAACAGACAGACGTAAAGATCACGAAATTCGGATTTAAAACGTGAAAGTTATGAATTTTCTAAGATTTCCTATAGATAAATAATTACTTTAATATAAAAAACTCGAAAATTAAATTTTCCAAACCTACTGTACAGTACTACCAATATGTAGAGCTCGCAAATACGAACCTAACGCAATTTGAACGGGTCAAATCGGAGTTAAAACGTAGAAGATATGGCCTAAACAAGATAGTGGCAGTTTTGTAAATACCTAATTTCAAAAATAAATCAAAATCTGGTTTTTAATGTGATCTAGACGGTGGAATTCAAGTAAATACCTCTTCTTCTTGGAGTAGAACGCCTGGTGGCTTCGTCAGACGGCGACAAGAGAAGGAGGAGAAAATATAATTTACTACACGAGAGATTTCCCAAACTAGGGGCTCCTCTACGGTAGTTTTTGGTGTGCTTTGCCCATGGGGTAGGTACGAATATATAGGGAGAAAAACTCTCCACCTCCATGTCAACTAGCGATATGGTGCTAATTGATGCTGTACCATCCACCTCCGCTAATAGGCCTAAGTAATCATTTAAGCCCATTAGTAAATAAATGTATGGGCCTTTGAGATTTATTAGGAATATTGCACATGGGCTTTGAGCGTTGAAAAAAAATGAGAGATTTATTATTTTCGAAATTAATTATTTTCATGGATAAAATAATTCTAGAAAAGTCCAGAATTATTACTTAAGCCGCGAAAAATAGTTTCGAGAGCTCCGAAAATTCGGGAAAAATTTCCAGAGACATTATGGAACATGAGGAACCCAAATAAAGTATTTGGAGCTCACTAAAAGGTAATTTTGGAGCATCTAAAAATTAGATTATGCTCACAGACAAGTGGAAATAAGCTACAGAAAAAGTCGGAAAAATTCTCGAGAAGTTTGTAGAGATTGATTGATGGACGAGAAACTGAAAGGAGTGATTCAGGTTACAAAGAAAAGATTTTGAGAGGCTCCAAACGAAAACTTGAGCTGAGAAACATGGAATTTGATTGCAGAAAAAGGATAAAGGTATAGCAGAGAAGGATAATTACCTACTAAACGCATTTTAATAAAAACAGTTTGAATTGATTTTGTACCTTGGTCAAAACCAAACAATACAAAAAACACAATGCATTAGCATGTATGCACAACAATGTTGCTACATCCTAAGATGAATTTTAATTTAACGAAAATTTTTATTTTCCTATGTTTTCATGAGCACAAAAATACATAATTAAATCATTTTAGCTCTATTTCCAAATAAGCAATTTTTCGGGTGTTACACTTTCTATGCCTTGCTTGTTTTGCTATGGGCTAAATGTAGTCTTGCTTTTATTCTTCTCTTTTGGCCCATTTGTGATGTGTTTCCATATATAACCTGCAAAACAAGTGACTCACCAAAACTATGGAAATTGTTGGCTTCAAAGTCCTATCTATATTGTTTTTGGTGAATTCCATTCGAATGTTGGCGGGGTAAGATCTGAGTTAAGAACCACCAACAGATACCAATTGAAAGGACCTTGATGTCATCTGGAGGGGACCTATTGAAAAAAAAAACTCAAGTAGAAGTTAAACTCTAGGTGCGGCACTGCCTCACTTGAGTGCGGCAGTGCCTCACTCCAGCTGCGGCACTGCCTCGCCCCTGCATAGAGTTCAACACAAATCAAACTTGGTAGAGATGTCAAGTGACAAGTTCACCAAGTACCTGCACTCACAAACACTCATAACCAAGTAGATTGAGTGAAACACAAATAATGCAATTCAAAACATAAAGGCACAAGACACAAGATTTATCCCGTGGTTTAGCTCTCCACCAAGGATTGCCTATGTCCACGTTGTTGAGGCTTGCCACTAAGGCTTAGGGCTTTGCAATCTTTCCTCATGCTCAAGTCAAGAGAGTTAGCTCTTGAGATGAGGGGCGATTCCACTAGCTGCAAGAGGATGATTACAAACTTTCTCGCTGCTCACCACAAGCACGGAAGCTCGTCGGGTGACGCCTAGCCATCTAGGAGGCTTCACCTCCAAGAGTAACAAATGCGCAATGAAGATTGATGAAGCCCAACAAGTGCTCAAGGTTTTGCTTGCTCTAATCAGCTCTCTAACACTTAATCACACACTAATCACTCACTCTCATGAAGAGAGGGATTATAGAGAGCGTCACAAGGATTTGGAAAGGGTTTGCAATGTTCTGAATGTCAGCAGCCTGACCAGGAGGCGTGAGATGAGTATATATAGCCACCCCACAAAAATTAGCCATTAGAATTCAAAAACTAGCCATTATGGTCTGTAAGGTGCGGCACTGCCGCACTTGACGCGTGACACTGCTGGGGTGTGGTACTACCACAAAAATTCGTGCCACTGCCTCGCTCCTAGAAATAGCACATGTCACCTCACAGAAAAGCCATAACTTTTTACTCCAAACTCTGTTTTCAGTGATCTTGGACTTTTTGGAAAGCTTGTTTCGAGGGCTATCCAACCTAGAAGAGAACAAGCTCCAAGATCAACCATAGGTGTAGCACTAAGTGTTTTCTCTCATGTTAGCACTTAGGTTTAGTTAGTTTGAGCACTTGAGACTTGTCTAAGATTCGTATTGCATCCCCCTTGATAGTACGACATACCTATACTCAAGATCAAGAGAATATAACCATTTTAACCACTTGAGTCTTCAATGTATTCATATGCCATTTCTTCTCAATATCGCTTCATGAGGAGTTGCAATCAACTTTGTCTCCTCTCTTTGAGCAAACGTATCTTGAGCATGTGACTTGAACCATTTTAACAGATGTGAGTTCAATCCATGGCTTCAAGTCACTTTCACTAATGATTTGACCCTCAACACAATATGACTCCTGATAGCTTGATTAGTTTCTCGACTCAATGCAAGTACTCTCTTCTTCACCTTAGCCATGGTACCTTGGTCCTCAAGTCATCGCTTGCACTTCACCTCCGCTTAGTCCCTTGAAGCCCTTTCCTTCCTATCTTCACCTTATCAAGCCATACTCAAGTCACATCATATTAAGCATCCGTTGAAAAACCATTTCTTCAATATTATGATCCTTGCTTGTATATCTTCTAGATATGAATGTTGAGATTAATCAAGCTTCAGTTGGATTCGCATAGATTGAGATATTATGAATCAGCATCAATATGGTCAAGCCAAGTCATGATTTCCTGTATCCTCTTCATTTTGGCTTGACATTCTTAACACTCACTTCAATATCTATCTTTATACTTCTAGCTTGATAAAATCAATGCAAAGTGAATTTCTAAATCTGTATCCATGCAAGCAAACGAACATAGAGATTGACTTATATCCAATATGAGTTGTGTCCTTTGTCATTTAACCTTTGCTTGGTATTTCTTCACTTATGCATTCTTGATTCATTCTTCAACCTTGATCAAAGCTAATTCACTATCAAACTCTTTTTTTGTTCATGCAAAGCAAGCCATCACTGAGACCAATACAAAATCATCAACTCATGTCTCATTTGCTATTTGCCAAGTAAGCTTGCTTTCTCATGATACTATGATATCCCACAACACAGAAGCCATTTCATTAATTTTATTTGCATTGTTGTCTTCTTCTTGAACTAGATTGTTTCCATAACCTTCCAATATAACAATACTCAATTCTGGCCTTCATTTCAACACTATGTGGAATACCATCAAGCTTGCCTTCTTGTTGAACTTTTGATACATCTTGTTATGCAGTATTCATGTGTATGCAATATACTTACTTTCCTATTCAACACTTAGCAAACTTGTTAGACCTTTAATTGTGTTGTCATTCAATTCACCAAAACCCACTAAAGGGCAAGATGCACTTTTAGAAGAACTAAAACATTCTTACTACACACATATGAGAGAACAAATAAATATTTTTTGCTATTTTTATAATATTTTTTGGTCTTTTATCATGTTTAAATATTTTTTTGCAAGATAATAAAAATAAAAATGAAAGTGCAAGATACATGTCACCTCTAAAGTGGGGGTTGTGGGGGTATAGACCCGTATACCCTCATGGCTCCACATGGGCCATGCCAGACGAGGTGGCCCAATTCGCCAGAAAGGGCCGCACGGATCTCCAAACTGCTTAGCGAACTGTGCGGAGCAAGCAGAGACTACTTGACGGTCAAGGAAGCCTAGTCGGTTAGGATAGACATCGTGTCCTCCGTGGATACAGGAGTTGTAATCGGCTGGGATTAGATTCCTTAGATCAGTAACCTTGCCCATGTACTATATAAGGCGGGCAAGGACCCCCCTCAAAATATCTCATCACATATCAATACAATCCACAAAGACGCAAGACGTAGGGTATTACTTAATCGGCCCAAACCTAGATAAATCTTGTGTTCCTCTTGCGTCACCATCTAGTTCATTGTCTTGCGCACCTCCACCGATAATCTACTACCATGGGCATACCCCTCGGTAGACTACCAACCACATCTCGTCGACAGTGGCGCGCTAGAGAGGGGGTGTGCGTGCAGACTCTATGGTGAGCCAGATGGTCAACTCCCCTGCTTCCATGGTCCTTCTGGTGGGACTGACAATCACGAGCGAGACGTTCACCTGGACCACCGGCGCTGATGGCCCCGCTGAAGCCGTGGTGGCGGTGCAGGCTCCTCCTACACCAACTAAATCTACATCAACAATGGCGGATTCGATCTTGGGACCACTCTCGGGGTCGCCTGCTCTGACTACCCGCTGATCGCTTCCCCGCTATCAAGGGAGGCGTCTTGACAATAACGATCTGGTTGAGTCCATTGATCAGATCACCACGGGTTTGGCCAAGACCCTAACCTTAGTAGATTCGATCAGAGATCGATCTACTGAGGATCGCCGTTCCTGATCAGCTTGGGCTAGCCGCCAGAGGTGCCCTGACCCCGATCTCGTGACCACGGTGACTCCAGAAGGGCAGACATTTCATTACCAATAGTACCCACAACCGTCCTGTGGTCGGGGGATTACGAAGCCCTAACGGAGCACTCACCCAACACCTACCCCATACAGGCTGGTGAACGCAGCATTCGAGTACGCCGCCTGCATACCACACCTGTTCGTGATCCCGCTGAGCGTGACCACATTTCGGATCTCTGTCTGATAGACTTGCCTGAACCAAACAACCCTACGCTTACTGTTATTGTGGTGGAGATCAGGCAGATCTGAGAGGATTCGCTGTCTACAACCCCAAAAGAAAGTACCGGGTCCATCGAATCCTACGAGACTAGCTATACCCGTATCCTCATCAATCCATATGGGCAGGTGTTTCCAGCCTTTCCACCCGGCTTCGGAGGCGCCATCTTCGCCGTTAGCAATGATGAACCCCCTCATGATGGGGAGACCAATCAAGAGAGGGTTGCTTAGGAGGAAAGAAACGCCTATTGTAGGGCTTGGAGAGTTGACCTGGAGAACGCTGAACAAGATGCGACTGACGTAGCCATGAGTGGCTAGCACGATATCCGCCATGATCTGACTGACGCTTTCGACATGTGTGACAACCAGCAAGTGTTCAAGACACCGAGCACCAACATTGTTGTTGCCATGAACGAACTCAACAAGCTCCCTGAATCCCCAACACTTGACACTATCAAGGCTTATTTGAAGGCGGCCACTGTCCAGGTCAACAAGAGGCGTACACCTGCTCCATCGGCGTCCTCTACCCAAAGTCATCGCCAACGAGGCTCTTGGCAATGAGGAGGTCCTTATCTTTACCAAGGCCATGATGTAAACTATGAAGCACACCATCCCTGAGATCAAGGCAGAAGGCGCAATGCCGACCAGCGAGGCAAGCATGACACTGATCAAGGGGGAGAACGTAATTAGCAAGGCGGGTGTGGTGCACGTCATGGAAGAGAGCATGTTGCAAATCGCGGTGGTGGTCATGGTAGACAATGCAGTGCTGACTAGGAAGTAGAGCAGCCTGGAGGTGACCTCCATGACCATCTCAATGCCAATCTAAATTTAAGGGATCACATCGAGAACAATCGAGAAGAGCGTCATGCATCGGAGATGCAGCGTAGGCGGGAATACGATGAAGCACATGGCGCACCCGGCCGCGGCTATGCATCATGTGCTGGCCATATCCCTGTCCTCCGACCATTCATTGATCGGCTCTGTGCTATCATCTAGCAAAGAAACTTCAAGCTCCATGATCTTGACACCTATGACGGGAAGGCCAATCCCGAACAGTGGATAACGCTTTATGAAATCACTGTCCGAGCGACACATGGTGATGAAGACATGATGGCCAATTATTTGCCTATGGTCATCAACCAGTCTGTGAACCAGTGGCTTCTTAGCTTGAGGGAAGGCTCCATTAACACCTGGGCTCAGCTCAGGAGGGCTTTTGTTGACAACTATATGGCCACTTGTCAGCAGCTCAACAACAAGTATGATTTGGAGAAAGTCAAAGACTATCTAAACGAACCGTTGCGTGACTATATTCGCCGCTTCTCGGAGACACGGATATCAATCCCTAACATTAACAGCGATGAGGCTATCTCTGCATTTATCAGAGGCCACCGCCACCATGACGCCCTTAGGACCAAACTTCTCCGCAAGAGGCCCGACTCAGTTTAGGACCTTCTCACGGTGGCAAAGAAGTGGGTAGATGCTGATGATTCCGACCAGTAGATCAAGGAAGACATTGGCCAGGCTCCCCGCCTCGACCAGCAAAATCGCTGCCCTAACGATCGGCGTGATGATCGGCATCATGACGACCGCCGCGATGATCAGCGCAACGACAACCGCAACTACCGCAACGACAATCGTGATCGGCGCCGGCAAAATGTGATGAGGACATCACTCCTTCACATACACACAATGATCCACTGCTGGACATTCAAGGTCCAATCACTAGAGCTCGCGCGCGTCAATTAAATTTAGAGGTGAGCTCGTTCCTAAGTAACTCTTTATATGATTCTAAGAATAGATTGCTACCTAATGATTATATTGTGCTTAGGTATGAAGGAGAGGTCCAGGAAACACATGGAGGAGGGCTTGGAGGCGTGGAGGACCAGCGAGGGCGCCCGGATAAAGATGGAGGACCAAACCAAACCAAGTTCGAGTCCACCTCGGAATCCAGGACCAGTCTGCCTTAAACTGGTCACCCAGGACGCATCCGGACTCCGTTTTCGATGATCCATATATGGATGGAAAGCTTATTTGATAAGGAAACCAACCCAAGTGGTCTCACGTCAAAAGCTATTCGGAATCAATGGGAATCGTCGAAACAAGTCACCGTCCAGAATCTGTCAGGGCGCTGTGTCGCCGTCTTTTGGGCCGTTTGGGCCTTGTAACGTGTTGGTACTTCCCAGGGACACGAATAGGGGTCCTTGGACGTCCCTTAGGCTATATAATAAGTAGTCGCCGTCTACATTAGGGTTGGGTTTTGCTTAGATTATTCTGTTGATAACAGTTTCGCCGCCGTCGTCGGTTTGTGAGACCCCAACTTTGTGAGATTAATCATTCATCTGCAATTTGGTTGCATTCCTTTGTGTTCTTGCTTGTGTTCTCGATTTGCAGGCAAGGACTTAGCCTTCTTGGCGAGGTCGACCGTGCAACGCCGGTCGATAACCAGAGGGGTCGTGGTGCTGCGATTGCGGGGTTTAGAGCCGAGTTGTTCGGAAGCCGGATCGAATTGTGTCGTGACTCCACCAAATCAAGAGTTATTAGAACCTTTCGGAAGATCGGGATCCCTAGTTCACATCAATTGGTAATCAGAGCTTCAGGTATACCGTCAGGTTCAATTTTACCCTAGTTTAGTTTGATTTCGCCTTCGTCCTAGAGTCCACAGAAAAGCCAAAAAAAATTTTTAGTGTTTTCCTATCCCAGAAACCACGTTTAGCCTTTTGCATAATTCTTTTCAGATTCCGTCGTGTTGAGTTTGTGTCCTAATCAAGGTCTTGTTGCTGGTTAGGTTGTGTTAGAGTCCAGTTCGTGTGTTTTCCCCATCGTTTCCTGTCAAACCCTAGCCACCGTGACCACTTTTGTACGCATTGTTCCAGTTTTGTCCTCTATTTCGGAGTCCAAACTTAAAACTGGTCTAGTTTTCGCGTACGAACTCGGATTTCGACGTTCCAGATATCAAAATCGATCAGAAAAAAATTTCGGATCCGACCATCCCCGCTTCGTCGGGGTTCGAAAATTTTATTTTGGTCAAAAACTGGTCACAAGATCCTCTTTTCGTGGTCACAAGCTTTTCCTCAATTTTGGACCAATCTTCTGAATTTTCCACAGGCCACGTCTTTCACTTGTTTCAGCTCAAATTTTTTGTGGTTACTTCTTGTGTGCTCCTAAGTGAAGAAAAAATATCAAAAAAATAAAAAGAAAAAGTCAAAGATTCCCAAAAAAACAACGACAGCCCAAAAAATAGAAAAATTGAGAGGGGCAAAAGAGGAACAATATTTAGAGGAGCACATAGAGGAGACAGTTTGTTATAATTGTGGGCGTGTGCTATCTTGTGATTGTTTCTTATCACTCTTGCTATCCATCATACTTGTTTCTCTATTTTGTTATCACACATCTGGTATTTGGAACACGTTAGACCAGCAACGAGAGCAAGTATTTGGGACTATAATTCAGCATTACTTTCTGTTTTTGAATTGTGTTCCACTCACATATTTGGCCTGCCTGCCTTAACTCCACATACTTCTTCTGGACAGTATAAGTTTTGATCCCTGTAATCGCAGTGCTACGTCTTCCAGGTATCCTTGACCTTGCTGGTAAGAACCTTGTAAGAGCTTGAGAAGGGGGCTCCTTTTTGCTGCGATCTTGAGAGGCACTACTCCACCTACGTAGTAGATTATTAGGGATAACTTTTACTGTTTGTTCCTATTTTGTGTCTACAATGCCAGGTGACGGAGAGGATACGGCACCCAAAGACTGGTCGGAGTGCGTCAGCCAAGACCAACTACAATCTGTTGTAGATAATGCTCAGAGGGAGATGACTGAGGCAGTAGCCAAAGCTGTCACCGACGCGCTCATTGATCTCAAGCTCGGCAACACCCTTGAGAGATTGGACAAACGTTTGTCCGCACTAACCGACAGGGTAGCTGCCTTGGAAGCGCAGCCGCCACCCGTCCAAGAAGTCCATGATGGCAGCAACACCGGAGGACACGATGATGTAGTATATGACACCGATGGTAATGTTGATCAAGCAGCAACAAGACAAAACAGATTACGCCATCGTCTACGCACAAACGCCACAGGTATGGGTGGCGCTCAACACTTCAACCGCCACCAAGGTAATCGTAATCGTGCTCCCGATGATCCTTATGCTAAGGTTAAATTTAAAATACCTTCCTTTTCGGGCCATTATGATGCTGAGGGATATCTTGATTGGGAGATGATAGTCGAGCAGAAATTTAGTTCCCACCTAGTGCCTGAGGAACATAGAGTTAGACAAGCCACTAGTGAGTTTACAGATTTTGCTATCATTTGGTGGACTGGTTTAGCTGCAGACAATGCGACACCTAGTACCTGGGAAGAGCTTAAGGTTGCTATGCGTGATAGATTTGTGCCACCATCATATCATAGAGACCTCCGTAAGAAACTGATGCGTTTAGAATAGGGAGATAAAGCTGTGCAGGATTACTATGGTGACCTTCAAAAAGGATTAATGCGTTGTGGCATAGTGGAGGGGCCTGAGGATTCTATTGTTCGTTTTTATTCGGGTTTGAGGCGTGAAATTCAGGACATAGTTGATTATAAGGAATTTAACACTGTCAACCAGTTGTTTCAGTTTGCTATGCTTGCAGAGAAGGAGTTGCAGGGGCGTGACTTGCAGGGCAAGAACAAGGTTGGCACCACATACACACCGCGATCTTCGGGGCTTCCCAAGGCATCTTCCTATCGGATGCAACCAACCGCGAGCAAGGATAAGTCTGGAGTCAAATCGTCTTCTCCACGACCTTCCGGTTCAGGTAAAAATTCTGTGCAGGAACCTTTGAAGAGTGCATCCTCTGTCGCTTCAACGGGACGCACTCCTGGCGTTCAGTGCCACCGCTGCCATGGATTTGGGCATATGCAGCGAGAGTGCCCTAGTCAGCGAGCATACATTGCTACAGACGATGGGTACATCAGCACCTCTAACATTGAAGATGATGAGGATCAAGAACAAGCTGTTCAGGAGGACGGTGAAGTTTTTGGTAGCGATGACACGGCCGCTTACATGAACATCATTGTGCAGCGAGTGCTTAGCACACAGATACAACAACCTGAGAAGCTGCAACGCCACAATTTATTCCAGATTTTCTTCGTAATCAACAATCGACGAGCACGTGTCATCATTGATGGAGGTAGCTGCAATAACTTGGTGAGTATAGATTTGGTCAAGAAGCTTGGCTTGACCACACGACCACACCCCCATCCGTACCATATTCAATGGTTGAATGATTCAGGTAAAGCTAAGGTAACACAAACTTGCAGAGTCTCTTTTTCCATTGGTACCTATGTTGATTATGTTGATTGTGATGTAGTACCTATGGAAGCTTGTTCACTTTTATTGGGTCGTCCTTGGGAATTTGACAAAGATGCTATACACCATGGTAGAAGTAATACATACACTTTTGTGCATAAAGGAAAGAAAATTACTTTGGTTCCTTTGACCCCAGCTGAAATTGTACAACATGATAGAGCACGAACTGCTAGTTTGCATGAGGTTAAATCTGAAAATCAGCAAGTAGCAAATTCTATTTACCCACCTAAACAGGAGAAGTTAGCACCTAATGTTCAGGCTCAGGGAATTAAATTGAAGGGTGCTGTTATGCTTGCAAGAAAAAGTGACCTTGCTGAAATTTCTGATGACGATGTATGCTATACTTTGGTTTGCAAACGAACCTTGTTTTCTCTTGATGATGATGTTAGCTCAGTACCACCTGCTGTCACTAACCTTTTGCAGGAGTATGAGGATATTTTTCCAGCTGAGATACCCCCGGGGCTTCCACCTATGAGAGGGATAGAGCATCAAATTGATTTGATTCCGGGAGCATCATTGCCAAACCGCGCTGCTTATCGAACCAACCCTGAGGAGACTAAGGAAATTCAGCGTCAAGTACAAGAGCTTTTGGACCGTGGGTACGTACGTGAAAGCCTTAGCCCTTGCGCCGTTCCTGTAATTTTGGTTCCTAAGAAAGATGGTTCTTGGCGTATGTGTGTTGATTGTAGAGCCATTAATAATATTACCATTCGATATCGTCACCCTATTCCTAGGCTTGATGACATGCTTGATGAATTATGTGGCTCTGTAATTTTCACAAAGATTGATTTGCGTAGTGGCTACCACCAAATTAGAATGAAACTTGGAGATGAATGGAAAACAGCTTTCAAAACTAAATTCGGATTGTATGAATGGTTAGTAATGCCTTTTGGGTTGACTAATGCACCTAGTACATTCATGCGCCTAATGAATGAGGTTTTAAGAGCTTTCATTGGTCGATTTGTGGTAGTTTATTTTGATGATATCTTAATTTATAGCAAGTCTTTGGATGAACATATGGATCACTTACGTGCTGTTTTTAATGCTTTACGCGAGGCACGTTTATTTGGTAACCTTGAGAAGTGCATCTTTTGCACGGATCGAGTCTCTTTTCTTGGCTATGTTGTTACTCCACAGGGAATTGAGGTGGATGAGGCAAAGATTGAAGCCATTAAGAGCTGGCCGGTTCCCCAATCCATCACACAGGTGAGGAGTTTTCTTGGTCTTGCAGGATTTTACCGCCGCTTCGTCAAGGATTTCAGCACCATTGCTGCCCCTTTACACGAGTTGACAAAGAAGGGTGTGGTGTTTCATTGGGGAAGGGCACAAGAGGTGTCCTTAGACACTTTGAAGGATAAGCTTACACACGCACCATTGCTGCAACTTCCAAATTTTGGTAAGACTTTTGAGCTAGAATGTGATGCTAGTGGAGTTGGCATTGGAGGTGTTTTGATGCAAGATGGTAAGCCCATTGCATACTTTAGCGAAAAATTGCATAGCCCTGTTTTGAATTACTCCACGTATGATAAGGAATTGTATGCTCTTGTACGTTCTTTAGAGACGTGGCGTCATTATTTGTGGCCTAAAGAGTTTGTTATTCATTCGGATCATGAATTGCTTAAGTATCTTCGTTCACAACATAATCTGAATCGTAGACATGCTAAGTGGGTTGAATTTATTGAATCTTTTCCTTATGTTTTCAAACACAAGAAAGGGAAGGATAATGTGATTGCAGATGCTTTGTCTAGGCGATACACTTTGCTGTCCCAACTTGAATGTAGAATTTTTGGACTTGAAACAATAAAAGAACAATATGCGCTTGATCCTGATTTTAAAGATGTGTTGCTGAATTGCAAAGGGGGACGTTCATGGAACAAGTTTGTGGTCAATGATGGTTTTGTATTTAGAGCTAACCGCCTATGCATTCCAGTAGGATCCGTTCGTCTTTTGTTGATGCATGAAGCGCATGGAGGAGGGTTGATGGGACATTTTGGTGCTAAGAAGACGGAGGATGTTTTGGCCACACACTTCTTTTGGCCAAAGATGAAGAGAGATGTTGAGCGATTCGTGGCACGTTGTACCACATGTCAAAAAGCTAAGTCTCGCTTGAATCCACATGGTTTGTATATGCCTCTTCCTGTTCCTTCTATTCCTTGGGCAGATATTTCTATGGACTTTGTTTTGGGATTGCCTAAGACTAAGAGGGGGAGGGATAGCATTTTTGTTGTGGTGGATCGATTTTCTAAGATGGCACATTTTATACCATGTCATAAAAGTGATGATGCTATTCATATTGCTGACCTCTTTTTCAAAGAGATTGTTCGTTTGCATGGTATGCCTTCTACTATTGTTTCAGATCGCGACGCTAAATTTTTGAGTCACTTTTGGCGCACTCTATGGAATAAGTTGGGTACAAAACTATTGTTTTCTACAACTTGTCACCCACAAACCGATGGGCAAACAGAGGTAGTTAACCGCACTTTGGGTGCCATGTTGAGAGCTATTCTGAAGAAAAATTTGAAGATGTGGGAAGAATGTTTGCCTCATGTGGAGTTTGCTTACAATCGGGCAACACATTCTACCACCAAGGTAAGTCCTTTTCAGGTAGTGTATGGATTCAATCCCCGTGCTCCAATTGATATTTTGCCTCTACCTACTAGTGATAGAATTCATGTTGATGCTAAGGAACGTGCTGATTTTATTTTGCAAATGCATGAAACAACTAAGCACAACATTGAAAAAATGACTGAAAAGTATAGAATTGCTGGTAGTAAAGGTAGACAAGAAGTGAAGCTTGAACCGGGTGATTTGGTTTGGTTGCACTTGAGAAAGGATAGATTTCCAGATTTGAGAAAGTCTAAGTTGATGCCTAGAGCTGATGGTCCATTTAAAATTGTTGAGAAGATTAATGATAATGCATATAAGCTTGAGTTACCCCCCGAATTTGGGGTTAGTCCCACTTTTAACATTTCAGATTTGAAGCCATACTTGGGAGACGAAGATGAGTTGGTGTCGAGGACGACTCCAATTCAAGAGGGGGAGGATGATGAGGACATCACTCCTTCACATACACACAATGATCCACTGCTGGACATTCAAGGTCCAATCACTAGAGCTCGCGCGCGTCAATTAAATTTAGAGGTGAGCTCGTTCCTAAGTAACTCTTTATATGATTCTAAGAATAGATTGCTACCTAATGATTATATTGTGCTTAGGTATGAAGGAGAGGTCCAGGAAACACATGGAGGAGGGCTTGGAGGCGTGGAGGACCAGCGAGGGCGCCCGGATAAAGATGGAGGAGAGGTCCAGGAAACACATGGAGGAGGGCTTGGAGGCGTGGAGGACCAGCGAGGGCGCCCGGATAAAGATGGAGGACCAAACCAAACCAAGTTCGAGTCCACCTCGGAATCCAGGACCAGTCTGCCTTAAACTGGTCACCCAGGACGCATCCGGACTCCGTTTTCGATGATCCATATATGGATGGAAAGCTTATTTGATAAGGAAACCAACCCAAGTGGTCTCACGTCAAAAGCTATTCGGAATCAACAGGAATCGTCGAAACAAGTCACCGTCCAGAATCTGTCAGGGCGCTGTGTCGCCGTCTTTTGGGCCGTTTGGGCCTTGTAACGTGCTGGTACTTCCCAGGGACACGAATAGGGGTCCTTGGACGTCCCTTAGGCTATATAATAAGTAGTCGCCGTCTACATTAGGGTTGGGTTTTGCTTAGATTATTCTGTTGATAACAGTTTCGCCGCCGTCGTCGGTTTGTGAGACCCCAACTTTGTGAGATTAATCATTCATCTGCAATTTGGTTGCATTCCTTTGTGTTCTTGCTTGTGTTCTCGATTTGCAGGCAAGGACTTAGCCTTCTTGGCGAGGTCGACCGTGCAACGCCGGTCGATAACCAGAGGGGTCGTGGTGCTGCGATTGCGGGGTTCAGAGCCGAGTTGTTCGGAAGCCGGATCGAATTGTGTCGTGACTCCACCAAATCGAGAGTTATCAGAACCTTTCGGAAGATCGGGATCCCTAGTTCACATCAAAATGACTTTAGGGGCCGACAAGCTGCAATCGACAAGCTGACAACACCGTCAAGCTAGCGCCCAACCACAACTATGAGGATGTCTATTCCAAGGTCCTTCAGGGTCTCTGCCCGGCTCATTTGAACTTAGACATACAATGGGGATTGCAGGGGTCTGAAATCTATCTACCACTTGGACGCCTGCAAAAGGCATCATGGCAGCGACAAAGATGACCGCTGAGATGACAAGAGGCCTAATGATGAGGACAAGACAGAAGGGGAACGTATCAAGGACCCTCGTCACACCTACAAGGATCTTGATAGAAGCGTCCGCACCATCTTTGGTGGGAAAGTTGCCCTAGAGAACGAGCGATAGAGGAAGCTTACCACCCAAGCTGTTATAGCCCTTAACAACCCTGATAGAAGAGTTGCCGACCCCAAGTATCAAAATTGGTCGCACCAACCCATTACATTCAGCAGAGCTGACCAGTGGGCCAACATTCCAGAGCCAGGGTGCTTTCCCCTTGTTTTAGAACCCGTCATTAGGAAAGTATGATTCGAGAAGGTGCTCATCGATGGCGGCAGCGCCCTCAACATCCTATTCTGTATGCTCTAACCGAGTTAGACATTGAGCCGAAAGAGCTCAAGCCTTATGATGCACCTTTCTAGGGAGTGCTCCTGAGACAGACCTCTCAACCCTTAGGACAGATCACACTGGCAGTCTAGTTTGGCACCGTCGACCACTTTCGTATCGACTATGTCAATTTCATCATAGCGGACTTCGAAGGAACATACCACACATACTTGGGCGACCAGCTCTGGCCAAGTTTATGGCGATACTGCACTACATCTACCTGCTCCTGATGATGCCAACCGATAAGGGCATACTCTCTCTTAGGGGCAATGTTCTCATTGCCTACAACTGCGAGGAGGGTTATGCAACCGCTGAGGCCCTTGAGCTCTCGACCACATGTAGCAGTCCATCGCCAACGCCAAGAAGATCCCTCCTGCTGATCTAGAGATTCCAAGCAAAGAAGCCACCCATGCTGCTGCGAAGTCCAAGGAGACCAAAGAGGTAGAACTGATTCCAGGCAACTAGTCCAAGACGGCTCGCATCGGGGCCACCCTAGACCCCAAATAGGAAGACGCACTCATCACCTTCCTAAGGGAGAACATTAGCGTGTTTGCCTAGAAACCTGTAGACATGCCCAGAGTACCTCGGGAGTTGATCAAGCACTCCTTGGATGTTTCGAAGACCGCCAAGCCAATTAAACAGAAGCTATGATGGTTCGCATGGGACAAAAAGGAGGCAATTAGGGTAGAAGTAAACTGGCTCTTAGTTGCCGGCTTTATCAAAGAGGTGTATCACTAGAAATGGCTTGCCAACATGGTTCTTGTAAGAAAAAGAATAATGAATGGAGGATGTACGTTGATTACACCGATTTCAACAAACATTGCCCTAAGGACCCCTTCGGTTTGCCTCGTATAGACGAGGTCGTAGATTCTACCGCTGGCTGCGAGCTCTTATCTTCCTAGATTGCTACTCTGGTTATCCTCAGATCTCTCTGAGAGAGGAGGACCAGATCAAGACGTCCTTCATCACACCCTTTGGTGCTTACTACTACACGACCATGTCATTTGGACTAAAAAACGTAGGTGCAACTTATCAGCGGGCCATCCTGTAGTGCCTCAAGGACCAAAACAGATATTAGCTCATTGAGGCATATGTTGATGATATAGTGGTGAAGACTAAAGTAGCCTCTACCCTAGTCGATGACCTTGACCAGACCTTCAAGGCCCTCAATAAGTTTCAATGGAAGCTGAATCCCAAGAAGTGCATATTTGGTGTGCTATTTGGCATATTGCTTGGCAACATAGTTAGCTGTGAGGGCATACGGTCTAACCTAGAAAAAGTTGTAGCAGTCATGAAGATGAAACCGCCAAAGTGCATCAAGGACATCCAAAAGCTAACCGGGTGCATGGCCGCTCTGAGTCGATTCATATCACAGCTCGGCGAAAAGGGTCTGCCATTCTTCAAACTTCTCAAGGCAAATGAGAAGTTTGAATGGTCGAATGAAGCTAATGCTGCTTTTGCAGAGCTCAAATAGTTCCTCACCTCTCCTTCGGTCCTAAAAACACCCAAGGAAGGCGAGACTTTGTTGCTTTACATGTGACCACCAATCGGGTAGTCAGTACTGCCATCATCATCGAGCGTGAGGAAGTCGGGCATGTTACAAGGTCCAGCGACCAATATATTTCATTAGTGAGGTACTCAATGAATCTAAGACCTGTTACACCTAGGTCCAGAAGCTGCTCTATGCTGTCTTGATCACCTCTCGCAAACTGCACCATTATTTTGATACTTACCCCATCGAAGTGGTCACTGAGTTTCCTCTTACACAATAAATATGCCAATGGGCACATCATCAAATGGGTGTTGGAGCTTAGCCCATATTCGCTAGAATTTTGAAGCCGCACGACTATCAAGTCATAGGCGTTGGTCGACTTCATTATTGAATGGACAGATATGAATACACCCGTCTTCGACAGCTCCCCCAAGCACTGGAAGATGTATTTTGATGGCTCCCTCAATATTGACGGTGCCAGGGTAGGGGTGTACATCATCTTGCCATCTGGGGACAGGCTGAGCTATGTCCTCCACATCCATTTCAAGGCCTCTAATAATGTCGCCAAGTATGAGGCAGCTCTGCACGGTCTTCATATCATCGTCGAGCTCGGCATAAAAAGGCTCATGGTGTTCGGTGATTCTGCTCTTGTCATAAACTAGGTGAACAAGGACTGGGATTGTACTAGTGAATGGATGGATGCTTATTGCGCGTAGATCAGAAAGCTAGAAAACAAATTTTATGGCCTGGAGTTCCATCACGTGGTCCGGGCTAACAATGAGGCAGCTGATGAGCTGTCAAAGCTAGGATCAACCTGGGCCGTGATTCCCCATGGAGTTTTTGTTCAGGACCTTATCAAGTCATCCATCGAGGAAAAAGAGAAGCCTGTGGCCAAATAGCCATCTATGGACCAACTGCTCGCTACAATTTTGACCACCAGCAGAGACTGGAGAGAACCGTTCATTGGGTATCTTACTTCTGCAAAGGTTCCTCAGGACAAAACTGAGATGGAATGCCTCATACAGCGTAGCAAGCATTTTGTGCTGGTCGAGGGGAATCTTATGCGTAAAAATATGAAAGAGGAATTATTGCAAAAATGTGTGTCCCAGGAACATGGATTGAAGATTTTTGAAGAGATCCATGCTGGCACTTGTGGCAACCATACCGCTTCAAGCACACTGGTCGGTAAGGCTTTTCGAGCAGGTTTTTATTGGTCTTTAGCTGTCGCCGATGCCGAGAAGTTGGTCCGTCATTGTGAGGGGTGCCAGTTCTTTGCCAAGCATACTAATGTTCTAGCCCACAAACTCCAGACTATCCCAGCGTCCTGGCCTTTTGCATGCTGGGGACCGAATATGATCGGGCCTTTCAAGCCAGCTCCGGGAGGTTATCGTCGGTTTACGTCATTATCGATAAATTCTCCAAGTGGATTGAGTATAAGCCCTTAGTTTTGGGGACTGCAATGATTTCTAGAACTTCTGCGATGATAGAGGCATAGTAGTCAAGTACGTTTCAGTGGCGCCCCCGAGGGCTAACGGGCAGGCTGAGCGAGCAAATGGTATGATCCTTGATGCTTTGAAGAAAAGGTTGTACAGGGCAAATGACAAGCATCCTGGGAGATGGTTGAAGGAGCTGTCGGCTGTGGTCTGGGGATTGACGACCCAGCCTAGTCGCAATACCGGTGTCTCCCCATATTTCATGGTCTTCGCCTCTGAGGTTGTGCTGCCAGCTGACATTGCTTTCCAGTCACCACGGGTCGAGAATCACGACGAGGAGAGGTCGTCCGAGGCTAGAGAGCTCAAGGTTAATTGCGCTGAGGAACACCGCCTTGACACCTGCGTGCACACGGCTAAATATCTGGAAGGCTTGCGCAGGTAGTATAACCACAATGTCAAGGATAGATTCTTCGTGGTTGGCAATTTGGTTCTGCGAAGGAAGCAGAAGATAGAATGATTGCAAAAGTTAGCATCACATTGGGAGGGCCCTTATATGGTCAAGCAGGTCTCTCAACCTATTTCTTATAGGCTATGTGATCTCGACGGAGTCGACGTCCCGAATTCATGGCATATCGATCACCTTAGGTGCTTCCACGCTTAATTTGCTACTAAGAAAGATATGTACTCTTTTCATACCTTAAGCGTTCAACAAATGTCTCATCGTGTTTTTGTCGCCATCTCTTCTATGGATCGCATCATCTTCTAAATTTTTGTTCAATAGTTTGCCGACCAGTTTTTTCTCCTACTTGAGTTTCCCAGAGCCGGCACTATCTCTGACTTCTCCCCACGCGTGCATGAATCCATTCACTATGTTTTGGGTGGTCGGCAGTAGCTCCATGGCATGGTCAGTAGTCTTACGCGTGCCTGGGCTTCGTGCCTCATGCTCCAGACTGTTAATTAGGCATGGGTTGGAGTAATTCTAGGATGAAATAACTACTCGTGCTTACCATAAAACACGATAAAAACAGAGATTCCACAACTGAACTCACAACTGTGTATTATACAGAGATATAAATAGAGGTCCGCATGGGCACCGAGTGCTCCATGTATTACAAAAGCACCGACTGTTTCGTTCTAAATTAAACTACAAAATACAATTTTTCTCTAGCTCTAATCTACTGACTGGTCTACCTAGTTTTGCCATACAAGTCTACGTCGCTGATCATCTTTACGGCCGTCGCCTGGGAGGTGGCTCTGAGCTGTTCTACCTTCACCGGGTTGGTGTTGCTCGACACGGCGGCTTCAAGTCTTCTCAGGTCCACCCCGGTATAATGTGACCGCACCACGGCCAGGACGTGGGCAATCACATACTCGCCAGCATCGCGGATGTATTGCTTAAAACAGGCCTAGGAGATCTGGCATTTCTCGATGATGGCCTCTGGTCGAACTAGCCAGTCGGTTGGCCCCTCTTTAGGTTCCATACCAATCAGGTCCAGCACGTGCTTGATCCCTTCTTTCATCGCCTTACACTTCAACGCCTAGTTGTCCTTTTCCTTCATCAGTGCCTCCAGGTGTGCCTTGGCATTTTGGCGCATGACTGCATTCAAGCATACGACACGCTAAGCATGATGAATTATACTAAGGGGAATGAACGACTGGGTGGCCGATAACTTACTTGCGAAGTCCTTGTCCAGTTTGGTTACCCACTTGTCGGGTACCTGAATTAGGGGTACCCAAAACCGATGATCAAAGGAAACCAACCCCTGAGACATCCGTGCCTTAAAAATCGCATCTAAGCTCCACCGATGTGGAAACACTGTGTTCGGTCTGCACACATGTGGCTGCGCCAGGCTCCCTCAACAATGTTTCGACTCGTACGAGGCCCGCTCGACTGGAAGCCTAGACCCTGAAAATTCTCCGATTCACATGACCTAGGGTCGAGTTGGTTGACCCCCCCTCTTTTTCACCTACTCACTGACAAGGCATTTAATGCAACCACTTCCATCAATGTGGATACAGTGCTACCGATGTGGGGGTAGCGCCACCGGCGTGGGAGCAGCGCCTGTGTCTAATCACGCTTTTTACTACCCATCTCAGGATGGGCGGTGAAAAAGCTACCACTGTTCACACCACATCAAGCACTATTCTTCAATCGACGCCCCCTCTGAAAGTCCTATGTTTGGTGTTGGTAATTAGTGACAATGCCTAAGTACTAAACCTATGTCTAAGTTGTATAAAGCATATGAGGATTAGCACATTCCAAGGTTGGTGGAAAGATGGACATGGTGATCATGATGGCCACACATGGATTTGGATGCAACCCTACATGATCAAGGCAAAGGTATATTCTTAAGGGTTGTGTTTTAGTAACCAAGACACCTAGAGGGTGTGGTTACATTATAGGATAGATAGCCGTACTATAAATAGGGGAATGGCATGGCTATTGAACTCCTAAGTGCCTGTAGGTGTGCATTTCATAATCATATGCATTTGGATAGAACTAATAACACCTCAAAAAATAATTGTGAAAATGCTAACACACTCACACATGACGAGATCACTTGGTGGTGTTAGCACTTTTGCGATGGCATTGGAGTTTGAGCGGTAGAGAGGGTTTGGGGTCCTCTCTCCCTCTCACCGAGCTTGCGAGGCAGGATTCAGGTGTTTTTGAGGAACTGAAACGCCTATTTTCCTTTACGCCAATGTCGAGATTTGGAGGCGTTGTCACATGTTGTTTCACGAGCTAAAACATGTGCTAAAGGGACACACTTACTTAGTATAGCTCATATGTGAAAGGGTGAATCAAACGGAGGCGAACGGGGGTCACAGAGGTGACCGGACACGGTCTCTGTTTGACCGGACGCGTCCGGTCAGTGCTCAGCGTTCGCGCGTGTCTCGGTTTTCTGATCGGACGCGGTGGCGTGTCCGGTCACGGTCGACCGGACGCGTCTGGTCATTGAGGGTGCTTACTGGACTCCAACCGGATGCTGGCACTGTGGCGTCCGGTCAGTTCTGCAGCGCGTCCGGTCGCTGATTCGTTGGAGCGCTGCTCTGGCTTGACCAGCGCGTCCAGTCCGTTACGGGACCAGCGCGTCCAGTCAAGCTTCGCATGTTCGGTCCGCACGACCAGCGCGTCCAATCAGCGCGACTTCAGTTGTTTCAAGTTCCTAATGGCTCTATTCGAAGGGGTACGTCTATAAATACTCGTTGGCCGGCTCAAGGCTCTTACTCTTGCATTCTTTGACATACTTGTGAGCACTTTGAGCTAAGCAACTCCCCTCCCACTCATCTCTCCTACTTCTTTGCATATTCGAAGTGAGATTGAGTGATCCAAGTGCATTTGCATTGTGAGATTTCATCTAGTTGGCACTTGGTGGTTGATTTGCTACGGAATTCTTGTTTCTCTTGGTGGTTGCCACCACCTAGACGGCTTGGAGCAGCTTGGAGGCGTTGGCAAGAGTTGGTGATTGTTCTTGGCCACCTCTGGTGATTGTGAGGGGTTTGTGCCTACCTCGGCGAAGCGCCAAAGGCAACGTTAGTGGATTGCTCGTGTCATTTGCAACCTTTTGCCATTTGGTAGGTTCTTATGGCGCCTTTTGAGAGGCTCGGTGTGAGACCGATTAGCCACCGAACCACATGGTGAAGAGGGACACAACAGGGACTAGCGTGCTGGCAAGCACGTGAACCTCGGGATAAATCTTTGTGTAATCATTCTTATTGTGATTAATCGATCCTGATGGTTGTGTATTGTGGAATTCATCTCTTGATCATATTGATTGGTTGGCTCAATACTTCGCCCCTCGGTGATACCCTTCTAACTCTCTCTTGTATTATTTTCTTAGTTACCTTGCTACCTTGTTAGTGTAGCTCTTAGCTTGTGTAGCTAGTTAGCCTTAGGTGTAAGCTAAGTTGTGCAGCTTGACTTGTGCGGCTGAGTGCAAATATACTAGAATTGTGAATTGGTTAGGTGGATTGCAAACACCCCATAGGCTAAGCAAAACTCGCTTCTCGCTATTTGTTATATTGATAAACTTGTTTAGCTTATCTTTGTAGAAAATTTTTAAAGGCTATTCACCCCCCCTCTAGCCATGAAGACCTTCCACCCTCGACTCACAAAACAATATATGCCATGCCTGGGTTTCCTGGGGCTCGGCCTTATCTGTTCCTCAACAACCCTCGTAGCTATGACCCGGCCTCGACCACCACCGATCAACATAGGAATGACGCCTGCACGTTGACCATAGAGAATCGCACGTCCTCTATAGCGCTAGGATGTCTTGCCATCCCATCATCCACATCGCCACGACACCTAGGGATGGCCTGCAAGCACTAGGGCACGTCGCCACAGCAACACCCACAGTGCCCATCCTGCCTTCTTCTTCAAGACACCCCTAGGGTTTTGTTGGAAACCTAGGCCCTCCCCTTGTGTCTATAAAAGGGGAGGGCTAGGAGCTCTCAAAGGGGCAGGAAAAAACACAAGACCAGTGTTTTCTCCACTTCAGCGATCAACATCTCAAGCAACACTTCGCCTTTCTCTTCTCTTGAGACTTGGGACCGGTTCTCTCTCTCACAGCTTGTAACCCCTAAGCAAGCACTCCGATGCAAGGAAATACAATACTCTCCCCCCGCTGGACGTAGGGCCTTCCTCGCCCGAACCAGGATAAACCCTCATGTATTCCCCTTGCATCACCATCCGGATTAGGGAGCACGTGGTAGAAATTCACTCGTCGGTCTCGGGCCCTCCCGGTATGGAACACCGACAGTTGGCGCACCAGGTAGGGGAAGCTCCGTGCCGACATCGTTTTCCCGCCATTCTTCAGGATGGCCGACCCCGAACGTCCACTTCTGCTAGCTACGGTGATCTGGTTTGGGAGCTTGGAGTTCATGTCTCTTGGCTACGGCTACGAGATGGTCCTCCTCCCGCCCAGACACCCAACTGAACATGACTATGAGCTCTCCCAGCATGGGGGAGCGCTGCGACGGTATCACCGTTCCCGCCGGGCTTGAACGGCCAGGCGATGGCATGACCAGCGTAGCCATCATCTTCGTCCCATGGAGGGTGATATGATGATCCATCCTAGCACCCCTCGGCCAGACATCCACATAGCATCTCTCATTGAGGACCTGCGTGGGATGAGCTCGGCTGCAGGTGAGACGCCGGCAGGGTATCCCGTCATTCCACCGTCTGGTGCGGCTCCTCCGATCGGAGCAAGATCAGTTTCCCCCGATGGCAGGGACAATGCCACCACGGACATTCCCCTATAGGCTGAACACGGCTGCCCAGCAGTATGCTTCCTCCGTAGGCACTGACATGGGCGCTTACGAGGAGCTCCCTGGGCACCATCTACGTTCTACCCTTGATCTCGTAGCGTCCGCACCAGCTTCCGAGTACCGGGACTCTACAGAGACCCCTGATCCGGAGCCCCATGCGATCGCTTCCCATTGCTATGACCCTAGAGATCATCGACCTCACATGCATCCGTCATATATACTATTTCGGTGCCCCAGACTTTGACTCTACCAATGACAGCTACGATCCAACTCGCAAATGCTTCCACATCGATGGGGCTATCGCATCGGACTCCGAAGCCAAGGCGGCCATTGAAGGAAGGAATGCCATGCCACCTCACATTGAACTCTCTGACGCACAAGACGAAGCCCAATTCCTCGGAGCAGCCCAAGGAGCACAACTTGAGTAGATTCAAGAATTGCAAGCCAAGCTTGACGAGGAATGAGAGAACTTGCACCTGCTTTAGCAGACCCTTGAGCGGGAGCGCACGGTGTGCGCACGTGGCGGAGGGCTCGAGAGAGAGCCCATGATGTCAATCGTCGCATCATCAAGGATCGAGTGGGCAAACCCCCAATCTTCAATCGAGCCAGCCAAAACGTCGTCGCCGTCGCCATGCTTCTCCGCAATATGCCCGAGCCGTCTACCACTGAGGCCTGTCGGGCCCGTGATGAGATTTGAGGTCTCCTCGAGGCTGCGCCCCTATAGCAGGTTGAGAGTTCTACCTTGAGGCACCACGGGGTTGCATCAGAGTAGCCTACGAAGCCCTCCCAACAGGAGAAAGAGGCCTCGGTTCATCCCAAGCCCGCGCCACACGGGAACAAGGCAATCCCTGTCCGTGAACGCATTGTCAACAATTGCGAGCCCCGAGACGCCCGTAACGACATCAACGAACGCCGTGGGCATAGAGGCAATGACGGTGCATCCCAAGGCTACCACGTGCATAGGGGAGGGCGCTATGATAGCTCAGAGGATCACTGTCCATCTCCCGAGCCACCGGGCCCTCGAGTCTTCAACAAGAGCATCCGTAGGACCCAGCTTCCGATCTGGTTTCGCCCCCTAATGACTCTCACCAAGTATAACGGTGAGACCAAACCTGAACTTTGGATCACTGATTTCCGCTTGGCTTGTCAGTTCGGTGGGGCCACCGATGACTACGTCATCATCCGACAGCTTCCCCTATTCCTGTCGGACACCGCTCGAGCATGGCTCGAGGACCTCCCACCTTGATAGATCCACAACTGGAGTGACCTGGTGAGAGTGTTCGAAGGGAACTTCAAGGGGACCTACATGCGCCCTGGTAACTCTTGGGACCTCATGAGTTGTAAGCAGAAGCCGGGTGAGTCCCTCCATGACTATATCTGGCGTTTCTCCAAACAACGCACCGAGCTTCCCAATATCATCGACCCTGACATCATCATGGCTTTTCTCTCGAGCACCACCTGCAAAGAGTTGGTCCGAGAATTGGGCCGCAATACCCCAACCACTGCCAACGAATTGATGGACATCGTCACCAACTACGCCACCGGCGAGGAGGCAGTTGGTGCCATCTTTGGTGGTGACCAAGGTAAGGGGAAGTGCAAGGATGAAGAATCCAAGGGCTCCAATCGGGGCACCAAGAGGAACAACTAGAAGAAGAAGAAGAAGAACTAGCAAGGCAAGCACGAAGCCACGGCTGACGACCTTGTCGCTGCCGCTGACCGCAAGAAGCCCCGAGGACCCCTGGCGGGGGCATTTTTGACAAAATGCTCAAAGAACCGTGTCCTTACCATAAGGGACCCATGAACCACAACCTCGAGGACTGCCACATGTTGCGCAGATACTTTGAAAGCTTAGGCATCAAGAATGATGACAAGAAAAAGGACCCAAGGACAAATATGATGACAAAGACAAGGGGTTTCCCAAGATCCATGACTGCTTCATGATTTACGGGGGACCCCCGACGCGTCTCTCCGCGCGCCAGTGCAAGCGAGAGCGTCGAGAGGTCTTCTCCGTACAGCTGGCGACCCCCCTCTTCCTTGACTGGTCTGGAACGGCTATCACTTTCGACCGTGACGACCATCCGGACCACGTCCCTAAGCCTGGAGTCTACCCACTCGTCGTCGATCCCATCATCGCCAATACACGCCTCACTAAAGTGCTCATGTACGATGGTAGCAGCCTCAACATTATCTATGCCCAGACCCTCGACCTCATGGGAATTGGGAGGACGCAGCTCCGACCCAGTGTCGGGGGCATTCATGGAGTTGTGCCAGGGAAACGAGCAGAGCCCATCGGGCGGATCGACCTGCCCGTCTACTTCGGCACCCCCTCCAACTTCAGGAAAGAGACACTAACTTTTGAGGTAGTTGGGTTCCATGGGACCTACCACACCATCCTAGGGCGCCCTTGCTACGCCAAATTCATGGCGGTTTCCAACTACACCTACCTTAAGCTCAAAATACTGATCCCCAAGGGTGTCATCACGGTTGGACCCTCCTATGAACATGCCTATGAGTGCGACGTAGAGTGCGTCGAGCACGGAGAAGCCATTTTGGAGTCGGCAGCCTTGGCAACATACCTTGATGGTTTGGCCAAGGAGATCCCCGATCCCAAACGCCATGCCAGCAATTTTGATCCCACGAAAGATGTCAAGCTCGTACCCCTCAACCCCGCCAGCTCGGACGGGAGGGCATTGAAAGTCAGCACCACCCTCGATCCCAAATAGGAAGCAGTGCTCGTCGACTTTCTCCGCACGAATGTCGACATATTCGTGTGGACTCCTTCGGATATGCCGGGCATACCTAGGGAAGTCGCCGAGCACGCCTTGGAGATCCGAGCCGGCTCCAAATCGGTGAAGCAACGCTTGCGCCACTTCGACGAGGAGAAGCACAAGGTCATTGGCGAGGAGATCCACAAGCTTTTGGAGGCCGGATTCATCAAGGAGGTTCGTCATCCTAAGTGGTTAGCTAACCCTGTATTAGTTAAGAAAAAGAGTGGGAAATGGAGGATGTGTGTAGACTATACTTGTTTAAATAAAGCATGTCCGAAAGTCCCTTTTTCTTTACAACGCATTGATCAAATCATCAATTCTACTATGGGATGTGAAACTCTATCGTTCCTAGATGCGTATTCCGTCTACCATTAGATTAAAATGAAGGAGTTCGACTAGCTCACGACTTCATTCATCACCCTGTTCGGCATGTATTGCTACGTTACTATGCCCTTCGGTCTTCAGAATGCGGGGGCTATGTACCAACGATGCATGCAACATGTTTTCGGGGAACACATCGGCCCAACCATAGATGCCTATGTTGACGACATCGTAGTCAAATCCAAAAAGGTCAACAATCTGGTTGATGACCTCAGTATCACGTTCGAATGCCTCAAGGCAAAACACATCAAGCTCAACCCCGAGAAGTGTGTCTTTGGTGTTCCTTGAGGCATGCTCTTGGGGTTCATCATTTCCGAGCGTGGCATCGAGGCCAACCCGAAAAAAATCGCTGCAATCGCCAAAATGGGCCCTATCTGAGATCTGAAGGGCGTACAGAAGGTCACGGGCTGCCTTGCGGCCCTCAGTCATTTTATCTCACGCCTCAGTGAGAAGGCGCTCCCTCTGTATCATCTCCTAAAGAAATCGGGACACTTTTTATGGACCCCCGAGGCTGAAGAAGCTCTTACTAGGCTCAAGGCAACATTGTCCAAACCCCCGATACAACGCAGGTGGTCAGCGTGGCTATAGTTGTTGAGAGGACGGAGGAGGGTCACACGTTGCTCATTTAGAGACCAGTATACTTCATCAGTGAAGTGCTCTCGGACACCAAGGTTTGCTACCCACAAATCTAGAAGCTGTTGTACGCCATCGTGCTAACACGACGCAAGCTTCGGCACTACTTCGAGGGCCACCCAGTGACCATGGTCTCTTCTTTTCCTCTAGGGAGATAGTCTAGAACCGGGAAGCCTCGAGAAGGATAGCTAAGTGGACGCTCGAGCTCATGGGCGAAACCATCTCATATGCGCCATGCAAGGCAATCAAATCCCAGGTGCTGGCAGATTTTCTAGCAGAATGGACCGACGCCCAACTGCCTCCCGTTCAGATTAAGGCCGAGCTATGGACCATGTACTTCAACGGGTCATTGATGAAGACAGGAGAAGGCATGGGCTTGCTCTTCATCTAGCCCCTCAAAATTCACATGCGCTACATGATTCGACTCCACTTCGCTGCCTCTAACAATGTAGCCGAGTATGAGGCCCATGTAAATGGTCTGTGCATCACTATCGAGCTCGGAGTTTGACACCTCGACGTTCGTGGTGATTCATAGCTCGTGATTGACCAGGTCATGAAGGACTCAAGCTCCCATGATCCTAAGATGGAAGCCTGCTGCAAGGAGGTACGGCGCCTTGAGGACAAGTTCCACGGCCTCGAGCTCAACAACGTCGCACGCAGACACAATGAGGCTGCCGACGAACTCGTGAAAATCGTGTCTAGTCGAACCACGGTTCCACCTGACGTCTTCTCAAGGGATCTCCATAAACCTTCCGTCAACCTCAGGACGACAGAGGGGGTCGACAGTCCATCGCTCGACCCCCCCCAACTGAGGCAGAAACCCCCTCAACCGGGGCTGACGTCATGCAGACGGAAGGCTCGACCCTACCAGCCAACCTCGAGACTTACTGGCGCACTTCGTACCTCGACCATCTCATTCGAGGGGAGCTCTCCTTGGACAAGACCGAGGCTCGACGGATCGCTCGTCGGGCCAAGACCTTTGTGATATATGGCGACGAGAAGGAGCTTTATCGACGCAGCCCTACGGGCATGCTACAGCGTTGTATCACAATCCAAGAAGGCAAGAACCTACTCAAGGACCTACACTCGGGGCTTGCAGTCATCATGCGGCGCCTCAAACCCTTATCGAAAATGCATTTCGGCAGGGTTTCTATTGGCCAACCGTGGTCTCCGACGTTATCAAGCTAGTACGCTCCTACAAAGGATGCTAGTACTATGCAAAGCAAACCCATCTCCTGGCTCATGCCTTGCAAACCATTCCCATCACGTTGTCGTTCGCCATTTGGGGGCTCGACTTGGTCGGACCCCTGAAGAGAACAACCGGGGGCTTCACCCACTTGCTCGTCACCATCGACAAGTTTTCCAAGCGGATCGAGGCCCGTCCCATTACCAACGTAAGGTCAGAGCAAGCTGCGTTGTTCTTCACTGATATCATCCATCGCTTTGGGGTTCCCAACTGCATCATCACGGACAACGGCACCTAGTTCACCAACAGGAGGTCCTTGGAATTCTACGATGACCATCACATCCGTGTGCTCTGGTCGACCGTAGCTCACCCAAGGACAAATGGCCAAGTGGAACGTACCAATGGCATAGTCTTACAAGGCCTGAAGTCGTGAATCTTCAGCAAATTGAACAAACACAATAAGAAATGGGCTGCTGAGCTCCCCTTGGTCTTATAGAGCCTAAGAACAATGCTGAATCGAGCCACGGGGTTCACTCCATTTTTCTTAGTCTATGGGGCCGAGGCTGTGCTTCCAACCGATTTAGAGTATGGGTCCCTGAGGCTGAAAGCCTACAACGAATAGAACAACGATACCACGAGAGAAAACACCCTCGACCAGCTTGAGGAAGCTTGCGATAAAGCTCTACTGCACTCTGTAAGGTATCAGTAGAATCTCCAGCGCTACCACGACAAACACATTCGCAGATGAGACCTACACGTCGGTGACTTGGTGCTTCGGCAAAACCAGAACAACAAGGGATGACATAAGCTCACCCCACCAAGGGAAGGACCTTACATCATCGCAAAAGTGTTGAAGCCTAGCACCTACAAGCTTTCAAATGAAAAGGGCGAGATCTTCACCAACGCATGGAATATTGAACAACTACATCACTTTTACCCCTAGAGCCTCGAGGTTTTGTACCTTTGTTATCAGTCACATGAATAAATAAAGAGTACATCCATGTTTAAAATGATTTTTGAAAGCAGGCAGGCTCGACCCTGTTTTCACAGAGTCAAACCTCCCTCAGGGGCTGGACAGGGGGGCACCCCTGTGTCCCTAAAAACTCGCATTTTTCAAAAACTTTTTATTAAGTCAACGAAGCCACAAGAGCACCCTAAGGCCCAAAGGTTGTCGAGTCATGAGATCGCCTACGCGTCCACGCTTATGGTACCTCCACTCACTCCCCCACGCCAAGGGGTGCAACCGCGCGCTAAGAAGACCTAATAAAAGCATACAATTTTGAAAAATGAACCTCTAACGTTCCTATACATTTCGATGCAAGCTCTTACATAGTCAAGGAGGCTGCAAGGCCATCCCAAGGACGAGGGGCTATCGAGCTACGAGACCACCTATGCCTCCAGGCTACGATATCTCCACTCATACCCCACACCAAGGGGTGAAACTGCGCGCTAAGAGGATCATGTAAGAACACAATTCAAATGATAAGGAACGAAAGAGTCAAACAAAATAAAACATTTAGCGCATATTTACATCAAAATGTTTTAAGGCCCTCACGGCCATGACAGTGCAAGTCACAAACGATAGCTAACTTGTTACATGGGCCTCCATGCCCAGTTTTGGCTCACAGGCCCTCATCGTCGGTAGGTCGGAGCACCTCGTCTTCAAATAGCCTCGCGAGTCGACCCCCAGGCTCTTCTGTAGCCTCAATCAACCCTAGGCAGGCCACCTCATTCTCCTCCTCAGTCTTGTCTGGGTCCGAAGTGAAGCCATCAGCGACGAGGCTCATGTCATACTCGAACCCGGCCTGGACGACCGCCATGGCTTTCTTCACGCCATGATGCAACACGCCTCGTATCTTCTTGCGAACGAGGCCACCCAGCGCCGTCATCCAGCGCATGAACGTGTTCCCTAGTGCATCCTCCTCGGTATCGGCATTGGGCTCGACCCCTAGGCCACCGCACACCGAGGTGATCGTGCCCTGGAGTAGCTGATTCTGTCCAACCTCGGCCTCGAGGAGGGCTTGAAACAAGGTGGCAGTCGCCTGGGCCTCGCATTGTTGTTTCTCCAGCTCTAAATCGTAAGATCAAGTCAGCAAAAAACACACACAAGAAATCCAAGTTAAGATCAGAGTTGGGTGGAAACTTACCCTCAGCATGGGTCTGCCAGCCCATGATCTGATCGCATAACTCATCGTGCACCTTCTCAGCTACTTGCAGAGCCTCGTCCCGGTCATGGACAATCGCCCTCAATGTCTCGAGCTCTCGACCGGTGCCCGAAAGAGCCTCGTCCCTCGCTCAGACGGTCTCCTTCAATGCGATGACCTCGTCCTTCAGGGTCTCGAGGCAAGCGGACACCAGTCCGATCTGAACGTTGAGGGCATCACGCCGGCCACTGATAAGGGCGACATCCTCTTCAAGCTCCTTCACACACGCCAATAGTGGCGCATGGTCCTCACGGGCCTTGGCCGCCTCTTCTTGAGCCTTGGTCGCATCCTCACGCGCCTTGGTCATGGCTTCCCAAGCCTGCGCCGCCTCCTCCCAAAGCACCGCATGGGCGACGCGAAGCTCGTTTGCTTCGGCACTCTTCTCGGATAGCCGCTTATTAGCTTCCTCGATCAGAGCCCTCGATGTACTCCCAGTGTTGCACTTTGTCTTTGTTGTCGAGGGTGAAGAAGGGCTCAGCGTCGGGGTTAACTGCATCCCTGAACTTGAGGGTCGACCGACCCTAGCATGGCAGCTCTTCCTTTGCTCGCACGAGCGCTAGCTCCGCGAAGTCAGGCCACCCGCTAGACGCCTCTGTTGCATCACTGTCTAGTGTCGTGGAGGTCCCAGGCCGATCCGAGACATCGACCATCTTGACATCCGCCTTCTGCTTCCCCTTATTAGATCGGGAGTCATCGAACGTAAGGTCGATCACCGCCGGTGTTGGCCCTTGGGGCGGGACTGGCCCCCTGCTGGCCAGCGTCTCCACCTGAGCATCGAGCGGCGACACAACCATCCTCCACTCCACCTCGCCCACCGGCCCCTCCGGTTGGCCCAGCTCATGCTGCTCCGCTTCTGGTTGCGGCTCTAGTGGCTGCTCTTCCTGACGTTGCTGTGGCGGCTATTGTTGCGGTTCCTCCCACTCTATCCGCAGCCCTAGTAGCACATCTCCCTCTCTCCCCACATCTCACGGGGTCTCCTCCACGTTCCTTGTTTCTTCCACATCCGCCTGCCCTGCGTCACGGGTGGAAGTGGCGGTCTCTCTAGCCTCGACAGTCTCCGGGATCCTCGTAGTTCACCTCGACTCACGACCATCACCCCCGGACTAGCCAAGTCCAGTAGCACCCGGGGCAGCCTTGAGCAACTCAGGTCACCGAGCGGCGTCCCCGGCTCCAATGTCCTTCTCGGTGCTCCCGCTAGCCTGAACGCTGGACTCCTTTGACTTGAGTCGCTCTGTCGCCGCCCGGTACCTCGCGATCTAGGCAGCATCATCGATCGGTGTCTGCATCCTCAATGCGGCGCTGGCCTTATGTGCCTTGGCAGGCGTCAAGGCCACCGGCTCTGCCTTGCGCTTGTGGCTACACAATGAACCAGAGCATGAGAACAAGGAACAAAATAAATGTGTCTGAAAAATGAAATGAAACACTCACCCGGACATGGGGATCAGGGGTTTAGTCCCTGGCTTCCCTGAGTTGCCTAAGGCCCCCCTATGATGGCCCCTCCGTCGAGCCTCTGGTCGACCCAGAACTCCCTTGAACCTGGGCTAACGAGGTCCCCGAAGTCCTATGCGTCATTAGGGCCGCCTGACCTTGAGTTATGACAACTAACGATGGCGCCCCGGCCTCGGGCGTCGACGCCACCACTCCACCTACCGATGAGGTGCGTGGCAATCGAGCACGTGTCCATGGTGCCATAGACATCATCAGGGGAACCCCTGGCTTGGCAGATCTCCTTTTCGAGGGCCCCTTACGGGCCCTCTCCTCCGGCTGCTCCTCCTCCCCTTCGACGGGCGCCGAGGCTGCCCTCAACGCTTGGGAAGTCGACCCCCCACCGATGGGTCCCTGCAGGGACCGCACATCAGGAAGGTACGCGAGCAAAGTCATGGTATCGTACCATGACCCGGCGTCGTTGTCATCACTGTCATCGCTCTCCTCCTCTGAGACCGACTCAAAGGAGGACTCCTCTTTAGGGAGACCCTCGAGCCGTTGCTGGCGATGACGTTTTAATAATGCCTCACGCTCGTGGATCCTCCTATCACGCCGTGTTTTTATGGCGTCTTTCTCCTTCTTCTCCTAGGCCACGGAAAGACGCCTCACCACTTGAGCAACGCGATCCTCCGAGACCGGTGTCAGCGAGTCTTTGACCGCAGTCAGATCCTGCATGGCAAACTCAACGAGTTTAGATCTACCAGACCTAGGGAAGAAGGGGAATGCAGTATCGGGAGGGCAACGCTTACCTGAGGCTCGAATCCCCGGTTGGGCCGCATCGAGACTCGGTCGATGTCCTCCTGCCTGAAACTGCCCACCATCCATCGTGCGCACCGGGCAACCTCGTCAAGGGGGAGGGTCTCGTGTGACATCCCACTCCCCTCCAATGAGATGCCCGACATCATCTCGTCTAGCCAAAGATGGCGCTGCATCAATGGCAGCACCCTCCGACGGTGGAACGCGGTGGCCACCATCCCCACGGTCAGTCTGTGTAGACGGAGCCTTCTCAGCGCATCAAGGAGCGGCTGTAGCTTTGGCTTGTCCTCCTTGACGATGCCACATGACCAGTTGTCCTTGCGTGACATTAGGACCTGGCCGAAGAATCTCGACAGGCGGCCGTCATCGTTGTGCAGATAGAACCAGCCGTCGTGCCACCCGCTGTTTGACGAGATGAGCTGCGCCAGGATCTAGAGGTCGCCTCGACCCTCCCGCACTTGAAGGGTGCAGCTTCCGGCATGCACCGCCCACCGTACTCCCCTCCCACCTGCCTTCTTGGTGAAGTGCTCTGCCTTGAAGAGGTGGAGCCACATCTTCTAGTGGGGCTCCACCCCCAAGTTCCCCTCGCAGACGGCCACAAAAATGGTGGCCTACGAGATGGAGTTGGCGGCGAGATGATGGAGCTCCACCCCATCGTAGTGCAGGATCGCCTGCATGAACCGGCTCGGTGGCATCCTGAGCCCCCTCTCATGGAAGACAACAAAGCTCACCACGTAGCCCTCTAGAGGCGACGACTCCCGGTGGTTGGTCGGCGGCACCCTCCACTCCGGCTGGTCCCGGCTCATCCTCGGTCGCAAGAGACCATCACGCACCAGCTCCTCCAGCCTCCTCTCTGTTATCGAGGAACAGATCCACACGTCCATGAGGAGGACCTGGCTTTTTGCCGCCATGCGCGCTGAGGTCGAAATATGGCGGCGGCAGGGGGAAAGGACAACGGCGGAAGTGGGGAATGGCTGATGGAGGCAGAAGAAAGGAAAATGCAATTGCCAAGGGACTGGTAAGGAACATGTGGAACCCTGTGTAGGGATATGGGGATGCTACGCTAGCCGGAAAACAAAATTTTTCGACCCCATAAACTAGGAACTACTGCTAGTTACAGGTTACGGGATTACCACTAGACGCGCAGGTGCAGCGGAAGCGACTCGATGTAGTCGAACGCGTCGTAGCAGTGCCGTGCAGTTGCGTGGTCGTCCGTCACGTCCACCCTCCGCTCGTGGATCGTCCCTCTCGTGCGGTTCGTCCTTGTGCTCCAGATGCAGCACCTCCAAGGTATCCCACACGTACGGGAGGAAGCGTTGCGCCTCCGGACTGCTAGGTCTGCGAGGAACAGTAGGCGTGAGCGTGGGGAGGGTGACGGTGGCGGCTGCTAAATCGCGTGATCCCTGGCCGCGCCCCCTTCCCTCTCTTATATAGGCGCCTCTAATCAGCCCCAAACTGGAGGCCCAATTAGAAAACCCTAAGCCTAGTCAAATTCGGGTCCAACCCAAATTGGGCTTCCAACCCCTTAAGCGTGCGACCCTATGGGTTCATGTACAAATAGACGTGGCCCGAGGACTCCTACTCGGCCATTAGTTGATAGCGGTCTCTAGCAAGACGTGTCAACTCCTATGTGTACACAAAGATCATATCAGACGAACCACCACAAACCATATACATGTCATTCCTTTTGCCACACGATATTTGGTCCAACTCATAGGTTAACACTTAACCTAAGCACGGCCATGCATTTATTGATCCAATCATTAGAGTGTTCCATTGATATCTCTCTCATATAGAGAGGGGCAAATTCCATCTTGATTGTCTATGTCTCACAGCATGTTTCTTGACAAACCCGAAGACCACCTTTATAACTACCCAGTTACGGAGTAGCGTTTGATAATCTCTAAGTAGGTCATTTCACATCTTGAGTACATACAACAATCTCAGGTCTGAGGACATAACGTACATGATGTGAATCGAGACAATAACAACATCTCGTGTTGGGTCAGTCCAGCCTACATGTCACACATGTGCCCACATTATTAGTTTGACATCTCTATGTCTATGACTTGTGAAACATAGTCATCAACTAATAATGTGCTGATCTGATATTCATGTGCGTCCTAACATGAACTCCGATCAGGGACCATTCTAGAATAACCATACAAGTAAAAGAGTTTCACAAACAATTCACATAATTGCTAATCGATACAAGTTGTCTTTAATGGATATTCAATGGACTCATTATATGTCATGGATACAAGGCAATATAATCATCTCTATGATAACCTCTAGGGCATACTCTCAACAATCTCCCACTTGCACTAGAGTTAATCTCGAAGATATCTAATACCCATAGCTCTTATGTGCGCCTCATGCTTAGGCTGTGGAAGAGCCTTTGTCAAAGGATCTGCAACATTTGAATCCGTGTGTATCTTGCACATCTTGATCTCATCTCGTCTAATAAACTCTCGAAGGAGATGAAATTTCCGCAGTACATGTTTGTTCTTTTGGTGATTCCTCGGCTCTTTAGCCTGCGCTATCGCCCCATTATTATCACAATGTAGATTCAATGGGCTAGACGCATCAGGAAACACACCAAGCTCAATGAGGAACCTCCTCATCCAAACACCTTCCTTTGCAGCTCCAGAGGCTGCAATGTACTCGGCTTCTGCTGTAGAATCGGTCACCGTCTCCTGCTTGGAACTTTTCCAACTTACAGCACCACCATTTATTGTGAACACAAAACCTGATTGAGATTGTGAATCATCCGTGTCAGTTTGGAAGCTAGCATCGGTGTAACCATTTACAACGAGCTCCTCCTCACCTCCATAGACTAGGAACACATCTTTAGTCCTTCTCAAGTACTTAAGGATGTTTTTAACAAGTGTCCAGTGACTCTCACCTGGATCAGCTTGGTACCTGCTCGCAACACTTAGAGCATATGAGACATCTGGGCGAGTACATATCATAGCATACATTATAGAACCAATAGCCGAGGCATATGGAACCTTACTCATGCGCTCCCGCTCTTCAGCTGTCGAAGGACACTGTTTTTCGCTGAAGCGCATACCATGTGACATAGGCAAGAACCCTTTCTTGGACTGCTCCATGTTGAACCGTTTCAACACCTTGTCAATGTACGTATCTTGGCTTAAACCTATAAGCCTCTTTGATCTATCTCTATAGATTTTTATGCCCAAAATGTATGTTGCTTCTCCTAAATCCTTCATAGAAAAAGTATTATTCAGTGAAGTCTTTACAGATTGCAACATAGGAATGTCATTTCCAATCAATAGTATGTCATCCACATACAAGATTAAAAATACTACAGCGCTCCCACTTTCCTTCTTGTAAACACAAGGTTCTTCATCATTCTGACGGAAGCCAAACCCTTTGACTGCCTCATCAAAACGAATATTCCAACTCCGAGATGCTTGCTTTAACCCATAAATAGATTTCTTAAGCTTGCATATTTTTCTAGCATTGTTAGGATCAACAAAACCTTCAGGTTGTATCATATACACGTCCTCTTCCAAATTTCCATTTAGAAAGGCTGTTTTAACATCCATCTGCCAAATCTCATAATCGAAATAAGCAGCTATTGCTAGAATGATCCGGATAGATTTAAGCATCGCTACCGGCGAGAAAGTCTCGTCGTAGTCAATTCCTTGAACTTGCCGAAAACCCTTTGCAACAAGTCGAGCTTTATAGACGTGAACGTTTCCATCCATATCCATTTTCTTTTTATAGATCCATTTGCTCTCTATGGGTCTAACCCCATCAGGCAGATCAACCAAGTTCCAAACTTGATTTTCACTCATGGAATCTATCTCGGATCTCATGGCACTTTGCCATTTCTCGGAATCTGGGTCCATCATTGCTTCCGCGTATGTCGCAGGTTCGTCATCGTCTAACAATAACAAATCGCCACGTAATGCACGGATTCTAGCTGACCTTCGTGGTTGTGGTGGTGTCTCTATTGCCATAGGTATGTCAACATGTTCTGCTACATTAGCATCACTCGTGGAATCATTCCCTATTGGCTCATCCTGAACTTCTTCAAGATACACCTTCTGTCCACTTTTCTCTCTTTTGAGAAACTCTTTCTCTAAGAAAACACCGTTTCGAGCAACAAACACTTTGCCCTCTGATTGGTTGTAGAAATAATACCCTAAAGTTTCCTTCGGATATCCCACGAAAAAGCACTTGTCCGACTTGGGTGTTAGTTTATCTGATATAAGTCGTTTGACATAAACTTCACAGCCCCAAATTTTTAGAAAAGACAAACTGGGACTCTTACCAGTCCACATCTCATATGGTGTCTTAACTACGGACTTAGACGGTACCCTATTCAGTGTGAAAGCGGCTGTTTCTAGAGCGTATCCCCAAAACGATAAAGGAAGGTCCGACTGGCTCATCATAGACCGAACCATGTCCAACAAAGTCCGATTACGTCGCTCGGACACGCCATTTCTCTGAGGCGTTCCAGGTGGCGTAAGCTATGGAACAATTCCGCAACTCTTTAGATGATTGCTAAACTCGTGGCTCAAATATTCGCCTCCACGATCGGATCGTAAGGCCTTAATTTTCTTGCCACGTTGATTCTCTACTTCATTCTGAAATTCTTTGAACTTTTCAAAAGTCTCAGACTTATGTTTCATTAAGTAGACATAGCCATATCTACTAAAATCATCAGTGAAGGTAATGAAGTATTGAAATCCACCTCTAGCTGTCGTGCTCATTGGTCCACATACATCAGTATGTACAAGTTCCAACAAGTCTGCCGCCCTCTCAGGAACACCTGTGAAAGGCGCCTTGGTCATCTTTCCCATTAAGCAAGCCTCACACGTCTCGTATGATTCAAAATCAAACGAAGTTAGAAGCCCATCAGAATGGAGCCTCTTCATGCGATTCTCACTTATATGACCTAAACGACAATGCCACATATAAGTAGGACTTAACTCATTAAGCCGAGGCCTTTTAGCATTAACATTACAGACAGGTGCATCATCAAGATTTAAAATAAATATCCCATTCACAATGGATGCAAAAGCCACAAACATGTCATTCTTAGAGATCACACAACCATTGTCTTTACTCGCAAATGAATAACCATCCTTCATCAAACATGAAGGTGACACAATGTTTCGACTTATACTAGGAACATAATAACAATTATTCAATTCCAAAATAAATCCTGACGGTAGGTGGAGTTGCATCATCCCGACGTTCAACGCAGCAACTCTTGCATTATTGCCCACGCGGAGATCAACTTCTCCTTTTCCCACGCTTCTACTTCTTATCATTCCCTACATCGTATTGCAAATATGAGCAACTGATCCGGTATCAAATACCCAAGAATTAACATAAGAGTTAGCGAGGAAAATGTCCGTAATGTAAACAACAAGTGTATGAGCAACGGTAGTACCTTTACCACCATCCTTCTTTAAGGACTCCAAATACAGCTTGCAGTTCCTCTTCCAGTGACCTTTACCCTTACAATGAAAGCACTCTTCATCAGCAGATGGTCCAGTCTTGGGCGCAGGTGGGTTTGGCTTAGAGGTCTCACCTTTGGCCTTGCCCTTGCCCTTGCCCTTTTGCTTCCTCCAAGCATTGCCCTTCTTCTTAAAGTTAGGCTTGTTTTGGACCGCCATCACATGGCTAGTGCTAGCACCTTTCTTGATGTCAGCCTCTGCTGTTTTGAGCATGCCACACAATTCATTCAAGCCCTTCTCCGCCCCATGCATATGGTAGTTCGAAACGAAGTTTCCATAGCTGGGCGGAAGAGACGCGAGAATGAAATCAGTAGCCAACTCTTGGCCAATTGGGAAGCCTAGCTTCTCCAACCTCTGAGTGTAACCAACCATTTTGATCACATGTGGCCCAACTGCTGCGCCCTCTGCTAGCTTTGTTTCAGCAAAAGCCTTTGAGACATTGAACCTTTCAGTCCTAGCTTGAGTCTGGAACATATCATTGAGCGCCACGATCATATCGTACGCTGCATGGTTGTTGTCGAACTGCATCTACAGATCTGGTTCCATACAAGCAAGCATAAGGCAACTCACTTCAAGATCAGCATCACATGCTCTCTTATAAGCGTTTTTCTCAGCAGCAGGTGCATTGTCAGCAGGCTCTTCAGGTAATGGGGTGTCTAGAATTTCTTCCTTTTTCTCAGCCCTGAGAACAATTCTCAGGTTGCGGATCCAATCCGCATAGTTTGTTCCATTCAACTTATCTTTCTCAAGAATTGAACGTAAAGTAAATGGTTGATTGCTAGGCGCCATTTATCTACAACAAAAGTAATGCAAAATACTAAGACAAAGTATCCAAGACAGAGTAAATCATATTAAAATCTTAATAGAATCTACTCCCACTAAAATCAATATCCCTCAATTGAAACTTAGTGATTCAAGACCCACAACTAACAAGTCTACTAGTGAGCTTTAGCATCACCGCTAGAAGACATGGTAGATCGGTAAGCAACTCTTTGCTAATCATATCACATATGACTCTTGTTGTTGGGTAGCATCTATATGCTGTGGTGCCCAACTCCTTATGCTCCAAGGTCCCTAACCATTAGGATGACCTTGTTCAAGTAACCAACCCTTATGCAGTAAGTATCCGATACGAACCTGCCTAGTCAAGGAAAACCAGTGGCACCCTAATTTCATAGACCCACCACCGATTGTACAAGACACATGACAGTGCAAGGTTTGGGGAAGCATATAACTTAAACATTACTGAGGGATCGTTCTACTTCACTATCGCATATGTAGACAAAAACATTATCACGTGAAAGTAGAACATAATAATAAGAACGACATTATCACATATATGACTTGGTATAGCCCATTGTCACTTTGGGGATCTCCATCTCCATCAATCTGTACATCATGATGATCTCCATCTCCATGACCCATGTACGCCGTCCATCAGTGATGAATCCACCAAGACTATGTATCACTAACGCAAGACAACGAAGTAATATTACACAGTCGCGGATAGGATCATCACAGTTTGGCACGCAGGCCATTACATCAAGTTGACAATATCTATGTGGCTCCAGCCATATTGTCATTCTCATGACATGCAAGCCATGAATTAATTACATACATGCATCACATACACATAAGGGCTATACCAGTCATGAATTCCTGCAAAACAGAGTTAACCGATTCCGACGTCTAAACTTAAAACGTCCAGAACACCATCTTCCTGGCCTTTTTTCGCAAATCTAATTTTGGCGAACCCGGAAAAGCGGGGGAGAATCGGATGTAAAATTTTCTGTAGATCAATTTTGATATAAAATTCGTCTCAATCCGAGGTCGTATGCAAAAGTTATGGCTGTTTTACCGAACAGCACTTTTTTTTGCACCCCGACGCCCGGGAGTAGATCCAATCTACCGCCGCCGCGCATCATATGCGCTCGGCACTTGACCTAGGTTCGATTCGATCAATCTGATTGATCTCCATCTCACCATGGCTGGGTTTACATGTATCACTTAACTCGGATGGCGGAATTCCGACCGGTACGAGTAGATCGTTACAAGACCAACGCAGCAAGATCACGAACCATGATCAGAGACTCATCTACAACCGTGCATATCTCCATATGCATACAACCGAACCTATAATGAAGCAGCTACGGCTCCGATACCACTGTAGGGATATGGGGATGCTACGCTAGCCGGAAAACAAAATTTTTCGACCCCATAAACTAGGAACTACTGCTAGTTACAGGTTACGGGATTACCACTAGACGCGCAGGTGCAGCGGAAGCGACTCGATGTAGTCAAACGCGTCGTAGCAGTGCCGTGCAGTTGCGTGGTCGTCCGTCACGTCCACCCTCCGCTCATGGATCGTCCCTCTCGTGCGGTTCGTCCTTGTGCTCTAGATGCAGCACCTCCAAGGTATCCCACACGTACGGGAGGAAGCGTTGCGCCTCCGGACTGCTAGGTCCGCGAGGAACAGTAGGCATGAGCGTGGGGAGGGTGACGGCGGCGGCTGCTAAATCGCGTGATCCCTGGCCGCACCCCCTTCCCTCTCTTATATAGGCGCCTCTAATCAGCCCCAAACTGGAGGCCCAATTAGAAAACCCTAAGCCTAGTCAAATTCGGGTCCAACCCAAATTGGGCTTCCAACCCCTTAAGCGTGCGACCCTATGGGTTCATGTACAAATAGACGTGGCCCGAGGACTCCTACTCGGCCATTAGTTGATAGCGGTCTCTAGCAAGACGTGTCAACTCCTATGTGTACACAAAGATCATATCAGACGAACCACCACAAACCATATACATGTCATTCCTTTTGCCACACGATATTTGGTCCAACTCATAGGTTAACACTTAACCTAAGCACGGCCATGCATTTATTGATCCAATCATTAGAGTGTTCCATTGATATCTCTCTCATATAGAGAGGGGCAAATTCCATCTTGATTGTCTATGTCTCACAGCATGTTTCTTGACAAACCCGAAGACCACCTTTATAACTACCCAGTTATGGAGTAGCGTTTGATAATCTCTAAGTAGGTCATTTCACATCTTGAGTACATACAACAATCTCAGGTCTGAGGACATAACGTACATGATGTGAATCGAGACAATAACAACATCTCGTGTTGGGTCAGTCCAGCCTACATGTCACACATGTGCCCACATTATTAGTTTGACATCTCTATGTCTATGACTTGTGAAACATAGTCATCAACTAATAATGTGCTGATCTGATATTCATGTGCGTCCTAACATGAACTCCGATCAGGGACCATTCTAGAATAACCATACAAGTAAAAGAGTTTCACAAATAATTCACATAATTGCTAATCGATACAAGTTGTCTTTAATGGATATTCAATGGACTCATTATATGTCATGGATACAAGGCAATATAATCATCTCTATGATAACCTCTAGGGCATACTCTCAACACCCTGGGCTCTGTATTTATAACCTAGTAGAAGGCAAACGGAAGAATCCCGTGAAGAGATAGGTACAGTTTCTGTATTTAATGCTCCTTCCTAACCGCTCCCTTGAAACCTGCGTATAAGGGCACGTGTCGACCGCTCGCTCGGTAACCGTCTGCCACACCGCCCACTACCGCGTCGTTTTCACTTCCCTCCTAAAAAGATGCGCCCCAACTGGCGGGAAGGGAGGCCTACAGACAGACACTTCCAGGCGAAGGAACCACGGGCTCTGAGCCCGCTATAAGCCTCGAGGGTTCGAAGGCTGGCCCTCGACGGGGGTTCGACAGCTACCCTCGAGTAAAACAGAGTAAGGGATGTCTGAGAAGCGGACCCGTACAAGGCCAGGGCTCGAACCACTTTCTCGAGACGCCCTCAGACATATTCGAGGCTAAATGAGGGGTCAACAGTGGAATCCCCCGGAGGGAGGCATCAAGCCCTCGGCACCTACCGTATGGAGCCGAGATCCATATGACAACTCCTTAGCACTTTCGAGAGCGCCCCCGCAGCTGCCAGCCGACCCCTATCGAACGGGGCACAGGCTCCCACTCGAATTCCCCGCTAGCTGCTCACCAGGGATCATCGAAACTTGACCATCGAGGGTAGTACGACATTCCCACCCCTCCTCCTTGCCTAAAGGATGCGTGAGGGTCAACTGATAAAGGCGGAAAGCCATGATCGGCCTTCTGTGCGCAAAGGCTCAGGGGCTTACCCGCAATTGACTGACTCCGACGAAAGAGGATCAAACACACCTCAGGGCTTAACAAAAATCAACGACACAATGAACTAAAGCCCTCGAAGGAGTCACACACTCCTCTGAGGCCTCGGGGGCTACACCCGGTGGGTGCGCTCGCACGCACCCACCGGAGAGCAACGACGCCACGACTCCAGTTCATAACCCGCTCAAGCCTTTGCTAGAGTGCCCGCACTCACGCAAAGGCTCGGGGGCTACTGTCGGGGTACCTGAATTAGGGGTACCCGAAACCGATGATCAAAGGAAACCAACTCCCGAGACATTCGCACCCAAAAGATCACATCTAAGTTCCGCCTACGTGGAAACGCGGTGTTCGGTCTGCACACATGTGGCTGCGCCGGGCTCCCTCGACTATGTTCCGACTCGTACGAGGCCCGCTCGATTGGAAGCCTCGACCCCAGAAATTCTCCGACTCGCACGACCTAGGGTCGAGTTGGTCGACCCCCCCTCTTTTCACCTACTCACTGACAAGGCATTTAATGCAACCACTTCCGTCAATGTGGATATAGCGCCACCGGCATGGGAGCAGCGCCTACGTCTAATCAAGCTTTTTACTACCCATCCCGGGATGGACATTGAAAAAGCTACCATTGTTCACACCATGTCAAGCACTGTTCTTCAATTAATGCCCCCTCAACTCACAAAATGATATACGCCGCACCTGGGTTTCCTGGGGCTCGGCCTTATCCGTTCCTCAACAACCCCCGCAGCTATGATTCGGCCTCGACCACCGTCGGTAAACAAAGGAATGACACCTACACGTCGACCATAGGGAATCGCACGTCCTCTACAGCGCCAGGATGTCTTGTCGTCCCGTCATCCACATTGCCACGACACCCAAGGATGGCCTACAAGCACCAGGGCATGTCACCACAGCAGCACCCACAATGCCTGTCCTGCCTTCTTCTCCAAGACACCCCTAGGGTTTTGTTGTAAACCTAGGCCCTCCCCTTGTGTCTATAAAAGGGGAGGGCTAGGAGCTCTCAAAGGGGCAGGAAAAAACACAAGACCGGTGTTTTCTCCACTTCAACGATCAACATCTCAAGCAACACTCCGCCTTTCTCTTCTCTTGAGACTTGGGACCGGTTCCCTCTCTCACAGCTTGTAACCCCTACGCAAGCACTCCGGTGCAAGGAAATACAATACTCTCCCCCCCGCTGGACGTAGGGCCTTCCTCGCCCGAACTAGGATAAACCCCCGTGTATTCTCCTTGCATCACCATCCGGATTAGGGAGCACATGGCACAAATTTAATCGTCGATCTCGGGCCCTTCCGGTACAGAACACCGACACCACTCCTTTAGCTTGGTGTTCTCGCTGGTTAGGCAAGCAACCTCGTCCTTCCACTCCTTGTCAAGTTGGGTGTTTTCTCCGCCAGCTCCTTGTTGCTCTCCGTTAGCCGAGCTAGCTGTTGGGCATTCTTAACGTCACTACCAAAAGTAGACTTAGTTTTCTAATTCTGATAACGGCGCCAAAAATGCCAAACCTATCCCTCATGCCACTTAAGCCAAGTTGTCATCCCCAGCATGACACGAGAGACGCGATATTGAAATATGCAATTGCTCATCAAGATAAATAATAAAAGGGATCTGCAAGCGCACAGATTAATACCGATGTAACATTTTAACCGGGAAGTATTCCAGGTATCGTTATTTATATTTTTACCACTGGGAAGGGATTTCTAAGTATCATGGTTGATAATGGAATGAGAATTTGGAACTGAGTACACATCATTGCATGTATAACCGAGAGTATTTATCAATCTCTTTATACAGGTATAAATGTCACATTAAGTAAAGGTAAAGTGATAATGGTGACAAAGATAATTAATCTGATCAGCTAGCCACATATAATAATGATAAGCACCTCAACAGATATTCTAGCAAGTCATTAGCATGGAATTAGGATGAACTACAAAGATATTCCCTAAGTTATTATTAACTATAAAGTCTAGCATATCATAGTTAGTGCAATTATACTTGGCAATCATGGTGAGAAAAGACTATATCCATGCATAGTGAATATTAGCAAGGAAGATGAAGAACATAGCAATCACTCCCCTGTAATAGTGTTGCTCTGCCTGCCCTATACACGAGAGGGGGACTATATAAGAATCAACGAAGCTGTCACTATCGCGAACTACCCCACAATCCGGCATATAGGGTGCAATCGCAGATAAATACGGTATAGACACCACGTCTACACAATAGTTATCATTCACCCACTGTACACATGGATAAACGCTATACGATCCTAGGCATGTATATAATTCCAATCTAACTAAACCAAGCATATAACTATGATAAACTAAGAACAATATAATTGCAAATATAATCAAGTAGAGCAAAGTCATAACCAATATATTGAAATAGAATAAAGTCATATTCATAATATTGAAGAACAAAGATGAACAATTGAAGAACAGAGAGGAATTACCAAGAATCCTCTTGACAGATCCGGGAACCAATCGAAGATTGACTCCTTCTAGTTCTAATCCTATGTAGCTATGCTAACTAGAGATCTAGTTGATGTGGTGGCTCTAGGGCTTGATCAGAGGCTCTCCTCCTGAATTAGGGTTTGAAGTATGAGACGAGGGCCTCTCCTCTAGGGGCAGGGGCCTTGCTTATATAGCCCTTTCGGATGAATCTGGGCCGTCGGATCAAACCGACATTGAACGGACGGTTTTCCTTTATCCTCTAGGTCGGTGGAGCATAATCCTCGAGGCGGAGCCTGATTGGCTCCAGGGCCAGGGCGGGCGCCCTAGGGACTAGGGCGGGGGCCCTGTCCCCGGCTCTGTTACGCCTCCCGTTCGTTCTCGTGGCTTCTGGACTCTTCTAGATGTAAGATAATTACGTGTTCGGTTAATATCCCGTCATTAATCCGACATGTGGGCCTTTCTTCCGTATTTCCTGATAACCCCCTGCAGAAATAGATAAACAGCAAAACTCGTGGAATTCTGTCAGATAAAACCCTAAGTCTAGGTGTTGGTTTCATTTGGATCCTTTTCTCTATTTATTTGATAGTTATAATTGATACTTAAGGACCGTCAACAAACTCCCCCAAGCTTACCTCTTGCTCGTCCCTGAGCAAGGATAGACTCAGCGATGGATGAGAAGTTGCTGAAATGCCTTTGAATTTTGACGGTACACATACTTTCAAATAGAGTCTCATCTCTGAGTTAAAGTAAACTGTCAAGACTTAAAACTTACTCATTATACCTTTCACCATGGGGCTTGCAACCGTCACCTTTGTCTTGATCGGTTAAAAGATAGAACAGTCTAGTCAAGCGCCATGTCTCTTATTCTTGATTAGCTATAGCTCTTGGAGTTTTTTTACAGATTTTCAAATAAAACTCAGAGATTCCTTGTATGACTCTCTCAGGTCTCTCTTTTGTGGTATTTCTGGATCCTCACCAAGGCAGTAATGGTGTCTGCCTTCTCTCAAAGCAAAGTATGTAGTATTTGTGGTATAAGGCAGAGTGACATTGCCTTCTCTCTCATCCTATTCTAATAAGGCTTTTGATATCTGGAGCTCATCGGTGGGAGATAAAGTATACATACTTACAAGACATTTATTGCATAGTCAAACCATGGATCCAGAGAAACAAGCCAATAAGTCAAATCAAGATGTGCATGTGTGGCGAATAAATGGTGTATGGTGGTAGTGATGATAACAATGATGAAAGTCTAATTCTACTTTTGCTCTTTTTGAGGGGATACGTACCTTTCTTGCTTTTAAAGCTCTTGAGGAGAATGAGGTGCTCTATATTTTCTCTTTTTTTCCTCTTAGGTGGGTATCTTGTACCCCTAATTCTACTGTCGGACACTTGTCCATTTTTACCTCTCTTCTCACACTTTTTCTTTTTTTTTCATCGAGGTTCCGAGCACTTGCTCCTTTTTATTTCCTCGTATATTTTTCTTTTTGAGGTTCCGGGCACTTGCCCCTTTTTATTTCCTCGTATAGAGCACTCATCTCCTTAGAACAATATAGCAAGTGGTAGTAACCAAAATAGCTTGAGCATTTATTTCACAGGGGATAACAAGAATGGGAAAATATTTTTGGCTATTCTCTCCCGGATTAGGAGTAGAATAATTTTATGTGGATCTGGAGATGAGAATGAGTGGATATATGTGGATGCGTACTTCCAGAGTAGAAGCAGCATGTATGAGTGATCGTGCAAGTGAATCTTGATTTTAACCACATGACAAGCTCCTAAGGGTCTACACAGCTTGACTACACTCAATGCTCATAAACAGTAAAAAGTAAAGGTATGGCTTAAAGTCTAGCAAGCATGTATGTATGGCTGTGGTAGGAACTTAAACTCTCATCATACAGGAACTCATCATGTAGCATTTTAAGATTTTCAAAGATAAAATTCTCCAAAATTCTAGCATCTCTAGGAATAGATAAACAGCAGCTCAACCTTCCCATATCATATCCGTTAACAACTTAGACTTTAGATCAAGTTCTCTTCCCACAAGTTCAGGTTTAGAGCAAGCTTTAAATGATAACAGTTATGTCTAAACTTAGAGAGAGGACTTCAAATTTGAAAGTTAGGCAAAGCAACTATTCATTATATCCATGCTAGAGTTTTATTATTATTTAGATTCAGTTTAGCATAGCCACTTTATTTATTTATTAAAACACACTAAGCAAAAGATATAGGTATATATATATAAGCACAAAATCTTTATTTGGTTTTTTTTTCATAGTTATGTATATTTTTATTTTTATAGGGTAGAAGTATATATAAATATAAAGATAAAGATAGAAATACTTAGCAAGATAATGGAGGTGCTCTCCCCCAAGCTGGATCTTGACATAATCTCTTCTGATGTAGCTAGCAGATGGCGGAGGTGTATTTGAAAGTCGGCAGCACCCTGACAGTGATTAGAATGTCCTCTGTCTGCTAGTCTCGTTGAATTCTGTGAAGCTCAAATAGACAACAAAGCTTTGTGGAACTGATTAAGTGTTAGCATAAATATCTAGCCTTTATCATGTTGAGCCTCCTTGATTTTTTTTTATGTTTTTTTTCTTTTATAAAGCAGAAAAAAATATTTATGTATTTATTATATATATATATATTTTATGCCACCACAGTGAATGTACTTATGGGTTTTATGCCACTCGCATACTCACATGGGGCTTTAGGGTTTTTTAACATTTTTATTTTCTTTTTAAGATAGTATGAATATGATTAACTAAGCAAACTATTTAAGATAAAGTAAATAATTAAAAGAAAAGGATAACTACCAAGTTACCTCTTGGCAAGGCGTTCGGTGTTTTTAAGTCCTCCGAGCGGGACTCTTATTCGTTCAGTCGTCCTGGGACTTGGTGGATGGCGTAGTCGGTGGTTCCGACGGCGCCTCCTCTTCATGTACAACTGTCTTTTTCTTTCCATACCTGTCTCGGTGCTTTGGTCTCCTCAGGACAGTGTTGGTTGAGTGGTATGTCTTCAGATCTTACCACTTCTCCTTCATAATCTGCCCATCCGTCCTTGATGACCTGTTGCTTCTGATTGTGGTTACGCCGCCTTCTTCTTGTCCTGACCTGCTTGGATTCTTTAAATACATAGTTAGGGTCAGTAAAGTAAAGACGTACCTTCTCAGAGGGGAAGTGCATGTGGACTTCTCCAGTTCCAATGTAAATGATTGCTTTGACAGTACTAAGGAATGGTCTTCCAAGGATGATGGGTGGATCGTATTCATCTTCTCCCATGTCAATAACCTGAAAGTCTGTATGGACAAAGTGATCGTCTATCTTGACAGGGACGTCAGTTACTGTACCTTTGACCTGTCGGAATGTCTGATCTGCCATCTGGAGCTGAATATATGTTGGGTTTAAGGGCATGGTTCCGAACAGAAGTTCATAGGTGACCTTGGCCATTATGTTGACGCCCGACCCAGTGTCGCAAAGTGTCTTGTAGAAGTGGGACCCATTATGGAGCAATAAATGCTTGGCATACCTGGGTCGTCCTTCTTAGGCAAGAACGGTGACTTGAGTTAGCGATCTTGACCTTTGTGCACGGCAGTGACCATCTTAGCTGTCTCGGTCCATACTTGCTTCTTGCTCTTGTTCCTCCTGTTGGTCCTCTTCCTTGGTTCATATTGGGGTTGCTCTGGGATTTGTGCGGTCTTGTTCTTGAAGGAAAACGTTTCCTTCCTCCCCTTGATGTAGAAACTGATCTTGGCAGCACTAGCATAGATGACAGCTCCCGCGGTGTTCAGGAATGGTCTCCCTAGGATGACGGGAGCCCTCTCATCAGAACCGGTCTCTATCACTATGAAGTCTGCTGGAGCGTACGAGGAACCAACTCGGACACAGATGTTCTTCAATATTCCTCTCGGGAAACTCAGTGTCCTATCTGCAAGCTGCAAACACATGGATGTTTCTAATAATGGTTGTGAAAAGAGTTTTTCATAGAGTACCCTGGGCATGATGTTGACGCTGGAGCCAAAGTCACAGAGTGCTTCTAGGAAGTCTCGCATGCCGATGGAGATCGGGATGACGGGGCGTCCTGGATCGCCTCTCTTGACCGGCAGACGGTCAGTACTTACTTCCACGATAGGGTTACTCCAGTAATCTCCTGCATCAAACATGTCTACAAGATTTGCAGATTCTAGTCCTTCCGGTTGTGATGGTATACCGGGGTTAGTAGCAGGAACAGCAGCAGCTATTTGATTCAACTGAGATTCAATCATTTTATTAAAGCTAATCTGGTTCTTGATGGCAGTAGAGAAATTATCCATTCTATTATTTATATTTTCTAGTATTTTATCATTAGATGCCAATTTCTTAGACAGGTTATCCATTAGCTTTCCTTGGTTGGATACTAACTCTCTCAAAGGTGGATAATTATTATTATTATTGAAAGAATTGTTACCTTGGTAATTACCTGAGTAGTTAGGCCTCTGTTGATTCCAACCTTGATTCTGCTGAGGACGGTTGTAGTAGTAGTTGTTGTTATTGTTGATGTAGTTCACGTCCTCCAGCAACTCAGGACAGTGATTGCCCGAGTGTCCAGTACCTCCACACTCCTCACAAGTCATGTGGGAGTCGTAGACGTGCATGACTTCTTTCTTTTCTCCAGCTCGATCATCGAGCTTCTTCATGAGTAGGTCTAGCTTGGCAGACAGCATGTCTACCTCCTTGAGCTGGTGCATACCTCCACCTCTCTTGCGTGTCTGAGTTCTTTCTTCATTCCAACCTTGGTTGGATGCCATCTTCTCCACAAGAGCTGTGGCTTGAAGTATGGTGAGTGATAGGAATGCTCCTCCAGCTGCAGCATCCATGGTTTCACGGGCACTGTTAATGAGCCCATGATAAAATGTCTGCATCAGTAGCCAGCTTTCCATTCCATGATGGGGACATTCTAGGATGTAGTCTTGGAAACGCTCCCATGCTTCTGGAACGGATTCATCATGTTGTTGCTGAAAACTTGTAATCTTCCCACGGAGAGCATTGTCTTGCCCATGGGAAAGAATTTGGCCAGAAAGTTCATGGAGCAGAGTGCCCACGTAGTGTTCTTCTCCTTTGTAGCATAGAACCACTGCTTCGCTCTCCCCAACAGTGAGAATGGGAAAAGGCGAAGTAGTATGGCGTCTCTGGGGACTTCAGCCATGGTGAAAGTGCTGTAGATCTCCAGGAAGTGTTGAAGATGAGCACTAGCGTCTTCATGTGGCTTCCCACAGAACTGGTTAGCTTGCACCATGTTGATGAGCCCAGGCTTGAGCTCGAAGTTGCGGTCGATCTCCCCAGCAGGTCCAGTGCGGATGTTGTCCGTAGTGGGAGCTGAGAACTCGCGGATCGACTTGTTCGCCATGGCTTCGAATTCAATCGACAAATTCCGGATGAAACTTCGGCGGTCTTCGGATTTGGATGAAGCTTTGTGCTGAAGTGTTGATGATGTCTTCTTGAGCTTGGCTCTTGTTCTTCTGAATAAGGCTTCGGGATCGTCAACAAAGTTGTCTGGAAGATGTCTTCTATTCATGCATCACCCTACAATAAATAATCAAAATGGAAAATACAGGGGTAAAACTGTATAAGAGAATTGATAAGCTCGATCAGATTAGTGATGCAAATGATGACTCAAAGTTCCGTATTCATTCCTACTTAGTAATCAACCTTCCCCGGCAACGGCGCCAAAAATGCTTGTTGGGCATTCTTAACGTCACTACCAAAAGTAGACTTAGTTTTCTAATTCTGATAACGGCGCCAAAAATGCCAAACCTATCCCTCATGCCACTTAAGCCAAGTTGTCATCCCCAGCATGACACGAGAGACGCGGTATTGAAATATGCAATTGCTCATCAAGATAAATAATAAAAGGGATCTGCAAGCGCACAGATTAATACCGATGTAACATTTTAACCGGGAAGTATTCCAGGTATCGTTATTTATATTTTTACCACTGGGAAGGGATTTCTAAGTATCATGGTTGATAATGGAATGAGAATTTGGAACTGAGTACACATCATTGCATGTATAACCGAGAGTATTTATCAATCTCTTTATACAGGTATAAATGTCACATTAAGTAAAGGTAAAGTGATAATGGTGACAAAGATAATTAATCTGATCAGCTAGCCACATATAATAATGTTAAGCACCTCAACAGATATTCTAGCAAGTCATTAGCATGGAATTAGGATGAACTACAAAGATATTCCCTAAGTTATTATTAACTATAAAGTCTAGCATATCATAGTTAGTGCAATTATACTTGGCAATCATGGTGAGAAAAGACTATATCCATGCATAGTGAATATTAGCAAGGAAGATGAAGAACATAGCAATCACTCCCCTGTAATAGTGTTGCTCTGCCTGCCCTATACACGAGAGGGGGACTATATAAGAATCAACGAAGCTGTCACTATCGCGAACTACCCCACAATCCGGCATATAGGGTGCAATCGCAGATAAATACGGTATAGACACCACGTCTACACAATAGTTATCATTCACCCACTGTACACATGGATAAACGCTATACGATCCTAGGCATGTATATAATTCCAATCTAACTAAACCAAGCATATAACTATGATAAACTAAGAACAATATAATTGCAAATATAATCAAGTAGAGCAAAGTCATAACCAATATATTGAAATAGAATAAAGTCATATTCATAATATTGAAGAACAAAGATGAACAATTGAAGAACAGAGAGGAATTACCAAGAATCCTCTTGACAGATCCGGGAACCAATCGAAGATTGACTCCTTCTAGTTCTAATCCTATGTAGCTATGCTAACTAGAGATCTAGTTGATGTGGTGGCTCTAGGGCTTGATCAGAGGCTCTCCTCCTGAATTAGGGTTTGAAGTATGAGACGAGGGCCTCTCCTCCAGGGGCAGGGGCCTTGCTTATATAGCCCTTTCGGATGAATCTGGGCCGTCGGATCAAACCGACATTGAACGGATGGTTTTCCTTTATCCTCTAGGTCGGTGGAGCATAATCCTCGAGGCGGAGCCTGATTGGCTCCAGGGCCAGGGCAGGCGCCCTAGGGACTTGGGCGGGCGCCCTGTCCCCGGCTCTGTTACGCCTCCCGTTCGTTCTCGTGGCTTCTGGACTCTTCTAGATGTAAGATAATTACGTGTTCGGTTAATATCCCGTCATTAATCCGACATGTGGGCCTTTCTTCCGTATTTCCTGATAACCCCCTGCAGAAATAGATAAACAGCAAAACTCGTGGAATTCTATCAGATAAAACCCTAAGTCTAGGTGTTGGTTTCATTTGGATCCTTTTCTCTATTTATTTGATAGTTATAATTGATACTTAAGGACCGTCAACACTAGCTTGTTAAAAAGGAGTGTCTTCTCTACCTCCATGTTTGCCTAGCAGAGCATGGGCTATCAGCTAGTCATAATCAGAGTAATGCGCGAAGATTTTGTCATATACCTCTCTTTCCCTGGTCAAGCAGGTGGCGCTGCTCATCTACGCTGGTCTGCAGCGCATCCTGTTTGCTCTGGACCAGCTGTAACGACTCTTACAGGCGTACTATGTCCCCCTTCAGGGCCTTGTTTTCTTCCACTGTTGGGACGATTGTGTCGAAGCACCGTTTTTGATACTCCAATGTTTTTTCAATACTCTGCAACACAATGAAGCATTAGTAACAGCAATTTCTGAGCAAAAGCTTGATGGACAAGATTAGGGTTCCAGTGCTCTTACCTTTATTTGGCCCATTAGGTCTTCTACTGTCCACTATAGTTTGTGAATGGCCCAGTCCGAGTGGTCCTCCTCATAGAACACCCACTCGTCGCCTTGCTTTCTCGCGACACGGACGCATTGAGGTGCCACCTTTTCTTCTTCTGGGCGGATGATTTCTTCAATCTCTGCCTCATCCTCTGCCGCAGTGGCCTCAACTACTGGAGCCTCCGTGGCAGGGTTCTCGGTGCCGCTCTCCTCGACCACCACAACGCCCATTGTACTACCCGAGGTGGCACTGGGCTCCTCGGTAGTGGGCGTGGGCTCCTCATGCTATTGCTCAGGACTGTGCTAGTCAGCAGTCCCGCTGGGCTAGGCACGCTCCTCGGTAGTGCGACTGCTCTCCCTAGCTGACAGCAGTTGGTTGCTAGCAGGATGCTCCATGTCTTCCGCGGACTTTGGCCTGCACCAACCTAATAAGCTACTGCACTCGGATATTACAAAGGGGGTTATGAAATCAATTACAGTTCTGAGCGTCTGAATGTGGCCCTGAACGACCGACCACTCCAGGTTACGCTCCTTGCAGTGTGGGTCCTAATGATCTAGCTACCGCTCGCCAGCTCCCTCCTAGCTCGAACACCCTTGGGGACTGCGTCAGCCCGCCCCGTGTTCAGTATGGTTGTCTAGCTAGTGACACTGCTCGGGGCAGTGTTGGTGCCCTTGGGGGTGTCACTGCTGGGGCAATGTGGGTGCCCTTGGAGGTGTCATTGCTTGAGGAGGAGTGGGCACCCTTGGTGGCGTCGGTGCGCGGGGTGTCCCTTGTGCCTCTACCGGCGTGCTAGTGGAATTTCATCCTCATCTTCTTCATCAGTCAAGCCGACCATGACTCTATGTTGTTTCTGGCTGCTATCTTCGTTGTTGATAATTAATGGACCCCCCGTGCCTAGGGGGTCCACGGACTTCCTCTTCTGGGAAGGCCCCTCTGGTGCGGGGCACTTCCCAGCTGCCTTTCTTGTCATCTGAGACTCCCGCACATCTTTGTCGGCTGGCCAGTCGTCAGCGGGCACGCCGGAGATGTACACTGACGCTCGGTCCTGGCCATGGATCTTGCAGATATCAGATCAAGAGTTATGGTTGCGGACTAGTAACTATCAATATCAAATTGACACTGTGGGTGATTTTTGACATACCTGAGGTGGCGGCGCTATCAACTTGTACACCTTCATCATGCTCGATAGCTGGGGGTATCCTGTCAAGTCGAATAGCTGCGCCAACCACTAGTTTACCTCTTTGCATGAGAGGTTCCTTGCAGACTCACTGGTGGGATCACCTGACCCTGAGTACTCATACAACGGGTGCACCTGCTGCTTGCACGGTTGCACCCGCCTGCAGATGAATTTTAGGGCTACTGTTGGCCCGTCAAGCTGGCTCCTATCAAACATCCCGAGAAGCTCTTCAACCTGTACCATTTTAGCGATGGTCGGCCTTGCCGACTAGTTCTCCTGCTGCTCGGGGATCTACATGACGTCATAGGCGACGAATGGCTCTTGCTCTTGCTGTACATAGAACAACTTCTTGTACCAATCTCTCATGGACGAGCTGAGGGGTACATTGAGGTACTTGGCCTTCATTCTGTCATGAAGGTTCTGGTAAGCTCCCACAGCTACCTTGGATCCTCCTGCGCCTCCTTTCTTCTTCAGGTAGAAAAAGTGCCTCCACAGATTGAAGTGGGGCTAGATGCCGAGAAATGACTCGCAGAGGCTAATAAAAACCGACACAGAAAGAACTGAGTTCGAGTGGAGGTTACAGATGCTAATCCTATAATAGTCACACAACTTGTGAAGGAAGGGTTGGCATGGATTTTCAAATCTATGCCTTAAAAATCCTTAAAAACAACTATTTTGCCAGGACAGGGGTCTGGATAGCTCTCATCGTCTGACGTCCTCCATCCGCCGATTGCGGCCTCGGCCATCACTCCGGCGGTGACGAGCTTCACCAGGGTGGCCTCCGTGCTCATAAACTTGCTCCACTCCGCTGCCATCAGCTACGCTCTTGCTCCATGGCTCCCGCACGCCATCCTCCTTTCCTTCTTCGGTTGCGGAATGTGGTTGCGGTGTGATGGGTGGGTGCTGGAGCAGCTGGATCTGGTGGCGATTGGATCTAGGGTTTGGCATGCGGACACGACAGAGATGGAACTTGCGAAAAAGGCAAAGCAAACTGTGTGGGAGATGAACTGACGTGAAATGGATGTAGTGGGAGAAGTGGGTGCCATCATGCATGTATTTATAAGGATAGAATGACCCTTTGACTTCTAGGGTTTTTGGGTAACCGCGTCCAATGCGCCGCTTCCGCTCCCTTAGTCATTATCTACAAGTGGGCTATACGTGGGCCTTGACCCTAGTACAGACCCTATATTGGGCCTGTTTTGCTACATACGGTCCAATTCTACCGTGCCAGTTCATGTTATGGTCCCACAGCTGAGCTGGGGACTACATCTGTAGCTGAGCTACGAAATGGGCCCGCAACTGAGTTGTGGGTCATCTCACAACGGAGCTAGGGGCTTCCCTGTGGCAGAGCCATAGGATGTTTTTAGGGCTCGCAACTGAGTTGGGGGACGTCTCATAGTAGAGCTGAGAGTTACCACATGAGTACATGACTAAGCCATGGGTTTTTATCCACAATAGAGCTGCTGATTGGGTCCACAGCAGAGCTAGGGACTGGCCCCATAGCAGAGCTGGGGAATGTACCGTGACGGAGCCATGGTGCATAGTTCTCAACTGAGTTGGGAACGTGTTCTTTGGACCCTGGCACCACATGATCTAGTCACCTGCTGTTAGGCTGGGGACTAAGTGGGCACACTTTACCTTGCGGTGAATGTGCTTATTTGGCTTTATACTATTTTTCTTTTTAGACCCTAGCACCACGTGAACCAGTCACTACTGTCAGGCTCGGGGACTAAGTGGGCACACTTCTCCTCACGGTGAATGTGCTTACCTTTTTTGCAAACATGATTTGTTGCATAGTGCTAGAGGCGCAACCCCTACCTTCACACAACTAAATCCTGAGGATCACATCTCTTGACATTATGGTAGAGCCAATGGTGCCACACATCATTAACTTTCCCTAATGAAACTTAAGTGGGCACACTTCACTGGGGATGAATTGTTTTCTTTTTCTCAGAGCACCATGTATTTTTCCAACAAGGCATTTTTCCAACCAGTGTGGTGGTCGACTATCAGCTGAACTGGTCGGAAGGATGGAAATATTCCTTGGCAGACCATCCTTCTGGTCGGGGGCTTCAGGGCTTCAAGCCTCACTGGTCGGAGAAGGACAAGACGGCATGTTGCTTCAAGATACATAGTGCTCGGGGACTAGTTGTGGGGTATAGACCCGTATACCCTCATGGCTCCACATGGGCCGTGCCAGACAAGGTGGCCCAATTCACGAGAAAGGGCCGTGTGGATCTCTGAACTGCTTGGTGAACCGTGCGGAGCAAGCAGACACTACTTGACAGTCAAGGAAACCTAGTCGGTTAGGATAGACATCGTGTCCTCCATGGATACAAGAGTTGTAATCAGCTGGGATTAGATTCCTTAGATCTGTAACCTTGCCCCCCGTACTATATAAGGTGGGCAAGGGACCCCCTCAAAACATCTCATCACGTATCAATACAATCCATAAAGACGCAGGACGTAGGGTATTATGCAATTCACGGCCCGAACCTAGATAAATCTTGTGTTCCTCTTGCGTCACCATCTAGTTTGTTGTCTTGTGCATCTCCACCGATAATCTACTACTGTGGGCATACCCCTCGGTAGACTGCCGACCACATCTCGTCGACAAGGGTCCTTCCCCAAGCAAGCTCAAGGCCTATCCGGGGTTGTACCCCTGTGACTGCCATTAGCCCATCATGTGGTCATGTTGTTGCTTCAACAATGCATTCATTTGCATCATCCTTTGGTCTATCTGGTGCTATCATTGGGCTACACCCTACACGTGAGTATTTAGCGTGTATTGTATCTCACCTATGCGGATGTCAAGATTTCAGAGCCGACGGTTGATTTCATCATGTTCACAGTGCTCTCTAGTTGTGATAAACTATCGTGTCCTCATCATTAGAGGTAGTCCATTGGAATCAAAAGAGTGGATAGACTGCCATTCATGCCTAGCCTGTGCCCACTATGTGTTGTCTGCACTTTGCAATCCCGGCCCTCCAGATTCATGCGGTTGCGGGGGTTGGTCCCAACCTGGTTGGAACCCGGGTGTTGTCACACCCAATTTTAAGGATAAAATTAAATTCACAAACCTTATGTGTGTCTAGAGATCATTCACACACATAAGTTGATAAATTACAAAGTATCATCACAAGTGTTTATTACATCATGAACAATAAGTCATTACAATAGTATCAAGTCTAAAATAAAAGCGGAAGAACTAGATAACTACTCTCCATAGGGATGTTGATTGGTGAACCATAAGTCTAGTAATCCTCAGGGTAGTCATCAAAACAACTGCCATCTGTTACCCATCCAGGATTTTTATCCAAATAATGAAAATAAACAAGCATAAGTACATCATCTACTTAACAAGGATAACATGGGGTTATGAAGCTCAAAAGGCCGACACTGGTTGTATTGTGGTTAGCTTTTTAATAAGTCACAATTTTAGCTTTAAGTTATGCTTAAGCCCCAACCACATGATCATAAACATGAATAATAGCCATCATTAGAATTGTCATCATTAATAACGTCATCACCAAGTGAGCAACTATTCTATTAGTTTTCTAGGCTGCTCGTGCCCGTGAGCATAGCTGATATACCAGTTTTAATACTCTGTAGAGTTTGTACACTTTCACCGTGAGTCGTGATTTACCCTTTCACCAAGGTAGCCAATATCTTCACCTCCTTCCTAGGGAGGTCGGCAGGGTTCACTATGAAGCTTTTCAAAGGTTTCCCTAACAAGTTAGTAGCCGCTAGTGTCAGATTATTTAGCTTCGACAATACCTAGCAACAAGATCGTGTAAGATGAATTAGATGGTAGCACATGAGACATAGAGATTTATATTGGTTCGGGGCATGGTCACACGCTAAACCCTACTCCAGTGCTGGTGCTGCTCTTGTATTCATATGCTCAATTACAGGGGCCGTTGTTCCTATCTACATAGTAGATAGGATGAAATACGGTAGAATGAGATGGGTCAGATCGCAAGGTCCCTGCCCCTCTTTAAATAGGTAGAGGGGGTAGGGTTACGATGAGGGTGATTAGCCTAATAGATTGGATTCCTAATTTGTTACAAGGAGATCTACTAGATAGAATCGGTTTCTAGATATTTCTTGCTATGCCTTGTCCTCCAAACTGGTAGCTTTGCCTATCCTTCATGGGCTTCAACCATCGTGGTCTATGGCCTCATGGATAGAAGTGGTCGAATATATAGACAGTGCGAACACCCCTGGCCCATATATCTACAGTAGCCCCTACAAGACTTAATGACAAGCTAGTCGAATAGTTTCATCCTCGGGTGCTACAAACCCCTCTAACTCTTTGCACTATGAGTGCCAAAGAGCTCTTCTCGGATGCTGAGGTCTTGAGTAGCAGAGTTTTGTGTCCTCGAGTGTCGAGGACTCATTGGCACTCTACTTGTTGTGCAGAGGCTGCTTCTCGGGTGCTGAGAAGTTTGTTCGGGTGTCACCACATACATAGGAATGACTACTTAGATGCAGCTTGTTATCATGCCCGTGATTGCCTCTATTTTTCCTGCCTCTAGGTGGTGGTGCAGCTTGTTCCTCTTGAAAGGACCTAGATGTCATCTAGAGAGGGTGAATAGGCCTATTTAAATCAAACTTGAGCTGAAGTTAAATTCCACGTGCGGCACTGCCGCTCTAGAGGAGCAGCACAAACAGCAGCACTGCCGAGCTTGGATGTTAGCGGAAGCTTATGGACATGTAGATCGAGACCAAACCCTTGAATCGCCAACAAACAAGTATAGCACAAGACAAAGCAAGAATACAAGAGAGACAAGGTGTTTATCCCATGGTTCAGCTCGCCTATGTCCATGTTGTTGAGGAAGCCACATAGGCTTTGGTCTCTTTCAACCTTATCCTCATTCTCAAGTCAAGAGAGCAAGTCTCTTGAGATGAGGGGTTCTTACTAGCTATAGAGGGTGATAACAAAATTTTCGGAGCTGCCACAATCGATTGGAAGCTTCCAGGTGATGACTAGCCGGCTAGGAGCAAAACTCCAAGAGTAACAAACATAATCCACCGGCTTAAATGCGAACCAAGTGCTTTGGCAGTTGAAGATCAGTTGAGGCTGCTCTCTAATGCAGTTTGGAAGCTTAATCTCACAAGGATTTGACTGGAAATCAAGAGGAGAAGCTTGGGAGCCTTCCAATGGAGAGAGAGAGGAGCAAGAGAGAGCTCTGGTCACACTTGGAGTGGGAATGGTAGATCTGAAAATAGGTTACTGTTGTGGGAGAGAAGAGAAGGTATAAATACCCCTGCTCCCAATGGCCAGTTAAGTCACGACAGTGCCACGGCTCAACTGTGGTAGTGTCGCTCTACGGTAGTGCCTCACCTCTAGCGTGGCAGTGCCTCAGTGCAGCAGTGCCTCACCTTCAATGTGGCAGTGCCTCACCTACCAGGCATCACAAAAGATAGGATTGCAAAGCTTGCTGTCTTGGCTAAGGCTTTAAGGATATTTGGTGGGTAAGTGAGCACTTGGTTGCACATTAAAGCTTCTGCATTATATCCCCATTTATAGTATGACTTTTCCTAAACTTAAATTCAAAATATCAAAGAATTTAAACACCTTTGAGTTGGTCATGCATCTTTTTATAATTTGGGGGCTCCACCATCACATGTATTATCCTCTTTCTGAATATCACTTCATAAAGGCTTTGTAATCATCTTTGTCTCATCTCTTCGAGCAAACATACCTTGAGCATGTTACTTGAACCATTTCCATACATATGAGTTCACCTTATGGCTTCAAGTCACTTCGACCAATGATTTGATTCTTAGCACAATATGACTCCTCATAGCTTGATTAGTTCCTCGACTCAATGCAAGTACTCTCTTCTTCACCTTAGTCATGGTACCTTGGTCCTCAGCCATCGCTTGCCCTTCACCCCCGCTTAGTCCCTCAAAGCCCTTTCCTTGCTATCTTCACTTTATCAAGCCATACTCAATTCACATCATATTAAGCATCCATTAAAAAATCATTTCTTCAATATTGTGATCCTTGCTTGAATATCTTCTAGATGTGAATGTTGAGATCAATCAAGCTTCAGTTTGACTCACATAGAGGCATATATGGATTAACATCAATATGGTCAAGCCAATTCACAATTCCTTATATCCTTTTTCATTTTGGCTTGACACCCCTAACACTCACTTCAATATCTATCTTCATACCTCTAGCTTGATTAACTCAATGCAAAGTGATTTTCTAAATCTTTATCCATACAAGCAAACCAACATAGACATCGACTTATATCCAATATGAGTTGTGTTCTTTGTCATTAAACCTTTGCTTGGTATTTCTTCACTTATGCATTCTTGACCCATTCATCAATTCTTGATCAAAGCTAATCCACTATCAAACTCTTCTAGTTCATGCAAAGCAAGCCACTATAGAGACCAATCCAAAATTATCAACTCATGTCTCATTTTCCATTTGCCAAATATGCTTGCTCTCACATGATGCTATGATATCCTACCATAGAAGCCATTTCATTGATTCCATTTGTATTGTTGTCTTTTGCTTGAACTAGATTGTTTCCATGATCTTCTAATGCAACAATACAAAATTTTGGCCTTCATTTCAACATTATGTAGAATATCATCAAGTTTGCCTTCTTGTTGAACCTATATACACTTCTCATTCCACAGTCCACAAGTGTATGCAATAAACTCAATTTTCTGTTCAACACTTAGCAAACTTATTAGACCTTTAATGGTGTTGTCATTCAATTCACCAAAACTCACTAAAGGGCTAGATGCACTTACACCTCTGCTTCATGAACCTGCCTAATTTTGGTGGCCCTTTCACAGCGTTCACAAATCCTATCGGATCTCCTTTCCATTGTTGCTGTGGGGCAGCAAGGATGAGAAGATATCCTATAGGCTTTGTAAAACAAGACAAGCAAGCAAAAACACACAAGCATAAACAAACACACAATATATTACATCACATGAATAGTTACATATATGATACAGGGCACATCATACACATTAACTTCTAGGGTGATTACTACACAACTACTCGGACTCTAGGGACATCGAAGCGATACTAGACGTACTACTACTACTCAGGTACTAGACACTACTACTTTTTGCTACAGCTCAGATTATTTATTCTACATGAACTGTATCTCGCGAAGGTCCCATCATGAAGTTCATATGCATATCCCTTAGCATCCGATCTTGAGAGGAACTTGAGATGGTCCAGCTACATTTGCATCCCCAATGGTTTTTCCTTGGTGTTGGTTCTTCAGTAGGTTCTCTTTCTTCTCTTCCCTGAACATCTCCCTTGCTGCGGGCGTTCAAGGGCCTTTTGTAGCTCTTGCTGGTGGTGCTCCTTTTCTTCTCTCATGGTTGATAGTTGTGAGTTTTGCATGAGTAGTTCCATTTTTAGCACTCACACTTCAGCTTCTGCCTCCTTGACTTTAGTGGTTCGTATCTTCAACTCTCATTCTTGATCTTCGTAGAGAATGTTGAGGGCATGTAGGTACTTGGCTATAGTCATCAGAGGGTATACAAGTGACTAGGGTTCAACCTTTTCCATCGCCTTAATCTTCTTACTCCCAATAAGAGAAGTCTGATCGATCACAGAAAAGAATCTTGCATGGGTGTGTAACAACCTAAAATTTGCATCATTTAATAATAGGTTAATTTGATTTATTTATGCATTTTTGTGAGCATTTACAATTAGAGAAATAATAACTTTTATTAAATTAAAGTCAACTATAAGGTCTAGCTACATGTTTGTGCATACATCCTGCTATATGAGAGTTTTTGTGCTGAGTGGTTTGATTCAAAACTCAAAAGAGAATTCAAATCATTTGAAAATTGCTTTGGAAACTTGGAAAATAAAAATAAAAAAATTGTTTTCCTTTCCTCTCTCTCTGGCTTTTGGCCCACTCGGCCTTGTTCTTTCTCGTAGCCCAACTGCTGGCCTGCTCCTTCACCACAAGCCCAGCTTCACCCGTGGCCCGCTTAGTAGGCTGGCCCAGGAGCCAAGCCCGTGAGGGCGCTCCCTCTTTCTCTCCTGTCTCACTGACACTCAGGGCCCGACTCTCAGCCTTCCTTTCCCTTTCTTCCTCGCCGTGACTGAGCTGGCTCTGCCCCGATGAAACCCCGCTGCATCCTAACTTCTTCAGGATACTTGTCATAGAGCACATGCAGAGCTGCCCTATAAGAAGCACGACACCCCTCCATGTGCCACTGTTTCACACGTGTCACCTTTTGTTAGCCCTAGCTCCACGCCGCCGCCACTTTGGATCTTGCAAAGGAGCAAGCCACCCGCCGTTGTCGCAGGTCGTCAAGAACCGTTGGCTGAGCTTTACACCGAGGTTCCAAAGCCATAGGTGTCGCTCGTTTCCTCTCTTTCGTCCTCTGCTCAGTGCTTACCAATGCGAAACCGTGCAGGAAGCCGCTGCTCGCCTCAACGATCCCCGCATCAACAGCGAGCTATCTCTGACTAGGAAAAATGCCTAGGTGAGTTTGTCGTAGTCCGCCCTACGTCCCCGTGTCTACCCCGATGCAAACCAAGGCCCTAAGCCCTTTTTCGTTGAGCTCCGATGAGCTCGCAACGCCGGTAATGGAGTCCACCGCGCTGGCTTCACCATTCCGGCCGGCGCACCCCTACTACCTCTTCTTAGTCGTCCAAATCAAGATCTACAGCCCAAATTAGAAGATACCCCTTCACTGCAAAGTTTAATAAAGAGCCCCTCCATTTTCTTAGAATAGAACCCGTAGTCCACGGCATATTCACATAATATGTTTTCCCATTCTAAAAGTGTAGATGCTCTCTGCTAGATTCAAAATACGTTTTCTATATTTACAAATTTGCCACTAATTTTGTTTTGCTTATAAAAACTTCGTTTTAACTCCGTTTTGACCCGTTCCAGTTGTGTTAGGTTCGTAATCGCATAGTCTACATGTTCATACTACATGTTTTCAACTTTTGAAATTTGAGATTAGTTTTAATCTATTATTTTATTAAAGGAAATCTTGTTTAATTCATACCTTCTTCATTTTAAGTCCAAATTCAGTGGCTCTCACTCCTATGTGCTCATAGCATCACGTAGAAAAATTTTAAAATCTTTTCAACTTCTTTTGTAATGTTTGGTGTACTATTCTAATTAGTTATTACTTGTTTGCTATGCATGTATGTGTGGGTGCTTGTGTGGTGCTCTTTGATCTTGAGTAGACAGTAAGTTGTACGTTGGTTATCTGGAGCAAAAGTTTGAAGACCAAGACCACTAGCAATACTCAGAATAAGGCAAGTATAATATGAGGCTCCTTGTTACCTATTCACTTTAATGCAATCTCAATTCATATGCCTATGTTTAATGAACCGCCTGGAGGCTATCTACCTTGATGTTGATTATCCTATCCTTGTTTACCTATGGGTTATTGCATGTGGGTAGTATGCTTAGTTTGCTTCAATCAATATCAAGTAAAGAATATAATTGACGATATATGCAACATGGTATTAAAATGTGTTTTCTAGCAACAGGGAACCAAGGGAGCCAGAGCATTGGGCCTTCCTTTTGGTGCTCTAGTTTCTCTCCATAAGGACTCATCTCTAAGCGGCAACCTAGGACTTACAGTACAACCGTGAGGACCACATGGCTCTGGTCTTAGTCTAGTACCTTGCTCTGTTCTAGTTTGTAGCAGCTCATCGAAAGGGCGAGGGTAGTGCTATGATGGTTATGGGTCTTGTCCTACCATTGTGTGTATAGGGCTGCGATCATATGTGCCAATTTGGAGGGTGGGCTCCATGATGGGCGGTCGACTAAAACCTTAGTGGTTGCTCCTTATTAGAATGACTGGGGAAAGCTTCGTAGTGTACCCTGCCTGCTCACCTTGGGAGTGTTTTGGGGTCTTGCAAATCCTAGGCAAATGGGAATCATGACTCATAGTGAAAGTGTACAACCTCTGCAGAGTGTAAAATTGATATATCAGTCGTGCTCTCAGTCACAAGTGGCCTAGATCCTTACTGAATAGTTGGTTACTCTGATGATTTGGGTTATGATTAAAATTTCTAATATCTCTAATTATTCACATTTGGGAGCCTAAGCATAACTTAGCAACTTATGTTTAATGATAATATATGACCAACTAAAAGTGCTAACCGCAGTTCATGTTATGCTTTGAGCCTGCATCCCCTCATGTTATGCTTGCTAAGCGGTAGTAGCTTATGCTTGTTCTATTTCTATACTTTGGCAAAATCTCTGATGGGTACCAGATGGAGGTTCCTCTGTGGAGTTTCCCAAGAGGTTTAGGCTTGTGATCAACCAATTGATGATTCATGTGGTGTTGGAGGCTTCGCTAGAAGAATACGGCTTTAGTACAATGTGTGATGTAAGACCATGTCTTTTATAATGAATATTTATATGCTATGTAATAAAGGTATTGTCTTTGGTATTCCCTTTATTTGTAACTATATGTGTGAATTGAATTCCTGGGCTCACATATAAGATGTAACTAGTTTTGTCCTTAAAACTAGGTGCTACAGGGTGTTGATCTTCACCTCAATCCTGACAGATATCCATGAGAGCCCGGCGTGCTGCAACCTAGCATGTGTCACTTAGTTCTCTTCCAACTGCTGGGATGCGTCTGACCCAGGAACCGGTGCTTAGCGGATGTTCAGTAATATGCAGGTGCACTTCGCACTTGGACATATCATCCTCCGAATGAATCCATGCATGCTCCATGGTTGCAAAAATTTCATCACATGGGTTAGAAACATTTTGCAACACAAATGAGAAGCGACAATAGGAAAAGTTCGCTCATCCTATTGTTATTAAGTGTGGCGCTATTATTCCTACTATAATTACCATTATTATACGCATTCCATTCCTAGGGCTTCGTCCTATGGTCAAGCTCGGCTCTAATACCACTCTGTTGGCCACTCATTTTGAGAGTCCTAGGTGCATCTATACTTACGCTAGGATCATGCATAAGTACTCACAAAATCAATAGGAATGCCACATAGATTCAAAATAAAAGGTTTCGAGCTTTATTGATATCTAAAATAGGGTTCCACAATAGTGGCCCGAAGGGCATAGTCATAGGCTTACATAGCTAGTGAAATTCTATTGCCGTGAAGCGGCATTTATTCATGGTGGTCTTTAGTATGATGGTATTATATAGCATAGCGATAACCTATTCCACAAGCAAGCTCGAGCGTGGTTGAAACCCTAGCTTCGATGTCATCTTCCTAAGATTGGCCTCTTCACATAACTCCTAATTTTTGTGTTGCACTTCCTCGTCGTGGTCTTGGTCTTCCTCGGTGCTGAAGTCTATGAATCAACAACTGGTGAGTACTTACGTACTCAGCAAACCCTAACCATAGGGTGGAAATAGAGGTGTAGTGGTGATTATAATTAAGGGTTGGGTCCTAATGGAGCATTACCATTCTAACTAGTTCCCAAATTAGTGTCAAATTATATTGACCAGTTTCATTGCACATAAAAGTAAGTCTAATCATAGTATTCCATCCTAGCATCTGTCCATTCCAAGGACATGGCTATTCAAATAGGTTTGATAGACTCTACAGAGGTGTACAAATTTTCCCACACGATAAGCACAATCCCTTCCATGATCAGTGGACGAGAAAGGCCAAACAAGACCCCGTACCCACTTGGGTGCTACCCTATATTTCCATATAACTCCACCGCAGCTTCTCAGGGGTTGAAAAACACACTAAACTCTGGAGATCGTCCCATCTCATAATCCTAGATGATACCACATCATCCCAACATAATAGTGCTGATGATACCAAATCATCGAAATAAACAATAATAATATGGGCTCGAACGCGGGTCAAGTGGCTTAACGTGGAGGATCACATAGCAACCACGCCAACTGGAACACATAAGATCATATAGTATCCATGTTGGCTTATGATATTTCACTGCTAACACTGGCCTCCTTGTAGGAATTATACTTCTATCTAACGGGTGTGAGATCAAGTCTACTATTCATGGTGAATAACGTTAATATTTTATATGTGAATAAATAAGAGAAATGGTTAAAGTACAAAAATATGCATAGGTCTAGGTTCAAACTAACAAATTCCATGAGTTTTGGTGAACCTCTATTTTTTGCAGGGTTATTCAAGAAAATGTAGGAAGGGGGACCTAATTGAGAAAAAGGATGAAACTTGATCGCAATGAAGGATATGCTACAAGACCATAGAAGACACCAGAAGGCACGAGAACAAACGGGAGGACAAGAAGCTGCCAGGTGAGGTCGACCGGGCCCACCACCATGCCGCCCAGCCCCCACTGGGGGATTTCTCCAAAAGCTTCTGGAGTATTCCTCCACCGCCTCCTAGGATCCATCTCCACCCTTCGTCCAAGTCAGTTTGATCTAAGGGCTTATGTTCAACCCATCGGGCTATATAAGGACCCCTGCACCCCCCTGAAGCATCAAGTCTGTAACAGAACCGACCAAATTATAAGAGCACAAGTACGAAAACAAGCACCGAAGCGCTCAAATTTTCAAACTTGAACCCATATAATCCCGGTAGTCAATCGAAATCACGAAGGATTTCAAACCAAACTGCTTACAACCAGGATCGCATCATTCAACATACACATCATACGTTACATTTCACAAGTAGTTCCGAATAAGTTAACACCACGGAGTATCAATTATTACAAACCGAGTTTGAAAGTAGCGGAAGCATAACACACACTTTAGTTACTTAATTACTGCCAGTTTGGATGATCGACATCCCGCAAAAGCACAAGGAAAGTACATAAAGATGATCACGCCCGTGTGATCTAGTCATCATCACCCGCCGGGTGGAGACATGTCTTGCAGAAGCCCTGGTAAAGCATGTCATCTGCAACAGGAGGGAATAAACCCTGAGTACTGGAATGTACTCAGCTAGACTTACCCGTCAAAAACCAGAAATAAATAGGACACCAAGGATTATGCAAGGCTTACACAAGAGGCTAGCTGACACCACATTTTGCATAAAGGCATAAGTAGTTGAAACTCTTATAACCTGTACTAGCAGTTATTTTTAGCATTTACCTGTCATCTATCTTAGCACCTGTACTAAACATGCACTTGATTATCATCAAACAATTATTCATATTATTCCATAGCAGGTATAAATTGTGGCAACATTGTATCATTCACTTAACCATCTGTTTAATTAATGAGATCTACGTTGCCGCTGCTCAAGTCAAGTGCTCACTAACCGGGAGCGACGGCGATTCAAATCGAATTCCTATCCAGCTGGAGGGGTATTTCTAACACTCACCGAGACGCGCCTGGCGAGGGCTGCTCAGGTCATCTTTCGTACAGTTCAGGAATCGCGGGTCTGAATGATGTCGCGACCCCAAGGGCGACACTCTGCCAGGTGATAGGGACTCTAACCCCCCCCCTTGGTCTCACGCCAATGTCCCCAAGCACATCCTTTCTCTCCTCCAAGAAGCAACCTACCATTCGATTCCCGGCCTGAACCATACTACTCGACTTCGCGGTCGGAACGACTTATCCGGCCAACTAAGTGTTAGACTGCGTTCAACATGACTCAAGGACGTACAGCGAATCGGTCCTTAAACGACTCAGACGGGCATGGCTCCACACCCAAGACGTGAAGTGTCTTGCGGATGTACCATCGAACTCCCGCCCGGTCTCAATTTCATTTTAAAGCATGGTTCCATCACGATAGCCATAAGCCACTCGCGACCCAGTCCTATCTCTCGCGGATGACCGGAAATCACCCGACTTCTACCGTACTAAGCAGGGCTAAGCATTGACACGTGCCTACACCGAACATAGGATTAGGGCACAATATCTGGACAAGGACAGGTATAATGCAACAGTTGTTTCCATACAACTCCTACTACTTAATGCAGTAAACAATTAAAAGTACGCAAGATATTTTTATAAAACAATGGGTTCAGCATGCACCGGGGCTTGCCATTGAGGAAGGTGGAAGGCCTGTGATCCGGGCACTCCGGTAGGTCTTCAACGGCGTCTCCTTCGCCGATGGGCTCGGTCTGCTCCTCCGGTTGACTCAGTACTTCCTCTGGAATCGTTTGCTCGAACTCGAGGAGTGTTACCCCCTCCGGTACACCTATTGCATGAGTGCATAATAAATTCCATGAATGCATAATGAAAGATGCAATATGCTCGGAATGAAATGCATTACAACAATTTAGCGCTCTATTCAAATCACTTCAAAAGAGTAGGTGCAAATTTCCTCTCCGGTAGAGAAGTACTCACCTAATCTATTTAACCTAAGATAAAGTTGCTCATCCTCAGTTAAGGCCCTAACACCTAACAATTACAAAAGTAGCTTGTCTTAGGATATCACACCATATCAATCAGCAAAGCATCACAGTAGAGCATACTGGACAGCAGCTACTTGTTTTTATCACAACTGGAGATTTATAATTCCAAAAGATATGACTAGGACAATCTGGAAAGCCTAAGAAATACTCTATAATTCATTTTCAGACCTTAACCCCAAACTCATAAGTTTTCCACGTCAAACTTCACAAGTTCCAGAATCTGTCCTCTCAAAACAGAGAGTAGCAGATTCTGAACTGCCACTTAAAACCACAGTAACTCTCAAACTACAAAGCCAAATGCTCCCAAATTTTGACACAAGCTAGTTCATCAAGTTTACTGTGACTTTGGTATTTACAAGTTTTCCAGCAACAAATTTTATCAAAGGTCAAGCTTAGAAATACTTCCAGCTGTCCAGAAAACCTAAAATTACAAAGGTTAAATATTTGTTGATATGACCAAAGTCTCCTAAAACCAAACTAATGTTACTAACAGTTCACATTAGGTATAAAAACACCAGAAAGTAAGGTGGAACCAACTAGAATATTTATTTAACCCCATTTCTTAATTTACTTAATTATTTAGGTGGAATTTTAAACATATATGTAAACTGCTCCTAAAATTCTACAAAAATTACAGGGGACTCTCTGACCTCAAAATAGATCACAGTAAAAATTTGAACAAGTTTTATTCACAGAAACTCCCTATACAAAATTCACAAGCCCAAAAGGCTGATTTTTGCATAATTCATAAATCACATTGAAAAGTATCAAACAACAGATTTCATATTTTTCTTAGACACTCTAGGGTACCAAGACATTCTCCAAAAAGTTACAAGAACATTGCACATGTAGAAAAATTATAAAAATTTCTTCAACTATTTCCTAGAATAAAATGATAGCCTTATAACTTGAAAATTACTTAAGCACTGATGCCCAAATTTTTACCAGGGCTAGGGCTAGCATAGGTTAACCTACCCACCAAATTTCATGATTTATGGAATAATACAGCTCAAGTTATAAATTAAACAAATTTGCATGCATTCCAAAACACATTTAAAGGATCTAATAATTTCTTACAGAATTTAAACATCTCATGCCAGATCCATATTTTTCTAAAATACTACACATCCAGTAGATTCTAACAAAATTTATCTCATGATTTTTGGATCACTAAAACCCTAGATTCCTATTTTTCCAACTTGTACAAAATCAGTGTCAAAATAATAAAAATCATTTTCACTTCGGACGACTGGGCCGGCCCGGAAACAAAATTCGGCCCACAACGCCCACACCCGCGCGCTCGGCCCGCTCAGCGCTCCCGCCCGCGCGCGACGCTGACGGGTGGACCCCCGCGGTCAGCGACCGTAGGCAGGGGAGCCGGCGTCCCGCGAGCTCCGGTGAGCTCGAGCTCGCCGGAGAAGGGCTCGCGCGGCTAACCGAACACGGTCTCGTGCTCTCCGTCACCCGGCGCACTGATTGGTACCCGTAGGATGGATGGGAATGGGGTGGAGAGGGCCTGCCACCGTGCGCGGCGGCCGGTGACATCCGGTGGCGGCGCACCGTCGCCGGTGAAGAAGCATGGTGCGGTTTGGGCTCGGTACGAGCTTCACCGAGGCAAGGCGGTTCCGTTTTACTAGCAAGGGGAGATGGAGACGGACCCGAAGCACCCCGACCACGGTGAGGTCCCATGGCGGGCTCCGGCGACCCCTCAGAGGCAGAGAAGAAGGTAATGCGGCTCACCTTGGGTCAAATCGTGGGGTTCGGTAGGTCCAGGGGGTGGAGGGTGTCGAGGCGGAGGAAATGGCGAGCTCAGGCGGCCGGTGGTGTGGCGTAGTTCACGCTCGAGCTCGCCGGAGAAGAAAGGGGAATGGCGGCTCGGTTTTTCCCTTTTGCAGACGAGAGGGAAGGAGGAGGAGGGAATGGATGGGTGAGGTCGGAGCGACAGCAGAGGTGCCCTTCATGCGCTCGGCAGCTGGCCAAGGCGCCAGGTCGCGCGCGGCGCGTGGAGGACACGCGGCGGCGTTCTCCTGCCCGGGCGCCACGACGCGCGGTGACTTGACTGAAACCGGCTGAAGGTCCGCGATGGTCGACTGACAGGAGGATTTTAGCGCTAATTATCTCCTAAACTAGTTCGTTTCAGTGGAAGCTCAAAGTAGCAAACTTGTAGACCTATATAAGCTTTACAATCTTGTAATAGACCTCCAGAGCTGATTCGGTTTGGTTAGTGATCTAGAGGGTCATTAAGTAGTGTTCAGTGAAACTGAAACCGAGTTTCAGTTAAAGATGCCGACTGACAGGTCATTTTCATGACACAATATCTCTTGAACCCTTGAGAACCAGGCTTGGGTACTATTGGCAAAGTTGGAGTGCTACATGTGATCTACAAGTTTGTCAATATGAGTGAAGACTGGTTTGGCTTGGTTTGCAAACTACAAGCTCCTAAAGTAGGCACCAGTGAAACTGTAGGGTCAGATTCCAGACTTAGAAAAATTCTAAGTCCTGGAGTTACACCACTAGCTGACTTGTGGGCCACTTTTGAGCATGTTGTGGTCATTTTCATGAGATGGTCATATTGAGACTTTTGTTCCCCATGAATTTCTTTACAACTTTTCTTAAGGATGCTCTTCCATGCAAGGTCTCTAAATTAGACTTTCTAATTGGTCAAACTAGAGCCTTCTAGGGTCAAATGGGGGTCAAACTTGTCTTGGAGGGCAATTTTGTAATTTTGGTCAACATGAACCTTGATCCAAATGTTACCCTAAGTATAGCTAAGGTGTGGTAGGTCATGATTGACTACTTTACCTTTTTGTTACACCAACCCTCAAGTATTTCATGGAATCAATCAAACAAACCTTAAACAAACAGATGAATTGTATTACATGAAATACTAACCATGGATTATGCATGTCATGCTTATGCAAATGCAATGCAATTAAGGACTAAACACTTGAGGTGTTACAGCCCTCCCCCCTTATAAAAATCTCGTCCCGAGATTTGGAAAGCGTACCATTTTTCATAGAATTCTTTATAACCATCCCGCAAATAATCCTCCCGTTCCCACGTAGCATCACTCTCACTCCCCTGATTACTCCACATCACTTTGTACCACTTAACCACTTTGCTTCTAGTTACTCGTTCTTGAGTGTCGATCACTCGGACGGGCTTTTCCTCATAGGTTAAGTCAGATTCCAGCCTGATATCACCTAACGGAACTTGTTCCTCAGGAACTCGAAGACACTTTTTAAGCTGAGACACATGGAAAACGTTGAATATGGCTCTCATCTCAGGAGGCAACTGGATTTTGTACGCAACAGCTCCACTCTTGCCTATGATCTGGAAAGGACCCACGTATCTTGGTGCAAGCTTCCGCTTAACGCCAAAACGTTGGACACTCTTCATTGGAGAAACTTTCAAATAAACGAAGTCTCCAACTTCAAATTCGAGTGGTTTTCTGCGACGATCAGCATAGCTTTTCTGTCTAGCTTGGGCTGCAGCCATGTGTTTCTGGATAGTACGGACTTGTTCCTCGGCTTCCTGGACAAAATCAATGCCATAATACCTTCTTTCCCCAGCTTCTACCCAGTTTAGTGGAGTTCGGCACTTACGACCGTACAAAGCTTCGAATGGGGCCATCTTAATACTCTCTTGATAACTGTTATTGTACGAGAATTCGGCTAAAGGTAGCCATTTTTCCCAAGAACCCTTGGATGAAAGGACGCATGCCCGCAACAGATCTTCCAAGATTTGGTTAACTCGTTCCGTCTGACCAGATGTCTGGGGGTGATAAGCAGAGCTTCTCACTAACTTGGTTCCCAGAAGGTGATGCAAATGCTCCCAAAAGCGAGCAGTGAACTGGGGACCTCGGTCAGAAACGATCGTACGAGGTATCCCATGAAGCCGGACTATCTGATTGAAGTATAACTCAGCATAGTCAGTAGGACGATAGTCCACTCTCACGGGGATGAAATGAGCTGATTTGGTCAAACGGTCAACAATTACCCAGATAGAGTTATGATTTTTGACTGTGGGAGGAAGTCCGACAATGAAATCCATACTTATTTCTTCCCATTTCCAGCCTGGAATGGAAAGTGGCTGAAGCAACCCAGCTTTCATGTGCACAGCTTTCACTCTGCAACAGGTGTCACATCTAGCAACATATGCAGCTATCTCTTTCCACATCTTGGTCCACCAATAGAGTGGCTTCAAATCATAGTACATCTTATTACTACCAGGATGGATGGACAACTTGGAAGAATGTGCTTCGGACAGGATCTGATCTCTAAGCTCTCGATCCTTAGGTACCACTAATCTATCCTTAAACCACAGCACACCTTCGTCATCTAACCTGAAATGCTTAGTTTCTTCCTCTTTCATCTTCCGTTTTATGTGAAATATACCCAGATCAGTCTTTTGGAGCTCAATGATTCTATTTCTGAGAGTACCACTGACAGTGATGTTGTACAAGACTGCCGGATGTAACAAGCGGGATCGGTGAAAATCAGTTTCAACTAAGGAATGGCAATGAGACTTACGGCTCAAAGCGTCCGCAACCACGTTTGCCTTGCCTGGGTGATAGTGCACTTGAAGATTATAATCTTTAATCAACTCGAGCCATCTTCTCTGACGCATATTTAGCTCGGGCTGGGTGAAGATGTATTTGAGGCTTTTGTGGTCTGTATAGATATTGCAGACATTGCCCAGCAGATAATGCCACCATACCTTCAAAGCATGAACAACTGCGGCCAGTTCTAAGTCATGCGTCGGATAATTCACCTCATGTTTCCGAAGTTGCCGTGAAGTATATGCAATTACTCGGCCTTCCTGCATCAGAACACCTCCCAAACCTATGCCTGAGGCATCACAGTAAACATCAAAAGGTTTCTCGATATCCGGTTGTGCCAAAACCGGAGCCGAGGTTAGGAGGGTTCGCAGTTGGTGAAAAGCCGCATCACACTCAGGAGTCCAGACAAACCTGGTGTCTTTTTGCAGCAACCGAGTCATGGGTTTGGCTATTTTTGAGAAATCCGGGATGAAGCGACGATAATAGCCAGCCAACCCAAGAAAACTCCGGACCTCATGAACCAAAGTAGGAGCCTTCCAATTCAATACTTCTTCTACCTTGGTGGGATCCACCATAATACCTCCATCGGACAACACATGCCCAAGAAAAGGTACTTCCCGAAGCCAGAATTCACATTTACTGAACTTCGCATACAGTTTATGCTCACGCAATCTGCTGAGGACAATACGCAAGTGTTCCGCGTGGTCTTCCTCATTTTTAGAATACACTAAGATGTCATCAATGAACACCACCACAAACTTGTCCAATTCGGGCATAAACACCGAATTCATCAAGCACATGAAGTGCGCTGGGGCATTAGTCAGACCGAAGGACATAACAAGATACTCATAAAGGCCGTATCTCGTCGAGAAGGCTGTTTTTGGAACATCTTCAGGACGGATTTTAATCTGATGGTACCCAGACCTTAGATCAATCTTGGAAAAGACTTTAGCTTTGGACAATTGATCGAACAAGATGTCGATACGCGGTAGAGGATACTTATTCTTGACAGTGACTGCATTCAGAGGTCTATAGTCCACGCACATCCGCAAGGTTTGATCCTTCTTCTTTACAAAGATAGCAGGGCAACCCCACGGAGATGAGCTAGGACGGATCAACCCCTTCTTCAAAAGTTCATTCAATTGTACCTTAAGCTCAGCTAACTCATTTGGAGGCATTCTATAAGGTCTCCTAGAAATGGGTGCGGTACCAGGCAGCAATTCGATTTTAAATTCCACATCCCGATCCGGAGGGAGTCCCGGCAATTCATCGGGAAAGACGTCCGGAAACTCCTTTACTACGGGAATTTCAGCCAACGCCTTTGCTTGCACAACATGAATTTCCCCCGACAATTCAACTTTTCTGGGAAGTTGAACTAGAAAACCCTTTTGATCGGTAGGATCTCTGAGCATAACTACCCGAGCAGATGTGTCAATGAGTACCCCATTCTGACTCATCCAATTCATGCCCAAGATAACATCTATGTCTAACCCCGGCAACACCAATAGAGCAAGCGAATAACTTCGCCCTTCTATCTCAAACTTAAGGTTCCCCACTACTTTGTTTGTGGAAATATTCCCACTTGCAGCACTAATGCAATAACCCACACCTTCCACAGTATGCAACTTGTGTGCAAATTTGGATGCAAACTTAGGACTGATAAAGGAATGCGAAGCACCTGAATCAAAAAGTACCACTGCGGGGTGTTGGTCAACTAGGAACTTACCAGCCGTGACCACCTCACCAGATGGAATTTCTTCAATACTGTTATAATGAGCGTGTCCCTGACGACCACCTTGATTGACATTTTTCTTAGGGTACGGACAGTTCCGGGCCCAATGGCCTGGCTTGTTGCAATTCCAGCAAGGCATATTGCTAGGAGGAACACTAGAACTACTCTGACCAGAAGTCCCCTTTGGCAGAGCGACAGTATACGCCTTACGGAACCCAGTTTTTGCAGCAGGCTTTTTCTGTGGCGGGCGGAACTTTGTATTCAGAGCAGGCGGGCGCGGAGACGATCTTGGTGCAGCTGAGGACCTTGACTGAGAAGCACTTGCCTCGAGGGCCCTTTTACGGCTCTTAGAAGCAGAATAAATAGCATTATTGTTCTCCTGTGTCAAAGCATCGCTGATGAAATCATTGAAAGTGGTACACTTGCTAGTGCCCATAGTCTTCATTAGCTTTGGGCCGAGGCCCCTTTTGAAACTAGCAATCTTCTTTGCATCAGTGTCCACAAACTCTGTGGCATACCTTGCCAGGTTGTTGAAGGACTGCAAGTATTCAGTCAAGCTTTTGTTTCCCTGGGACAGCCTCATAAACTCCGTGTGCTTGATTGCCATAAGACCGGGAGGGATATAATTCCCCCGGAATGCCGCCTTAAACTGATCCCAAGCAATCGGGACATTGGCAGGCAGTGTGGAACGATAGTGGCTCCACCAGATGCCTGCTGGACCATGCAACTGATGGGAAGCATACTCCGTTTTTAGCTCATCAGTTAGGCGTAGCAGACGAAACTTTTGTTCAATGGTATTCAACCACTCATCAGCCTGCAGGGGTTCTTCCGCTTCCTTAAAAAGCGGGGGCTTTGTATCCAGGAAGTCCTTGAAATCGCTGTACTGGTTTGGCTCTGGGCCCTGACGACCATGCCGAGCCTCTCGATTAGCCAGTTGGCGCATGGCGTCGGCCAACATACGCTGCCCCTCAACCACTGATTGCATTAACTCAGCCGGAGTAGGTGGTGGTGGAGGGGGCGGCTGGTCCTCCTCCTCATTTCCACGACCCCGACGTAGATTGTACGACATCTGCAAAATGCATAGCCAATGAGCACTGACGATGTGGGAAATTTGTAGATGAATTATTGCGAAATGTCAAACTGTCTTCAAGAATAGAATTCTCATAATAATTAAGGCACAATAATTCATCATAACCGCACAATCCATTTAAGCGCATCAATTGCCAAACTCGTACTTGGTAATCCATCAAGGCGTTCTTCGATAAAGGCTCACTCACAGGGAGCACAACGGTTATCGGATCGTTTACATTGCTATCTACGTGATTTTGACCTTTTGCCCGGTACTTGGATTTGATCTCAAGATTGTTAGTGACTGTGAAAGGCTACTTCAAACTGACCACAAAGAGACTTCTCGATGGAGAGTTCTATGTTGGATCAGGACTAGCCACCTCGATACCTGCGCGTGCCAAGCAGCACAACCTTATGTCGCGCGCCATAGGAGGCCCTCGGTTTCGTCGCGGCACCGAAGGGTGCTAATCGTGACACCATCACCGAACACAACACAATAAGACATCCCATTGCGATCGAAATTAACAGGTTCAAACTACATTTAGGAAGCATACGGTTCAGCCTTACATCCCAGAGTCAAGTTATTACAAGGCCTCACTCCTTCATAGGGAAGGCACAAAAGATGATCCTAGCATTAAAGGTACGTGATGACTACTCTAAACATCACCCTCCGAGTCCGTGTCAAGGATTTCCCCGCCGTCCTCATCACTGACAGGCTCTAACTCTTCGTCTTCTTCTTCTTCTGGCTCTTCCCCTGGTGCTTCTGCAGGTGGAGCATCTTGTGGTCCATCGACCTCCACTTCATCATCATCCTCAGCCATGAAGATTCCGGAACCCATCTCCTCATCTAAATTGTTGTTCCTAGGTAGCAGAGGATTAAGCTGGTTGTTCAGGCGGTGCACTTCTTCATGAAGGTTGTCATTGTATTCTTCAGCATTCTCTAACTGTTGTTCGAGCTCAAACTGACGAGCCCTCAGAACGTTCTCCTCGTGCCAGGCTTCATCCCTCTGTTCCATCACACGGACCAACATACGCTGACAGTTGCGATTTGCCACTGTCAACCTCTGGACTGCAAGTGTTTCTTGATCTCGATCATGAATCACTTGCTCCAGTTGTTGCCGTGCTGCATCCCTAGCAGCAGTCACCTCTGCCAGCTCAGCCCGTAACCGTTCCACCTCGGAGGGCTCAGGACGGGGCTCGCGTGGAGCTAACTGGTGGCGAGGGACCCTTCCACCAGTTGACTTACGGGCTGTCATCCTGGTACGTGCCATCTGTATCAACAAGATGTGACTTTAAGTGAGAATCATTTAGGGGATACGAAATTTAATTTAGTCGGGACTAGTTAAATTTTTAAGGAGGGAGTAACTGACATGTATGATATAATGAAACATGATGCATGCACGTTCCGTACGTCCTCTCACCTTAGCAGAAAACTAAAGTGCTAACGCTAAGCGGTGGCATACATACGTTCTCTCATATAAGCGAAACTATCGGTCTACACGTTACGTTGTTAGCATACTTGCAGAAAAATTCCATTGCAGCCCAACAATTCCCAAATAACATACAAGGAAGCAGTAGGCTAAATACTTTCCATATACACATCCCCGGATGCATATATTTCAGTATCAAAGCTACCCGATTGATAGATGCCACAATTAAGTGCTTTTACATAGTTACATGGTTTAAACATGTAAATATGCAAATCACCAAAACTACTCTCCCCTAGACCGCCGGTTGGACGATCATGCTCTCACAACTCACACTTACCAGAGCGTCGAGGTAATTGATCCATACATTACCACCCAAGTGGATGGCATCCATACAATATCACGTCGTATGGACGACGAAACAAAAACAAACAAGGCCCCCAAGTTAGTCTTTATAATAAGCCACCTAAGAGTCCTTATTTGGGCTAAGGGATGTGATCACTGGCATACTTATAAAAATACTTTTAAAAGTTTAACCCTTTTCGCAAACAAATACTTTTGTTTTTAATTACTCGTAAGATGTGCTTAATGTTGAATTATGCTCCGGTACCAGCTGTAACAGAACCGACAAAATTATAAGAGCACAAGTACGAAAACAAGCACTGAAGCGCTCAAATTTTCAAACTTGAACCCATATAATCCCGGTAGTCAATCGAAATCACGAAGGATTTCAAACCAAACTGCTTACAACCAGGATCGCATCATTCAACATACACATCATACGTTACATTTCACAAGTAGTTCCGAATAAGTTAACACCACGGAGTATCAATTATTACAAACCAAGTTTGAAAGTAGCGGAAGCATAACACACACTTTAGTTACTTAATTACTGCCAGTTTGGATGATCGACATCCCGCAAAAGCACAAGGAAAGTACATAAAGATGATCACGCCCGTGTGATCTAGTCATCATCACCCGCCGGGTGGAGACATGTCTTGCAGAAGCCCTAGTAAAGCATGTCATCTGCAACAGGAGGGAATAAACCCTGAGTACTGGAATGTACTCAGCTAGACTTACCCATCAAAAACCAGAAATAAATAGGACACCAAGGATTATGCAAGGCTTACACAAGAGGCTAGCTGACACCACATTTTGCATAAAGGCATAAGTAGTTGAAACTCTTATAACCTGTACTAGCAGTTATTTTTAGCATTTACCTGTCATCTATCTTAGCACCTGTACTAAACATGCACTTGATTATCATCAAACAATTATTCATATTATTCCATAGCAGGTATAAATTGTGGCAACATTGTATCATTCACTTAACCATCTGTTTAATTAATGAGATCTACGTTGCCGCTGCTCAAGTCAAGTGCTCACTAACCGGGAGCGACGGCGATTCGAATCGAATTCCTATCCAGCTGGAGGGGTATTTCTAACACTCACCGAGACGCGCCTGGCGAGGGCTGCTCAGGTCATCTTTCGTACAGTTCAGGAATCGCGGGTCCGAATGATGTCGCGACCCCAAGGGCGACACTCTGCCAGGTGATAGGGACTCTAACCCCCCCTTGGTCTCACGCCAATGTCCCCAAGCACATCCTTTCTCTCCTCCAAGAAGCAACCTACCATTCGATTCCAGGCCTGAACCATACTACTCGACTTCGCGGTCGGAACGACTTATCCGGCCAACTAAGTGTTAGACTGCGTTCAACATGACTCAAGGACGTACAGCGAATCGGTCCTTAAACGACTCAGACGGGCATGGCTCCACACCCAAGACGTGAAGTGTCTTGCGGATGTACCATCGAACTCCCGCCCGGTCTCAATTTCATTTTAAAGCATGGTTCCATCACGATAGCCATAAGCCACTCACGACCCAGTCCTATCTCTCGCGGATGACCGGAAATCACCCGACTTCTACCGTACTAAGCAGGGCTAAGCATTGACACGTGCCTACACCGAACATAGGATTAGGGCACAATATCTGGACAAGGACAGGTATAATGCAACAGTTGTTTCCATACAACTCCTACTACTTAATGCAGTAAACAATTAAAAGTACGCAAGATATTTTTATAAAACAATGGGTTCAGCATGCACCGGGGCTTGCCTTTGAGGAAGGTGGAAGGCCTGTGATCCGGGCACTCCGGTAGGTCTTCAACGGCGTCTCCTTCGCCGATGGGCTCGGTCTGCTCCTCCGGTTGACTCAGTACTTCCTCTGGAATCGTTTGCTCGAACTCGAGGAGTGTTACCCCCTCCGGTACACCTATTGCATGAGTGCATAATAAATTCCATGAATGCATAATGAAAGATGCAATATGCTCGGAATGAAATGCATTACAACAATTTAGCGCTCTATTCAAATCACTTCAAAAGAGTAGGTGCAAATTTCCTCTCCGGTAGAGAAGTACTCACCTAATCTATTTAACCTAAGATAAAGTTGCTCATCCTCAGTTAAGGCCCTAACACCTAACAATTACAAAAGTAGCTTGTCTTAGGATATCACACCATATCAATCAGCAAAGCATCACAGTAGAGCATACTGGACAGCAGCTACTTGTTTTTATCACAACTGGAGATTTATAATTCCAAAAGATATGATCTAGGACAATCTGGAAAGCCTAAGAAATACTCTATAATTCATTTTCAGACCTTAACCCCAAACTCATAAGTTTTCCACGTCAAACTTCACAAGTTCCAGAATCTGTCCTCTCAAAACAGAGAGTAGCAGATTCTGAACTGCCACTTAAAACCACAGTAACTCTCAAACTACAAAGCCAAATGCTCCCAAATTTTGAAACAAGCTAGTTCATCAAGTTTACTGTGACTTTGGTATTTACAAGTTTTCCAGCAACAAATTTTATCAAAGGTCAAGCTTAGAAATACTTCCAGCTGTCCAGAAAACCTAAAATTACAAAGGTTAAATATTTGTTGATATGACCAAAGTCTCCTAAAACCAAACTAATGTTACTAACAGTTCACATTAGGTATAAAAACACCAGAAAGTAAGGTGGAACCAACTAGAATATTTATTTAACCCCATTTCTTAATTTACTTAATTATTTAGGTGGAATTTTAAACATATATGTAAACTGCTCCTAAAATTCTACAAAAATTACAGGGGACTCTCTGACCTCAAAATAGATCACAGTAAAAATTTGAACAAGTTTTATTCACAGAAACTCCCTATACAAAATTCACAAGCCCAAAAGGCTGATTTTTGCATAATTCATAAATCACATTGAAAAGTATCAAACAACAGATTTCATATTTTTCTTAGACACTCTAGGGTACCAAGACATTCTCCAAAAAGTTACAAGAACATTGCACATGTAGAAAAATTATAAAAATTTCTTCAACTATTTCCTAGAATAAAATGATAGCCTTATAACTTGAAAATTACTTAAGCACTGATGCCCAAATTTTTACCAGGGCTAGGGCTAGCATAGGTTAACCTACCCACCAAATTTCATGATTTATGGAACACTACAGCTCAAGTTATAAATTAAACAAATTTGCATGCATTCCAAAACACATTTAAAGGATCTAATAATTTCTTACAGAATTTAAACATCTCATGCCAGATCCATATTTTTCTAAAATACTACACATCCAGTAGATTCTAACAAAATTTATCTCATGATTTTTGGATCAATAAAACCCTAGATTCCTATTTTTCCAACTTGTACAAAAATCAGTGTCAAAATAATAAAAATCATTTTCACTTCGGACGACTGGGCCGGCCCGGAAACAAAATTCGGCCCACAACGCCCACACCCGCGCGCTCGGCCCGCTCAGCGCTCCCGCCCGCGCGCGACGCTGACGGGTGGACCCCCGCGGTCAGCGACCGTAGGCAGGGGAGCCGGCGTCCCGCGAGCTCCGGTGAGCTCGAGCTCGCCGGAGAAGGGCTCGCGCGGCTAACCGAACACGGTCTCGTGCTCTCCGTCACCCGGCGCACTGATTGGTACCCGTAGGATGGATGGGAATGGGGTGGAGAGGGCCTGCCACCGTGCGCGGCGGCCGGTGACATCCGGTGGCGGCGCACCGTCGCCGGTGAAGAAGCATGGTGCGGTTTGGGCTCGGTACGAGCTTCACCGAGGCAAGGCGGTTCCGTTTTACTAGCAAGGGGAGATGGAGACGGACCCGAAGCACCCCGACCACGGTGAGGTCCCATGGCGGGCTCCGGCGACCCCTCGGAGGCGAAGAAGAAGGTAATGCGGCTCACCTTGGGTCAAATCGTGGGGTTCGGTAGGTCCAGGGGGTGGAGGGTGTCGAGGCGGAGGAAATGGCGAGCTCAGGCGGCCGGTGGTGTGGCGTAGTTCACGCTCGAGCTCGCCGGAGAAGAAAGGGGAATGGCGGCTCGGTTTTTCCCTTTTGCAGACGAGAGGGAAGGAGGAGGAGGGAATGGATGGGTGAGGTCGGAGCGACAGCAGAGGTGCCCTTCATGCGCTCGGCAGCTGGCCAAGGCGCCAGGTCGCGCGCGGCGCGTGGAGGACACGCGGCGGCGTTCTCCTGCCCGGGCGCCACAACGCGCGGTGACTTGACTGAAACCGGCTGAAGGTCCGCGATGGTCGACTGACAGGAGGATTTTAGCGCTAATTATCTCCTAAACTAGTTCGTTTCAGTGGAAGCTCAAAGTAGCAAACTTGTAGACCTATATAAGCTTTACAATCTTGTAATAGACCTCCAGAGCTGATTCGGTTTGGTTAGTGATCTAGAGGGTCATTAAGTAGTGTTCAGTGAAACTGAAACCGAGTTTCAGTTAAAGATGCCGACTGACAGGTCATTTTCATGACACAATATCTCTTGAACCCTTGAGAACCAGGCTTGGGTACTGTTGGCAAAGTTGGAGTGCTACATGTGATCTACAAGTTTGTCAATATGAGTGAAGACTGGTTTGGCTTGGTTTGCAAACTACAAGCTCCTAAAGTAGGCACCAGTGAAACTGTAGGGTCAGATTCCAGACTTAGAAAAATTCTAAGTCCTGGAGTTACACCACTAGCTGACTTGTGGGCCACTTTTGAGCATGTTGTGGTCATTTTCATGAGATGGTCATATTGAGACTTTTGTTCCCCATGAATTTCTTTACAACTTTGCTTAAGGATGCTCTTCCATGCAAGGTCTCTAAATTAGACTTTCTAATTGGTCAAACTAGAGCCTTCTAGGGTCAAATGGGGGTCAAACTTGTCTTGGAGGGCAATTTTGTAATTTTGGTCAACATGAACCTTGATCCAAATGTTACCCTAAGTATAGCTAAGGTGTGGTAGGTCATGATTGACTACTTTACCTTTTTGTTACACCAACCCTCAAGTATTTCATGGAATCAATCAAACAAACCTTAAACAAACAGATGAATTGTATTACATGAAATACTAACCATGGATTATGCATGTCATGCTTATGCAAATGCAATGCAATTAAGGACTAAACACTTGAGGTGTTACAAAGTCATTCAAGATATTCAGTTGAAGATCAACTCATCCAGAGCCAACCCTAGTTCCTCAGAGTTCCTTTATATTAGAGCTTAGGCAAGTTAGATTAGGTCTAGAGGGAGATCAAGCAATGCTTGAATTCTTGACGTTGGCAAGAGCATGGTTCGGTATATCTCTTGTACTTTACTCTATTTTTTATTTAACTTGAGATTGTATCATTGCTACTATGTTTATGTCAACATTAAGCTTTATATTATTTATGTTCATGAAAGCAATGTCCACTGTTTGTTCTAGTTTGATATTTGGTGTAGCTAGATTATGGAAACCATACATAAGTTTGTATAGCGCATACCCTATTGGACCATGGGTGAGTGATAGACATTATGTGAGCATGGTGCTTAGATATTTGTTTATCTGCAGATGCCCTTATATGCCAGGAGGTGGTAGATCATAGGTGACAGCTGCGTTGAGTCCTTTATAGTCTATCCCCCGTATATATTGATGTTGGTAGAACCCGGTCGCGAAGGTTAGGAGGACTATGTTTCCGAATTTCCCTAGATGACGTTCCTTATGTGGCTTAGTTGTGGCGATGATCACCAGATATAGTTAATTAAAACTATAGTGACTTGTTAGTAAGACTATCTAGGAATTTTCTTTCTAATATTCTAATTGGACTTTAACCTATTGCTTAACTAGAGTGCTCTGAGTTACTATTTATTTATTATGATGATTGATCAAGTACTTATCATTTATAACTTTATTATTATCTTGTGACTTATCCCTGTTTTGAGTAGAGTATATGATATTGGTTCATTCTCTCATGCATATTCATAAATTATCAATACTAGTGCATTGCATAGAATAGTCATACCTTCCTAGTGATAAAATTATAAATCGACAACCCTAAAATATTCTTGGGTAAAATGTTACAATGGTATAATTATCTGTCCACTTACAAAATTATTCTTCCCATTTTTATCTTTATATTCTTTTTAGTCACATGAAATAATAGATTCTTGTCTAGTGTGATTTTTATAGTAATGATAGATAGAACTAACAACATTTCTAAGTTCATCACTAGGTATGACAACCTAGTTTAATATTGGAGATGAAGGTTAATTGATAGGTGGCTACTGTAACAGTGATAAGTTAATAATTACCATATCATTTCTAGCATCGTTGCTATTAGCAGGAGTAATTCTATTTTTAGTAATGGAGTTAAGAAATGCCAACAAGCATTTTTGGCACCATTGTCGGAAAGGTATCTAACTTAGGAAGTATTGATAATTTTATGTAACTGCTGAGAAGAAAAAATGATAATTGATCTCTACTCATGACAGGCTTACCTTTGTTTCATCTACTTGCGTATCTTATGCAGGGTAATGTATGTGTAATCTTCTAGAAAACTTTGTTAACGATCCAGAAGCATTACTCAAGAAGACTAGAGCTAAACTCAAGAAGATTCTTGCTCTTGATTTGGAAGATCACCGAATCAGAAGAAGTTTGACACCAGAGTTTGAGGCTATGGCATAGAAGAGTCTCTGTGAATTCTCTGCTCCGATAATAGCAAACATTTATACTAGACCTGAAGTCAATGTTGGAGACAATGGATTCGAGCTAAAGCCTGCACTCATTACTATGGTGCAAGCTAATCAGTTTTGTGGAAAGGCTCATGAAGATGCAAGTGCATATTTACAGCACTTTCTAGAGATTTGCAGCACCTTCACTATTAAGTACCTAGAGATGCTATTTTACTCTGTCATTTTCCATTTTCACTACTGGGGAAAGCTAAGCAGTGGTTCTATGCAAACAGAGAGAAACACACTACATGAAATATCTGCTGAACTACATTCCTGGCCAAGTTCTTTCCCACAGGCAAGACCAATACTCTGCGCGGGAAAATTTTAAGCTTTCAACAACAACATGATGAATCAATCCCCGAAGCTTGGGAACACTTTTAAGATTATATTGCAAAATATCATCATCATGGGATGGAGAATTGGCTATTATTGTAGACTTTCTATCACGGGCTAAACACTAGCACCCGTGAGACCACTAATGCTACTGCTGGAGGTGCATTCTTGTCACTCAACCTCGCAGATGTAACATCACTTGTTGAGAAGATGACCTCAAATTAGAGCTAGAATAAAGAACGTGTTCAACCTCATAAGAGGGGAGGAGGTATGCATCAACTCAAAGAGGCAGACATGCTGACTGCCAAGGTAGATTTGTTGATCAAGAGGCTCAAAGATCAAATGGGAGAAAACAAAGAAGTCATGTACATTCATGATTCCCGTATGACTTGTGAAGAGTGTGGAGACACTGGGCATTCAGGGAGCAACTACCCTAAACTTTAAGAGGATGTGAACTACATCAACAAAAATAACTATCATTCTTAACAAAATCAAGTATGGAATCAGCAACATGGCCAAACTACTAAGGTAACTATCAAGGTAATAATTAGAATGCTTTAAATCAAGCACCTTTGAGAGATTTAGTTGCTGGTCAATCTAAGACTATTAGATCAAATGACTAGAAAGGTAGCTTCTACTGATAAAACTTTAAAATATATAAACACTAGAATAGATACCTTTGCTTCTGCCATTAAGAATCAGCATAGCTTTAATAAAATAATAGAATCACAATTAGGTTAGCTAGCAGCTGCTGTTCCTCCACGGGAGAAAGGTAAGATTCCAGGCCAGCCGGAAGATTTAGAAACTGCAAATCTTGTCAATATTTACAATGCAGCTAATTATCATATCAAACCACCAGAAGTGAAGTGGATTAATTGCACACTTTCCGATAAGAAAGGCGATCCAAGAAGACCTGTCATTCCTATCTCCATAGGATGTCACATTTTCCTAGAAGCTATTTGCGATTTCGGTGCAAGTGTCAACATTATGCCTAAGGTAATCAATGATAAGATTTTAGGAGATCCTATGTTGTATATAAATATGCATTTGTAGCTTGCAAATCAGACACTGTGCTACCTTGAGGGAGTTCTTGAAGACGCTATCATTAGAGTGGGACAATCATATGTTTCTATAGACTTTGTGGTTGTGGACACAGGAAAAGATGAGAAAGCACCGATCATTTAAGGCCGACCATTCCTATGCACCACTATTGACGATAGATAAGTATCATTTTTAACCGTCAACATAGCATGAGAAATGATCTAAATACAAATACTATCTAGATATAGGGATTACACTGACAAAATTCCATGAGTTTTGGTGAATGTCTATTTCTGCAGGGGGTTATCAGGAAATAAGTAAAGGAGACCCACATGTCAGATTTACATAGAGACAAAGAGGCTATACATAACTTTTCTGGAATGTGGAAGATATGAGAAGACTCTAGAAACAAACAGGAGACGAAACAGGCCCACAGCAGGGGCGCTCGCCCCTCTCCCATGGGCGCCCGCCCCCCTGTGGTGGCCAATCATGGTCAACCTCGTGGATTATGACTCCACTGCCTTTGAGGATCAATAATAATCATAAATCAAGGTCGGTTTGATCCAAGGGCTGTGGTGCTTCCTAGAGGGCTATATAAGTAAGGCCCCTAACCCTAGGAGAAACCCTAAATTCAATCTCAATTCCAATTCATCTCATTCAGATAAGCCCTAGAGCCACCATCTCAATTAGATCTCTAGTTTAGCATAGCTACATAGGATTAGAACTAGAAGGAGCCAAGCATTGCTTGATTTCTGGATCTGTCGGAGAATACTTGATAATTCTCTCCTACTTTTGTATTTGTTCTTATATTATATTATCTAGTTCATCATTTGTATGAATATGACTTTAGTCTATTCTATCATATTGGATATGACTTTGCTCTATTTGCTTATGTTCTCAATTATATTGTTCTTAGTCTACTTTGATTATATTCTTGGCATAGTTCGATCAGATTTATATTCAAGTATAGGATCGTATAGCGCTTACTTATTGATATCATAGGTAAGTGATAAACATTGTGTAGGCGTGGTGCCTATACCGTATTTACCTGCGATTGTACCCTGTATTCCAGATCGTGTGGTAGATCGCGGGAGTGACAGTCCTGTTGAGTCCTCTGTAGTCCACCTCCCGAGTATAGGGCAGGCAGAGCACAACTATTACAGGAAAGTTATGGTTATGTTCTATATCTTCCTTAGTAATATCACTATGCGTAGATATAACCTGTTCTTGCTATGATTGCCAAGTGTAATTGCACTAATCATCGTATGCTTTGACTTTATAGTTAGAATAACTTTGGATTATCCCTATATTTCGTCCTAATCCATGCTAGTGCTATATATCTAGATGTCACACCCAAAATTTTCTATTTTTGGGTTGTGCAGGAAAAACACTAAATAAAATAAATTATTTCAATATCTGAATAAATTTATTAGATAAGTTAAGTTGTTGCTAATTAAATATTGAAAATTGTGGTTTTAAACTTTTTCATATTAATTTAATAATGTGGTGTTTGTATGATGCTTGTCTTTGGTGTTGGTGAGTGCTATTATTTTCAAAATACCGTAAGACGACGTTTACTTCTCATCGGAAAACTTTTTGGTATTTTCTGGATTCAAAATTCCAATTTCCGTGAGCTTAATCTTTTTCCTTGATCTCTTCATCCATCTTTTCATAAGCTCCAAATACTTTATTTGGGTTCCTCATGTTCCATAATGTCTCTAGAAAATTCCCTCGAATTTTCGGAGCTTTCGGAGTATTTTTCGCGGCTTAAATAATAATTCTGGACTTTTCTAGAATTATTTTATCCACGAAATTAATTAATTCCGAAAATAATAAATATCTTATTTTCCACCAAAGCTTGTGTGCAATAATCCTAAATGTCTATTCATTTATTTACTAATGGGCTTTAATAATTAATTAGGCCTATTAGTAAAGATGGAGGGTGCAACGTCAATTAGCACCATATCGCTAGTTGACGTGAAGGTGGAGAGTCTTCCTCCCTATATATATGTCCGGCCTGCCTGCTAGCCCTGTTTTCCGCCGCTATTGCCGCCGTCGCCGCTATTGCCGCCGCCGCCGCTGTTGTCGCCGCCGCCGCTGTTGTCACCGCCGCTGCCTGGAAAGCACCGCCATCATCAGCAACGCGTCCAGCCTCGGGCCATGCCCCGATCGTTTCAATCCCAACCTCCTGATTGGCTTCTTCCACTACAGCTGGGACGACACAGCAGTGGACGCGCGTTCGCCGCGTCCACGGGCGATGATCTCGGTGACCGCCGTCGACACTGGGCACTGCGAGAAGCTCTCTTCGCTCATACCGGCCGCCTCCGCCGGCGGCGTCGACCTGTCATTGTCTCAACTGATCTTGTCTTCGCGTGATGGATGGCTACTGCTGCTGCTTCGTCACGCACCGTACCAAGATGAGCTCTGCCTCTGCAACCCCGTGGCCCGGGACTGCACGTTCCTTCCCCCACCTGCGATCATGAAGGAGGTGCTCGATTTCACCTTGCTTTCTGGCTACGATCTCTCTTTGCCTGACACCAGAGACGAACATCGATCAGTACGGATACTTGCTAAGACAGGGACAATGCAGTACTTATATTTGACGAAGCACACAACTTGGAGAGTGTATGTGCAGATGCAGCCTCTTTTGATTTATTTCCAAATAACCTCACAGCTTGCATGGCGGAAGCTCATGAATGCATCAAACTGTGTGCTGCAAAGAGGTCCATTGAAAAATCTTCTGATAAACAATTTGATCCTGAAAACTATGCAATCCTCAAAGCTCTTTTAATGGTACTTGAGAAAAAAATTGGTGAACTGTTAATTGCATCCAAGGAGTTGGGGTACACAAAAGCTGGGAGTTACATATATGATTTTCTCTCTGAACTGAACATTACGTCAGACACATCCAAAAAAAAACTGATTGAGACAATTGATGGTGCTTCTCTGCTACTAGAGGAAGAGGAAGCGTGGTTCGTTAGCGCTAAAGACTAGGAGCTGAGGACCAACAGTCGAAGCAAAAGTTGGAGACCGGAAGATAGCAGCTGAAGATTCTGAGCAGTTTAACCTTGGGTCAGAGGAAGCAAAAGACAAACTCAAACAACTTGGTGCAGATGAGGTGTTCACAGAATATCAACTAGACATGAAGAATGTCAAGAGCTTGCTGTTGATCCTTCCCTTGAGCCACGCTCGTCGAAGCTGCGGATTCGAGCGCCACTATGATGAGAAAGATCAAGCCGTTGCCTTCCAGTTCATCTCCGGCAGGGCAGGCCGTAGGTCGTTCCCGTTGTTGTCATTTACTTGCTAGTTTGATGACCTCATCATCACGTCATGCAGGTATTATGGCCGTTTTTCTTTAGTAAAACAAATCCTGAAATACAATAGAAATACGTATACACATATAATCTTGTTTTGATTATAAAATCTTCGTTTTAACTCCGATTTGACCCGTTCAAGTTGCGTTAGGTTCGTATTTGCAAGCCCTATATGTTAGTGTAGCTGTACAGTAGGTTTGAAAAGTTTAATTTTCGAGTTTATATTAAAGTAATTATTTATCTATAGGAAATCTTAGAAAATTCATAACTTTCACGTTTTAAGTCCGATTTTTGTGATCTTTACGTCTGTGTGATCGTAGCAACGTGTAGAATAGTTTTGTAAGCTTTTGTAAATGTTTTTCTACTGTTGGTGTACTGTTCTAATTGTATCTTTTGTTTGCTTCGTGTATGTTTGCTCGGAATGTTTGTATGTTGATGCTTGGTGATCGAATTTAGACGGTGAGCAGTACTACGACGATTAGGAGTATTATTTTGAGTCGGACCAGCAGTATCTGTCGGAGAACTTTGATAAGGCAAGTATAACATGGGACCATCCTTGTTGTCCTATTCACTGAAATTATCATACATATGCATGTGTCTTCCTTGACAACCATAGAAATTATAACCTAGCTATTGATATCTTGTTTCCTTGTCACCTATGGGTTGTGCATTTGGGTAGCTATTGCTAGTGCTTAATTATGAACAATGATCTTGTAATTTGATTAATGGATTAAGCAATCAACCATTAAGATGATTTTATTACTGTTGAAAAGGGGGCTAGAGCAAGGGGTTATATTGTTGCTCTGGTTTCTCTCCATAAGGACTTATCTGTACGTGATCATCCGGGACATACAGTACAGCTGTGAGGGCTATATGGCTCTGGCTCTAGTTGTTCAAGAGACCTTTTCTAGCTTGTTAGTGGTTACCTTAAATGGCGTAAGAATGGCTTGACACGTTGGGTGTAGTGCGAGCCCCTGGCCTAGTGTGTATAGGCTGCGGTTGTTGTGCCACAAGGAAGGGGGGTTCTACATCTGCCTGCCGAGTGAATCTAATGGCCCTAACTTGTTAGACGAACTTTTGAATGGCTTTATATGGTTTCTTGTGCTTAGGGGTTCATGACCCCTTAGCATATGGAAATCATGACTCACAGTGAAAGTGTACACCTCTGCGCAGAGTTAAAAACTGGTATACTAGCCGTGCCCACGGATACGGGCGGCCTTGGAACATCTACAGATAGATGATCACCATTGTTATATCATGCTTAATTATTGTTGATTATTATTATGCTCATGTTAATGCTATTCATTATCCTTATTACAATTGATCATTGGATCATTAATGGGAATTGGAATACCTTGATGCTACTCAATTGCTAATTATATGATGATTAAAAGCTAAACGCAGTCAAACAGTGTCTAGCCTTTTTGAGCCTCATGAACCCTGTGTTATACTTGTTGAGTTCGACATGGACTCACTCTTGCTATTTCCCCACACTCCAGTGTGTAGTAAGATGCTACTCGGAAGAAGGACAAAGGTGTAGTGGAGTTTCCAGAAGACTAGTAGAAGTGCTAGGCATATGTTACCCCCAGTCAGCCGTCCCTGAAAAGAATGGAGCCTGAAGTTTAGTCACCGTTCCGCGATACTCTGATGTAAGTGTTAATATAGCTATGTATACGTTATATAATAACATTGTTTCTGATACTTTTTCATTCTGGCATATGTGTGGACTTCCTGGGCACACATATGATTAGCCTGGTTTTGTTCTTTAGAAAACCGGGTGTGACAGAGTAGCTCGAGTTATGTCAGATTTACTGAACTGCTAAAATTGGAATTCGCCCAGAAATTTTCTGCATTACTTCCTTATCTTGTATAAGTGAATATATCATTGGATATCTTTGAATCTCATTGATTTGCATCGGAATCTTACATTAGAGATGATTATAGTTATCTAGTATAAAGGAGATGCAAGTTACTTTGGTGTCCCCTAGTTTCTTTTTCTTAAGGGGGTAGCAAAGTTGTGAGTGTTGCAAGGTGAAGGTTTCGTATGTCTTAGTGCTTCACTTGGAAGAAGTAGTTATCTCTATGATCGGAAGTCTACTTAAGTGCTAGTGTTGTTTGCTTGGGATCAGTGCTTTATTGGATCGTTTACAAGAAGCTTGGGTATTCGTCAGGACTGATCTTCACTTCAAGCTATCATCAGTTGGGAGTTCAACATTCAATTCAACATACTCTATACAAGTTAGCATGGACGACATAGGAAGGAGATGTTGGAAGTCCATAGTTAGTTTCATGAAAACTTAGATGACATCACCCCATATCAAGTAGGTTTAGTAAGTTTTAAGTGAAGTGAGTTTTCTACTTGGATAGGTATTCTCTAGTGGAGTTACTATGAAGAAGAGCTCAAGAGAGTTGAATGTGGAAAGCTCTTAAGGCTGTAAGTGTGGCATTTATTGAGATTATAAGAGCGACATCTACGTGGATCACAAGAATCTGAGGGATATCTTCGCTATGTTGGTTTTGAACCTGTGGTATCATCATCAGTTTGATCCTGATCAAGATTTTTATGAATTGCAAAGTGTTGCCTTCAATGACATTGCTAGGTGGAACAAAATCTTTGTTAAAGTGGGGTAGCATTCGCTACAATCATCATCAATCTCAAGCGACGAGGTACGAAGAACTGAAGATCAAACCTTATCTTTCTTGTCATCTTTTGGCTATCCTTGATCTATGTCTTATATCTCATCAACACAAATCAAAGAAGCATGAAGACTTGAAGATTAGTGTTATCTATCTCTCTAATCTCTCTGAATCTCATTTTTATCTTATCCTATCTTTTTAGAGCAGTTTGTCTTCTTTAGCTTATATCTCTATTTTTGGACGCCCAAAAATCATGGATAAATTCTGGACAATAGTAGACTTCAATATCTTTCTCTGACGGTAAGAATCGCCCTGATAACTATTATGATTTGGGAGTTATGAAAATCACAAGGCGACGCATCTGTGCTGTCTGCAACCTGGAATAGTTTCTGTTGTGCACAGTTTTCGACTACCTTGACTACAGAATCTGGAGAAGTGTTCTATAAGAAAGTTGTAGTAAATTTGATAAGCTTTCCAACGGTATAAGCTACAATATCATCGGATTTGTAGAACTCGAGTTATAACTGTATTTCTGCACTGCCATTTTTCTGCTCGCGAGGAAGTGCAGGTTACTTGATCTTGGATATGCTCATGAGTCACTTTGAGATGATAGAAGGACATGATGGTAGTTATCACTCAGAAACATGCAATCAAACAATTGGTGTTCTCCAATTGATCTCTTCTTAAGGGGGTTCCCAAACTAAAGACGATACAAGATGGAGGATTTATACATTCTATTTCGTCATTTGGAAGCATCAGCTATCTACATGGTTGCAAAGTCATTATCGAGCGTAGGTATCTCTTCTCAGGGTTGGTAACCTGTTAGAACCATCTACAAGGATCGTAAGGGTCTAAAGGAGATATTTACAAAGTTGGATTTGAGTTTGTGGCATCATCATCATTGGATAAGAGTTGATCAGAGAAGCGTGAAGATTTGCAGATCAACTTTATCTTTCTCCCTAGTCTCTCCGAATCTCGGGACGAGATTCCTGTTAAGTGGGGTAGAATTGTCACACCCAAAAATTTCTATTTTTGGGTTGTGCAGGAAAAACGCTAAATAAAATAAATTATTTCAATATCTGAATAAATTTATTAGATAAGTTAAGTTGTTGCTAATTAAATATAGAAAATTGTGGTTTTAAACTTTTTCATATTAATTTAATAATGTGGTGTTTGTATGATGCTTGTCTTTGGTGTTGGTGAGTGCTATTATTTTCAAAATACCGTAAGACGACGTTTACTTCTCATCGGAAAACTTTTTGGTATTTTCTGGATTCAAAATTCCAATTTCCGTGAGCTTAATCTTTTTCCTTGATCTCTTCATCCATCTTTTCATAAGCTCCAAATACTTTATTTGGGTTCCTCATGTTCCATAATGTCTCTAGAAAATTCCCTCGAATTTTCGGAGCTTTCGGAGTATTTTTCGCGGCTTAAATAATAATTCTGGACTTTTCTAGAATTATTTTATCCACGAAATTAATTAATTCCGAAAATAATAAATATCTTATTTTCCACCAAAGCTTGTGTGCAATAATCCTAAATGTCTATTCATTTATTTACTAATGGGCTTTAATAATTAATTAGGCCTATTAGTAAAGATGGAGGGTGCAACGTCAATTAGCACCATATCGCTAGTTGACGTGAAGGTGGAGAGTCTTCCTCCCTATATATATGTCCGGCCTGCCTGCTAGCCCTGTTTTCCGCCGCTATTGCCGCCGTCGCCGCTATTGCCGCCGCCGCCGCTGTTGTCGCCGCCGCCGCTGTTGTCGCCGCCGCTGCCTGGAAAGCACCGCCATCATCAGCAACGCGTCCAGCCTCGGGCCATGCCCCGATCGTTTCAATCCCAACCTCCTGATTGGCTTCTTCCACTACAGCTGGGACGACACAGCAGTGGACGCGCGTTCGCCGCGTCCACGGGCGATGATCTCGGTGACCGCCGTCGACACTGGGCACTGCGAGAAGCTCTCTTCGCTCATACCGGCCGCCTCCGCCGGCGGCGTCGACCTGTCATTGTCTCAACTGATCTTGTCTTCGCGTGATGGATGGCTACTGCTGCTGCTTCGTCACGCACCGTACCAAGATGAGCTCTGCCTCTGCAACCCCGTGGCCCGGGACTGCACGTTCCTTCCCCCACCTGCGATCATGAAGGAGGTGCTCGATTTCACCTTGCTTTCTGGCTACGATCTCTCTTTGCCTGACACCAGAGACGAACATCGATCAGTACGGATACTTGCTAAGACAGGGACAATGCAGTAGTTATATTTGACGAAGCACACAACTTGGAGAGTGTATGTGCAGATGCAGCCTCTTTTGATTTATTTCCAAATAACCTCACAGCTTGCATGGCGGAAGCTCATGAATGCATCAAACTGTGTGCTGCAAAGAGGTCCATTGAAAAATCATCTGATAAACAATTTGATCCTGAAAACTATGCAATCCTCAAAGCTCTTTTAATGGTACTTGAGAAAAAAATTGGTGAACTGTTAATTGCATCCAAGGAGTTGGGGTACACAAAAGCTGGGAGTTACATATATGATTTTCTCTCTGAACTGAACATTACGTCAGACACATCCAAAAAAAAAACTGATTGAGACAATTGATGGTGCTTCTCTGCTACTAGAGGAAGAGGAAGTGTGGTTCGTTAGCGCTAAAGACTAGGAGCTGAGGACCAACAGTCGAAGCAAAAGTTGGAGACCGGAAGATAGCAGCTGAAGATTCTGAGCAGTTTAACCTTGGGTCAGAGGAAGCAAAAGACAAACTCAAACAACTTGGTGCAGATGAGGTGTTCACAGAATCTCAACTAGACATGAAGAATGTCAAGAGCTTGCTGTTGATCCTTCCCTTGAGCCACGCTCGTCAAAGCTGCGGATTCGAGCGCCACTATGATGAGAAAGATCAAGCCGTTGCCTTCCAGTTCATCTCCGGCAGGGCAGGCCGTAGGTCGTTCCCGTTGTTGTCATTTACTTGCTAGTTTGATGACCTCATCATCACGTCATGGAGGTATTATGGCCGTTTTTCTTTAGTAAAACAAATCCTGAAATACAATAGAAATACGTATACACATATAATCTTGTTTTGATTATAAAATCTTCGTTTTAACTCCGATTTGACCCGTTCAAGTTGCGTTAGGTTCGTATTTGCAAGCCCTATATGTTAGTGTAGCTGTACAGTAGGTTTGAAAAGTTTAATTTTCGAGTTTATATTAAAGTAATTATTTATCTATAGGAAATCTTAGAAAATTCATAACTTTCACGTTTTAAGTCCGATTTTTGTGATCTTTACGTCTGTGTGATCGTAGCAACGTGTAGAATAGTTTTGTAAGCTTTTGTAAATGTTTTTCTACTGTTGGTGTACTGTTCTAATTGTATCTTTTGTTTGCTTCGTGTATGTTTGCTCGGAATGTTTGTATGTTGATGCTTGGTGATCGAATTTAGACGGTGAGCAGTACTACGACGATTAGGAGTATTATTTTGAGCCGGACCAGCAGTATCTGTCGGAGAACTTTGATAAGGCAAGTATAACATGGGACCATCCTTGTTGTCCTATTCACTAAAATTATCATACATATGCATGTGTCTTCCTTGACAACCATAGAAATTATAACCTAGCTATTGATATCTTGTTTCCTTGTCACCTATGGGTTGTGCATTTGGGTAGCTATTGCTAGTGCTTAATTATGAACAATGATCTTGTAATTTGATTAATGGATTAAGCAATCAACCATTAAGATGATTTTATTACTGTTGAAAAGGGGGCTAGAGCAAGGGGTTATATTGTTGCTCTGGTTTCTCTCCATAAGGACTTATCTGTACGTGATCATCCGGGACATACAGTACAGCTGTGAGGGCTATATGGCTCTGGCTCTAGTTGTTCAAGAGACCTTTTCTAGCTTGTTAGTGGTTACCTTAAATGGCGTAAGAATGGCTTGACACGTTGGGTGTAGTGCGAGCCCCTGGCCTAGTGTGTATAGGCTGCGGTTGTTGTGCCACAGGGAAGGGGGGTTCTACATCTGCCTGCCGAGTGAATCTAATGGCCCTAACTTGTTGGACGAACTTTTGAATGGCTTTATATGGTTTCTTGTGCTTAGGGGTTCATGACCCCTTAGCATATGGAAATCATGACTCACAGTGAAAGTGTACACCTCTGCGCAGAGTTAAAAACTGGTATACTAGCCGTGCCCACGGATACGGGCGGCCTTGGAACATCTACAGATAGATGATCACCATTGTTATATCATGCTTAATTATTGTTGATTATTATTATGCTCATGTTAATGCTATTCATTATCCTTATTACAATTGATCATTGGATCATTAATGGGAATTGAAATACCTTGATGCTACTCAATTGCTAATTATATGATGATTAAAAGCTAAACGCAGTCAAACAGTGTCTAGCCTTTTTGAGCCTCATGAACCCTGTGTTATACTTGTTGAGTTCGACATGGACTCACTCTTGCTATTTCCCCACACTCCAGTGTGTAGTAAGATGCTACTCGGAAGAAGGACAAAGGTGTAGTGGAGTTTCCAGAAGACTAGTAGAAGTGCTAGGCATATGTTACCCCCAGTCAGCCGTCCCTGAAAAGAATGGAGCCTGAAGTTTAGTCACCGTTCCGCGATACTCTGATGTAAGTGTTAATATAGCTATGTATACGTTATATAATAACATTGTTTCTGATACTTTTTCATTCTGGCATATGTGTGGACTTCCTGGGCACACATATGATTAGCCTGGTTTTGTTCTTTAGAAAACCGGGTGTGACACTAGAGTAGTCTATTGAGATGTTTATCATTATATGGCTATGTGCTTACTAGTTATCTTTATTATCATTCATATATATATATTATTATTTATCTTGTGACACTTACCCTGTATGAGAAGAGAAATAAAGACAAGGTTATGCTCTCTATTAGTATCTACAGTGATGCTCAATGCTCAATGCTCATTGCCCATTATCCTTAGTATCCCTTCCCAGTGGTAAAATATAAATAACGATACCTGGATTACTCCTGGTTAAAATGCTACATCGGTATTATCTATGCGCTTGCGGATTTCATATTTATTTCTAGAGGAGCAATTGCATTTATTTAATACAACATTTATGGCGCCATGCTGGGGATGACAACCTAGCTTAAGTGACGCTAAGAAATGCCAACAAGCATTTTTAGCGCCGTTGCCGGGGAAGGTTGAATTACTATCCAAAGGATAAAGAGGCATCACTTGTATCCACTAATGTGATCGAGAAACCATCGTCTTTCTCTTCTCATACACCTTACCCTTGTCTTCTATCTATTTTATATATCATATATAGGGTAATGAATGAGCAGGTTTGACCGTCCAGATAATTTCATCGATAATCCAGAATTGCTATTCAGAAGAACAAGAGCCAAGCTAAAGAGAGTTCAATCAGAAACATCATCATCTCAGCTTGAAGCTCCACTCTCTGATTTGGAAGGCCAACCGAGCATAGTTTGAAACTTAACACCAGAGTTCGACGCTATGGTAAACAAGTCACTCCGTGAGTTCTCAGCTCCAACTACAGCTAATATTCGGACTAGACCTACGGTAGAGATTGAGCAAAACTTTGAACTAAAGCCGGCGTTGATCAACATGGTGCAAGCTAGCCAGTTTTGTGGGAAGGCACATGAAGATGCTAGTGCTCATCTCCAACACTTCCTGGAGATTTGCAGCACTTTCACCATCAAGGATGTCCCCAGAGATGCCATACTACTTTGCCTCTTTCCATTCTCACTCTTGGGGAGAGCAAAGCAGTGGTTCTATGCAAATAACGAGAAGAATACTACGTGGGCACTCTGTTCCACCAATTTCTTGGTGAATTCTTTCCCATGGGCAAGAAAAATGCTCTTCGTGGGAAGATATCAAGTTTTCAGCAGCAACATGATGAGTCAGTCCTAGAAGCATGGGAGCGCTTTCAAGATTACATCGTAGAATGTCCTCATCATGGAATAGAGAATTGGCTACTTATGCAGACCTTCTATCATGGGCTTACTAATAGCACCCATGAGACTATAGATGCTGCCGCTGGAGGAGCATTCTTATCACTTACAATCAATCAAGCCACAACTCTTGTGGAGAAGATGGCATCCAACCAAGGTTGGAACGAAGAAAGAACTCAAACCCACAAGAGAGGTGGAGGTATGCACCAGTTAAAGGAGGTAGACATGCTGTCTGCCAAGATGAACCTGCTTATGAAGAGACTTGATGAGAGAACTAAAGAGAAGAAGAAAGTCATGCACATTCATGATTCCCGCATGACTTGTGAAGAATGTGGAAACACTGGGCATTCAGGAAGTAGTTGCCTAGAGCTACAAGAGGATGTGAACTACCTCAACAACAACTACTACTACTATCGTCCTCAACAGAATCAAGGTTGGAATCAGTAGCAGAGGCCTAACTACTCAGGTAACTTTTCAGGTAATTATCAAGGTAATAATTCTTTCAATCAACCACCTCTAAGAGAGTTAGTGCTTAATCAAGGAAAATTAATGGATAGCATGTCTAAGAAATTAGCATCCAATGATAAAATGCTAGAAATAATTAATAATAGAATGGATAATTTCTCTACTACCATTAAGAATCAACTGAGTTTCAATAAGATGCTAGAGTCTCAGTTGCAACAGCTTACCAATATTGTTCCTGCTAACCAAGGTAAAATTTTGGGACAACCGAAAGATCTAGAAACTACAAATCTTGTAGACATATTTAATGTAGGAAGTTATTGGAGTAATCCTATCTCCAAGGGATGGAACGACGAGACTCAGCTGATTAAGAAAGGTGATCTAGGAAGACCTGTCATCCCGATCTCCATTGGAAGCATAAATTTTAACGAAGCTATCTATGACTTTGGTGCAAGCGTCAATATCATGCCTGAGGTAACCTATGACAAAATGTTTAATTATCCTTTATTGTACACAACCATGTGCTTACAGCTTACAGACCAGTCACTTTGCTACACCAAGGGAATTCTAGAAGACATAGGTGTATGAGTGGGCAGCTCGTATGTTCCTACATACTTTGTAATAATAGAGACAGGTGGTGATGAGAACTCGCCCATCATTTTGAGACGATCGTTCTTGAACACCGCTGGAGCTATCATGTACGCCAACACTGCCAAGATTTGTTTCAACATCAAAAGCAAGAGAGAGACCTTCTTTTTCAAGGGCAAAGTGCTACAATTCCCTGCACACCCTCAACATTCCTATGAGCCAAGGAAGAAGAACAATCGGAAGAATAAGAATAAGAATAGGAAGCCACAACAGATGGAGTTAGTGAGAATGATCATTGCAGTCCACAAAGAGCATGATCATCAGCTCAAGTCCCCATATCTGCTCAAGAGAGACGACCCAGGTGTTCCAACCATTGAATGCACAATCAACAGAAGTTCCTTTCAGAAAGCAATCTGTGACACTGGATCGGGTGTCAACATAATGACCAAGGTAACTTATGAATATCTATACGGTACTATGCCTTTAGACCCAACCTATGCACAACTGTAGATGGCATACCAATCATTTCTCTTCGTGGACGGAATAGCGAAGAACGTCCATGTACAAATTGATGACCACTTCATCCTGACTGACTTTTTAGTCATCAACATGGGAGAAGATGAGTACGATCCACCAATCATCCTAGGAAGACCGTTCCTAAGCACCACCAAGACTATCATCTACCTTGCAATAGGAGAAGTATATTTCCAATTTCCCTCAGAGAAGGTACGTCGTTATTTCAATGATAATTATATAGTTGATGAAGAACCCAAGAAGAACAGAATCAGCAGAAGACATCGCAACCGCACCTAGAAGAATCAGATCCCCAAGGATGGATGGGCTGACTATCAAGGAGAAGTATCAAGATATGAAAATCGATATCCTGACGAAAAGATTTATCTTGAGGAGGAAGTTGTACCCCCAACAGAAAGTGAACCAGTCACCATGGAGAATAAAGAAGAGAAGATAGTGCAACCAACTCATTCCTCAAAGTCAACCTCACCAACAAAACAGGTATGGAAGGTAAAGGTTAATTCAAAGTCAGACCCAACACAATCAGAGGCACCACTCGATCCATCCGAAGTGCCCCAGAATGATTAGAGTAAATAAGAGGTTCTGTTCGGAGAACCCAAATCACCGAACGCCAAGCCAAGAGGTAACTTGGTAGTTATCAATATTTCCCTTTTTAGTTCTGCATTTAATTTTCTCCATCATATTTACTTTCCTTCATTATATGTTTAGTTATACTTTATTTCTGCATAGAAAAGAAAATAAATATGTTTTGCATTGCATTATAAAACTGCTAAGCCCCATGTAAATAAATTTGTGGCATAAAACCCATAAGTCTACTTGCTGTGGTGGCATAAAAATAAAATAAAGAAGCATTCATCATTTTATTCCTTGCATTATAAAAATATAAAAATATGGTATAAGAGATCCTGCTAGAAAGATACATCTATTAAGAGGTTCTAAACGCTCGAAGCTTAGAGGTTTATCACTAACACTTAATCAAGTTCCACAAGCTTTGTTGTCTATTTGAGCTTTATAGAATTTGAAGGATCAAGGAAAGCAAACAGACAAAAAGGACAATTTGTTCCCTGTCAGAGTGTTGTTTGCATTCCGATGAGGGGAAGTACACCTTCATTGTCTGCTAGTTTCATCAAACAAGACTGTCAACATTCAGCTTGGGGGAGAGCATCCCCTATGTATCCAACTAAGTATTTTCTTACCTACCTATTTTTTTGTTTTGATATATGAAGTAAAATAAAAAGATGCATAACCTATAGAAACCCAAATAAATGTTTTCTTATAGATATATATATGTTTTCTTTATAATCTTTAAGTTTGATAAATAAATATAGGAGAGTACGCTAAGTTTCATCTTGCTAAGTGAACCCCTAGAATAAACTCTTATATGAATAGTTGCTCTACCGTAATTCCTTTCAATTACCTAGTTTTCGGCCTTGAACTCTCCTGAGTTTTGGATACAATTGTTTTGATTTAAGATTTGCTCTAAACCTAAACTTGTGGGTAGCAAATGCTTTATCTAAGTCTAGGTAGTTGACGGATACGATTTGGGAAGGTTTTGAGCTGCTATCTATCATGTTCCTAGAGATACTAGAGTTCTGGAAAATTTATCTTTTGAAAATTAACTTGCTACATGATGAGTTCCTGCATGATGAGAGTTTAAATTCCTACCATAGCCATATACATGCTTGTAGATTAGGAAGCCTTACATTCATATTTAATATTAGTGAGCATTGAGTATGGTCAGGCTGTGTCGATCCTTAGGAACTGGTCATGCAGTTAAAATCGAGATCCACCTATACACTCTACCTATACATGCTGCTTCTACCCTAGAAGTACGTATTCATATCCACCCATATGCATCCACCCATATATTCTGCTTCTACTCTGGAAGTACAAATCCACATATATTCCATTCAGATCCACCCAGAAAATAGTTCTACTCTTACATTGGAAGTGAACTGCAAAAATATTCCTATTATCCATTTTATCCCTTGCTAGCCAATAAAGCTCCAAATATCTAGTTATGCTACCTCTTGTTATTGTGTTCCAAAAGAAGTTTGGGTATTCTATTAAAAAAGAGAGAGAAAAAAAGAGAGAAAGAGGACAAATGTCCCACTTAGAAATAAAGAGAGATTTAGAAGCCCAAGTTCTTCTCAAATTCTTCAAGTTTTCTAATAAAGAGAGATTTACAAGCCCTATGGTGGAAGGTAATATTAGTAAGTTTTTCATCAGAATAGTTTACTCTAATCCGGAGGAGAGTTCTTATTTGAACGCATGTGTACCTGTAAGGCGTGAAAGTATTGTAGCAACTCTTGATCCATCACTGAGTCTATCTTTGCTCAGGGACGAGCAAAAGGTAAGCTTGGGGGAGTTTGTTGACAGTAGATAAGTATCATTTTTAACCGTCAACATAGCATAAGAAATGATCTAAATACAAATACTATCTAGATATAGGGATTACACTAACAGAATTCCACAAGTTTTGGTGAATATATATTTCTACAGGGGGTTATCAGGAAATAAGTAAAGGAGACCCACATGTCAGATTTACATAGAGACAAAGAGGCTATACATAACTTTTCTGGAATGTGGAAGATACAAGAAGACTCTAGAAACAAATGGGAGATGAAACAGGCCCACAGCAGGGGCGCCTGCCCCTCTCCCTTGGGCGCTCGCCCCCCTGTGGTGGCCAATCACGGTCAACCTCGTGGATTATGCCTCCACCGCCTTTGAGGAACAATAAGAATCATATATCAAGGTCGGTTCGATCCAAGGGCTGTGGTGCTTCCTAGAGGGCTATATAAGCAAGGCCCCTGACCCCAGGAGAAACCCTAAATTCAATCATTCATATATATATATATATATATTATTTATTTTATGACACTTACCCTGTATGAGAAGAGAAATAAAGACAAGGTTATTCTCTCCATTAGTATCTACAGTGATGCTCAATGCTCATTGCTTATTGCTCATTGCCCATTATCCTTAGTATCCCTTCCCAGTGGTGAAATATAAATAACGATACCTGGATTACTCCTGGTTAAAATGCTACATCGGTAGTATCTGTGCGCTTGCGAATTTCATATTTATTTCTAGAGGAGCAATTGCATTTATTTAATACCACATTTCTGGCCCCATGCTGGGGATGACAACCTAGCTTAAGTGACGCTAAGAAATGCCAACAACCACGAAGGCTATCATATATGCAGAGCATTCCAAGATTGTTTTCACTATTAAGGACAATAAAGAGAAGTTCTCATTCAAGAACCGGGTGCTGCAGACACCTGCACAACCCTATGTGCCATCCAAGAGAAATGAACCAGTCACGATCAAGGAGAAGAAGAAGAATCCTAGAAGCTGGAGGAAGAACAAGGCTAGCTAGGCACATGAAGAGACTGTCAAGATGATCAACACAATCCAATCAGAGTATGAAGGTTTGCTCACTCCACCATTCCTAGCCAAGAAGTATGTCCTGGAGTACTCACAATTGAATGTCTAATCAATCAGAAAGTTCTCCATGAAACCTTCTGTGATATTGGATTGGGTGTCAACATAATGCCAAAGGTAACATATGAATATTTATTTGGTAATGAACCCTTGTATCCTACATATATGCAGTTGCAGATGGTAGATCAATCAGTTCAATTCCCGGAAGAAATAACAAAGGACGTTATTGTACAAATTCAAGATTGATATGTTCCTACCGATTTCATGGTCCTAGACATGGGAATAGAAGAATAAGAGACCCCCATTATTGTGGGAAGACCGTTCCTCAACACCACCAACGCTGTCATCTACATTGGATCTAGATAATTCCATTTCCAATTTCCAGAATGAAAGGTACGCTGTTACTTTAATAGTTATACTAATTATGAACAGCCCAACAAGAACCACAATAGGAGGAGACGTCGATCCCGCCGTCAAGCAAACCAGCCCCTGAAGGATGGATGGGCAGATTACCCAAGAGAAGTGTCAAGGTATGAAACCGCTGGAATGAATGGAACACTCAAGAGAAGTTTGAAGAGCCTATTTAATGAAGAAGCTACACAGCCAGATTCTGCTGCACAGACCACTCAGGTATGGAGAAAGAAGACAACATCAATATCATCACCACAAGAAGAGCAAGCATCTGATTCTTCAGCAGGATCAGAGATGCACCTAAACAGTAAGTACTCTCTCCTAACTAGTCCTGTTTGGAGGACTATTAAATTTTGTACCCTTGCCATGAGGCAATGATGGTAGTTATCCATTGTATGAATTATTCTGTTAGCATATTTACTTTTCTATTTTAGCATTGCATTTTAGATTATCTTTTCACATTAGCATTTTATATCAGAAAAATATTTCATAATGTTTCAACAGTCTTTGCATACTTAGAAAAGAAAATAAAAACATTTATTGCTTTTATCATTACATCATAAAAGTCTAAAGCCTCATGTGAGTAACTTATGGTAACCCTGTAGGATTATTCACCGTGGTGGCATAAAAATAAAAATATTGCATACGTATTTATTTTTATATTATAAATAGAAAAATCACAAAAAGATGAAAGTTAATATCCTGTCAAAGTTTTGTCAATCTATCTTAAGCAATAAGGACAATCAATTGCTCAATTGACCGCTAACCCCTTGTCATGATCAAAGCTTTGAGTTTTTTGGTGTTCTTGTTGGAGTATATTTTGCAAGATGTTACTTTGAGTAAGTTTATTCGGTGGTAGACACTACACTCTGCCAGAATAAGAAAGACCACCACTGATGAGCTCGCTCTGAAGATTCTCAATTTCTAATCATGACAACATTCATCTCAGGGGAGGAGCATTCCCCTGTGTATCTAGCTAAGTATTTCTTTCCTATTTAGTTATTATGTTTGAGTTTATTTTTCGTTAGTTAAAAGAAATAAACAGATGAATAACAATTCAAAACCAAATAAAAATTATCCTAGCTAGTAATGTATTTTAAGGTGTGATTTTAAACTTTGAAAATAAAATAAAAAGTGCATTTAGATTTTTTGCTTTTAAGAGTCATAAAATGTTGACAATAGAAATAATGAATAGTGGTCAACTATAATTCTTTTTTAGTACCTAGTATTCAGATTTGAATTCTCCTGAGTTTTGATTTGATAGAAGAATTTGCTCTAAGCCTGAAACTTGTGGGAGCATATACTTGAGCTAAGTCTAGGTAATTAAGGGATTTGATATAAGAAAGTCTGAGCTGCTATTTATCTTGTTCGTAACGATACTAGAGTTCTAGAGATTTATCTTTTGAAATCTTAAAACTTATATGATGAGCTCTTGTATGACAAAGTTTGAATTTCTACCAATGCCAAATATGATATTTAGAATAGGAAACCTTCCGCTTATATGCTACTTGCTTTGCATTGAGTTTGGTCAAGCTTTGTTGATGTCTTATAAGAGGATTGTCACGCTCTTAAAATCAAGATCACGTACACACCATTCACATATGCACTATTCCTACACTGGGAGTAGGTGCACTCATCTTTCATTTCATCTTGATCCACGTGAAAATATTTTGCTCTTACACTGAGAGTAAACATCCAAAAACACTCCAAAGTTCTTGTTATTATCTCTTCAAAGTTTTGTTGCAGAAAGATGCATGTGGCTATGCAAAAGTTACTAAAGAAAAGAAAAGTATTGAAAAAATGGACAAGTGTCCAAGAGAATAAAACAATGAGTACTCAGATGCCCGTCTAAAAAAAGAGATGAATAAGATAGTCTATGTTTTCTTTACAAAGTGTTCTTCAATTTTTAAGAGAGATATGTTTTTAAGGAGCAATATTAGAATTAGGATGAGCCACCATATACACCTATCATTTATCCACCATATTCCATACACATGCACATCTTGATTTGATTGTATGACTTAACTCTCTTTGGATTCATTGTTTGACTTTATAATATATGAATTGCAAGTATGCTTTGTTTATGTTTTCTCCACTCCTATGAGCTCCACATAAGCTTTAGTGGTAGTATAGAAAGGCATAACATCATTAATTCCTTAGTGAGAATCCGCAAATACTACATATATTAAGAGATATGGTTGAGTGAAGAGTTAGAGACATAGTGCTTGACTTGATTGTTCTATCTTTCAATTGCTCAAGACTTGGGTGAAGGCTAAAAAGCTCCATGGTTAAAGGTAATATGAGTAAGTTTGAAAGTTAGATCAGAATCCGGAGTAGAATTTTTGTTTGAATGCATGTGTACTTTTTAGGAGTTATCTCAATGTTTTTCTAAAAATCTCAACATGTTCAAGTTCATTTCCAAGTTTGCTAAGTTTGACTTTGCTAAGGGACTAGCAAACGGTAAGCTTGGGGGAGCTTGTTGACGGTGGATAACGTCAACATTCTATATGTGAATAAACAAGAGGAATGGTTAAAGTACAAGAATATGCATAGGTCTAGGGTTTAAACTAACAAATTCCATGATTTTTGGTGAATCTCTGTTTTTCGCAGGGTTATTCTAGAAAGCGTAGGAAGGGGACCTAATTGAGAAAAAGGACGAAACTTGATCGCTACAAAGGATAAGCTAGAAAACTATAGAAGACACCAGAAGGCATGGGAACAAACAGGAGGACGAGAAGCTGCCAGGTGGGGCCAGCTGGCCCCACCACCATGCTGCCCGACCCCACCTAGGAGATTTCTCCACGAGCTTCTGGAGTATTTCTCCACAACCTCTTAGGATCCATCTCCACCCTTCATCCAAGTCAGTTTGATCCAAGGGCTTATGTTCAACCCACCGGGCCATATAAGGACCCTTGCACCCCTCTAAAGCATCAAGTCATTCAAGATATTCAGTTGAAGATTAACTCATCCAGAGCCAACCCTAGTTCCTCAGAGTTCCTTTAGATTAGAGCTTAGGCAAGTTAGATTAGGTCTAGAGGGAGATCAAGCAATGCTTGGATTCTCGATGTTGCCAAGAGCGTGGGTTATATCTCGTGTACTTACTCTATTTCTTTATTTCATTTGAAGATTATATCGTTGCTATTATATTTAAGTGAACATTAAGCTTTATATTATTTGTGTTCACGAAAGCAATGTCCATTGTTTGTTCAAGTTTGATATTTGGTGTAGCTAGATTATGGAAACCATGCATAAGTTTGTATAGCGCTCACCCTATTGGACCATGGGTGGGTGAGAGACAGTATATGAGCGTGGTGCTTAGATATTTATTTATCTGTGGATACCTTTATATGCCAAGAGGTGGTAGATCACATAGGTGACAGCTGTGTTGAGTTCTTTGCCGTCCATCCTCCGTATATATTGATGTTGGTAGAATCCAGTCGCGAAGGTTATGAGGACTATATTTCTGAATTTCCCTAGATGATGTTCCTTATGTGGCATAGTTGTGGCGATGATCACCAGATATAGTTAATTAAAACAGCAGTGACTTGTTAGTAAGACTATCTAGAAATTATCTTTCTAATATTCTAATTGCACTTTAACATATTGCTTAACTAGAGTGCTCTGAGTTACTATTTATTCATTATGATGATTGATCAAGTACTTATCATTTATATCTTTATTATTATCTTGTGACTTATCTCTGTTTTGAATAGGGTATATGATATTGGTTTATTCTCTCATGCATATTCATAAATTATCAATACTAGTGCATTGCTTAGAATAGTCATACCTTCGTAGTGGTAAAATTATAAATTGACAACCCTGGAATACTCTTGGGTAAAATGCTACAATGGTATAATTATTTGTCTGTTTGCAGAATTATTTTTCTCATTCTTATTTTATATTTTTTTTAGTCACATGAAATAATAGATTCCTGTCTAATGTTATTTTTGTAGTAATGCTAGATAGAGCCAACAACATTTCTAGGTTCATCACTAGGGATGACAACCTAGTTTAATATTAGAGATGAAGGTTAATTGATATGTGGCTACAATAACAGTGACAAGTTAATAATTCTACTTTTAGCGCCATTGCTATTAGTAGGAGTAATTCTACTTTTAGTAATGGAGTTAAGAAATGCCAACATCTACCCATATGACATGTGGCTATACGTAATATCACACTAGGCGAGAGGGACTATGAACCAGTTCTTATGTGACCAAGGCGAGCATCTCCCATAGAAATGGTATCCAGGCGTTACTGCCAAGATAACTTATCCCACATATGTTATCCCCGCTTGTCCCCTGTCAAGGTTACGTTTCAGGTTTACAAATTTTAAGTTCCATGAATTATTATTCCATTTTAGGTTTATAAATTTTAAGTTCCATGAATTATTATCCCTAAGTTCATCTATATCGTGGAGCTCATAAAATAACAAGATAACCATTTATCTTAATTCAACAATATTCATATAATAACCCAGCTCATAATCCAAGATAATAATTAAGCAAGGTATACATTTAGTGATAATTAAGCAAGATGGTAGATGAGAGGGGGAGCTAGGACTTGCCTTCATTGTTGGCTCCTTCCGGCACATTCTTGTAATCAGGGTCTTCGCTCTCCCTGTAGTCATTGTCGTCTGTTGGCGTAGCTTTCGAATGCATAGAGCTAGGTTCTAGATGAATTTTAGAAGTGGTTTCATGTAAGGAGCTAAGATGCAAAAGTTATCTATTTTAGAAGTTTATTCTATAGCAAATTTCTAAGTGGAATTTTACATATATTTTCTGGTTCATGAAAATGGGTGCAACTATATGGTTAATTTCCCTAATGCATCTAATTTATTTACAAATTTTCTGGGAATTTTTCTAAGCTAGGAAAGTGGATTTATTGCTCTCTATGTACACTAACCGGGTGTACCTAGTGTTTTCCTACGTGTACCCAATGCTCTGTGTGTGGCGTGTGTGTGTATGACAGGTAGGCCAGCCCACCATGTCAGCTGATGACGGTGGCGTCAGCGTTATGGCCTCGAGCCCATGTGACAGAGAGAGAAAGGGGGAGGAGGGGTGACGGACGGTGACGGAACGGTGACGGCAACGCCGTTTCCACCCAGTCCCGCATGACAATGAGAGAAGGGAGGGGGAGAGGAGAACGGTGATGGATGGTGTCACCACTGGGGAGCCATAACAGGGGAGGGAGGCGCCAAGCTCGCCGATGACGTCGGGCCTCGGGGGTGATGGATGAGTGGCAAATGATGCTTGGGACCCCACACCGCAGCCGGTGGTGCCTCCACCGGCGACAACGGGTGCTCGTGGTGATGGTGGCGGCTCGCCAGAGCATTTGCGGTGGCGCCGTGCAGTGGATACAGCCCTAGTTACCTTTACCTAAACAACTAACTACGTGTATGTTGTTGCAGAGGTGTGGCGAGTGCAATGAGGGTGGCGTGGTGCATAGCCGAGCCTTGGATGACGGCGGCCGTCGGCCATGGCGGCTCGGCGGACGCAATGCACAGCGGTAGTGCTACACAAAGCTACAATCGACTAACTAGCTAAGACTGAGGGTAGAGAAGGGGTTCGTGGACTCACCTGCCAGTCCAATGGACCAATGGCGCAGCAGTGGAGGAGAGAGAGGGAGGCGGCTCCAATGGCGCTGACAATTCCTAATTTGGGGGAAATTGGGATGGAGCAAGGAAAAGGAGGGGAGTGGCTCCAATGGCGATGAAAACTCCCGGGTTAGGGAAAATCGAGACTGGGCTCGATGGAGGAGTGGAGAGAGGGGAAGTGGAGGGGGAGAGGAGGTGTTCTAGCTCCTAGCGGAGCTCGGAGTGGTGGTGGTGATGCTGGAGCACCACTGGTCGGGCCTATTTATAGGCTGGCCATGGCGGTTCGACGGCACCAAGGTATTTTCGCCCACCAAGCTTATCCTTTGCGCGCACACATGGTCAAACCCGCAATGGCAGTTTGCCACAGTGCAAGGTCGTCCATGTGCGCGGTCGGGTTGCTCGAGCTTATCCAATGGCGGTACGGCGGGGGTGTGTTCACCGCCGCGTGTCGAGGCACGCCAATGAGGGTAGGTGAGGAGGAGAGAGGGAGAGTGGGGCCAGTATGGTTTGGGAAGGCACCCCCGAGCTTATCTTCTCGCCGAGGTGAAGCGGTGGCAGCAGGGCTGAGGCGCTCGAGCGGCGACACGGGATTTCCGTCGCTGCCTGAGGTAGACGAAGGTGATGACAAGTGGGCCCCGCTTGTTAGCGAGAGGGAGAGTGGAAGAAGGGAGGGCACGGGCGCGTGTTGGGCCAGGGCGTGGAGGTAGGCTGGCCCGTGCGGGGAGGAGGAAGAGGGAGGAGGGAATGGGCTGCTGCTGCGGGCCGAGTGAGAGGGAGAGAGATTGAGCCCGTGTGGCTTTTTCTATTTTATTTCCCCTTTTCTATTTCCAAGATTAAATATGCACGGAAGAAAACAACAGATTTAGTAATACCCACCATCTAACTTGAACATGTCCGGTATTTGCGTAGAATTTCCGCCAAGCTACCGTAACCCACCACGTTCACTTGCTTGAGTGAACACCAAGCAGTCATCCGCAAACAAAAGATGGGAAACCCACGGTGCACAGATCCCTACATTAATTTCTCCTAACTAACTTCCTTAATTGTGGTATTAGCACCAAAAAATGAGCGGGATGGGGCTAATGGGGTCAAGAGAGACGGCTCCGTGTGGTGGCTGTGGACGAAAAAGCCGTGAGGGCCATCCTCCGGAGGGGAGGGTGTGGATGGTCTCCACACATGAGGAGATACCGATGGAGAGAAGAGACGATATAATTGGCTATTTGCCATTGGAATCGTTGCCTCCTTGCTTATAATTGCCACTGAGTCTATGAATTATGGGTCCGTCTGGGTCTATGAAATGTGATCCTAATGGAAATTTTGCGAAGCCTATTCTTTATTTATAATGGCAAATAGCCGTTTCTGCCGATCAAATGTGGGCCTGTTGGGCTCTTGTCCACAAGTTGTACGTTGATGTGGAAAGGGTTCGTGCGCTTCTGTTTGTTGTTAGTTGACGTCTTGCAGCAAGTAATGCTGTAAACAGAAGCCACTGCCTTGCTAATCTTGGTCCAAGGGAATTGCTATTAAACAGGCGCCTGATTCTTCCAAAAGTTCAGACGACGTGTGATGGTCAATGGTCATAGGCTTTCTTCTTCCTTTCGTCAGCTCAGCAGCAAAGTAGTAGATATGTCCTGAACTCGTCGCCTGAGGAACCTGAACTCTAGGAGATGTATACAAGTATATATGGTCGTTACCCATAAACAATACATTATCTGCTGGCACGACCTCCGCGTGGCTCATCAGCAACATCATTGTTATCCTACATTCGTACGGTCGTACCAACAGTTGCCATAACACGTACGCAAGCCTGAATGTTGAATTCATGTCTGGACTAGAAGAATCAAGAATGACGAAACTAGCTACAGACTAAAGAATAATCCAACGATGGCAATATGGTTCTCTGAAGCTTCATTGTTGCTGCGTGCACCGTGCAGTCAAACGGCAATGCAGACCAAGTAGGCTTAGTGTCCAGGCAAGCTTGTTGGGAGAACACCCCGAGGACAATGGACGGCCTGATGAAGATGTCGGCTTGCCCCACCGCCGTCATCTTATTCCTCTTCCTCTTGCTGCCGTCGCCGTGCTCTCCCGACGACCGGCTTGTCGTCGGAAAGCCACTCTCCGCTGGCGGTGTCATCGTCTCTGATGGCGGCTCCTTCTCGTTAGGCTTCTTCTCCCCCACCAACTCAACTCCGGGTCTCCGGCCAAGCTGTACTTCGGGATATGGTACAACGGCATCCCCGAGCTCACTGTGGTGTGGGTCGCCAACCGCGAAACCCCACTGGTCACTGGCACACCAGGGTCTCTTTCCGCTTCCGGCGGCCCGACGCTCGTGGTGACGAACACCTCCAACTTCGTCTTGTCTGATGCCAACGGCCGCATTGTTTGGGCGACCAACGTTGCCGCCGGCACGACTGGCTCGCCTCCGTCGCCGTCGGACACGCCGGCTGGTAGTGGTGCAGTAGCCACGCTCACGAACGACGGGTGCCTTGTTCTCCGGGCACAGGGTGGCAGTGTTGAGCTGAAGCACTTTGTAATCGTGTCAATTATCGTTCAGCATGTAGTTGCATTAGGTCCATGACTTGATGTATAGTTTGTCACATGCCATGTTTCATTAGCGTAGAATCAGGGTGAACCGCTGATGTGCACGGTTGCATTCTGACCGCGTCTTCAGGTCTTATCCCCCGTCATGGCCGCAGGCTTGCATGTCGCGTGAGTGCCGAGAACAACGGCGCACCACGTAGCTGTGGAACCGTGGCGGGGGGGGGGGGCGAAAGCCCATGTATCCAAGGACCAAGTGAATGCATTGTAAGCGCTGCGCATTGTGGCGTGAACACACCTGTGTCTGTCTCTTCTCTCTCTCGAGCGCACGGTTAGGGTTCTAGTCGCCGCGGTCACCACCAGCAGGTGTCGCGTCGTCGCCGGAGCTCCTCACCGGAGCTTTGGTTCCAACACTCTGGTATCGGAGCCGGTTCATGTTCTACGGTGGATCCATAAGCCCACCGAGGCAGCCGGCGAAAAAGAAGCGAGGGATCCCGAAGAAATCCGTGGAGGAGAAGAAGATGGCCGAAACCGGAACGAGTTCCGGATCCGGCGTGAAGGAAAGTTCGCTGGTCTGGCCGATGCTAGATCGGGCGAATTACGCCGAGTGGGTGATGATCATGCAGTGCAACTTGGAGGCGCTGGAGATCTGGCACGCGATCGATCCAGGCACCGGCGTCAAGCGCGCTCACGATCGCCAAGCCATGGCGGCGCTCCTGCGCTTGGTGCCACGCGACATGTGGCAAATGCTCGGGCGCAAGAAGACGGTCAAGGAGGCGTGGGAAGCAGTGGAGACCATGCGTCTCGGCGCCGAACAGGTGAAGGAGGTGAAGGCCCAGAAGCTCCTGAGAGAATTCGAGAACATTGCCTTCAAGGAGGGCGAGTCCATCGATGAGTTCGGGATGCGGATCTCAAACCTCGCCGCGGAGCTCAAGACGATGGGTGAGACGGTGGAGGACTCGCGCGTGATCAAGAAGTTTCTGCGCGTGGTGCCTTCACGTTTCAGCCCGATCGTTGTCTCAATTGAGATGTTCTGCGACACCAAGAAGATGACCGTGGAGGAGCTCGTCGGGCGGTTACGCGCGGCGGAAGAGCGGCTCGACGACAAGGTTGAGCAGATCGTCGACAAAGCCGGGCGCTTAATGTTGGCCGAGGAGGACTGGTTGGAGAAACATAAGCATCGTTTCCACCAGGGCCCCAAGGACAACAGCGGCGGTTCAGGCGGTGGCGGTTCCAGTGGCGGGCGCAGCGGCCACACCGGCCGTGGCGGTCACCACAAAGGAAAGGCACCGGCGCGCACTGACAACGGCGGCTCTAAGGAGATTAAGCTCACCTCCGAGGGCACGCCTAGGCGCAAAGGGCGGTGCCGCAACTGCAACATCTACGGGCATTGGGAGCAAGATTGCAAGCTTCCGAAAAAGGAAAAGAAGAAGGAGGCCAAGCAGCAGGAGGCCAATGTAGCTGTCGGTGGCGGTGAACACGGCGCTCTCCTGCTGGCTCACTGTGACGTCGATCACGACATCAAGGCGACGCAGACAATTCATCTGTCAGAGAAGGTGATTCCTATGAATGTCCCTGATGGAGTGTGGGTGCTGGACACTGGTGCCAGCAATCACATGACCGGCACCAGGTCAGCACTAACACAGCTGGACGAGGGCGTGCGCGGCACAGTCAGGTTCGGGGATGGCTCACGCGTCGAGATCGAAGGCCTCGGTTCCATGATCATGAAGGACCGTCAGAATGGTCATAAGGTACTGACAGACATTTACTATATTCCTAAATTAAAAAGCAACATAGTAAGTCTTGGTCAGTTAGAAGAGAAAGGTTTCAATGTGACTTTGGGGAATGGGAGATTGTGTCTGTTTGATCCTGCTGGCACTTTATTGATCTCTGCACCTAGAACTGAAAATAGAATGTATCTTGCAAGATTTGGTTTGGCACCACCCATCTGTTTACTTGCACAGTCAGAGAGTCAGTCATGGCTTTGGCATGCTAGATATGGCCACTTGAATTTTAGAGCTTTGAATGATCTCAGTGCTAAAAGTATGGTGGAAGGGATGCCAATTATCAAAAGGGGTGTAGAGCAGATTTGTGATGGCTGCACAATTGGAAAACAGCATAGAAAACCATTTCCTAAACAGTCGAGTTTCAGAGCAGAAAAGGGGCTAGAGCTGGTGCATGCTGACCTTTGTGGGCATATCACACCAAAAACACATGGGGGTGCATCCTACTTCCTATTAGTAGTTGATGACTACAGTAGGTATATGTGGGTGGAGATGCTTAGGACAAAGGATCAAGCTCTTGAGTGTTTCAAGAAGATCCAACTCAGAGCAGAAGTTGAAAGTGATGGCAAGCTGAAGGCTTTGAGAACTGACAGGGGAGGGGAATTTGTTTCCAACCTGTTTTCCATTTTCTGCAATGAGGGTGGCATTAAGCATTACACCACTGCACCCTACACATCACAACAGAATGGGGTGGTGGAGAGAAGGAATCAAACTGTAGTGGAAATGGCCAGATGCCTATTGAAGTCCATGAATGTGCCACCTGAGTTTTGGGGTGAGGCAGTGAACACAGCTGTCTATCTGCTGAACAGGGCTCCCACAAAGAGCCTGGACAGTAAAACACCTTTTGAAGCTTGGCATGGAAGGAAACCAAGAGTGAGTCACTTGAAAACCTTTGGATGCACTGCAAGTGTCAAACTGGTTGGTCCACATCAGCACAAGTTAGCCGATAGATCAAGAAAAATGGTGTTTTTGGGCTATGAAACAGGCACAAAAGGGTATAGGTTTTATGATCCTACTACTAGCAAGTTAGTAGTGAGTAGAGATGTTGTGTTCAATGAAAACCAACCCTGGAATTGGACCAATGCAGGCAGCAGTGCAGATCAGCAACCAGGCAGTTTTATTGTCCATTATGAGTTGTCTGATGAAAATCCGACAACAGAAGAAAATCAGGATCACAATGGACAGCCTGATGCAGTACAGTTGGGCAATGATCCAACTAATGATGATGGAGCCATTGGAAATGATGTAGCAGCACCAAATTCTCCATTCACTCCAGAAGCACAGATTCAAAATCAGGGGTGGGCAACACCACCTAATCAGCAGTCAGAAAATTCAGCAAGTCCAGATGAAGGTCCAGTCAGGTTCAGAACACTGAGAGACCTATTTGACTCAACTGATGTGATGCATGATTTTGAATATAGTGGAGTTGTTGGAACCGAGACTGGGCTCGGCTTCCGGTCCGGCCCAGTTCGCTATACGCGCGAGCCGGCGCCTCCACGGGCCCAGGTCCACGGAGCACACACATCAAGGTCTGGGCCTAACTCAACCCAAAAGACTAGCCTAATAGGTGAGGACTGCCACGCCTTATATGTTGTGCTCCCCCACCTTTGATTATCGATGTGGGACTAACCCCAACAATCTCCCCCGTAGTCACACATCGGTCCCAACTCTTTAACTCACACAAACTGTGTGGCCAAGACGTTGTCATGACGGGGCCCCTCTTCTAGCGGGCTCCTGCGTCTGTGTGTGACCCTGCCAAGATTTGTTGCGGGTTTGGATTTTTCTAACCATGGGCTCTGATACCAATTGTTGGAACCGAGACTGGGCTCGGCTTCCGGTCCGGCCCAGCTCGCTGTACGCGCGAGCCGGCGCCTCCACGGGCCCAGGTCCACAGAGCACACACATCAAGGTCTGGGCCTAACTCAACCCAAAAGACTAGCCTAATAGGTGAGGACTGCCACGCCTTATATGTTGTGCTCCCCCACCTTTGATTATCGATGTGGGACTAACCCCAACAATCTTTTGAATATAGTGGAGTGTGTATGTTAGCAGCTGATGAACCAACCAATGTTGAAGCAGCTCTAGAAGAAAACTGCTGGAAAGAGGCTATGCAAGCTGAGATGCAGTCCATCATTCAGAACAACACTTGGGTTCTGACTGAGCTACCTAAAGACCACAAGGCCATAGGGTTGAAATGGGTGTTTAAGGTGAAGAGAGACCCTGCTGGCAATATTGTTAAACACAAAGCAAGGCTAGTGGCAAAGGGTTATGCACAAATTCAGGGGGTGGATTATGATGAAGTGTTCGCTCCTGTGTCAAGGCTGGAGACAGTGAGACTTTTGCTTGCTTTGGCAGCTCAAGGAAAATGGGAAGTCCACCACATGGATGTCAAATCTGCTTTCTTGAATGGTGATCTTCATGAGGAGGTGTATGTGCAACAACCACCTGGTTTCTCTCAACCCAATTCACATGGCAAGGTTCTCAGACTAAAAAAGGCTCTATATGGACTAAAACAGGCTCCTAGAGCCTGGAATGCCAGATTGGATCTAGAGTTGTACAAGTTGGGGTTTGTGAGAAGTGTTGAAGAGCAAGCTGTCTATAGGAGAGGTGCTGGTGTGACACTGCTAATTGTTGGTGTCTATGTTGATGACTTAATCATCTGTGGGCCAAATAGCAATGTGATTGCTACATTCAAGCAGCAGATGAAACAAAGCTTCAACATGAGTGACCTTGGCTTACTCAGCTACTATCTTGGGCTGCAAGTGAAACAGAAGCCAGGGGAAATTGAGATTTGTCAGAGTGCTTATGCTCAGAAAATTGTTGAAATGGCTGGGATGAAGGGTTGTAACCCTGTTGACACACCAATGGAACAACACATCAAGTTGTTGCCAGACAAACCAGAGCTAGTATCCAATGCAACAAAATACAGAAGCATTGTTGGTAGCTTGAGGTACTTGGTAAACTCAAGACCTGATCTGGCCTTCTCAGTTGGGATGGTTAGTAGGTTTATGGAGGCACCAAATTTAGAGCATTGGGGAGCTATCAAGAGGATTATCAGATATGTTGCAGGAACTGCTGGGCTCGGATGCAAATTTGTCAAGGGGTCACACTCAAATTTGCTTGGATATACTGACAGTGATCATGCAGGAGATTTGGAAAAAAGGAAGAGCACTACTGGGATGGCTTTCTTCCTTGGTGACAACATAATTACTTGGAGTTCACAAAAACAAAGGGTGGTGTCATTGTCATCCTGTGAATCTGAGTACATTGCTGCTGCAACAGGAGCTTGTCAAGGAGTGTGGTTGAGCAGATTGCTAGCTGATCTAACCAGTTCTGAAGTGAAAAAATTCAGGCTGTTGATTGACAGTAAGTCTGCTGAAGAACTAAGCAGGAACCCAGTTTATCATGAGAGGTCTAAGCACATTGACACACGCTACCACTATATCAGAGAATGTGTTGCTGAAGGTGTAGTGGAGCTAGAACATGTGAGTACTGACAATCAGCTGGCCGACATTCTGACGAAGCCACTTGCAAGGATCAGGTTTGCAGAACTCAGGAGGCAGCTGGGGATGGTAAGAGTTGATCACGATTAAGGGGGTGATTTGTTGAGCTGAAGCACTTTGTAATCGTGTCAATTATCGTTCAGCATGTAGTTGCATTAGGTCCATGACTTGATGTATAGTTTGTCACATGCCATGTTTCATTAGCGTAGAATCAGGGTGAACCGCTGATGTGCACGGTTGCATTCTGACCGCGTCTTCAGGTCTTATCCCCCGTCATGGCCGCAGGCTTGCATGTCGCGTGAGTGCCGAGAACAACGGCGCACCACGTAGCTGTGGAACCGTGGCGGGGTGGGGGGCGAAAGCCCATGTATCCAAGGACCAAGTGAATGCATTGTAAGCGCTGCGCATTGTGGCGTGAACACACCTGTGTCTGTCTCTTCTCTCTCTCGAGCGCACGGTTAGGGTTCTAGTCGCCGCGGTCACCACCAGCAGGTGTCGCGTCGTCGCCGGAGCTCCTCACCGGAGCTTTGGTTCCAACAGGCAGAGCTTCGACCACCCGACCGACTCGTTCATCCCCGGCATGAAATTCCGGTTCCGTATGAGAAACAACAACAACAACAAGACCTCCGGTGGCGGTGACCGCCTCGTTTCATGGAGAAGTCCCAGCGACCCGTCGCCGGGGAGCTTCACCTATGGCCTCGACCAGGTGACCTCTCTCCAGATCTTCGTCTCGAACGGATCGCGCCCCCTCTGGCGCAGCAGCGTGTGGACGGGCTACAGGTCCTCCATCCACTACATGTCCAACATCAGCGGCCACGTCTACCTGGGTGTGAACGCCGCCGACGGCGAGTTCTACATGGGCTTCAGCGTCTCCGACGGCGTCTCGCGCGCGCGGTACGTGATGAGCTCCTCCGGCAAGCTGCGACTACAAAGCTGGAACAACGCCTCTTTGCGATGGGAGGAGCTCATGGCATGGCCGCCTTACGAGTGCAGCCGCTACGGCTACTGCGGCCCGTTCGGCTACTGCGACAACACCGACGACGGCGCAGCAGCAGTCCCGACATGCAAGTGCCTCGACGGCTTCGAGCCGGCGAGTGGCGAGGACTGGAGCGGCGGAAACTTCTCGCGGGGATGCCGGCGGAGAGAAGCGCTGAGATGCGGGGATGGGGACCGTTTCTTGGCGTTGCCGGGGATGAAAGCGCCGGACAGGTTCGTGCACGTCCGGAACAGGAGCTACGACGAGTGCGCGGCGGAGTGCAGCGGCAACTGCTCCTGCGTGGCTTACGCGTACGCCAACCTGAACACCAGCACCGTCAATGGGGATTCCACGAGATGTCTGATGTGGGTCGGGGAGCTCATCGATGCTGAGAAGATTAGTGTCGATGAAGCCGGAGACGAGACGCTGTATCTCCGGCTTTCTGGCCAGGATACAAGAGGTACTGATTCCTGTCCTTTGCTTCCACGTCCTTCCACTAATTAATTTTCAAGTTAGATAATATACACCTCCATCCACATAAAAATGCAACTATTATATCCATGTCTCTTAAAGTGTCCATGTTTGACCAAGTTTATGGTGAATAGTATTCACATTTATATCTCCCAAAGGGTTGATTACGGAAGTATATTTTATAATGAATCTAATGATATTTATTTTATATCAAAGATGTTAGTATTTTTTTAGTATAAACTTCTCCAAATTTGAAAGTGTTTGGTTTCTCGTAATGCGAGAATTGTATTTTTTTTTTGACAAGAGAGTACTATCCTTCTGTTTGAATAATCAAGATTTATATATAACCATAATAATAAATAAAATGCAAAAATAAAAACTTAAGACACCCATCCGATCGACATCTGACAACCATGTTAATATATTACTAATTCAAGATTTTTAATGGAGTCTCCACATTAATTCTCATAAGACGTATAAGGAAAAAAAAGCTAATACTCCTTATCATGTTCAGCAGCAGTAAATATCATTAATTGAGTATATTCTAATCATTATTGACAATAACAGCCGTTGAATCCATTATGTCTTTCTAAGAAATATCCTATATTTTCAATTATAAAATATAATTTAAAGTAGCCCTCTAAATTAACATCTAAATTACTCACCCTGCCATTGGATAGATAATTTAAATTACTCTTAACTTTGTATCTAAACTATCACTTTTTCTGTTATAAAAAACAAATTAAAATATTGCCTCAATATATTTAAACTACCAAAAACAATATGCTATTATGAAACACCCCCCCCCCCACAACCAACACATACACATGTAATATGTAAAAAGTTGATCTAAATGATTATACATGTTGTGTAATTTTGCAGATTAACTATACATGCATGTGTGGACGATAAATTTAGTATATTTTTAGGTTTGAGCCATAAAAAATTGTTCTTTTAAGGACTCACCTATATATGAATAACGCTAGCAACACAATTAAAACTATATTAATATCAATGACAACAAATATGTAAGTTGTTACTTTGCAAATTATGCATTTTGGTTGAAACATTATGTCATATCTATGTTGATGGTATAACTGTAAGCACTTTATTTCTTTATAAAGAATTTATACTAAATGTATAATTCATTGATAGAGAAAATTGAATGTTTTTTGTAGCAGAGGATATCAGTGTAGACCAAAGGTAGCAATTACCTTCATGGTTTTCAAGTTTTCTAGAGTAAATAGTTATTAGGATTAAATATTAATGTCCTATTGAGGTTAACACTATTAGCCCCTACTAGATTTCACTTCAAGCTTCCTTTCTTGATCTTCTAGGACATAAGATCTTTATATTTACTCAAAGAAATTTGAATAAAATGTACAATATGAACAATGGTTTTAATTTAACAAGCAGATCAAATTTTGTATAGCAACTTATAAAATAAAAAATGTCCTCATTATATGTTTGGTTCATAATTAACTTCATTTCTTCTCAAGGTAGAAGGAAGGACGGAAGGACAATGAAGATTATATTGCCAATTTCAGCAAGTGTTCTGCTGGCATGCATTTCCATTTTGATATGTGTTTTTAAGTCCAAAGTCGCCAAAGGTGTGTATTCGATGACAAGTATCTACATATACACCCTTCATCCTGTAATATAGTGCATTATAGCATTCAAAAATTGTCTTCAAATATAATGCATTCTAGAGGACAAAAACTAATTTTGCATTAAATACTTTTCATTTATCAAACAATCACCATTAATCACGTGGTCAGACTCGGTTTTCTAAAGAACAAAACCAGGCTAATCATATGTGTGCCCAGGAAGTCCACACATATGTCAGAATGAAAAAGTATCAGAAACAATGTTATTATATAACATATACATAACTATATTAACACTTACATCAGAGTATCGTGGAACGGTGACTAAACTTCAGGCTCTATTCTTCTCAGGGACGGCTGACTGGTGGCTCCGTATACCAAACACTTATGATAGACTTCTAAAAACTCCACTACCTCTTTATCCTTCTTCTGAGCACGGAAATAGCAAGAGTGAGTCCATGTCGAACTCAACAAGTATAACACAGGGTTCATGAGGCTCAAAAAAGGCTAGACATTGTTTGACTGCGTTTAGCTTTTAATCATCATATAATTAGCAATTGAATATCATCAAGATAATCTACTTCCCATTAATGAACCAATGATCAATTGTAGTAAGGATAATGAATAGCATTAACATGAGCATAATAATAACAACAGTAATTAAGCATGATATAACAATGGTGACCAACTATTCTGTAAGAATTTCCAAGGCCACTCGTATCCGTGAGCACGGCTAGTATACCAGTTTATTAAACTCTGCGCAGAGGTGTACACTTTCACTGTGAGTCATGATTTTCATATGCTAAGGGGTCATGAATCCCTAAGCACAAGAAACCATATAAAGTCATTCAAAAGTTTGTCTAACAAGTTAGGGCCATTAGATTCACTCGGCAGGCAGATGTAGGAACCCCCTTTTCAAATGGCACAATTCCTTCTCGACTATACTCATAGACTAGAGGCTGTCCTACACCCAATGTGGCAAGCTATTCTTACGCCATTTAAGGTAACCACAAACAAACTAGAAAAGGTCTCTTGAACAACTAGAGCCAGAGCCATATAGCCCTCACAGCTGTACTGTCAATTCCGGTTATCACTTACAGGTAAGTCCTTATGGAGAGTAACTAGAGCAACAATATAACCCACATGCTCTAGCCCCCTTTTCAACAGTAATAAAATCATCTTAATGGTTGATTGCTTAATCCATTAGTCAAATTACAAGATCATTGTTCAAAATTAAGCACTAGCAATAGCTACACAAATGCACAACCCATAGGTGACAAGGAAACAAGATATCAATAGCTAAGTTATAATCTCTATGGTATATGTATGATAATTTTAGTGAATAGGACAATAAGGATGGTCCCATGTTATACTTGTCTTGATCAAAGCTTTCCTGATGATACTGCTGGTCTGGCTCAAAATAATACTCCTGATCGTCAAGAAACTGCTCACCGTCTATACTCGATCATCAAACATCAACACACAATCATCCGAGCAATCATACACGAAGCAAACAAAGAAATATAATTAAAACTGTACACCAACAGTAGCAAAACAGTATAAAAAGTTTGTAAAACTCTTCTACACGTTACTACGATCACACAGACGTAAAGATCACGAAATTCGGATTTAAAACGTGAAAGTTATGAATTTTCTAAGATTTCCTATAGATAAATAATTACCTAAATATAAACTCAAAAATTAAACTTTCCAAACCTACTGTATAACTATACTAACATGTAGAGCTCGCAAAATACGAACCTAACGCAACTTGAACGGGTCAAATCGGAGTTAAAACATGGAAGATATGGCCTAAACGAGATTGTACGTGTATACGTATTTCTATTGTATTTTGGGATTTATTTTACTAAAGAAAAATGGTACCCATGACATCATGTGATGTCATCAAGCTAGCTAACAAAATGAAGCGGCAACAACACACACGGCACTATTTGCTTGATTCATATTAATTGAACAAAACCACGTAAAAAGTTATTTAGCCCAGATTACTTAAAACATGATTTAATTCAGAAGCCCAGCAAAACTACTCATAGTTTGTTTATAAAGAGTGTCATAAAATTCAATCAAGTTTAATTTTATCTTTGCAAAAGAAAAAAATATGTGTGAAAGCAACTACTCAAGTTTATCTTATATACAACGTACTTACTAAGCAACACAGAATTTTAAAAACACATGTAAGTGAACAACTAATCTAAATCCATATATATTTCAAGGTTTACCTAATCAAATCATAATTTAAAAAGGCATGATATTAATGATATTAGCATTGTTTTAATGAAAGACCGAAGATTAAACCCTAAGTTGCTTTTGTTTGTTTCTGATTATAGACACAATTGCACAAGCACTAATCAATTTAAATATTTATAACTTAGATAACATGGAGCATGTGAGGGCTATAACCAAGCCATTTCATATTTTGCATTTAAACTAAGCAAATCATAATTAAGAATCATTCAGGTTAGTATTAATAAAGTTAAGATTTGATTACTAAAGATAGAAGTATAAACCTATATTGTTTTTAATTCAAAAAGGCATAAATTAAACATTAATCAAAATAACTATATGTTTCATGTCTAACTAAGCAAAGTATAATTGATGAATACACATTAAGATTGATGCTAATCACGTTAACATTTACTACAAAAGACCAAAGCATAACCTAAGTTGCTTTTATTTATAATTTAGAAAACATAGAACATGTGTGAATGACTAAACGACCAATATATGTTTCGGAGGTTGATCTGAGTAAGTCTCATTATTGAAAAGGTATTGTGGTTGATATTAATCATATTACAAGTAATTTATGAAAGACTGATATAAAGCCTAGATTACTTTTAGTTAGAAATTCGGTTGCATAAGTATTAATCAAATCAATATTTAACTTTTAAATTTCAAAGTTATAAGATATGTTAAACGTTGTTGCTAGCACGTAACTTCGGTCGGCACTATCGCAAAACAATAAGAACGGATTTAAACTGAGATTGCTTTTAATTGGAAAGCTATTAAACAAATATATTAATCTAATTACTATTTAAATTAATAAATTCATAATCAAGTGACATGATAATCCTTAGCCCTACTGCGTAAAGCACAACAACACGAATCTAACGTAAAAAGAACTACTCAAATCGGAGTTAGGATGATTAAACGGCAAAGGATTAACGAGTAATGGCAAACTTGTAAATAACCTTATCTTCCATCTTATTTCATCTCCATCTATACGTGGCCAAGGCAGCCAGGGATATGTTGCTGCTCGTCGTTGGGGAAGGGTGGGGAGCCAGCCTCGGCCTGCTTCTCGTGCGCAGGGGAAAAAAAGCCGGGACTCAGGCGGTCTTAGCCAGCCGACGACGGTGGCGCCTCGCCAGGACGTCGCGAGGCCGGGGCAGGGCCCGCATGGGCGTGGCACGCTTCGTGGCTGGGCGGCCACAGGCAGCGGCGCTGCTGCTGCTCGTGCAGGGGCATGTGTGGCCGGGCGTGCAGGACCTGAGGGGCGGGGTGGCGGCGCGAGAAGGGCCCGTGGGTGCGCCTGGCCGAGAGCTTCGTGGAGACAACCAGAAAACGGAGAAAAACAAGGTTAGCCATGGTGGTTCGCTGGAGTTAGAGAAGAAAGAATGGGAACGTGACCTAACAGACATGGATTCACAAAAGGAAAGGCGTGCCAGTGTAGAGGACGACAAGACGAACCTCGGAGTGGAAGCGGAATTCGCCGAAGATGTCCGAGGTGGCCGGAAAAGCTCGCCGAACCATCGCCGGAAGTTCGCCGGAACGCAAGCTGTAGATGAAGAACTTCGGTGAGAGGTGGAGGGAGATATGAGCGGCGGCTCGCGATAAGGGTTGTACTTCTGAAACTAGCGCGTCGAGGGCTATGCTGACATATATATAGTCGTAGGGTTGGAAACTTTTCGGAATTTCTTAATTTCGGGATTATTTTAATTCCGTGAATAAAAATAATTCCAGAAAATCTAGAATTACCTTTTTGGCCGCGAAAAATAGCCCGGATCTCAGAAAAATCACGGGAAAAATCCTGGAGACTCTTGGGAAGATAAGGAACTCAACTAAATAGGTTTGAGCTCATGAAAAGATTGATGAAGAGACCAAGGCAAAAGATTAAGCTCAAAGAAATTGAAATTTTAACTCCAGAAAATACCAAAAAGTTTTTCGATGAGAAGTAAACGTTGTCCTATGGTATTTTGAAAATAATAGCACTCACCAACACCAGAGACAAGCATCACACAAACACCACATTATCAAATTAATATGAAAAAGTTTAAAACCACAATTTTCTATATTTTAAATTAGCAGCAACTTAACTTATCTAATAAATTTATTCAAATATTGAAATCATTTATTTTATTCAGTGTTTTTCATGCACAACCTAAAATAGGAAATTTTGGGTGTGACAATTCTACCCCACTTAACAGGAATCTCGTCCTGAGATTTGAAGAGACCAGGGAGGAAGATAAAGTTGATCTGCAATTCTTCACTCTTCCTTGACCAACTCTTATCCAATGATGATGCCACAAGCTCAAAACCAACTTTGTAAACGTCTCATTTAGACCCTTACGATCCTTGCAGATGGTTCCAGCATGTTACCCACTCTGAGAAGAGATACCTACGCTCGATAGTGACTTTGTAACCATGTAGATAGCTGATACTTCCAAGTGACGAAATAGAACATATAAAACTGCCATCTCATATCGTCTTTAGTTCGTCAAGCCCCCCCTTAAGAAGAGATCAACTAGAGAACACCAAAGGATAACTTGCATTTGTTCCTGAGTGATAACTAGCATTGTGTCCTTCTGGCATCCCAAAGAGGTTCATGAGCATATGCAAGAACAAGTAATCCTGCACTTCCTCACGAGCAGAAAAATAGCAGTGCAGAAATACAGTTATAACTCAAGTTTTACGAATCCGATGATATTGTAGCTTATACCGTTGGAAAGCTTATCAAACTTATCCAGATTCTGCAGTTAAGGTAGTCGAAAACTGTGCACAACAGAAACTATTTCAGGTTACTGACAGCACAGATGCATCGCCTTGTGATTTTCATAACTCCCAAACCATAATAGCTATCAGGGTGGTTCTTAGAGTCAGAGAAAGATATTGAAGTGTACTATTATCCAGAATTTATTCATGGTTTTTGGGCATCCAAAAATAAAGATATAAGCTACGGAAGACAGACTGCTCTAAAAAGATAGGATAAGATAAAAATGAGATTCAGAGAGATTAGAGAGATAGATAACACTAATCTTCAAGTCTTCATGCTTCTTTAATTTTTGTTGATGAGATATAAGATATGGACTGAGGATAGCCAAAAGATGACAAGAAAGACAAAGTTTGATCTTCAATTCTTCGTACCTCGTCGCTTGAGATATTCAAGAATTGTTGTTGTTGATAGCAAATGCTACCCCACTTAACAAAGATCTTGTTCCACCTGGCAATGTCATTGAAGACAACACTTTCTCTAAGGCTTGCTGCTATTGATGAGTCCTTCATGTGTTGATCCTCCATTGCGCTAAGATAAAGGAGAAAGCATAGAAACCAAGAGTAAGCAAGGATGATATAGGGAAAAGACAATAAGAATTAAGATTGATCGAAGGTTAGGTAGGTCAAGAGAGGATACTACCCCACTTTAACATAGATTGAGCTACTCCTCAAGACTTATACCTTCCGAGTCACCTTTGAAACATGAGAACAAGGACAACACACAAGCAACACATCAAGCAAAACAAGCACACATCACATCATCGATACTACACATGCTTCTTCAACAATGGTGGTCATCCTAAAGGAAGATTATGGATGATGAAAGGCCATTAAATCTTTGAACCAGGTAAGATCAGAAAACTTTTAGTAAAAACAACATAAAGCAAAATCCAAGGGAGTAAGAAATAATAGCTCAAAGGAAGCTATATCAAGGAGGGGATACAATTGGACAAGGAAGAGGAAATACTCAAAATCAATGAGTCAAGGGATGACAAAATAGTTTTATAGTAAAATGAGTTTTAGAATACGTCCAGTGCTACTTGGCATATGTCCTACAGTCAACACCGCTCTGATATCACTCTGTCACACCTGGTTTTCTAAAGAACAAAACTAGGCTAATCATATGTGTGCCCAAGAAGTCCACACATATGTCAGAATGAAAAAGTATCAGAAACAATGTTATTATATAACATATACATAACTATATTAACACTTACATCAGAGTATCGCGGAACGGTGACTAAACTTCAGGCTCCATTCTTCTTAGGGATGGCTGTCTGGTGGCTCCATATACTAAACACTTCTGATAGACTTCTGGAAACTCCACTACCTCTTTATCCTTCTTCTGAGCAGCACCTCACTACACACTGAGGTGTGGGGGAAATAGCAAGAGTGAGTCCATGTCGAACTCAACAAGTATAACACAGGGTTCATGAGGCTCAAAAAAGGCTAGACATTGTTTGACTGCATTTAGCTTTTAATCATCATATAATTAGCAATTGAATAGCATCAAGGTAATCCACTACCCATTAATGAACCATTGATCAATTGTAGTAAGGATAATGAATAGCATTAACATGAGCATAATAATAACAACAGTAATTAAGCATGATATAACAATGCTGATCAACTATTCTGTAAGAATTTCCAAGGCCGCTCGTATTGTGAGCATGGCTAGTATACCAGTTTATTAAACTCTGCGCAGAGGTGTACACTTTCACTGTGAGTCATGATTTCCATATGCTAAGGGGTCATGAATCCCTAAGCACAAGAAACCATATAAAGCCATTCAAAAGTTCGTCTAACATGTTAGGGCCATTAGATTCACTCGGCAGGCAGATGTAGAAACTCATTTTCAAATGGCACAATTGCTACTCGGCTATACTCAGAAACTAGAGGCTGTCCGACACCCAATGTGGCAAGCTATTCTTACGCCATTTAAGGTAACCACAAACAAACTAGAAAAGGTCTCTTGAACAACTAGAGCCAGAGCCATATAGCCCTCACAGCTGTACTGTTAATTCCGGTTATCACTTACAGGTAAGTCCTTACGGAGAGTAACTAGAGCAACAATATAACCCACATGCTCTAGCTCCCTTTTCAACACTAATAAAATCATCTTAATGGTTGGTTGCTTAATCCATTAGTTAAATTACAAGATCATTGTTCAAAATTAAGCACTAGCAATAGCTACCCAAATGCATAACCCATAGGTGACAAGGAAACAAGATATCAATAGCTAAGTTATAATCTCTATGGTTGTCAAGGAGAACACATGCATATGTATGATAATTTTAGTGAATAGGACAATAAGGATGGTCCCATGTTATACTTGCCTTGATCAAAGCTTTCCTGATGATACTGCTGATCTAGCTCAAAATAATACTCCTGATCGTCAAGAAACTGCTCACCGTCTATACTCGATCATCAAGCATCAACACACAATCATCCGAGCAATCATACACGAAGCAAACAAAGAAACATAATTAAAACTGTACACCAACAGTAGCAAAATAGTATAAAAAGTTTGTAAAGCTCTTCTACACGTTACTACGATCACACAGACGTAAGGATCACGAAATTCGGATTTAAAACGTGAAAATTATGAATTTTCAAAGATTTCCTATAGATAAATAATTACTTAAATATAAACTCAAAAATTAAACTTTCCAAACCTACTGTACAACTATACTAACATGTAGAGCTAGCAAATATGAACCTAACGCAACTTGAACGGGTCAAATCGGAGTTAAAACGTGGAAGATATGGCCTAAACGAGATTGTATGTGTATACGTATTTCTATTGTATTTTGGGATTTGTTTTACTAAAGAAAAACGGCCACAAATCGTACCCATGACATTATGTGATGTCATCAAGCTAGCTAACAAAATGAAGCGTCAACAGCACGCACGGCACTATTTGCTTGATTCATATTAATTGAACAAAACCACGTAAAAAGTTATTTAGCCTAGATTACTCAAAACAGGATTTAATTCAGAATCCCAGCAAAATTACTCATAGTTTATTTATAAAGAGTGTCATAAAATTCAATCAAGTTTAACTTTATCTTTGTAAAAGAAAAAAAATATATGTGAAAGCAACTGCTCAAGTTTATCTTATGTACAATGTACTTACTAAGCAACACAGAATTTTAAAAACACATGTAAGTGATCAACTAATTTAAATCCATATATATTTCAAGGTTTACCTAATCAAATCATAATTTAAAAAGGCATGATATTAATAATATTAGCATTGTTTTCATGAAAGACCGAAGATTAAACCCTAAGTTGCTTTTGTTTGTTTCTGATTTTAGACACAATTGCACAAGCACTAATCAATTTAAATATTTATAACTTAGATAACATGGAGCATGTAAGGGCACTAACCAAGCCAGTTCATATTTTGCATTTAAACTAAGCAAATCATAATTAAGAATCATTCAGGTTAGTATTAATAAAGTTAAGATTTGATTACTAAAGATAGAAGTATAAACCTATATTGTTTTTAATTCAAAAAGGCATAAATTAAACATTAATCAAAATAACTATATGTTTCATGTCTAACTAAGCTAAGTATAATTGATGAATACACATTAAGGTTGATGCTAATCACGTTAACATTTACTACAAAAGACCAAAGCATAACCTAAGTTGTTTTGATTTATAATTTAGAAAACATAGAACATGTGTGAATGACTAAACGACCAATATATGTTTCGGAGGTTGATCTGAGTAAGTCTCATTATTGAAAAGGCATTGTGGTTGATATTAATCATATTACAAGTAATTTAGGAAAGACTGATATAAAGCCTAAATTACTTTTAGTTAGAAATTCGGTTGCATAAGTATTAATCAAATCAATATTTAACTTATAAATTTCAAAGTTATAAGATATGTTAAACGTTGTTGCTAGCACGTAACTTCGGTCGGCACTATTGCAAAACAATAAGAACAGATTTAAACTGAGATTGCTTTTAATTGGAAAGCTATTAAACAGATATATTAATCTAATTACTATTTAAATTAATAAATTCATAATCAAGTGACATGATAATGCTTAGCCCTACTGCGTAAAGCACGACAACACGAATCTAACGCAAAAAGAACTACTCAAATTGGAGTTAGGATGATTAAACGGCAAAGGATTAACGAGTAATGGCAAACTTGTAAATAACCATATCTTCCATCTTGTTTCATCTCCATCTATACGTGGCCAAGGCAGCCAGGGAGATGTTGCTGCTCGTCGTTAGGGAAGGGTGGGGAGCTAGCCTCGGCATGCTTATCGTGCGCAGGGGGAAAAAGTGTCGGGACTCAGGCGGTCTTAGCCAGCCGGCGACGGTGGCGCCTCGCCAGGACGTCCCGAGGCTGGGGCAGGGCCCGCATGGGCGCGGCACGCTTCGTGGCCGGGCAGCCACAGGCAGCAGCGCTGCTGCTGCTCGCGTAGGGGCACGCGAGGCCGGGCGTGCAGGACCTGAGGGGTGGGGTGGCGGTGCGAGAAGGGCCCGTGGTTGCGCCTGGCCGAGAGCTTCGCGGAGACGACTGGAAAACGGAGAAAAACAAGGTTAGCCATGGTGGTTCGCCGGAGTTAGACAAGGAAGAATGGGAACGTGATTTACGGACATGGATTTGCAAAAGGAAAGGTGTGCCGGTGTAGAGGATGACGAGACAAACCTCAGAGTAGAAGCGGAATTCACAATGGTCTTCAGTCCAATCTTCGATCTTACCATTCTCAATGGTCTTCAGTGGCTTCTTTGATCTACATACTCCTGTTGTTTCACAAGTGTGCATCCAACCATGATAAACTCACTAGGTCAAGCTACCAACTTCGTGGATACTACACCTACACCCTCATGTTGGTCACCTTCTGCCACCATTGACACCCACTCCTTGAGTCATGGCTTGGCCACCACCCTCCTCAAGACAACTCTAACAAATCCATCAATGGATTGCCTATATCGCTATGCGCCAAGCACACACACATCACCACCTTTTCACCTATCGCACCCAGGCGCCACCACCATTTGTATGGTGTCGTGGTCCATTGAAAGGATCAACAAAGCCTAATCAAAAGTAGAGTACAAGGCCAGACCTTAGGAGAATTTTGGTTTCAAGAGATGAAAGTAGAGAAATCTTCGTACTTAAAATTCTTTCACACTTAAAGCAGAGGACTAAGGAATGTGCATGTACAACCTCTCATTCACAATACTAGCAATATGTTGCTGGGTTGGAAAGGAAAACTGCTAACATCTCAACATGTTTACCACCTTACGGTTTTGCTCTAAAAGACCTGGTTGTTTCAAAAGATCAACTGCTTTAAACAAAGTTTCCTTTGGAAGGTGGATGACCCAGAGCATATCAGTGGCAGTCAACGCCAGTTCAAATTGAAAGTCCCGACTCTCCCCAAAGATAAAGGCAGCCTAGGAATTAAAGATCTTGCATTGAGATTTTTTTCTAAGGCAATGTAGTTACGATGGTTGTGGCACAAATGAAGAAGTAGAGAAAGAGCCTGGGCACAACTGGATGCACCTTGTGATTAAGTGGACACGGATTTCTTCAAAAACTGTGTTAACGGGTTGTTGGCACTCAAAAATGTCCATTTTATGAAGTTGTCAAAAAGTGTAACGGACTTCACCATTGCGTTCCTCTTGTCGAGATGGTCAAAAAACATATATGGAACGTCCAATTTCGGGTCAGGATGAGAGAGTTATGCCTCCGAGAAAATGTTCCGTTGTTGGGACTTCCGGCTCAGGCTTGAACTTCTGGCCCGCACTCGAGCCGGAACTTCTGGCTCAAGCTTGAACTTCCGGCCCGCACTCGAGTCGGAACTTCCGGCCCAAGCTTGAACTTCCGGCCCGCATCCGAGCCGGAACTCCCGGCTCAAGCTTGAACTTCTGGCCCGCGCCCGAGCCGGAACTTCCGGCCCGAGCCAGAACTTCCAGCAAACCTAATAAAAAGGCCTGTTCGGGTCTGGCCTTTTGGAATCCGATCTGAACTATTTCAAACTCATGGGAAACTTGGAAAATAAGCCTTGAAGAGGTTTCCTACTGGGATAAGACCAACCCCCTCTATATATATGAGAGGATCATGGCCGATTGAGATCCCATCTATCCAATCAACATACAAACAAACCAATCTACTCCTTTTAGCCCTTTTCTCCTCTTCTTCAACCTCTATGTTGTTCATCCCTTGATCCACGACCAAGGATGGTGCCCTAGGCTCACCGGCTGACCTAGGGCAACCCGGCGACGTCCTTGCCCTGACGGGGTCCCTCCCGGGCGAGAGCTTCGACAGTTCCTTTGCTAGTTTGCCTGAAAACTAGCCGGTTCTTCATCACGCAAACACGTTGGTTATCCTTTGGTGGTTTGCTTGTAAACCTCTCTGTGTTTCACCATGTAAGAGTGATATCCTCGCTGTGTTCTTCTGTCCGTCGCGGCCCGGGCGTCCAATGCCCTTTCTGGTGTGTAATTCGGACCACATCCGACGTCAACACACTTTTTGGCGACTCCGCTGGGGAAGAATTTTCTTTGGCTCTACTTTATAGCTAATTCTTCTTACCCTAGCCTTATTCCTCGCTGATCTATCTTCTTGAGCTCGCCATTGCCATTGCATCTGGCCCAAAAGGCCGATCACATCTAGTTTTGACCGCTTGTAATCTTGCTTGCAATTTTGCAATGTGTTGCGTTTGACATTGGAAAATTCAGCAAGATGGTCAAAGTTCTAAATCATGGAGTACCGAGGTGGTTCATCACAAAACTACTATAATTATCCCAAGGTACAACATGCAAATACATCTTATGATCCTAATGGTTATTTTGCAAGTCATATAAACTCTCATGTTGGTGTTGCTAGCTGTAATGATACTAGATATATTGCATCGGCTGATACTTTTGATAATGTTCCTCATCATACACATAATAATTATGGATATCATGGTCAAGAGCCGATGTCAACTATAAATTCTGAGTTTTGATGCAACTAGCAACATACAACATGTAAATCCTTGTTTATCGGCTATAAGTTCACAATATGTGTTCCACCACATGACATGCCGATAAATGAGAGAATTGGCTATGATAATGCTAATTATTTAGTCAATTGCTCCCAAAATTTAGCACCATATGCCAATGCTCTTATTCATAATTTGGCTCCACATGTTACTAATAATTGTAGCCGAATCAATGAAAATTCAGCAATGGGTGAGGAAATCCTCGTCAGGTCTACAACCATAGCTAAGCTAAAGGTAGATGGGATCACTGAAGATTCTCCTTTTTTCTATACTATGGTTAAGGTGAATTCTACATTTGATAAGTTAGAGGAAGGAATCTTTGATACTCCTATTGCTACTTCGCCTCATGTTGGACATACTAGTGAATCGGCCCTGGCTTTTAGTCAACCTCAATATGAGAGGCCATTTTACTATTATTTTGACCAGCATGGTAGAGTGATTGCAAAGAGTCAATCTAAATTGGCCTCTTCAGCGCCTGAAACCAATAGGGCCAGTTCAAGAGGGGCAACCACTATACCTCCTGAAAAACATGGGAAGCGACAGAAATTAGCTAGACTTGATTTTTCAGGAGCTAAAGGGGTTATACATCTATCTAGTGATTACCGCATCATTGACGGAGATCAAGCCCCTACAAATAACAAAGAAGGGTTGCCTGCTTGCTCAGAATTGGCTGAGCCAACTTTGAAGTCGGCTAAGCTGACTCCTGTCTGCTCTATGTCGGCTAGGCCGACTTCCCAGTCGGCCAAGCCGACTACCTTTGCCACCAGCTTCAAGTCGGCTAGGTCGACTTTTCAGTCAGCTAGGCCGACTGTCTCTGCTGCCTGCCCTGAATCGGCTAGGCCGACTTCTCAGTTGGCCAAGCCGACTGCCCCTGCTAGTGCCCAAGTCAGCCTAGCTAATTTCCAGTTGGCTAAGCCGACTTTTTCGGTTTCGGCAGCTGCTAAAGCATCTTCGAATGATTTGACCCCACTTGTTGATTGGTTTCTGAAGAAGAAGAGCAACATCATGCAAATCAAGGACATGCACTTCTCTAACATGATCAACAAGGTAGAAGACACAAATATTTTGCTCAAATTCTAATCTAGTCACACTATTTCAATTTCAGCATCTATTAGAGATATCCTTGCTAATAATCGTAATAGACCGATTGAGAATAGCAATTTATTTGTTGGTGATAAAACAAATTCAGATTCTATCGGCCAACACATTGTGCCATATGGCAAGGTCAATAGTGCTAGTTTGTCAAAGCTAAGGCTTCTCAAAAGCAGCTACAAAGGTGTGGGCGAATGGGTTGATGTTAAATCTGATCCCTTCGTTTGCCTAGCTTTAAAGCCGACTCCACAAAAGAATCAGCTAAAGAAATAAAAATACACCTTTGACTTTACTTTTTGTGATCATGTCTTTGATATCTTGCTAGAGAATAATTTTATTAGAATCATTGATCACAGTGCTTTGCCATCTATTCAAAACTTAGAAGAGTTTATATATTGCAAGTGGCATAACTCATCTGACCATAATACTTCTAATTGCAATGTGTTTCATCGAGTGATCCAATCGGACATTGATAAAGGCCGATTGAAATTTTCTAAAGCTCAACAGATGGACCAATTGGATTCAATTGGTCTTGATGGCAAACAGGTTTTGAATCGGCTTGCAATAGCCGATTCACTCAAAGCTCAAGGCTCAAATGCCCAAGAGAGAGATGTGGAGCCCTCAAGTGAAGACAAGGTTGTTGTCCATGAATTACAAATTAAAGATACTCAAGATGACAGCAATGTTATCATAGTTTTAGAAGGCACTAGAGGGCAGGTGAAATCTCTCCAACTAAAGCAAAAGCCGATTGATCCCATTGAGCAAGGGGAATCGGCTAAGGATCCTCCTATGGAGCATGTCTATCAAGATGGGGAGAAGAAGGAGGATGCTCATAATGCTGATGGAGGTAAAGGTCATGGCAAACAAAGAACTAGAAGGCCGGAGCTTAGCTTCGAGAAACTTCTAGCTAAATATGAAGAGATAGGAGAAGCAAATATTGCCAACTGGCCAAAGAAAGTCCCATCATCAAAATTGCCTCCAACGCGCAAGTCTCAAGAGTGGAATTGGCAAGGAGATAGATCTCACACAACAGTAACATATTTTCCTTTTGAGCAGCCAATTCTCATGTCAAATGGATCACAGTCCGTATATTTTCATCCTTATTCATCTTGGGGCTGGCTTGATCAAGAGGTACATGTTCCATCATATTTTAGGCCACAATATATAGAATATGCAGCTCCTAGACATTCAGAGAGATCATCATCTTGTAAAGACCGTTTTGATCAAAATCGGTCCGGTGCTCAACCAAAGAAGAAAGTGGTAAAGCAAGTTTACCGCTTGAAGTATGATGGCCGGAAGAAGAAAAGTTCAGATCTGAATTCAACTATTGAAAAGCCGATTACATTGTTGAAAAATCTAGCTATTGATGACAAAGAAGTGGAGAAATTATCTATTGATATTCTAGGTGTCAAATCTGAACAAAAGAAGGTGAGAGTGCCTAAAGTCAAGAATGATTTGCCGCTATCCAAAACAAAAATAAAACGATATGCTCAATCAGTTTACCAAAGTGGTAAGAAAAGAAGTTGTAGAAGCTTAGTGCAGAGAAGCTAAAAGAAAAGGGCTTAGCATGGGTTCCTAAAGGAAGTATTGAAGCTCAGAAGGATAATGCTCAAGCAAGTGGTGCAACAAAGGCAAAGGAGAGAAGAAGATTCAAGAAACAATTGCCAAGTTGGAGGTTTGCACCAAATCATCAAAATCATTGGTCATGGCATCATTCATACTCTCTACCTAAGCTTATGTGGAATTCATTCCCTGGTATGCATGGTTATCCCTCAACTCCTTATTTTGATCCTTGTTATGGATCTTTATGTTATGGAGGGTTGCCAAATTATTTTGCTCATCAATGATCAAGAGCCAAAATATTTATTTCGGTTATGCATGCTCTTGTGGATGAATTCATATGACCAATATTTTGATATTGCCCTTAGTGTAAAAATATAGCCGATGAGTGCTTGTGACCATCGTGCTATTAGAAAGCCCCCATGAAATTTACTTTGATGGCTTTCAGGCCCGGGGAGCATGACATATGTATTTTGGATTTACTTCATGGATGTAACAATATGATTAATCGGCTTGCAAATAAGGCGAAGGTGTTGGCATAATCCTTATTTCTCACAATAGTGCTGTTTGAGACATCAAGCCGATTAAAATTACATTTGCACCAAAATTCAAGCTGAATGTGAAGTTTTCTTATTTGGCTTGGCTTATATTGCAATCCATGAAGTATGACATGTTGAAGCCTATGGTGATTCCTTAATGGTGGTGCAGCAAGTTGCTGGAGAATTTCAATGCTTGGAAGGAGCACTACGAGCTTGTCTCGATGCTTGCCTTGACATCATTGGTTCATTTGCTGAATTTCAAATTCAGCATATTCCGAGGCATGAAAATCAAAAGGCCAACATGTTAGCTCAGCAAGCATCTAGCTATGACGTTGGTGGACATAATTTTCATATTCAAGAACAGCCGATGCATGAAGATTTATATTTTTACCGTGTAAGTGCGGAGGAATCGGCTAAGCCGATAGCCCTAGCCGGTCTAGCCGACCCCGATTCTCTGGCAAGCCAGTCGGCTTGGCTGACTTTACTAGTCGGCCTAGTCGACTCCCCTATGGCTAGCCCAGCCAATGTACATGACGAACTTTCAAATCGGCCGAGTAAAACTCCTAGTGATGTTGGGGCTGATTTACATGATTGGAGGACTCCCTTATTGGAATATTTACGAGATCCAAGTGTCAAAGTTGATAAAAGTGTTCGGCGAAGTGCTTTCAAATTTATGTTGCACAATGATGAGCTTTACCGAAGAACCGCCGAAGACTTGCTGCTAAAGTGCTTAGGAACTGATCAAGTAAGAATAGCTATGGGAGAAGTCCATGAAGGTATTTGAGGTACGCATCAATCGGCCCCAAAGATGAAGTGGTTATTGCGTAGAGCCAGTTTCTATTGGCCTACTATGATGACCGATTACTTTCGCTACTACAAAGGATGTGAAGAATGCCAAAGATTTGGGAATATTCAGCTAGTGCCTGCTGCTATGCTTCATCCTATAATCAAACCGTGGCCTTTTCGCGGTTGGGGACTAGACTTCATTGGCCAAATTCATCTCCATCTTCCAAGGGACATCGCTTTGTGTTGGTTGCTACAGATTATTTCACTAAGTGGATCGAGGTAGTTCCTTTGAAGAATATGACACACAAGGAGGTGATTGAGTTCATCACTGAGCATATCATTCATAGATTCGGCATACCCCAAACATTAACTATAGATCAAGGGACTTCATTTACGTCCAAGAAAGTGAGGGACTTTGCCGAATTATATAAGATCAAGTTGCTCAAATCATCTCCATATTATGCTCAAGCTAATGGCCAAGCTGAGTCTAGTAATAAGACTTTGATCAAGCTTATCAAAAAGAAAGTTGAGGAGAATCCAAGAAGGTGACATGAAGTATTGTCTGAAGCTCTATGGGCACATCGCATTTCAAGGCATGGTGCTACAAAAGTTACTCCTTTTGAGCTAGTATATGGTCAAGAGGCCGTGTTGCCTGTCGAAGTAAATTTGGATGCATATAGGCTTGCTAAGCAAAATTATCTATCAGCCATTGTGTATCATGATTTGATGATGGATAACATCGATGAGGTAACTGATGTAAGATTAAAAGCTCTCAAGGAGATAGAGAAAGACAAAGCTCGAGTTGCCAGGGTATACAATAAAAAGTCAAGAGCAAATCTTTTCAAGAAGGAGAATTAGTGTGGAAAACCATACTACCTATTGGATCGAAGAGCAATTAGTTTGGTAAGTGGTCACCAAATTGGGATGGTCCTTATAAAGTGATCAAAGTCACGAGCGGTAATTCTTATTTGCTATAGACGTTGCAAGATGAACGTCTCAAAGTAGCATTCAACGGAAGATACTTAAAAAGATATTTTCCAAGTGTTTGGCAAGAAGCCTAAGTGCTCTCCAAGCAATGGCCGATACATGTATCGCCCTTAGAACAAAAATGGTCGATATATACATCGCCCTTAGTCACTGACCAGCCGATGAGATGGGTATCGTCGCTGTTCAGTTTTATTGTGTTTGGTTTGATTAAGTGTTTTCAGGTTCATGCATCATTCACCTAAAAACAGGGGGACATATGTTGACACTCAAAAATGTCCATTTTATGAAGTTTTCAAAATGTGTAACGGACTTCACCATTGCGTTCCTCTCGTCGAGATGGTCAAAAAAACATATATGGAACGTCCAATTTCGGGTCCGGATGAGAGAGTTATGCCTCCGAGAAAATGTTCCATTGTCTGGACTTCCAGCTCAAGCTTGAACTTCCGGCCCGCACTCGAGCCGGAACTCCCGGCTCAAGCTTGAACTTCTGGCCCGCGCCCGAGCCGGAACTTCCGGCAAACCTAATAAAAAGGGCTGTTCGGGTCTGGCCTTTTGGATTCCGATCTGAACTGTTTCAAACTCGTGGGAAACTTGGAAAATAAGTCTCGAAGAGGTTTCCTACTGGGATAAGACAAACCCCCTCTATATATATGAGAGGATCATGGCCGATTGAGATCCCATCTATCCAATCGACATACAAACAAATCAATCTACTCCTTTTCCCCCCTTTCTCCTCTTCTTCAACCTCTATGTTGTTCATCCCTTGATCCACGACCAAGGATGGCGCCCTAGGCTCGCCGGCCGACCTAGGGCAACCCGGCGACGTCCTTGCCCTGACGGGGTCCCTCCCGGGCGAGAGCTTCGACGGTTCCTTTGCTAGTTTGCCTGAAAACTAGCCGGTTCTTCATCACGCAAGCACGTTGGTTATCCTTTGGTGGTTTGCTTGTAAACCTCTCCGTGTTTCACCACGTAAGAGTGATATCCTCGCTGCGTTCTTCGGTCCGTGGAGGCCCGGGCGTCCAATGCCCTTTCTCGTGTGTGATTCGGACCACATCCGACGTCAACACGGGTAAATGGGATTTGGCACCATTCTAGATTTGCTCTTAGGTTGGTGGTTCAACACTTCAACCCCCAGAAACATTGCAGTAATTCTATTTGCAAAGGGCACTCGAAAGAACATTTTAGTTCAGAAGGCATTGAACAATAACAGGTGGCTCCATCATGTCACTTCAATAACAGGTGGCTCCATCATGTCACTTCAATTAATTATACAGAGGAGATGCATCAATTCATGACACTGTGGAGTGCGATCTAAGGAAATATCCAGAAATACGAAGCATGAAGATGGAATCAGATGGCGACGGACCATAGTCACAAAGTTTTAGGATCGATGTGGTCGAAAAAATGAGATCAAGGAACATGGTACATACATATGAGAGGTTTTTATACGGTGGGGGTTAAAAATTACCCTGGGTACCTATGGGTTGGGGTCGACGTTCCCGGGTCAAGGATTGATGTTTTCACTATAGATATTAGATAACAACTATGTCACGAAAAGTCTATCAGATTCAGTTCCGCCAGAAGCTCAAGTTGTGCCCGATTTGGAGATCCAAAACAGAGCCTAGTTTCATTTTTTGCTGCCTGGACACTGCTGCACCAAAAAAAATTATTATGGCGACTAACCTCCAAAAGAAGGCCGCAGCTAACGCGCGACCCATCACGCATAGCGGGGAGTGCGCGACCCCAAGCCCTCCTCAGCCTGTGCGCTCGGCGGTCCTCTGCCCGACATCTGCCCAGCACCACCAGCACTCAGATCCCACTCCCATACCCCACGCTCCTTGTTGTATTGTATTGCATGCAAGCTAACGTAAGCGAAGAACAACAAAACTTTTTTTTTGAATTGCTATAACTTTTGAACAGTGTATTTGTTTTTGATCCCGTCTGCACCGGTATATTCTACGTGACAATGCGAACAAAACTAGACCCCACTTGACTATGTTTCAAAGAATTTTATTTTAGTAGCAATTTATGTATAGATTTATGAAAAAAGTTGCTACCATATAATACTAAACTTGCTACTTCAAAATAAACTAAAGTTTTTACATGGTATGCATCGATTGTTACCATGGGAATATAATAAATTTATTACATAGTATTTATATAAAGGTAGTAACCCCTAAAGAGAGTAGCGGGCTAAAACAAGACAAGCTACAATCTACAGGGACAAATTAATAAAATAAATATTGCATAAGTTGTCAATTAGGGAGCAAGTTATTATAAAACACATTATAAAAGCCAATGAACATGACTTGCTAATAACTTGGGGTATTTATTAAAAAATGAGGGTAGCAGCAAAAAAAGATAAATTGCGACCTAGGCAAAGTATTAGAACAAGCATTATATAAGTTGCCATTTGAGGGGCTAAGTTATTGTATAGCCCACTATATAAGCTAGGAAACATGACTACCTAACAATTGGAGGGACATTTATTAAAAAGACAAGAGTAGTGACCCAAAATAAGACAAGCTACACCCTGAGGGGCAAATTATTAGAAGAAGGATTATATAAGGTGCCAACTTAGAGGGTAAGTTATTATACAACTAATATGTCGAATTTAGGAATGCATTCAAACCTCAAAGGGTGACTGAAAACTTAAACCAAAAAACATTAAAAAAAACCTTGACTGAAAACTGAAACTAACGGCATGTTTGGTTCACCCCTCCTAGTCACTTTTAGTCACTAAGATGCCAAACACTCCACTAAAGTTTAACAAGGGGTTGCTAAAAGTGACTAAAATATACATGGGACAGTTGCTTTAGTGGGTGAAACCAAACAAGGGTCACTAAACTTTAGAGGGGTCACTAAACTTTAGTGGCCGATAAATTTTAGTGGATGGAACCAAACATGCCCTAAAAACACTGAAAAAACGATTGACAAATAGAAAATGAAAACTAAAGAAGAGAAAATGAAAAAAAAATGACTTGCTGCCAATTGAAACTAAAATTGACAAACAAAAAAATTAGCTAAAATAAAAAATTAAACTAAATTTGACAATTAAAAACTAAAAACTAAAGAAGAAAAATGAGAAGAAAGAAAAAAACACTGAAACTAAAATTTACTAGGAAGTTGGTGCTGCTGAAGAACTCGAGCACGGAGACCATCTTTTTTGTTTTTTTTGTCCTTTTTTGAAAGATTCTCTCAAATATGCCCATGGCCGAAAGATTTTAAAAAATGGACCCTGATCTTGGAGCCATAGTCACCGGCGCCAAGATATAGGGGCATGGCGCCATGGCCCTGCTGGCGTGGCGCTTACGTGGAAGGGGTCTTGGCACCAGTCTCGTTGGCGCCAAGTCTTGGCGCCAGCCCCATTGACGCTATGCCTTAGCGCCATAGATTTTGGCGCCAAGACCCCGCCCTTTAACCACCCCCACTCTTCCTCCCTGGGCCATTCTCATTTTCTTTCTCCTCCTCTTCGGATTTTTCCTCTCTACACTTTAGCCAACCTCTTCAATCAACCTGTTGGACTGTGAAAAGTTAGATTTTATCCGTCGATCTTCGAGAGCCAGGTATCCTCTTCAATCGACTTGTTTATTTCGAATCAATTTGGTAAAATAAGTCGTATTCTTAACCTATGAAACTTCACATGTTATTGGTTCATGCACTTTTTTAAATTCGTATGTATTGTACAACCGTAGGATGCCTAGGCGTGGAAAAGCTAGAAAACAAAGGTATGCGTCGATCTTTTTCATCAAATATTAAACCCTAGGTTTTAGGGTTTATTGTTATTTGTTTTGTTATATTAGAACGAGATTTGTTGAATCGTAGTTACGGACGGATGATCGAAAGTCCCTACGTCTATTGACGGTAGATAAGTATCATTTTTTTAACCGTCAACATAGCATAAAAAAGGACTAAACAATAATTACCACTTAGATATAAGGGGTTTACTGACATAATTCCACGAGTTTTGGTAAATGTCTGTTTCTGCAAGGGGTCAGCTGAAAAGAACCAAGGATGGCCCACATGTCAGGTTTACATAGAGAGAAAGCGTCACAGATGGAAAAAATATAATCTAGAAGGTTCGGAAAGCCAAACCCTGGGAGGTGGGACCCACCTATCACTATGACAGGGGCGGGCGCCCAGCCCTAGGGGCGGCCGCCCCACCCAGGTGGCCAATCAGGCTCCACCTCCTGGATCATGCCTCCACCGCCTTTGAGGATCAATAATAATCGTAGATCAAGGTTGGTTTGATCCGAGGGCTGTGGTGCTTCCTAGAGGGCTATATAAGCAAGGCCCATGGCCCCTGGAGGAGGCATCCCTTGAAACCCTAATTCATTATTTCTTGTGATGATCAGCAGGGAGGGGTCCCTTGAATGGATCTCTCTTAGGGCACATATAAGAGAGATTAGCTTTGTAGTCTCCATGTGAGATTAGAGTTCTTCTTCTAGATTGAGAGAGTTAGAGTGGAGGGATAAGTTGGAGGAAGCCCAGCATGTCGGTGTCTCCTCTCCGGCTTGTACAAGCGGGATCAAGTCTCCTAACCCGAGGCTTGGTTCTAGAATTCTTCGATAATTCAACTTCTAATACTAAGTAAGTACATTGTTATTATTGTTCTATGGTTTATGAGTTTACTTTATTCTTTTCCATGGTAGAGGGTAGGGTAATCGTCTGTAGCGTAAGCGTGGTGCTTAGGCTAGAGATACTCGTAGGTATCCCCTGTCTGGCCGGATCGGTGTGTAGTAGCGTGGGAAGTGACAGTCCCGTTGTTACCTTTGTAGCCTCCTCCAATTAGAAGGATTGGTAGGATTAAGTGCCCTGGTCAAGCATCCTCTGTAGTGTCTCTTTTCCATCGGTATGTCCCCTTAGACCAATAGTTTCATAGCTTACCATAGGTTGGAACCAGACTATCGTCGTAGTCTTCTCTAATCGCTTATATCTTCGCTATCTTGTAGTGCGGCTCAAGGGTTGAGTATAGATTTAGGTTAGTCATCACATGCTTTCTCCTTGCGGATAAACAAATACGATACTCTGGAAATATCTTCCAGATGAAATGCTCACCGATATCCGTGCGCTTGCAAATCCGAGCGCTTGCAATGTTGCCTATGTCCTTCCAAAGCCTTATGGCGCGATTGATCATCAGCTCTTCCGGCCTTCCAACCTCTTCCATCATTCCTTATTTCTTTTCGTAGCTTTGAATCTGAAAGAAATGCACGCTTAGCATGGAATGGTGGATCGGAAGCTGATGCCTAGTTAGGTTAGTCTTTAATTTGATGGCCGATGCATGGCATTTTATATGTATATATCTGTATATATATTTCGCGGTCTCTGGCTGGTTCACTTGGAGGCATCCAGGGATTATTCAGACAGCGCGCAAAGAAGCATTCATTCATTCATGGAGGACATAAAAAGAAAACTAAATATATACATCCACGTACACTTTTCTTTCAGATATGATCAGTGCACATACTGAAGACACCATGTACCGTGAGAACCTATCGACACGCAAAGGATAAAACACAGCTGTGGCTGTAACACCCTAGGTGTTTATCACCAATGAAGCAGTGGGTTGAGCTCAAACATGATAGGTTCAGTGGAGATGACGATGTCAAGGTCAACCTATGGAGATGGGCCTAACTTAAAGTTGGATGTTGCACTCTTGCTTTGCATATAGGCCACTTTCAAGATATATGCTTGGATGGTTTTATTGCAATATCTTCATGTGTCTCACCTTAGTACCTATCTATAGGGACCCCTAGAAAAGTTTCATAAAGTTTGGAATCAAAAAGTCACATGAAATGATAAGTTATATGCTTGTTTGGATTATAACTAAAACCTGCCTTACATCCCATGGGAACTAGTGTTTGTGCAACATACAATGCAATATGTGCAACACACTTAGGACACTTAATGGAACAATGTTCATGTTGATCATTTTGCCTAAATGTGCTTCTAAGTGATGGTTGACCATGTATGGACCCGGGAACACTTTGGTTTGACCGTTTTAAAAGTGTGACCTAGAAGTTTTGCATGACTGTGCACCCTTTGACAAAGTCGTAGAGAATTTTATATGGAACAAACTTTGTTTAAGAGTCAAGTCATGAAAATGTGTGTAACATGCTCAAACAGGGCCCACAAGTCAGAATTGGGACTGTTTCCAACACTTAACAATTTTAAAAACCCCGATTTCAGTGTCTTCGACATTGACATCCCGCGTTCTCGAGTTTTTACTAAGTAACTTAAATTGGTCCAAAAATGAAAGTTGGAAATAATTTGTTGGAGAACAACATGTAAAAAGTTGGGATCAATTTGACCAAGTTTGGCATTGCAAAATTCCAAAACTGAGCCCTAGCTTAACATGTTGATACTGGTAATTTGGGGATTGATTATCTTCTAATCTACAGCTCTAATGACTATGACCCCTAAATAGGAAATGTAGAGCATGGTACGGGCTACAACTTTGCCTTTAGGTCCAAGACCCAGATCGGCTCAGATCAGGCCCAAATTGGAGCTCCAACTGGTCCTTTCGGGCGCACGACACCTGTTCGCTCAATTGCCTCAACGGCCGACGCGTGCCCCAGTGCGTGGCCGCCATGCCCGAGCCACGGCCCCAACTCCCTGGACGAGTGCCCCGCGCCCCCAATGCCCTCGGTGGTGGACGCCTGAGCATCTACACTTCTTCGCTCGCCCCCTCTGCCTCTTCCCTGGCTTCGCGCGGCTTCTCCTCACGCGAACGCGGCCGCTGTCACCATTACCGCCGCGAGCAGAGCTCCGGCCACCGCCGTGTTCCCGCGGTTCCGCGCCTCCTCACTCTCCACGACCACCGCCGTTAGCTTTGCCTCCATCTCCTTGTCTTTCGGCTTCCCTTTCCCGGACTCTGACTAGCACCGGAGTGCGCCATCGCCATGGCCGACCGGCCGTGCCATGGCCGAGCGGTGGAGCTCCGCCCAACCGCTGCTATGCTCTATCTCCGTCTCAACCAAGCACGTCACCACCTCCACCTCACCGTACTTCGCCCCGTGCGCGCGCTCGCCGATCTCCTGGTGGCCGGCAGCACCACCGCCGCCTGCAGCCGCCGCCGTGCCTCCTGGCTTGCGTGGCTAGAAGGCCACGGACGTCCGTAGGCCACGCTGCGGGTGGCCATGGAAGCACCGCGCCGCCGTGTAGCTTCCGAGCCGCTCCACCGCCGCTGGGTCGTCGGCAGCCGGCCGGCGGAACCGCCGCCGGTCATCATCTCCCCCTCCTCTGCTTTCGGCCTGGAGACGAAGACCCGATCCCCCCCGTGACTCTCTCTCATATGACAAGCGGGCCCGGCCGGACTCCGGGGCCCACTTGTCGGTTTAAGGAAGTGGCCGTCCTGGGTGTGTAATCGGGTGTGCCTAGCGAATGTGGTTAGGGTTGTTTTATTCTGATTTTGAATTTCAGAATTTGGTTAAATCTTCTAAAAATCATATCTCATGCTAGGTAATTCCAAAAATAGTAAATGGGGACTTTTTGGAAACCTTGTGAAGAGATCTATGCAGTAGAGTCATAAAATTCTATATGTTTATAGATGTTTTTCAATGTGTTTATTTAAGTTGAAAAAGAGCTCTAGAAATGCCTTCAAACCTAACCAGAGCAAGATCTGGAGTTTTAGACATCCAAAAATAGTGATTCTTGTTTTGTTAATTTTGTAATGACATGTACTTGCTAGGAAAAATATTAAACACCCTAGTTGTTCACTGTTTTCTTAGGGTTTTGACTTCACCTTGTTAAATAAGGAAAATCTCATTTTATTACTTGTCATTTTATATCTTGAGTTGTGATGCTCCAAATGATGTGAAATTTTTATGGTAGTCTTGTCATGATATGTATGTACTGTGGTATAAATTTCTTGGTCACTACTTATTGGATGATCTAGTTATTGATTTAACTTGTTTAGGGCTTGATAAATAGCTTATAAATAATATATAAATGATAAAATAGAAAATGTTGTCCCATCACCTTATTATGATGTTGCTCTATGATTTTGGTTCATTCTATGGCCATGTATTCACAGAAAATATTGAGTTTTAGGTTTTATCTGTTCTCACATGATTTATTTCAATAGTTGATTGTCTTTTTCATAGAGGTTGATGTACTTATCTAAATGGCTTGAAATTTGTACAGTAGACTTTTAAGAGCATTTGTGGACCCCAGTAATTTTGGTAGAATTTATGGAGCATCCTTATGATGTGGTCATAATTCCACCTAATTATCTAAATAAATTAAGAAAATGTATTAAAAGAATTTATTTAGTAATTGACACTATGTTTTCTGGTGTTCTTTAGTCATGTATGAAATGTTGGTAAAGTTGGTTTTATTCAATTATATATTTGCAACATAAGTTAATAATTATTTCTTGCAAATGAGGTTTCTGAACAGATTTGAGAATATTGTTAATTACCCTATGCAAATGATGTTTTCATGTCTTGTGTGCTATAACAAAGTTGTTGTAAATTTCATGATCTAGCTGCTGTTAAATTTTGGTGGCATTTGGCCATATGGTTTAGAAACTACAGCTGTTCTAATTTGGGTTCAGATTTATGTTGCTCTCTGTCCTTCCAGGACAGATTCTGTACCTTCTGTATTTCGACCCGGTAAATGTTAGAATCAGGTTTAGATGATTATAAATGAAATTTAGATAATTTCATAAGCTTTTCATAATGTCTTCTTGCAAGTCATTTGGAGTTGTATATCTCCTGTTATGATTAAATTACTCAGCTGTTGGTCTGATGTCCAGAAGGTAGCAATTTCTAGTTCTAGTACTTTGATTTAATTTGTCATGCTTGGGTTTGATGATACCTGGGTGGTACCCTAAGATCTTATAAGACTTGTGTCTTGATTGATGTGCTTGCAATCTTCTTTGTTATGCCCTAATAAGGATTGAGTTAATTAGCTCTAGGTGTTGATGAGAACTTTGGTATGCTTGTTTGATTACTCTGTTTATCGCACTTCTATGCATTCACACATGTGCATGGTTGCATCTCATATAGGTACGCTAGCAGAAACGTGTGAAGGATGTGGCGTTGGAGCCAAACCCGAAGACGGTGTTTGGTGGACCTATCTCGAAGACGGAAGGACTAGACAAGTGCTAGAATGGGAGGTGCTCGCCAAGCGAGTGTTATCTGACAACTACTGACTTGTGTCGGATCCCAGGCAAGCCCCGGAGCATTATAAGCCTCCTATCTTCAAAGCAATTAATTATATATATATGTTATAAGTATTGTTGCATTAAGTGGTACGAGTTGGTTGGAAACCCTTGCTGCATTATATCATTCCTTGTCCAAATATATGAATCCTTGAATCCTACATAGACTAGGATCGAGTAGATGCTTAGCCCTGCTTTAAGCGGTAGAAGTCAGGTGATTTCCTATCACCTGCGAGATATAGGGATATTCATATATGGCACGGTTGGCTATATTTGCTATCGTAGAATGGAACCATGTGTTAATAAAATGAAATGAGACCGGGCGGGATGACGATAGTGAAGCAACAAGGCATGGAGGTCTTGGGTGTGGATCTATCCCCGTCTGATTCGTTTAAGGACCGATTCGTTGTATGTCCTTGAGTCATGTTGAACGCAGTCTAACACTTAGTTGGCCGGATAAGTCGTTCCGACCGCGAAGCCGAGTAATATGGTTCAGGCCAGAAATCGAATGGTAGGTTGCTTCTTGGAGGAGAGAAAGGATGTGCTTGGGGACATTGGCATGAGACCAAGGGGGGGTTAGAGTCCCTATCACCAGACAGAGTGTCGCCCTTGGGGTTGCGACATCATTCGGACCCGCGATTCCTGAATTGTATGAAAGGTGGCTTGTGCGACCCTAGCAGGGGCCTGCGCGGTGAGTGTTAGAAATACCCCTCCAGCTGGATAGGAATTCGATTCGAATCGTCGTCGCTCACGGTTAGTGAGCACTTGACTTGAGCAGCGGCAACGTAGATTCCATTAAATTGAATGGATGGTTAATTGGATAACGATGGAAAGGTTGCCTCAATTTATACCTGCTATGGTTAATATTGTTTGTTCCTAATAAAGTGAGTGCTCTAGTACAGGTTCTAATATAGAGGACAAGTTAATGATAATTAACTTGATGCTTAAGCATTAATGATTACTTATCCATAATAAGCTTTTATGCAAAATGATGTCAAGCTAGCCCACTTTATATCGGCCTTGCATGATCCTTGGTGTCACTTTATTTCTGGTTTATGATGGGTAAGTCTAGCTGAGTACATTGTCGTACTCAGGGTTTTATCCCCACTTGTTGCAGGTTGTGTTGTATATTGGCGACTGCAAGAGTTGGTTGGCTCCTGCCGTAGAGGCGGAGTGTGATCACGGGCATGATCCTTCTGAGTTATCTTCTCTCGCATGCTTTTGTGGGAAGTCAACCTTGGTACTGGCATGTATTTGAAATCAGAGAAATATTAGTTTCCAATTACTTTGCTTCCGCTACTTTTGAACTTAAGTTGTAATAACTACATTGAACTCCGATGTATATTAAATTACTTGTGAAATGGTTGTAACATGTGACTTGTTATGTTGAATCACTACGATCTTGGCTTGAATGTTGGTTTGTTTGAAATCCCTCGTGATTTCATTGGACTACCGGAGTTATATGGGCTCAAGTGCGAGAATTTGATCACTTCGGTGGTTGTTTTTGTACTTGTGCTCTTATAATTTGGACGGTTCTGTTACAGCTGGTATCGGAGCAAGATTCAACATTAAACATGTCATATGTGTATTTAAAACAAAGGTTTTGTTTTCTAAAACCAGTTTTATCATCTTATAGTTATATATAGGTTTGTGAAATCTAAATTTTTAAACCTAAGTATGCCAGTGGTCAATTTCCTTATGCCCATATAAGGATTGTTAGGTGGCTTATATAAGTACTAACTTGGGGGTTTTTCATTTATGCATCTACGCCTATGTGTGATGACTCTCCCACACTATGCTACCTGGTGTGTTAGATTAGAGGTAGCCTTCATATATGAAATAACCATATATGTTGCTAGTTTACTTTTATGCAACATCGCACCTGCGCTCAGGTAAGTGTGAGTTGTGAGAGCATGACCGAACATCCGTCGGTCTAGGGGAGAGTTAGTTTTGGTTACTGGATTATTTATATGTTACACACATGTATATATGAAGGTACTTAATTGTGGGTGATTAATGATTCAGGTAGTTTTGGTGCTACATGTACGTATACGGGGGTATATGTATATGGAACTACTTAGAATTTTACTTTCTGCTTTCATTGTATGCTATATTGGGAAATGTTGGGCTGCAATGAAACTTTTATGCAGGTACGCTAACCACGAATACGTAAGTTGAATGTAGCTGGCGACTAGCTATATATCGAAAGAGCGCGTTTTATGCCACCGACATAGAACATGATCGCCACCTTAGGTTGGCAATCTTGTGAGGACTAATAGGACGAAGCATGCATTATCATGATTGTTGCTTTATGCATAGCTATGCTCCTCTCACCCTTGTTCGATAATAAGTAACTTGTGATCAATGTGTTGCACTATCTCCCTTGTGTGGAGTTAAACGATAATGCCTTGTTCCATGTTGTTTGAATAGAAAAGTGTGTGCTTAGCTTTGTTAGAAATGATTGTGGTTACATGCTTGAACCTATAGATGTCCTCTAGTTTAGCCAAGTGATGAATATGTTGTTCATACAGGCGTTTGCTAAGGCTTTAGACCTCACTTAAGTAATTGTGGATTCCCATGAATGAATTAAATTCGTGTTGGTCTAAGGTAACAAAATTTAGAGCTACTAGAATAACATGTTTGTGTGCTCTCTTGTTAAGTAGAACAAAGGCAAGCTTTGTTTTGCTTGTTGAACGTTGGCTGCTAGAACGATTTCTGTTGTAGTGATGCTTTCATGGTCATAATGGTGTTTTCTGTAGTTATGGAGAATACCAAAGTTGTAGCTAACTTACTTATCTAGTTTGTCCTAAAATTTTATGACCCTAGGTCTTATGGGTTGAGAGTTATAAATTTTAGAAGTTTGTTGTCAGAATCTGCTCATGTTCAGAACAGATCTGAATGTTTGCTTTATTTGACCAATGTTCTTATGGAATCATGTCTTGGAAATATTAGAGGAAGTGTAGTACTTTTTCTAAGCTTTCAAAAATGCTAAAGATCACTACTTGTGGTGGTCTAAATTTCTAGTTATGAGCTTGCAAAGTGGAATGACAGAATCTGTCCAAATCTGGGCAGAGATGTCTTCTTTATCTTGTTTGGCCTTGTTAGCTGTAGCATCATATTAATATGATATTAAGAAGATTATAGAAAACTTAATAAGCTTTACATAAAGTTAAGGCTCAGCTTTGTTGGGTCCGTAGAACTCCAGTTATGCATTTTTGAAGTTCTTGTCAGTTTTCTGTCCGTATTGGTACAGATCTAAAACATTAGCATTTTTGGTCATGTTAATCTATGAATTAGCTGTTGGTATGAATAACTAAAGTGTAGCCATCTTTCTAAGCTTCCTAGAAAGTCTAGGATCACCTTTGTGAGATGTCTACAACCTCAGTTATGGTAGAAACAAGTAACTACTGTGCTGCTGTCCAGATTCTGGGCACATGCTAAGTTGGCCTCCTTAACTAACGTTTGTTTGGACTAAACTTGTAGTTAGTTCATGCTTGAGATAAATGCTTATTTTGGGTGAGCTTTTTGCTTGGTAATAGTTGCTTGAGTCATTTGTTTAAGCTTCTTCATGTGTTTGCTTGAATTTATGATGCATGGATGTATGCTTGTTACTTTGGGTAAAGTCATAGTTATCACCTCGTTTGTCCTCGGTGAGCATACGAGTATCGCATAGCTTTATCCTAGAACAACGTTCACATTATGTAATTATTTGGTTGTTGTCTTCAATTAGGTTCTCTCTCTTAGGAGCCTGAGCCTGTAGACATGGTGATTATCCCTTGAATGTTTGTATCCATGCCGTTGCTTGACCGAAAGCCCAAAGTTTTGTTCTCCTATATGTTTGTATAAGCCGTGGATGTTTTCCAACCCTTTTTGTGAAGACCCTTATCGACTGACCAACTAAGTTAACTTTTATCAATGCTAGCCTTTGACCATGGTTCGTACGTTGCCAGTTGTGGAGACTGTACCCAAATCCATGTTGGACCTTCTGGTTATCTTTCCCAAAGGTTAGCTAGTGTGACGTAACGTCTCTCTGCTATGGCATGTAAATCGTTTGCTTGTAAATTCATGCATCTACCTTATCAACTCAATCTTTGGTTGACATATCGGTTTCTGCTTTAAAGTTGGATAATCCGTCCCCAACCTTCTCAGTCTCGAGATGTTTATCAGTCTTGATCTCATGTTGTTGCCCAACATGAATGAATCTACTATTAATCTTTTATCTGGAACTCATCTCGGTGGATGCAAGTCGTGCATAGAATTTAAGCAAGAGTCTATTGCTCAGTTGTCTTTAGGAATTGAGCTATGTTCCCTTGTGGTGTGTGTTAATTTTGGATCGCCTCCTCATTGATTCTAAACCTTGTGACTACCTTTACTTGCTATCCCTCCTTGGTATGGTGCTTGTTCGGACAACCCAATCTGTGTCATTTGAAATTCCTCATCGGGTGTATGTTCAGTAATGGTGTTATGGGTAGCAACTAATGGTGCCACGACGAAACCGAGAGCCTCCTATGGGTGCACACACAAGGTTGTGCTGCTCGGCACGCGCTGGTATCATAGTTTCTAATCATAATCCATTGCAGAACAACGCTGATGTGATGTTCATGTGACCTTCTTCCTTGGTTGTTTCCCATACCATATCAAAAAGACCCTTATATCGAACCAAAAGTATTAGAGCTTACTCCTGAAGTTGCTAAGAGGATAACTTTTGAAGAACATGTCACCGACATAAACATTAACAGACCGCAAGAGGTGGTAGATAAGTGACTCTAATTAGTTGTCCCAATATTGACGACCACCATCTAGTGAGAAAAATATCTCATCCCTATTGGATAGAAAGGACACACAACACTTAAGGTTGGACAAGTCATTCGTTGGATAAGAATCAATCGTCACATTATGTAAATCTTAACCTTTGTATGCATAATGACCACACCGTCGAAATCAACCATCTCTAGTGTGACCCCTTATCTGTTAACTTCGATGGCAACCATCTGTTCTGCATCAACCACAATTGTTGTGGTCAATAGAGAAGATTTGGAACTTTTAGTGTTGAAAGACAACTAATTAGTACTAGTAGGAAGGTTAATCTTCAGCTAGGTAACAACTCCTTGGTAGCTACAAAGGCTATGTCTTACAAAGCAATAACCAACAATAAGTTAATCAACTGGCCAACAACTTGAGTGATACTCTATCTTCCACAGCCATTGTGACCAAGTCAATTCCATCTTGGGCAATCACACAGATAGTGCAAGGTGTTCTATCAGCTAAAGCGAAGAATTAGAGAAAGCATGACCTAGTTTCAATTAGCATCCTTGTGCCCTTAGGTGCCACAAATGGTTTGTTCATTACTCTATTGGATGATCTCTTAAGTGGTCTTAAGGATCCTGTTGGACACCCTTTCTCTTTGCTTTTATGTTCTCTCATCAACAATTATTGGGACAATCAAGGGTTCTACGAGTAAATTTGCAAATCAAAAGCAATTTGAAAAGTGTCAAACAACATATTTCCCATCTTAGAGCTGCTGTTTGATCATAAAAAGGAAGCCTCAAGGTGAAAGTTGGCCTGATAAAGTTGCTACGCTGGAAGTCAACTCAACTTACAGTACAACTAAGTCACCAAGGAAAATTTTACTCAATCGCTTGGTGGTAGACTACTCCCCGCGGTTTAGTAAATATTACAACTTTTGTTGTCCTTAAGGCCTCACTACATTTTGCTTGGGTACTAATTTTCCAAATGATGACATACTTTAGTACCTTATAAATGTTTTTACCCAAGAGGTTGCATCTGATTCAACCCAGATAACTGTTGCCTTTGGATAGAAGAATCTTCTTAGATAACTGTTGGCAGAAATAGGAAGCCGACAGAGTCAGCTATCACATTCACTGACCATCGATAGACTCAGATAATACAGTGTTGTCGTCAGAGAAAGAGAACTGCACACATGGAACCGCAAGTAGTTTTCCATTAGTTGGTGTCTAAATGAATGAACATTTACGACCAACATAGACCTTGTCTATTGGTTAGTCAGTATCCTATGGCCTCAGAGAATGTTTGTCGTCTATGATCTCACCCTTTTGGAAGATTGTGCTCAAGCCATTTTTGGTAGAGAACTGCTTTTCAAACTTTGTGAACATAGGATCACTTCAATGAGTATCTTTTTGAAGATTTCGGTCTAGTGTAAAGTTCATACGGACTATGCTGTGCTCACTTAAGAATCAGATACTTGTGAGTGGTCAGCTCATGGACCGAATGATCTCCGTACACTGAGAATGCAGTATATGCTATCTTGGATTCCTCCCAAAGTAACAATGCTTCATGGAAGTCAATGAAGGAAATTCTTCAGACGAATTTTACCATGAAGAGTAAGTATCAGAAAGTGCCTTTGGTCAAATTGTTCACCGATGTTGAAACTTTTAGCTGAATGCTATAGCAGATATTGGGAACTAGATAACGTGTCTCTCTTCCTTAAAAGGTCTCCCATTCCGAATCTCGGGACGCGATTCTTTTAAGGGGGGAGGGCTATAACACCCCAGGTGTTTATCACCAATGAAGCAATGGGTTGAGCTCAAACATGATAGGTTCAGTGGAGATGACGATGTCAAGGTCAACCTATGGAGATGGGCCTAACTTAAAGTTGGATGTTGCACTCTTGCTTTGCATATAGGCCACTTTCAAGATATATGCTTGGATGGTGTTATTGCAATATCTTCATGTGTCTCACCTTAGTACCTATCTATAGGGACCCCTGGAAAAGTTTCATAAAGTTTGGAATCAAAAAGTCACATGAAATGATAAGTTATATGCTTGTTTGGATTATAACTAAAACTTGCCTTACATCCCATGGGAACTAGTGTTTGTGCAACATACAATGCAATATGTGCAACACACTTAGGACACTTAATGGAACAATGTTCATGTTGATCATTTTGCCTAAATGTGCTTCTAAGTGATGGTTGACCATGTTTGGACCCGGGAACACTTTGGTTTGACCGTTTTAAAAGTGTGACCTAGAAGTTTTGCATGACTGTGCACCCTTTGACAAAGTCGTAGAGAATTTTATACGGAACAAACTTTGTTTAAGAGTCAAGTCATGAAAATATGTGTAACATGCTCAAACAGGGCCCACAAGTCAGAATTGGGACTGTTTCCAACACTTAACAATTTTAAAAACCCCGATTTCAGTGTCTTCGACATTGACATCCCGCGTTCTCGAGTTTTTACTAAGTAACTTAAATTGGTCCAAAAATGAAAGTTGGAAATAATTTGTTGGAGAACAACATGTAAAAAGTTGGGATCAATTTGACCAAGTTTGGCATTGCAAAATTCCAAAACTGAGCCCTAGCTTAACATGTTGACACTGGTAATTTGGGGACTGATTATCTCCTAATCTATAGCTCTAATGACTATGACCCCTAAATAGGAAATGTAGAGCATAGTACGGGCTACAACTTTGCCTTTAGGTCCAAGACCTAGATCGGCCCATATCAGGCCCAAATTGGAGCTCCAACCGGTCCTTTCGGGCGCACGACACCTGTTCGCTCAATTGCCTCAACGGCCGATGCGTGCCCCAGTGCGTGGCCCCCATGCCCGAGCCACGGCCCCAACTCCCTGGACGCGTGCCCCGCGCCCCCACGCCCTCGGTGGTGGACGCCTGAGCATCTACACTTCTTTGCTCGCCCCCTCTGCCTCTTCCTTGGCTTCGCGCGGCTTCTCCTCGCGCGAACGCGACCGCTGTCGCCATTGCCGCCGCGAGCAGAGCTCCGGCCGCCGCCGTGTTCCCGCGGTTCCACGCCTCCTCACTCTCGACGACCACCGCCGTTAGCTTCGCCTCCATCTCCTTGTCTTTCGGCTTCCCTTTCCCGGACTCTGACCAGCAACGGAGTGCGCCATCGCCATGGCTGACTGGCCGCGCCATGGCCGAGCGGTGGAGCTCTGCCCAACCGCTGCTACGCTCTATCTCCGTCTCAACCAAGCGCGTCACCACCTCCGCCTCGCCGTACTCCGCCCCGCGCGCGCGCTCGCCGGTCTCCTGGTGGCCGGCAGCGCCACCGCCGCCTGCAGCCGCCGCCGTGCCTCCTGGCTTGCGTGGCTAGAAGGCCATGGACGTCCACAGGCCACGCTGCGGGTGGCCATGGAAGCGCCGCGTCGCCGTGTAGCTTCCGAGCCGCTCCACCACCACTGGGTCGTCGGCAGCCGGCCGGCGGAACCGCCGCCGGTCATCATCTCCCCCTCCTCTGCTTTCGGCCTGGAGACGAAGACCCGATCCCCCCCCCCGTGACTCTCTCTCGTATGACAAGCGGGCCCGGCCGGACTCCGGGGCCCACTTGTCGGTTTAAGGAAGTGGCCGTCTTGGGAGAGTAATCGGGTGTGCCTAGCGAATGTGGTTAGGGTTGTTTTATTCTGATTTTAAATTTCAGAATTTGGTTAAATCTTCTAAAAATCATATCTCATGCTAGGTAATTCCAAAAATAGTAAATGGGGACTTTTCGGAAACCTTGTGAAGAGATCTATGCAGTAGAGTCATAAAATTCTATATGTTTATAGATGTTTTTCAATGTGTTTATTTAAGTTGAAAAGAGCTCTAGAAATGCCTTCAAACCTAACCAGAGCAAGATCTAGAGTTTTAGACATCCAAAAATAGTGATTCTTATTTTGTTAATTTTGTAATGACATGTACTTACTAGGAAAAATATTAAACACCCTAGTTGTTCACTGTTTTCTTAGGGTTTTGACTTGACCTTGTTAAATAAGGAAAATCTCATTTTATTACTTGTCATTTTATATCTTGAGTTGTGATGCTCCAAATGATGTGAAATTTTTATGGTAGTCTTGTCATGATATGTATGTACTGTGGTATAAATTTCTTGGTCACTACTTATTGGATGATCTAGTTATTGATTTAACTTGTTTAGGGCTTGATAAATAGCTTATAAATAATATATAAATGATAAAATAGAAAATGTTGTCCCATCACCTTATTATGATGTTGCTCTATGATTTTGGTTCATTCTATGGCCATGTATTCACAGAAAATATTGAGTTTTAGGTTTTACCTGTTCTCACATGATTTATTTCAATAGTTGATTGTCTTTTTCATAGAGGTTGATATACTTATCTAAATGGCTTGATATTTGTACAGTAGACTTTTTAGAGCATTTGTGGACCCCTGTAATTTTGGTAGAATTTATGGAGCACCCTTATGATGTGGTCATAATTCCACCTAATTATCTAAATAAATTAAGAAAATGTATTAAAAGAATTTATTTAGTAATTGAAACTATGTTTTCTGGTGTTCTTTAGTCATGTATGAAATGTTGGTAAAGTTGGTTTTATTCAATTATATGTTTGCAACATAAGTTAATAATTATTTCTTGCAAATGAGGTTTCTGAACAGATTTGAGAATATTGTTAATTACCCTATGCAAATGATGTTTTCATGTCTTGTGTGCTATAACAAAGTTGTTGTGAATTTCATGATCTAGCTGCTGTTAAATTTTGGTGGCATTTGGCCATATGGTTTAGAAACTACAGCTGTTCTAATTTGGGTTCAGATTTATGTTGCTCTCTGTCCTTCCAGGACAGATTCTGTACCTTCTGTATTTCGACCTGGTAAATGTTAGAATCAGATTTAGATGATTATAAATGAAATTTAGATAATTTCATAAGCTTTTCATAATGTCTTCTTGCAAGTCATTTGGAGTTGTAGATCTCCTGTTATGATTAAATTACTCAGCTGTTGGTCTGATGTCCAGAAGGTAGCAATTTCTAGTTCTAGTACTTTGATTTAATTTGTCATGCTTGGATTTGATGATACCTGGGTGGTACCCTAAGATCTTATAAGACTTGTGTCTTGATTGATGTGCTTGCAATCTTCTTTGTTATGCCCTAATAAGGATTGAGTTAATTAGCTCTAGGTGTTGATGAGAACTTTGGTATGCTTGTTTGATTACTCTGTTTATCGCACTTCTATGCATTCACACATGTGCATGGTTGCATCTCATATAGGTACGCTAGCAGAAACGTGTGAAGGATGTGGCGTTGGAGCCAAACCCGAAGACGGTGTTTGGTGGACCTATCTCGAAGACGGAAGGACTAGACAAGTGCTAGAATGGGAGGTGCTCGCCAAGCGAGTGTTATCTGACAACTACTGACTTGTATCGGATCGCAGGCAAGCCCCGGAGCATTATAAGCCTCCTATCTTCAAAGCAATTAATTATATATATATATATGTTATAAGTATTGTTGCATTAAGTGGTAGGAGTTGGTTGGAAACCCTTGCTGCATTATATCATTCCTTGTCCAGATATATGAATCCTTGAATCCTACATAGACTAGGATCGAGTAGATGCTTAGCCCTGCTTTAAGCGGTAGAAGTCAGGTGATTTCCTATCACCTGCGAGATATAGGGATATTCATATATGGCACGGTTGGCTATATTTGCTATCGTGGAATGGAACCATGTGTTAATAAAATAAAATGAGACCAGGCGGGATGACGATAGTGAAGCAACAAGACATGGAGGTCTTGGGTGTGGATCTATCCCTGTCTGAGTCGTTTAAGGACCGATTCGCTGTACGTCCTTGAGTCATGTTGAACGCAGTCTAATACTTAGTTGGCCGGATAAGTCGTTCCGACCGCAAAGCCGAGTAATATGGTTCAGGCCGGGAATCGAATGGTAGGTTGCTTCTTGGAGGAGAGAAAGGATGTGCTTGGGGACATTGGCGTGAGACAAGGGGGTTAGAGTCCCTATCACCTGACAGAGTGTCGCGCTTGGGGTTGCGACATCATTCGGACCCGCGATTCCTGAATTATATGAAAGGTGGCTTGTGCGACCCTGGCAGGGGCCTGCGCGGTGAGTGTTAGAAATACCCCTCCAGCTGGATAGGAATTCGATTCGAATCGCCGTCGCTCCCGGTTAGTGAGCACTTGACTTGAGCAGCGGCAACGTAGATTCCATTAAATTGAACGGATGGTTAATTGGATAACGATGGAAAGGTTGCCTCAATTTATATCTGCTATGGTTAATATTGTTTGCTCCTAATAAAGTGAGTGCTCTAGTACAGGTTCTAATATAGAGGACAGGTTAATGATAATTAACTTGATGCTTAAGCATTAATGATTACTTATCCATAATAAGCTTTTATGCAAAATGATGTCAAGCTAGCCCACTTTATATCAGCCTTGCATGATCCTTGGTGTCACTTTATTTCTGGTTTATGACGGGTAAGTCTAGCTGAGTACATTGTTGTACTCAGGGTTTTATCCCCACTTGTTGCAGGTTGTGCTGTATCTTGGCGACTGCAAGAGTTGGTTGGCTCCTGCCGTAGAGGCGGAGTGTGATCACGGGCATGATCCTTCTGAGTTATCTTCTCTCGCATGCTTTTGTGGGAAGTCGACCTTGGTACTGGCATGTATTTGAAATCAGAGAAATATTAGTTTCCAATTACTTTGCTTCCGCTACTTTTAAACTTAAGTTGTAATAACTACATTGAACTCCGATGTATATTGAATTACTTGTGAAATGGTTGTAACATGTGACTTGTTATGTTGAATCACTACGATCTTGGCTTGAATGTTTGTTGGTTTGAAATCCCTCACGATTTCATTGGACTACCGGAGTTATATGGGCTCAAGTGCGAGAATTTGATCACTTCGGTGGTTGTTTTTATACTTGTGCTCTTATAATTTGGACGGTTCTGTTACAGTGGCTACCTTTGCCTTCCAGAACACTTTCAAAGGCTTGCTAGAAGAGAAACGATAACTTTATTCAGCATCCGATGCTATAAAGAACAGTTACCCAAAGCTTATCGTTTTAAGATCGTCCTACCTATCCAAAGCTTTGATTCGGTTATTAGAGAGCCTTTTAGCGATGCACATATTTGAGCTTAATGTTGAATTATATATGGGTTTCAGCCCATATAAATGTTTAATAATTCCAATAAATATTAGGCCCATATTAAATGTTATGAAACATTATAGTCTTAGTCCCGTATTGGATATTGACAAAATGTTGACTCAACTTAAATGAATGAATTGTTGTTGCATCCATAGAGAAGTTGAGAGAGGAGAAAAGGGTACCACACGTGCACGCGCAGCCGCTGCTGCCGAGCCAAGGTGTGGCGTGCGTGACGAGACGTGTCCGTGTCTGTTCCACAACATGATGTGGTGCGGTTAGCAGATCGGTTTTGCCACTTAAAGTAGTAATCAATGACGCAAATGCCTATGTTACGGCGATTATTCATTTCGAACCGAAAGGTTGGGCGTCTATTATTTACTTCCATTCGAGTGGTGGCTTTCCTTCTTCCGCATTCTCCACCATTCCGTCTCCTGCTGAGTTGCAGAGCTCATCCCCGTCCTGATCGGGAGAGCAGGTACCTCTGGAACTGTCGTCCGTCTGCGAACAACCTTGCACGGGGTGTGCGGCGATTAGGTTTTTGGGGAGCGAATCTTCTGCGACTGCTCACTTCTTCCCGGTGCTTCTTCAACTCCGTCGATATCTTCTTCCCGGTGGCCATTCGCGGGACTGCACTGTGAACCACTACCTGCATCGACTACGGTCCACGACTTCGAGCAACACACTGTGTTGACTAGTGTGAATGGAGCCTCCCATGCCTTTGGCATGGGCCCCTCCTCTGGGTACATTCTTGAATCTTCTATTAGATTTTTGGTCATAACATATGTTCTGTTTAGTATGTTCATCATACATGTAGCTTACTGGTATGATAGCGAACTACACGTGCACATACATGTCACCACAAACCTGCAGCTATACTATTTCTGGATTAAATTAATCTTGAAAATGCCTAATTTTCTAACAATCCAAAAACCTAATGTTAGGCAATTTTCTCTTAGTGGTTTTGCTGCTGCGTTGAAGTCAAATGATTTTGATGGAACGAACTATCAGAGGTGGCGTGCTGAGATGGTCCTGTGGTTGACTGATATGAATTGCATTCACACCGCATAGGGGAAGCCTAAACAATACACTCATGAGGAGGAGCAAAAGTTCTTGGCAGCCGATAACCTATTTCGAAGCCCCGTGATTAGTGCTCTTCATAGCAAGTATGAGGACAAATACATCAAATGCACGACAGCCAAAGCGCTATGGGATGCGCTTGATGCTCAGTTTGGTGTTTCTGATGCTAGTAGCGAGCTTAATATCATGGAGCAGTTGTTTGACTACAAAATGGTTGATAGCCGTTCTATAGTTGAAGAGGCTCATAAGATACAGGCACTGGCTAAGCAACTCGATCAGTTTTCCATATGTGTTGTCTGACAAGTTTGTGGTCAGTGGTATAATCGCTAAGTTGCCACCTTCTTGTAGGGATTTTGCTACCTCTCTAAAACATAAGAGACAAGAGTTCAGTGTGACTGAGCTTATTGGGTCTCTTGATGTTGAAGAGAGGGCGAGAGCAAAGGACATCCGTGGAAAAGGAGTTGAGTCTTCTGCAGCCAACATGGTGCAAAGGAAAAATTCAAAAGCATCTAGTAACAAAAAGAAGAAGAACAAGCAAGAAAACAACAATACAAAGCCAATGCAGATTGCTGAGTTTAAGAAGAAAAACAAGAAAGGGGTTGTTTTGTTTGCGGAAGCAATAAGCATTGGGCGAGTCCATGCCCAGACCGTAAATTTAAACCTCAGAAGAAAGCTGCCAAAATGGTAATTGGCTAGACTGAGGGAGGAACATCTGAGTATGGTAATTTCTTACCATTTGTTTTTTCAGTTTGTCATTCACCTAAGTGATGGATGGATTCTGGTGCTAATATTCATATATGTGCTGACATTTCTTTGTTTATTTCTTATTAGGTCGGCGGGACTGGAGCCTTGCTGATGGGGAATGGATCTCATGCGCGTGTTCTTGGCATTGGTTTGGTCATTCTGAAGTTCACTTCGGGAAAGATGGTGTTATTGAAGAACGTACAGCATGTCCCCTCCATCAAAAAGAATCTAGTTAGCGGCTCTCAACTTTGTCGAGATGGTTTTAAAATTGTGTTTGAGTCTAATAAATGTATTATGTCGAGACATGGAACATTTGTTGGAAAAGGTTATGACTGCGGAAGTTTGTTCCGTTTATCTTTGCTTGATGTGTGTAATAAAGTAATGAACAATGCTATTGTTTTGAATGAGTCGCATATATGGCATTCACGACTATGTCATGTTAATTTTGGTTGTTTCTCGTGGCTTGCAAATCTGAATTTAATCCCAAAATTTAATTTAGTCAAAGGTTCTAAGTGCCATGTGTGTGTAATCGAAGCAATATCGCAAGCCCCACAAGGCTGCTAAGGCGAGAAACTTGGCACCACTAGAACTAGTTCATTCTGATCTGTGCAAGATGAACAGAGAGTTGATCAAAGGTGGCAAAAGATACTTCATGACATTTATAGATGATTGTACTAGATATTGCTATGTGTATCTATTAAAATCAAAAGATGAAGCGCTACATTATTTTAAGGCCAATAAAGCTGAAGTAGAAAACCAATTAGAGAGAAAAATTAAATGATTAAGATCTGATCATGGTGGAGAATACTTTTCAACTATTTTTTCTGAATTCTATGTAGAACATGGAATTATTCATGAGAGAACACCACCTTACTCACCACAATCAAACGGATGTGCCGAGAGAAAGAACCGCATTGTAACTGAGTTGGTTAACGCCATGTTAGAGACAACAGGACTATCTAAGGAATGGTGGAGAGAGACTATCTTGACTACATGTCATGTCCTAAATAGAGTACCTACAAAGAATAAAGAAATCACACTATTCGAGGAATGAGAGAAGAAAAGATTAAATCTCTCTTATTTGCGCACTTGGGGTTGTTTGGGTAAGATAAATGTGCTAATCAATAAGAAGCGGTTGACTGTGTGTTTCTTGATTATTCTTTTCACAGCATTGGATATAGGTTCTTAATTATAAAATCTGGAGTACCTGACATGCATGTTGGTACAATAATGGAGTTCAGAGACGCTATATTTTTTGAGAATGAATTTCCAATGAAAAATGCACCAAGCACTTCTAATCATGAATCTATAATTCTTCATGAGCATGAACAATTTATTCCAGTAGAACATGTTGAAGAACCTCACGTGCAAAATCCTAAGGAGGATGACATTGTAGTTACTCGAAAGAGTAAGGGACTGAGGACTGCAAAGTCTTTTGGTGATAACTACATTGTGTACCTTGTGGATGATACACCAAAGACCATTGAAGAGGTATATTTCTCTTCTAATGCCGACTTAGGAAGGAAGCAGTACGGAGTAAGATGGAATTTATTATGTCTAATGGAACTTGGGAATTATCAGAACGTCCTTATGGGTGAAAACCTATTGGATGTAAATGGGTGTTCAAGAAAAAGCTTAGGCCTGATGGTACAATTGAGAGGTACAAGGCAAGGCTTGTGGCCAAGGGTTATACCCAAAGAGAAGATGAAGATTTCTTTGATACTTATTCACTGGTTGCTCAATTGACTATAATTTGAGTGTTGCTTTCCCTGGCAGCCTCTCATGGTCTTATTTTTCATCAGATGGACGTTAAGACAGCTTTCCTAAATGGAGAGTTAGAGGAGGAGATCTATATGGATGAGCCTAATGGGTTTGTAACAAAAGGTCAAGAGGGTAAGGTGTGTAAATCATTGAAGTCATTATATGGCCTAAAACAAGCTCCTAAGCAATGGAATGAAAAGTTCGATAGAAACTTTAACATCTGATGTCTTTTTTTGTTAATGAAGCTGACAAATGTGTGTACTATCGGTATGGTGGGGGTGAAGGAGTTATCTTGTGTTTGTATGTTGATGACATGCTGATCTTTGGATCCAACCGCAAAGTGTTCGAGGAGGTAAAGGATTTCTTATCTAAAAACTTTGAGATGAAAGATCTAGGTGAGGCTGAGGTTATTCTTAATATCAAGCTTGTAAGAGATGGTGATGATGGGGTGACACTGTTATAATCCCACTAAGTGGAAAAGGTATTGAGTCGATTTGGGTTTAGTGACTATCAACCTGCTCCTATACTTTATGACTTTAGCGTGCTATTAAGAAAAAAATCAAAGAATAGCAAGGGATCAGTTGAGATAATCTCAGATCATTGGTTCTCTTACGTATCTTGCTAGCATCACGAGGCCTGATATCTCGTTTGCTGTGAGCAAACTAAGCCAGTTTGTATCAAATCCGGGAGATACTCATTGGCGTGCTCTTGAGAGAATTCTACGCTATTTAAAAGGTACTATGAGTTATGGCATTCACTATACCGAGTACCCGAAGGTACTAGAGGGCTATTGTGATGCTAATAAGGCCCCTTCTTCTCAACCGCCTGTCTTTAATTCATTTGGAGAAATGTTCAAGGCCTGCTTCGCTTCTTGGGCCAACAAGAAAGTTTTGTCGGCTGTAGTTATTCCTTGGCAACTACAGCCCACTTCTGCCCTTGAAGTAGACCCAGCCTCCTGGTAGCTCCATGCCGTTTCACCTTCCTATCGTACTCCTTGCGAAACAACTATTGCCATAGCACACCCCCCTCCTCTACCCCATTGCAGCGACACTTCATCGCTGCAACCTCAACTATTGCCGTCTTCCATGGCCTTCCAGTGTGCAGACCCGCTTCCTTTTGTGCCTCAAGGTTTTCAGTATCATGATGTTCCCAACCGTGTGTTTATGGTGCGCGCGGTGGCACCAGTTCGACCTCTGGTGATAAATGAGAACCTCAGCATCATCACCTTCGACCCCCTACCTGGTAATGCCATGAACTTTGCAGCTGTTAGGTCGGTTGTTACAGATTTCCTTAGCTTAGAGATGAGAGTAGCTTATAGAGATATTCAAACTACTCCTTTGGGTCAAGCTTTAGTCAAGTTTGGTCATGCTTATGATCGTGATAATTTGATTCATCAAAGCCTTATCCCCTTCGACAACGCCACTGTATCAGTATGTAAGCATGATCAAGGTAGAAATTGGAGAAGGGCAGAATTTAACCATGACTGTTGGTTACTGTTGCTGGGTCTCCCCAATGACTATTGGACAGAAAGGCATATCCATAGTGTGGTGGGGGAGTTTGCTAGAGTGCTGCTTTGGGAAGCTGATGAAAGGTTTTTGTCAAGGTTGCTGGTAAGGGCAAGGGTCACAGACTTGCAGAAAGTTCCTCAGTTCATTGTATATGCTGACCCAGACACTGTGGATGGGGAGTCGTGGACGGTTCAGTGTGATGTAATGCTTGAACACCCCAATATGCATGAACCACCAGTGGAGGACCCAATCCCTGAGGACATTAATATGGAAGATGCAGTTTCCTTTGATTTCTTTGGTCTAGGGCAGCCGGTCAATGGACCAAATCTTCAGGAGGATCAAGAACAGGAAGATGCCTGGGATCAATGGCCTACTCAAATTGAAGCCCAAGATCAACCAATGTAGCAAGCACAGGGCCCAATCTAAATTCAGAACCTCAACGAGCTACCAAATATGGAGGAACCTATTGACCTGAACCAACCCCCACCTCTGAACCTTGATCTTCATCCTGTTATCATCAACCCGGTTGTGCAGCCTCAAGGAGATGAACTCATTGATTTGAATGAACAGTAGCAGAAATGTGATGGAGCTGCATCTGTTACAACTAGAGAACGAGGTATACATGATGAACCCACTTGAAGGAGGACTGATGCAAGCAGCAATTGAACAGCAGCAGCAAGGGCAACAGGAGTTATTACTTAATGTCCCTGCATCCCCAACACAAGGAAGAGAGCAAGCAAAAGGGGAACATCAGTTGTTGAAACATAGGTAAGAAGAAGTATAAGGCTGAAAGATGCAAATAAAGGTTTCAAATCAAATGGTTGCACAGACAAAAAAATGTCTGGCCTGTGCACCAGACCCTCCTATTATCAAAAATGAAATAATCAAAAAGTTAGCCTTTGACTTCTGTAATTTGGATGAAGCTAAAATCAGTGATGACCTTTTGTAGTCAAAGAGGAAGAAAACCCACCCAATTGCAAGAGCAAGGATCGTGGTGTAGCAGCTCAACCAGAGCCAACCAGCAAATGAAGGCTCAAGGAACAATCATGAAGAAGAGCAAGCAGCAGAAGAAGGAACCCAGGCCCTGCTCCAGTTATTGGAGGATCACCAAGACCAGCAAGCTTCTAGAAATGAAGCTTAAAAATGGCAAATGACAATGAAGCCTGAAGCATCTTTTGTGTACTCTGATCCCACCTGTAATGTGTCATGTAGGGTGGTGGATCCCTGTTGCTATCAGTTTATTTTGGATGTAATGTCATCTAAGAACATTTGTTGTAAGTTGACGAAAACTTGTCAGATTTAGGATTTTCAGTTAAAGCCCACATGGTTGGAAATTTTCCAGTTACTTATAAGTTTCAATCATGAGTACACATCTAAATAGATCTTGGAATATCCTATGTTGGAACATTAGAGGGTTAAATGCTGCCAGAAAATGGGATTCTGTCAGAAACAAAGTAAAGCTTGCTTCTAGGAAACCAAAAAGAACACACTCGACCTAGCTTTCATCAGGAAATCCTCCTGGTCAGTTTTGATAACTTCCTCTTCGTTCCCTCTGAAGGTGTCTCTAGAGGTTTGTTAGTTGCTTGGAAGTCTAGAAGAGTGGAATTTTAGGAGTATCCTCAAAGAAAAAAATGCTTTCTCTGCTTGAACAGTAAAAAACTTATTTGAGGCAAAGGGGTAGTATCAAATGGGTGACCTTGGGAGATGCTGCCACAAAATTCTTCCATGCCAATGCCACCATTAGACATGAAACAACCTAATAAAAAATCAAAGATGAAGTTGGTGACCTCAAAACTGAGCGTGCTGATAAGGAACTCATTATTTGGGAGGCCTTTAAACAAAGATTGGGAAAAACTGAATAGAGGGACATCCTCTTTGACCTGCCTTCCTTCATCTGCCCAACTTAGGGTTTGGATTCCCTTGAACAGGAATTTTTCAACTGATGAAATTGATGACATCATCAAGAAGCTCCCTAATGATAAATCGCCTGGTCCAGATGGGTTCAGTAAGGAATTCATAAAGAAGTGTTGGCCAACCATAAATAATGATTTTTATGAACTGCGTTGGGCCTTTCACAACAACAATGTCAGAGCATCAATTCTTCCTTCATCACCCTTGTACCTAAAGTTGATAGCCCTTCTTGTGTCTCTGATTTCAGACCCATTTCCCTTCTCAATTGCTCCATGAAAATAATCACCAAAATTCTTGCCAACAGGTTACAGACAGTCATCCCTTCCTTGATTCATAGAAACCAATATGGATTCATCAAAAATAGAACAATCCAGGACTGTTTGGCCTTGTCATTTGAATACTTACACCTATGCCATCATTCCAAGAAAGAAATCATAATTCTGAAGCTTGACTTCGAAAAAGCTTTCGATGCAATTTAGCACCACACCATCCTGAAACTCATGGAGGCTAAAGGTTTTGGTCCAATTTGGCTATCCTGGATTAAAAACATTCTTTCTTTAGGAACATCCAATGTGCTCTTAAATGGGATCCCGGGTAAAACTATTCACTGCAAAAGAGGGGTCAAGTAGGGTGACCCTCTTTCACCTCTTCTTTTTGTTCTTGCAGCATATTTTCTTCAATCCATCCTAAACCAGGCCAGGCAAAGGAGTCAACTTAATCTCCCAATCCCTTTAAACAATTCTTTGGATTTCTCTGTAATCCAATATGTTGATGACACCCTCATTGTCCTTGAAGGAGACACAAGACAGTTGTTCTTCCTGAAATCCATTCTACACTCCTTTTCTGTCTCAACTGGGCTAAAAGTTGACTACAATAAATCGATGATGGTTCCAATCAACATCAGCCCTGAAAAATTCAGTCACCTTGCCAGCACCTTTGGTTGCTCCAAAGGATCCCTACCATTCACTTACCTTGGCCTCCCCCTGGGAATTACAAAACCAAGGGTGGATGACTTCCTCCCTCTTGTTTCTAAATGCAAAGAAGATTGGCTTGCACCTCAACCTTTCTCTCTCAAGCTGGCAAGCTTCAGCTCAGAAATGCTGTCTTACTGCTCTCCCAACCTTTCACATGTGTGCGCTGTCACTACCAAAAGGTGTAATCAAACAAATTGATAAATTCAGAAAGCACTGTTTGTGGAGAGGGACCGATATCAACTCTAAAAAACCACCAAAAGCGGCTTGGGAAATGGTGTGTATTCCTAAAGAAGAGGGTGGATTAGGAGTCATTGACCTAGAAAAGCAAAATGAGGCCTTGCTAATGAAAAATTTGACAAATTCTTTAATAGAAAGGACACACCATGGGTTTCATTGATGTGGGAAAAATATTGCAAGAATGGAAAATTGCCTAACTCAACTAAGAAAGGGTCATTCTGGTGGAGATATTTTGAAACTATTGCCAACCTTCAAATTATTTTCCACCATTCACATTCAAGATGGAAACGCATGCCTCTTTTGGACTGATAAATGGTTACCGCAGACTATGGAGCATGATAACCCTGAACTTCACTCATTTGCAAAAAACAAAGCAATATCAGTCAGCAAAGTACATGCTCAACATAACCTTCCTGATTTGTTCAGTCTGCCTTTGTCAGCAGAAGCATACACTCAACAATCAGCTGTTCAATCTTTCTTGTAGCACTGCCCCTTAACAACAGATCATGACAATTGGGACTCAAACTGGGGGCAATTTTCAGCCTCCAAAACTTACAAATTTCTGATTGGGCACAGAAATACACACCAAGTTTACAAATGGCTATGGAGTTGCTTTTGTCAGCCGAAACACAAGGTTTTCTTTTGGCTACTCCTAAAAGACAGGCTTAGTACAAGAAACATCCTAAGAAGAAAACACATGCACCTAGAATCATACAACTGTGTGCTCTGTCAACTTTCAGTAGAAGAAACATGTGAGCACCTCTTTATTCAATGTCCTTTTGCCAAACACTGCTGGAACCTGCTCGGCATCACCTTCCAGAATGGGATTAACGTCAATGATTGCATCATGCAGCTTAAACAACAGTCCCATCCAAAATTCTTCATGATGGTAGCAATCTTAATGTGTTGGGTAATATGGACAGTTAGAAACGACCTCATCTTCAAGAATCTGCAGCCAGAAATACATGCAGCAAAAGAAATTTTCAGAAAGGAGTTGAAACTGCTAAACCTCAGGGCTAAAGCCAGAGTCTCTCTTATCTTTGATTTATGGATCCATAATCTATTGTAATCTTTTTGCTTTCGCTTGTTTTTTCATTTCCTCCTTTGTCTCTTAAATTTCTTTACTGTTCACTGTACCCTGTAACCTGTACTCTGAACTTTTCTTTGTTTGATAATAAATTTCTGTAGGGGTGCAAACCCCTCCAGTTCCTTCAAAAAAAAATTCTGTTATAAAATCAAAGAAAACAACAGGTAATACTATCATGCTATTAATCACACAAATGTAAGGAGATTTTGAATCAAGCTTAGTGCATGGGTTCTGAATGGAAGTATATAAACCTTTATTCATTTTATGAACATACCCAGACCAATGACTCCTTCAACTTTGTGTCCACAGCAATGCTATTTCCGAACTCTTATCTATATTACAAACACCGATCAGCCTAGTGCCGTCCAACGACTCATCACTGCCATGTATTTCAAACAAGCTAACAATAACTTAGAAAGAGAGCAACTATTTACATACTAACAATAGTATACCATCCAGTAAAATCTATAGACTAAAGTGACATAATTAGGATATCAAATAAACCATATATCTACTACACACTACCGGAAAACCCATCTTTGCCGAGTGCCACATGGTTTGTCAAGTGCAATTTTTCGGGCACTTGGCAAAGAAGCTCTTTTGCCGAGTGCAAAAAAAAACACTCGGCAAAGAAGCTCTTTGCCGAGTGTCAAAAAAACACTCGGCAAACAAGCTCTTTGCCGAGTGTTTTTTTTGTACTCAGCAAACTTGCTTGTTTGCCGAGTGTTTTTTTGACACTTGGCAAAGAGTTTGTTTGCCGAGCGTTTTTTTTACACTCGGCAAAGAGCTTATTTGCCGAGTGTTTTTTTCCCACACTCGGGAAAGAAGATTTATGAAGCACATTTTGAGGCCTTAAACGGCTTCAAATTTAAAAGTGTTCAACTACAAAGTTGTATAACTTATCAAGATCTACAACTTTTATTTTGCTCATTTTTTAATTCGACAAAGCAATGGTAACGTTATTCACAAAATCTACATCTCTCATATATAGTTTCATGAAAATTAGAAGAGAGATCTCTAAGTTTTGTGAACAATGTTAATACCACTATGTCGGATGAACAAATAACTAAAATAAAAGTTGTAGATCTTGAGAAGTTATACAACTTTGTAGTTGAACACTTTTAATCTAAATTAATTTTGCCAGTGAAAAGTACGTCTAAATTTCAAAAAATTTAAAATTCGAATTTTTCAAATGATCTCCGATGGAGAAACGGCCAAAATGAAAGTTGTAGATCTCGAAAAGTTATGAAACTTTGTAGTTGACAACTTTTTCATTTGAAATCTAAGATGTTGTATATGTCGCAATGATAATATACGCACGTTGAAAGCCTATGTTTCAAGTGTTTCAGATATATGTTGCAAATAGTTCATCTAGATGTTTTAAAAGTAGATCTTGATGTTGCACATGTTGCAATGGCTATACACGCATGTTTCAATTGTTTCATATGTTTTAGATGTATGCTGCGAATGTTTCATCTAGATGTTTTAACAGTACATCTGGTATTGCACATGTTTTTTTTACTCTGTTGTTGCACATATTGCAATGGCACTGGTGGCTAGTGGTACAACGGCCAGCCATAGGACTTCAGCTCCTACCTCGCGCCTTCCTTACGCGATGCGCCTTGCCCTCTCTTCTCCCCTCCCCTCCCTTCCCTTCCCTCCATCTCTATCACGGTAGTTCGAGCTCGGTGGGGAAACCATATCCGACGAGCGCGCGGATGCCCACAGAGGTGGTGCCCCTAGGTAGGCCAACAGCAGCGCGATGCCTGCTTGGTGCCCTGCAACAAGCTGAGGTCCGCACCGTCCCCTGCAACAAGCTAAGATCCGCGCCGCCCGCTCGCTATGTGCGGGAAACAGAACCACCATGGGCATCCCTAGTCCTGCCCTTAGGAATTAGGCATAGCCTATGTGTATGTGCTAAGAACATGTCAATTTTGCGCTTTTACAGTTATGGGAGAGTATTATCAGTGTTCTAAATACAATGAGCTTGTTTACGGAGGTAAAATGGCTGCGGCTAGAAAGCAGGGTCAAAGAATCGCTGAAGTTTAACGTGCCTATGTTTGGTTCTTATACACTTCCAGCTTGTGAAAAAAAAAACAAGGCTTCAACTTCCACAAACAAAATACAAAATATAATGGACCTCAATCTTTTCCTTTAAGATCTTCTAGCATTTCGATGCTCTCATACAGTACGGTGCATAACAAGAAAACATAAACAATAAAAAAGTGCCTACAGTGAGAACCTGGTGTGCTAGTACTCAGGTGCATATAACACCTTCCCATGCCCCTTCTGATATATGTAAAATTTCGTGCATACTCCTAGCCTAGAGAAACTCTGAAATACTTGGCACAACTCCTTTTGCCTTGATTTCAGAGGTTGTAAAATGGAAATTTACTGTCATCTCTTTAAGCCTTGTCCCCCAATTGAAAAGTCTTTTCATAAAAGCAACTTTCATGTTCAGATCCTCTCCATCCAATGATTTCTATTTCTTCAAGATGATTCAACAAGAGTTCTTCAGTTTCCCAGTCTGCTGGCTGATCATCACATATGCAATCTGATGAGCATACAGCTATTCGGACCTGACAGAAGGAAGTACCAACTCAATAAAATTAATTGATGATTGAATGATCAAAAGGAGAGAGTAAATACTCAGATTTCTGAACACTTTTGAGGTGTGCCAACAACTAAAAAATAATTCAGCCTAGAAACTAGTTGCAGCAATATAGTTATTTACTAAGCGAGAAGATAGCACAAAAGAGCAAAATTTCTGTTGTAAAAATCATAGAAAATTCCAGCTAACACTAAAAAAAACACCCAGACCAATGACTCCTTCAATTCTCTGTTCACTACCACATTATTACCTAACTATTATCTATATTACCAAGGTTGATATGCTTTAGTGCCATCCACTCACCACTGCCATATATTTCGAACAGGCAAACAATAACTTAGAAAGAGAGCAACTTTTTACAGCCCAAATAGTATACTACCCAGTTAAATCTACAGAGTAAAGTGCCATCATTAGGATATCAAATAAACCATACATCTACCACACACAAGCCTTGGCATGCCAAAAATAATGCAAATGCAGGTATCTTCCCATTACTCTCCTGGCAACTTACATATTTACTCCAGTAAGAAAACAAGTAGTGTTTTATCCTTTTAGTGACCATGTCTAAAAAAATACAAAACATGCTTTTTCATAAGAACAACATGCATCGATCTACCATGAAAAAATAGTTTCATAAAGCTTTAATTTAAATTGGCTTTCGACATATATACTTTAATAGAAATTAATTGACAAAGATGCCTTTAGAGACCAGAATGCTACCTTCTTTCTGTGTCTAGAGGGAGTATTAGGTAAACAAAGAATAGCTTTACCTCTAAGCCGAATTGCAGCATAAACCTTCTTATACCAGTACACAATCTGAGAACATGGAATGCGCTGGCCTCAAAGGCATGTCCATTTGCAGCTACCTTCAGGCGCAAAAATGTAATGTCAGGGAGCACTGTCAAGTCTTCCATCATGTATTCATAGTTCTCTATATCCTGTATGTCCGTGGGAAGTAAAACAAAGGAGGTCATATGTGGCAGTTAGAAAGAGAATGAAACATAAAGCTGTTTCAGTGATTTTTGCTAGCTGACCATTGTTGTGAGCACACACAAAGCGGGTGCTATTAAGCTAAAAAGTTCATTCTGGGTTTCAACTGTGAGCTGCTTAAAAGACCGTACTACTTGTACTCTAGAAAATACATTGGATTTCATGTTTCTTGAAGATACATTGGAAAATAGTAATTAATGAGTGTGCTCAGCAATGTTGGAGAGACCTGAGCAAACCAAACCATGTGATGGTTTGTTTCTATGATGGTTCGCTGATATCACCATCATCTAGACAATTTGATAAAAAGCCAAATATTGGAAATGAAACGTCCTTTTAAGTAGGCCATTTGGTTAAATGTACAGGTAAACTTATTTTTATCAATTTATCCAATTTATCATAGAAAAAGACTCATAAGCAATATGCCTGAAGTATTTTATTTGCTTGCTTCTATATGTCCACTCAAGCCTTAGGATATTCTGCAAGTTTGTTTTTTTTTTACAAAAGGGGGTATTGAGCAAACTTTAATTCTGTGGTAGCCTAGGACCATTCTTTAGTCAGCCTGTCACATACAGTAAGAACCTTGGATGCATAGACTAGCATGGTATTGTACAAAGATGGCATAATTCCAGATAATGCAACAAGAGACGTGAGAACTCACCCACAGATACATGAGCGTTAGGGAAAGAGTCTGGATGCCCTTAAAGCGCTGCAAGAGAGTTAACCAAAAGAGATTGTGTATGAAGGTATAGTTTCCATAAACAAGATAACAGTCGGTGCCCAGCGACCGGAGATGTTCCATCTCGGTGGACAGAGCTGGGATCATATTCATCACCCCAGTCAAGATTCGTCAGCAGAGGGGCCGAGATGTTGGCGACCGGTGGATTCTTGACAAAACACAGCACCACAGTCAACTCCCTAAGCGCCGGCGCTGCAATGGTGAGCTGAGACAAAGAGTGCAGATTCGTGAGCCCCACCTCCAGCAGGGTCTCTGAACGTATGGCGAGATCGGCCAGCCCCTGGGCATCATCGACGGTGAGCCTCTGCAGGCAGGGGCACCGCGGCGATGACACGGCATCGCCCAGCTCGCCTGGTCCTTGGAACCAGATGCGGTGCGGTTGGAGCTCGGCGAGCCGGGCGAAGACGCCGGCACGAGGCATGGCGAGGCCGTGGAAGCTCAAGAAGAGCGTGATGGAGGTGGCCTTCTCGAAGTAGGGGAGCTCAAAGACGCCTCTTTGAGGGGGGCGGGGGCTCGCCGTCCTCCTCCTCCTCCTCTGAGACCCGAACGTAGCTGTAAAGGGTGAGGTCGCCGGAGACGTGGCGCACGGCGGCGGGGAGCCAGACCCCTAGGGACTCGGTGGCGGCGCCGGGGGCCCCGACGTGGAGGCTGCGGATGGGCACCTCGTGGCCGTCGAGCGCATCGCACAGCCGGCCCGGCTCGGTGGTTCCATCGAAGCTGAGCGCCGGGAGGAGCGCCCAGGCGCGGCGCCAGGAGCGGGAGAGGACGCTGGTTTGCGCGGGGGCGTGGGTGGTGAGCTTGAGGAGGATGAGGACGAGCACGTCGTTGGGCAGCACACTAAGCCAGTCCTCCTCGCCTGAGCAGAGCCTGGCGCGCTTGGCAATGCTCTCGCCGTCGCCGCCGCTGCCGCCGCCCAGCTCCATCGAGTGTGGGAACGGGATGGGGGGATCTTTTTCTTTTCTTTGGGCTGGTTCGGCTGGTCAAAAAGCCGGCTGGTTTCGGCTGGTTCAATAGTGTTCTGTGAGAGAGAATAAGCTGAAACAAGTCGAAACAAGCCGAAACCTGACCAGCAGAACAGGGCCTTTCTTCCTTTTTGCGACTTGGATGGGGGGATCTAGGTCACAGTCTGACAGACGCTGGCATTTCGGATTTCACGGTGGAATTTGAGATTTTTTTTATAATACGTATCTGTATTTCAGGATAAGGAAAACTCAAGCATACAAATACAGACATCTACGTATAAGATACGGGTACAACTGCTCCAGCCAAACTACACAAAGCTCAAAGAACCCTAAAACAAAAATTATTACAACGATGCCCCTAGATACGTCGCGAATCCTCTGTGGTCGTCCCCCTCATCGCCGGCCATAGCCACCGAAGCAGAAGACGATCACCACCGCGAGCTGGAAAGTCCCATCGCACATAGGCTTTGAAAGTTGACATACGTCGAGAAAATGGGATGAAGCCATCGGCGATCCCCCATTGACCGGAGCCGCGCCCCAACTCCTCCAGCGCCCAGATCTGAGCTTGCCGTCAATGGTCAACATCGCCGAGGGAAGGAGCTAGATCCGGCTGCCACCAACCACAACAACCCCGAGCAGAACCGCATCCAAACAAAAGCAGGCCAGCAGCAAACTCACCAGGTGAAGACGAAGATGCACTGGCCCCTGACTCCTACGTAGATCTCCCGGACCTCGCTGTCGGCGCTGGAGTGGAGCGCCACCAGGATGAAGGAGGGTTGGAGATGGATTATTCTCCAATGTCGTCGACGCCTTCGCCTTGCCGACGTCACCCAAAAAAGCATGCCGAAGAGGAACACCCTCCCGCGCGAACCCTAGCCTCATCATCAACCGATGACAAGCAAATCCTAGACCTAGGCAGACTACTACCTACCTTATATACATCCGCACGGAGATTCGCCGACACACCTCCCTCTACGATGCCACGCTGGCCGCCGGAGAGGAAGAGAGCCGGCGAAATCGCCGCCGAAAACGTGATTCGCCCTCTTTTCGCCTTGGGCAACTGTAGCAAGAGAAAGATTGCAAGAAGCGGGGGAATGCGGAGAGCAGAGAGGCAGGGGAAAGACGTGCGTGAGGCTGTGAGAGCATCTCCAGTAGTGGCCCCTAAATCAGAATCCCTATTTTTAATGTGGGGGCTTCATCTCACTTTTCAGGGCTAGTTTTTTTTACATCCACTCGAGCAGAAGTCCTCAAATCAGAGCCCCAAAAATACTTTAGCTAGGCACTGACATGCGGGACCGCTCGTCATCCTCTCTATTCCTTCCTCTTCTCCATCGAGTCCCTCGCAGCACCGCGGGGAGGAGCCAGAGCAGCCGCGCGGGCGCCACCACCGAGAGCGGCCTTGCCGGATCTCGCACCGCCACGGGGAGGAGCTGCTGCGGGGTGAGCACGAGAAGTTACCACCGAGGAGCTGCGGCCGACGCACGGATGGGGCAGCGCCCACCGGGGAGGTCGCGCCGAACGAGTGGAGGATGCACTGGAGGGAGATCCGCTGGAGGAAGGGGAGGGGAGGGGCCGCCGGAGGAAGAGGTGACGCTGCGTGAGGAAGGTTGTGCTTGCCGGAGGCTCGCCAGAGGAGGGGCTGCGCACGCCGGTGAGGATGGGGCTGCGCTCCCTGTCACAGGGTCTATGGCGGGGATGGCACCTCTCGCACGAGTGCACAATGATGCAAACGGTGGTTCGGTAGAGCGCGGGGAGGAAACAGGAATTAGGGCTAGCTTGTTGGGCCAACAAGAATGGGATCTGAGGGGAGGATTTGGGGGCTCAACCAAATTTCAGGGCTCTAGTAGGGGCTCTGCTGTAGCTCGTTTTTTTTGTTGAGCCATCATATTTTGCTATGGGGGCTTGAGAAGGGGCCCTGCTGATGTTGCTCTGAGCGGTGAGTGGTGAGCGTGACTGGGTGGCGGCAGAGGTCCACAGCCCATGGTCCACGCCCCGTCAGCGAAGGATGAAGGCGGCCCACCGACCCCGCTGGCCCATCGATTTGAGCCTACCGACGAGACAAAACGAGTAGAGGGCCTCCCTCACTTCTCCTGTGTTCGACATGGTTGGTGCGGTGCCGCAGCCGCACACGTGGACCAAGAGCAGGAGCAGGCTTGCTTGTGATCGCCGTGGCGCCATCGAAGGCACCTGATCTGATCGGATCGCTGCTGGTGGTGCCAGGTGTGGTGGTGCAGTGCCCAAGTCTGCCACCAGGGGTTTGGAGAGCTAGGTGTTCGATAAAATACTTAACCAGTGAGTAGTAGTTGTGCAGAGTTCATCGATTTCGTTGCCCGGCCCTAACAGGCTATCACATCGATCGATTCACCAATTCCAAAGTTCTTCAACTACAAGACATGTTATGGATATACATCACTTGGATCAGAAGGGACACTAAGGTTGTCAACATGAATTGCAAATCCTTACTAGTTCTCAAACAAGAACAGATTGTCAACATGAATTACAAATCCTTAGTTCTGAAACAAGAATACAAACACACAAGTTTTTATTTTCTCACACAAATAGCCATGAAGACGGTTCGGTCCATTCAGAGGTAACCCCCTTGTCCTTGGTACCGATAGTATACTTAACGATGCATGCCTCCTTGATCATTCAGAGACACCAGTTAGGCAGTTACCTTGTCTTTATGGTGTCTGCAGGAGTTCCTGTGCTTCCTTCACAAGACAAGAAAGAGATCTCGCAGGCTTGATCACCTCACGGTCATTCCCAGCAAAGAGCATGCAGTCATCAACCTCCGATATGGTTTCCAACGCCTCTGTAAGTGCTTCTGTGAAATTATGTTCATTGAACTGTTCGATACAGCTGTGCTTTATTTTAGTCATGGCTATAACCACCTGGCAGATGAGCTTCACTATCATCAAACACTCAGCCGATCTGCGCTTGTTTGATTCAAGTATCTCCTTGAGCTTCTTCACCAGCGATGCATCTTTAATGGTGGCACGAACAGAATCTTCTTTAATGATCACATTTTCATTCCATATCACTACGGCCAGGGATAGCATGGCTGCCAAACATTTTTCTTCCTCGGATCGCTTTTCATTGCTTGCAGAATGCCCTTTGGCTTCAGCTGCAGTAGTTCCCATTTTACTAGATACTATTTGATCAAGCACCTGGAACAACATAATTTAGCACAAAGGATGAGCAATGTTATAAACATTACAGTTGACGCAACTCCTCTCTAGTTGAAGAAGAATGTCGTTTTATCTATACATTAATTACTTGAACAAATTAAGATGGCCTCTTGTCATTTCGTATGTATATGTATCTATCTAATGCAAGCACCACTTAGCAGTTAAGATGATGGATATTTATGAAAAATTGCCTATATAGAGAAAAAAAAGACTATTGCAAAACTATCCTACTAAAATGACATAATTTGGATCAGAAGGGATACTAATGTTGACAAACTATATACTTATGAAAAGGTCCAAATTACTACCCTGAAGTTTACACCTGGAGAAATTGGAATGGTTGAAATAGTTTGGGGGAGTAAATCGAACTAAATGTTAGTTTAGCATCGGACATTGGCCAAACTTAGGGGGTGTGAGTGTGATTTGGACTTTTTCCATATACCTAGTAAATGTTGGTGCGGAGAAAATATATCTCTATGTTACAGAAGTAAGAGAAATTAACTGACATATGAGAAGCTGATAATAAGATCAAAAGCAACGAGAAGGCAGAGGTAGTGATTTACCTTGGTCAATAGGTTGATTGCCTCATGCTCGGGAAGTATATGAGCAACATTAGCATATCTTGTAGAGCAAACGGGAAGCAATGTGGCCAGTGCTTCCCCTGCTTTTACCCTCAGTTTGGTGGCTTTATCTTTGTTTGATTGTTCCACTATAGTATTGCTGGCCTCTTCATCAAGGAAGATGCATAGCAGAGCATCGAAAAGCTTGTTGAAATCTAGTTTTTTGAAAGAACCATCAAAGGCTAACTCTGTCAGGATCTCAATGGCATTATCATGCAGTTTTTGGTCGCCTTTGCTGTCAGTTTTCAAAATACCTATCAGATTGCTGACAGCTTCCGTGTTACTCACCAACTCCTGGCGCAGACTTGTGGCGCTGTCTCCAAGACTGCCAAGCAGCCTGCTCACCACAGTGAGTGATCTGCTCAGAATTTTAACCATTGTGCGGTCCCGCACATTGCTGAGAACGTCATGCCTTCTCAGTGGTGATGTGATCTTAGAGAGTAGCAATTGGTGTTTGATTATCTCTGTACAGTTTACTTGGTCTTGTGTGAGCCCCTCAAGAATCATCAGGCCATGTGCAATCAGGTCTTTGGTTCCTATAGTTTTATAGGGGTGGCTGTAAGGGTTAGGAGGTCCACTCATCTCATCGCGTTTCTTGATCAATTTATCTAACATTGCTGTTGCTTTCTTGACTGACCTGGTTTGTAATGAACTAATGCCTTGTTTTATTTTGATCTGAATGCCTTGTTCATCTCCATTGTCAGTTTTGTCTGGTATCGGCACTATGTGGAAATCATCTTGATGCTCAGGTGTTTTCAGTGATCCATGTTTTTTTTTGACAACAATTTTCAGTGATCCATGTTGACCATATTGCTTACAACATTCAAGTAGGGAATAAATGCATTGTAGTGTACCTGGGAAGTGTGTTATATGGAGGTCACTGGCAAGATGAGCAACAATCCTCGTGGCACGCTCTTTGTTCTCGATCTTATCTGTGCCTCTCAGACCAATCATGCTGATCAGATTCTTAATAGAGAGCCTGGAAGATAGTAGCTCCTCCCTTACAGGTAGCTCCTTATCTAACAAGCACAAGCTGTCTAATACCCTTGCTCCCCATAGACGGTCATCCTCAGATGCAGACTGGAGCAACTCAACACCGTATGCAATCAAGTTCCAATTGTCTGGCAGCTCCTTGCTCTCTTTTAATTTCCTTTCTGTTTCACATTTATACTTAACAATTACTTTTGAACCCCATTCTTCAAATAATCCAAAGTGTTTGCTCATCGATCTCATGCCAAGATAGCAGTCAATAACTAAAAAGTAGAAGGTGAATACACTCTGCAACACAATTAGAGCATAGAAGATGTCCAGTGCGGCCATCAGTTTTGCTCTATTGGGGATATCTCCACCCGCATCACCATAATCTCGTCTTACAAGACGCCACACTGAAACCCCCAGGTTCAGAACTGGGGAAATAAAAAAGACCAAAAGTAAAATCCAAAACAAAACCATCTTCACTGCAAGCGCCACTTGCAGCACAATAAAGATAACAGTATACTTGCGCTCCTCAGTCCGTTTCCATAGTTGGAAAATATCAGTGATAATATAACCTTCTTCCATGTACAAATTTCTACCAAGCTCGTAGGTACCAATTTCAATCATCCTGTGTAATATGTTAGGTCAGCAGGGGATAAGATTGTCTATAGATATGACAAATAAAATTGAGGATATTGTGTCAAATAATTTTAGGACTGAGCTGCTAGCAGTAGCCACTCCATGACTAATTGGAAGACAGTCTAGCCACAAAACACCAACAACAACCACGTAGAAGTTGTAATAAAGTAGCACATGCTTTAGCTTCGATTGGTTGTAAAATTCCTACTGAAACTGTTGTTACTTGGGATGATGTTCCCCATGATGATGGGGGTGTGGGTGTCCAGCGATTTAGCTGTGACCGAGTAATAGAAAGCCCGGGTTTATCAGAAAAAAAAAAACAACAACCACGTAGACATAGCATAGCATATATATAGACTAGAGCCGGTTCATTCCAGTTCACTTTTTGAAGCCATGCAATACAAAATTGCATGGAACATATGATCGTCAATAGACGACGTAGATTGGACATGGGGAACATGTGAATAGTACGCACATATACATATCGTACACTAAAATTGGGGCTCCTATTATTTGGGAATGGATTTTTATGGTCACACTCACACATCCACGAGAAGGATAATCTACAACAGAATGGCACGGTTAATATTAATGGAAGGAGGATATTCTGGAAATGGGTATGATTCGGCCAATACTTGCCAAGAATACGAAGACACAATTGAAACCGGACGGGATTAAGATCAAGGTCTGTGCTCGGTTCCCTATATAAAAGTTTATAGGCCCTGGAGGAATGACCCAAGCCATCACGTATCCATTTATACCAAAAACCCTACACTTCTTGGAGTTCACCTTTGTCAAACTCCAGCCCGACACTATAGATAGATTCAACCCTTCACTACTGCATTAAGGTTATCGGAGGCGGTCGAAACTGGTTTCCGGAGGCGGGCACTGATTTAATGCCTGTGTAAATCCTGATGTCCAGATGCGGCCAACTGCCCATCTCCAGAAATAGAATAAAAACCAAAAAAAATTCAAAAGCCCATTGCCAAGCCCGTTCCAGAGCTCGCCGGCTTCCGTTCGTTCCCCGTCGCCGCCAGAAGAGGCTCCGCGTCTCCCCCACTACGCCCACGACGGGCCCCGGGCGGCCATCGATCCTTGTGCCTCCCCCCTCCGCTGCTGGGAGAGGGCCCACACTGCCCCTATGCATGCACCCACCACAGATCCGCCACCGATGGAGAGGGCACATGCACACGTCGCAGATCTGCCACCGCCGGAGAGGGCATGCGCGCCCACTGTAGATCCGCCCCACGTCGGGAGAGGGCATGTGTTCCCGCCGCAGATCCGTTAGCGCCGGGAGAGGGTGCATGCACGGGCACGTGTCTGCCACAGATCCACCGCCTGCAGGGCCCAACGCCCCCCACTCTTGCGCCCGCCGCCATAGCAGCTCCCCGCGGCTCCACCACCACCGGGAGGTGTCCTGTTCGTGCACCTACACCGACGACGTCGAGAGAGCTGAGGGAGAGTCCGGATCTGAGAGACCTAAGAGCCGGTTGATCGAAAACATTATTCAGTGCGCGTGCGCTAGTCACCCTACCGACGCGCTTTCTATTCTAGCACTGTTTCCTTTTACGTTCGTAGGTAGTACGTATCCACTTTTTGTTTTGGATCTGTTTCATTTTTTCGTGTCACTGAGCGTGTAGGGTGGACATGCGGGAGGGAAGGGACATGCATGCGTGTATCAGATCTGTATCAGATCCTGTTTATGCGAAAAATGCGTGTGGTACACAAAACTTTAAAATGTGATAACTTTCTTATTAAACATCTATTTTTAATCTGTTTGCACTCCATGTTGGATATGTTATAAAATAATTTTCACGACATAAAGTTTGGCGCCTAGGAGTATGAGATTTAAATGTTGTAATACAAAGTTCCAAAACTTGGAGTGCAAAGTTTCGAATTAAAAAGTTCTATTTTTAGGTGCACAAAGTTTGAAATGAGCTAGTATAAAGTTCTCGAATTTAGGTGTAGAGTTTTGAACTCCCAAAGTTTTGATGCTAACAGTACAAAGTTTTAAATATACTAGTATAAAGTTTCTAAATTTTAAAAATAAAATATAAAATTACAAAATTTTAAATGTTAAAGGAAAAAGATTTAAATATACTAATTCCTAAATTCAAAAGGTAAAGTTTGAAATTACAAAGTTTTAAAAATTGAGATACAAAGCTTTAAATTTGCTAGCATAAAGTTCTTAAATGTGCTAATATAAAGTTCCTCAATTTAAAATACAAAGTTTGAAAGTACAAAGTTTTAAATCTTGAAATACAGAGTTGTAAAAGTGTTTGTATAAAGTTCTTGAAATTAAAATGTAAAGTTTGAAATTACAATGTTTTAAATCTTGGAATAAAAAGTTTTAAATGTGCTAGTATAATGTTCATGAATTTTAAAATAAAGTTTGAAATTATAAAATTTTAAATCTTGAAGTACGAAGTGTACTAGTACAGTATAAAATAATATCAACTTTGTATATACTGGTTTTGCATCCTTATAGATGTGAAACCATCCCCACCTATTTCATCTCCCACGTACCCGTTACCCCTAAGGAGAAAAAATAGCTCGTGGAATCAAAATAGTGAACTGCATATATTGAGTCTAGACAAGAGAAAAAAGAATGAAAAATGGACCGATTAAGCCTGCCTGGGCTTTGGGCCCATGAAGCTAGACATGAGAATGGGGAAGAAACATGCTTCCTAGCCCACGGATCACATTCACGCCAACGTGCCTCCTGCGTGTCCAGCAGGCATACGCTGTTCAGCCCCCCCGGCGTGCGCGTGGCTACGGATACTAGTGGGTGTGCATCGCTATCCCCACCCGTGCACGTGCGTTGAGTAAGCGCGTCGGCTGGTTGATAGAGAGGAGAGCTGAGGAGCCTCCAAACCCTAACTCATGTATATATACGTGACATGGGTAATAGGCTTCCTGGGCCTCTTTGGCCTCGGGTCTTTTTTGAGACGAGCCTTTTAAGAGGTCAGTCTCCGAAAATGGCCTTTATTTTCGAAAGCAGACCTCTTAAGTGGCCTGCCTTCGTTAATGAATTTACCGAGGTGGTCGTTTTTTAGTGTCTCTGAAAATGGTCTGCTCATCTCTGAAAATCGCTGTATATTTTAGGAGACGCGCAGACTTTATGCGTGCCTCCGAAAATTCTAGGGTCTTGTCTCGCAATATCATATGTTGTAGTGCTCGTAGGATTTGCGGTCTTTCTTGTCTTTAGTTGTGGTTCTCTTGTCATCCTGTTGGCCATCAACCGCATCTGCTGTAGTGGTGTCGTGGTTGGCCACGTCGAACATATATTTCACTGTTTGCGGTGGTTTCCTAGACATCTAGAAGAGGTCAGCGTCGCTTATCAATTTCTGCAAGGCTGCCATGATGGTGTACTCAGGAGCCTCGGGTATGTTATTCCTATTCAATGAGAAATATGGGATAAAGTCCTAAGGCTATCCGCACTCATGGACCTCTATATTCATCCTCTATACGTCCTAATCAACAAGATTCTCTTCTCTATACTTAATTCTCCCGCACCCATCCACCATCTATATCATCCTCTATCTACTCTATCCACTGTGGGACCTACTTGTCACTTTATCTAAATATATGTAACACCCAAAATTTTGCATATTTTAAAATAGAAGAAATTTGAATTTCATGTTTAATTGTGGGCATTTAACCTAGGAGAAATAATAAAATTTTATGAAAATAAAATCAAATTTAAGGCTAGCTACATGTTGTTGCACTCATGCTGATGCATATTTAATTATGTGATGTTTGGTTTTTACTCAACTCAAAAAGGAGTTCAAAATCTCTTGGAAATGAATTTACAAAAATTATTTAAAAAAAAAAGACATTTTCTTCCTTCCCGGTTTTGGCCCGCTGGCCCAACCGGCCCATCTCTCCCCCTATCTCTTCCGCAGGCCGCGTGGCGCTGCCCTCCTCTTTTCGGCCCGTTCAACACCGGCCGCGCGCCCTCTCGTTGGGCCAGCCCGCTGGCCAGCGCGCGCGCGTCCCCCCTCGCCTCGGCCGCTGACACGCAGGGCCCTCCGCTCACCGTCACTGCCGCGTGGGGCCACGGCGTCAGCCGTCACCTACCTCCCACCGAGATAGCCGGGCGCCTTCCTTATTCCCGCGCCGCCGGTAATCGAGCGATTCGGCTCGACTCCTTCCCGATTTGCGCGTCCCGCGGGGCTATAAAGCAAGCCGCACCCCTCCCCTACTCCAATTTCACCTCGTCTCGCCGTTTTGAGCTCGGAATCGCACCGGAAAACCCTAGCTCATTGCCGAGCTCGGGTCCTCATCTTCCGACGCCTCACCGACGGTTTTAGCTCGCCGTCGGTCGCCTTCGCGTGGTATGGAAGTTCCCGCACTGGTTGTTTATCCTTTGAACCTTCGGGTGACTCACAGGTTGACGCCTCACTTGCAAGGGATAAGCCGGCCGCCATCCTCGCCCGCACGCCGTCCCCGGTCCACCTTCGCCTTCGCTTTCTCCTCGGTGAGAACCGCCTTGACCTCCTCTTTCGTCTCATGCTAAACCGGTGGCAAATGGTGGCCTCTAGGGCAGTCGCCGCCGGTGATGGCGTGCCACCGCGTGGCCACCGTCGGCCGGTCGACAGCCACCCCCATCCCTCTCTTTTAGATCGGGGCTGTCCGGATCTAATCCGACGGTCCAGATCGCGGGATACCCCTTCGGGGGTAAATTTTGTTAAAGAGCCCCCCCCGGAAATTATTGATTAAGACCCGCAGTCCAAAGCGTAGTCTCCCGAATACGCTTTCTTCTTTTGAAAACGTAACTGGTCTCGGTAAACCCTAGAAATACGCTTTCAATTATTTACAAGTTTGCCACTGCTTTTGTTTTGGCCATAAAATGTTCATTTTAACTCCGAATTGACCCATTCAAATTCCGTTAGGTTCGTTTTCATGAGCTTTACATGTTAGTACTGTTATACAGTAGTTTTGCAATATTTAAATTTCGGATTAGTGTTATATTAATTATTGTCTATAGAAAAATCTTGGTAAATACGTAACTTTCGCGTTTCAACTCCGTTTTTAGTGAACTTTATATCTGTGTGATTGTAGCAACGCGTAGAGTAGTGTTTTAAACCTTTTATATTTATTTCTCTCTATTGGTGTACTGTTCTAATCTAGTCTTGTTTGTCTTGCATGAATGATCTTGGAATGCATGTTGTTGATTGTGGTTCCGAGTAGACGGTAATTGCTATGCGGGAGACGAGACCTTCTTCTGTGACAATCCAGACCAGCAGGAGTTCTACGAGCAAGGCAAGTATAATATGGGATATTCTTTGTTGTCCTATTCATTACATAATTAGACATTTGCATGGGTCAAATTGCTCAACATAGGATACCCTAGTATTTGATTATCTTGTACCTTGTTACCGATGGGTTACACTTGCATATGGGTAGTAGCTAGTGCTCCACTTAAATAAAATGAATATGGACAATGAATCATGATTATATGCAACATTAGTTAAAACTTGATTTTGAGAAACATGAACTTAGGGTAAGAGGGCTTGTGTATCACGATGCTCTTGGCCCTTGAAAGCATCTAGGCCCCGAGGTTTGGTTTCGGCAATTGATGACAACGCTTTATTACCATGACTAACGTGTGTTTTGCAGAAACTTCGGTAAGTTAGGTCATGGAGGTTATAACTGCTTTGGGCACCATGGTATTCATGCCCCTTGATGGAAATTGTTTCGGTTTTGAAAAGAGTGACGTCAAGATTAAGGACGGTTAGTTCCGGATGACGAGGTGTTGAGATGCATTCGGAATAGTCGTTAGGATCTTCGTTTTTCTCTTTTGGCCGTACTATAAAGGGGGGCATGAGCGGGTAACTTGACCTAGGTGATTCCTATGTTTAGGTGTGGTGCACACTTGTTAAACTTGGCGCTAGGCAGCTCTAGAATAGCTCAAAGTTCAGTTGGAAGCAACTTGGTTCAAGTTGCGACGCGTTTCGGAAAGTTTAGGGTGATTTTCCCTTGACCGGACGCGGTCTTCGGCATGACCGGACGCGTCCGGTCAGTTCAGTTCCGCGACTAGGGTTTGGCTCTGACGACCGGACGCGGTGGTCAGAAGCCGACACGTGTCACTTAAGGGAAACACCCGATCGGACGCGACCTGGGTGTGATCGGCGCGTCCGGTCACGTTCCAGTAAGGTATAGCGAAGACCAGACGCGTCCGGTCATCACCGATCGGACGCGGTCGCGCGTCCGGTGTGGTTACAGTAAGCTCCCTGCATGATCGGACGCGTCCGGTCATCCCTGACCGGCGCATCCGGTCACTCAGCCGTTTTCAGTTTTTCGACCGTTACGGGGGACCGGCGCGTCCGGTCACTTCGACCGGCGCGTCCGGTCACCCCGTGTTTTGCTGAGTTGGCAGGTAACGGTTCGTTTCGACTGTGGGGTGTATAAATACATCCCCACCACCTCTTTTAGAGGTCTCTTGCTCATTTGATCAGCTGAGAAAACCCTTTAGAGTGCAAGGGAGTGCAAGAGCTCTAGTGAGGATTGTGTTTTGAGAATCAAAGCTTGAGAGTTCCTCACTAGTGATTAGAGAGTAGCAAGTGTGCATCCACCTTCTCATTAGGCTTGTTGTGGTCAAGTGAGAGTTCTAGCTTGTTACTCTTGGTGATTGCCATCACCTAGACGGCTTGGTGGTGATTGGGAGTTTGGTGATCATCCGGCGAAGCTTGTGGATGACCCAACTCATCTTATGAGCGGTTTTGGATGATTCACCGCGACGGAGTGTCGAAGAATCAACTCGTAGAGAGCACTTGATCCTTGCGCGGATCAAGGGGGAGCTACACCCTTGCGCGGGTGCTCCAACGAGGACTAGTGGGGAGTGGTGACTCTCCGATACCTCGGAAAAACATCGCCGTGTTCCTTGCCCTTACTTTCAAGCATTTACATTCTCGTATTTACTTTCATTGCTTGATTTACATTCCTAGAATTGCCATGCTAGACTAGGATTGGAAAATAGGGTGCAAAACTTTTATCGGTAGAATCTCTAGGAACACAAGTAGGCACTAGGGGTGAATTCCGGCTTATAGGATTTAATTCTTGCAATCAATTTTTAGAAAAGCCCAATTCACCCCCTCTCTTGGGCATCTTGATCCTTTCAATTGGTATCGGAGCCGAGTTGCTCCTAATTTAGGCTTTATCGCCTAGAGCAAGATGTCTAACGGGGAAGGACCACCTCCCACCTTTGAGGGGGATGATTTTCCATATTGGAAAATCCGTATGGAGGCGTATCTCGAAGCCATAGATGTTGAGTGTCTTAGAGCCGCAACCCAAGGGCTTCCCGCTATCAAGGATCCCGCAAACCCCATTGGTGACGAGGAGAAGTACGACCGGCGTAATGCAAAGAACGCTCATGAATTGTGGGAAAATCTTTGTGCTCTCCATGAGGGAACTAAGAGTGAGCGTGAGGAACGCTATCACCTTGCTTTAAAGAAAATTAATTCTTTTGAGATGCTTCCCAAAGAAAGTGCTAATGATATGTACACTCGCTTGAATGTTCTTGTAGAGGACCTCAATGCTCTTGGACTCACTCAAATGAGTCAATCAGATGTTGCAAGAAAGATCTTGAGTGTTCTTCCCGTTGAGAAGTATGGTTACATTGTCACCGTGCTTCACCAAAGTGATCTTTCCACCGCAACACCGACACAAGTATTAGGGAAGATCAATGCTCATGAGATGTACATGCACATCACTCCGGAAGAGGGCTCATCATCTTCCAAGAAGAAAGACTTGGCCTTCAAAGCTAGTCATGACAAGAAGAAGAAGAAGGGCCAAGCCATGATGGTGCAAGAAAGCTCAAGTGAAAGTGATGTCGATGATGAATCACTTGCACTCATGGTGAGAAAGACCACCAAAATGCTAAAGAAGCTCAACAAGAGTGGCATCAAGTTTGATGGCAAGAAAAAGAAATTCTTCACAAGTAGCAACAGAAAGCCAATCTCGGAGATGGATTGCTACAATTGTGGTGAACTTGGCCACCTAGCTCATCAATGCCCTAGACCACCAAAAGACAAGTACAAGAACAAGAACAAGGGCAAGAAAAATGATTCAAGTGATGAAGAAGAAGAGAGGAAGAAAAACAAGCCATACAAGAAGAAGGATGGCAAGAAGAAGGAGTTCTACAAGAAGAAGAAAGGAGGAAAGCAATACATTGTTGGTGATTGGCTCACCGATATTGAATCATCTTGTGACTCCTCCGAAGATGAAAGCAATGATGAGAAAGAGAAGGTTGCCGCATTTGTGATGGGGCCATCATCTTCACCAACATCTTCATCACCACCTTCACCGCCTCCTTCACCATCATCGTCCTCTACTCACCTATGCCTTATGGCCAAGGGTGAACGAAAGGTACAAAATCATGATAGTGATGATGATGATGATAGTGATAGTGATGATGAATATGATGCACCCTCTTATGATGAACTTGTAAAATTGTTGAACAAATATACTAAAGTCATAAGAAGGACAAGAAATGAAAATGATGAACTCCAAAATGAAAATGAATCATTCTCACCTAAGCTTGAAAATGCTCAAAAGACTAGTGGTGAGCTTAGAGATCAAAATGAAGTTATGTCTTCTAATCTCAAGGAGCTCAAAACTTCAAATAAAGAGCTTAAAGATCAACATGATAAGCTTGAGAAGAAGCACGACGAGCTCATCACTAGACATAACTCTCTAAAAGAAAAATACACCACATTGAAAATTGACTATGATAGTCTTGTGGTTGCTAATGAACTTGCTCTTGAGACATATGATGCTACTAACAATGTTGTTAAGTGTGATATAGCTACATCATGTGATGACTTGATCATTGAAAGCATTGAGCAAGGTTCTAGTAGCAAAGGCAAGAGTGTGGTTGAGTCAAGCAACTATGATGATTATGCCAAGATCAAGAATGAAAATGAGAAGCTTGCAAATGAGAACAAGAAGCTTAAAGGTTTGATGGCTCTTGAGAAGCAAACAACAAATGAGTCACTTATTGAAGAAAACAAAAAGTTCAAGCAAGAAAAAGAGCATCTCAAGACCGGCCTAAGCAAGTTCACAAGAGGTCAATATTTGCAAAGTGAGCTACTCATGAACACCGTAATGAAGATGGATAGAAGTGGTATTGGGTACTTGGCAAATCAAGAGAAGAAGGCAAAAGCTCAACAACAACAAAGCAAATCAAAGCCCAAGCCAAAGAGATGTGTTGAGTGTGGTCAAGAAGGTCATTTTGCTCATGAATGCAAAACTCCACCACCACAACCCTTGCCCAAGCATGCTAGACCCTTTGCCTTCAATGCTCATTACATGCTAAGAAAAGATTCTAATGGAAAGATGAAAGTCATGTTTTTGGGTCCCCCAAACAAGAATAGGCCAAAGAAAATATGGGTTGCCAAGTCACTAGTTGAGAAAGTCAAGGGCCCCTCTCAAGTTTGGGTCCCTAAACAAAAAGCTTGATCTCTTGTGTGTAGGTGAACTACAAGACCGGTGGATCTCATTGGGTTATTGATAGTGGTTGCACTCAACATATGACCGGTGATCCTCGTATGTTCACCTCCATTGAAGAGAATGGGATATGTCAAGAGAAGATCACATTTGGGGATAATTCAAAGAGCAAAGTCAAGGGTATAGGCAAGATTGCAATATCAAATGATCACTCACTCTCAAATGTGCTCTATGTTGCTTCATTGAGTTTCAACTTATTATCCGTTGGGCAACTTTGTGACCTTGGCTTCCAATGCTTGTTCACACCAAATGAAGTGGAAGTTTCAAAGATAGATGACAAGCAAGTGATATTCAAAGGCTTTAGATACAACAATCTTTATCTTGTTGACTTCACCTCCGAAGATGCAAATTTGATGACATGTTTGTTCACCAAGACCTCACTTGGTTGGCTTTGGCATAGGAGGCTTGCTCATGTTGGAATGAACACTCTCAACAAGCTATTGAAGAAAGAACTAGTGAGAGGATTGAAGGATGTAAAGTTTGAAAAGGACAAACCTTGTAGTGCATGTCAAGCGGGCAAACAAGTTGCAAACACTCATCCAACCAAAGCTTTCATGTCAACTTCAAGAGTGCTAGAACTTCTACACATAGATTTGTTTGGGCCTACAACATACAAGAGCTTGGGTGGTAATCTCTATTGTCTTGTGATAGTGGATGACTACTCAAGGTACACATGGACTTTCTTCCTTCATGACAAATCCGAAGTGGCAAATTGCTTCAAGAAGTTTGCAAAGAGAGCTCAAAATGAATTTGAAGTCAAGATAAAGAAGATTAGAAGTGACAATGGCAAAGAGTTTGACAACACAAACATTGAAGCTTATTGTGATGAAATTGAAATCAAGCATGAAGTCTCTTCAACCTACACTCCTCAACAAAATGGTGTAGTTGAGAGAAAGAACCGGACTTTGATCACCCTTGCAAGAACAATGCTAGATGAGTACAACACTCCGGAGAAGTTGTGGGCCGAGGCAATCAACACCGCATGCTATGCTTCAAATTGCCTCTTCCTACAAAAGTTTCTTGGTAAGACCCCTATGAGTTGCTTAATGGGAAGAAGCCGGACGTCTCATTCTTTCGGGTGTTTGGTTGCAAATGCTATATCGACAAGAAGCGTCAACACCTAGGGAAGTTTCAAAGACGTTGTGATATTGGTTTTCTTGTTGGTTACTCATCAAAGTCCAAAGCATATAGAGTATTTAACCATGCCACCGGTTTGGTTGAAGAAACATATGATGTGGAATTTGATGAATCTAACGGCTCCCAAGGAGCGATTGAGAATTGTGATGATGTAGGTGATGAACCCTTAAGGGAGGCCATGAAGAACATGCCCGTGGGAGACATCAAGCCAAAAGATGATGATGACGATGTAGAAATTGTTGATCCACCATCTTCATCACGAGTGCCTCAAGATGATGACAAGAATGAGAGAGTTAAAAATGAAGACACTTATATCTCTCATGAACAAGCCGAGGCACAAGCTCAAGATGTTGATGCTCCCCATCCACCTCCTCAAGTGGTTGATAGAAGAAACTCACCTCTACTTCAAGCACATCCACAAGAACTCATCATAGGGAGTCCTACAAAGGGAGTAATGACTCGATCCCAAAAGCTAGCTTCTTTTGTTGAACATCACTCTTTTGTCTCTTGTGTTGAACCTAAGAATGTAGAAGAAGCTCTTCAAGATCTGGATTGGGTGAATGCCATGCATGAAGAATTGAACAACTTCACCCGCAATCAAGTATGGACACTTGAAGAGCATCCTAAAGGTGCAAGAGTCATTGGAACCAAGTGGGTGTTCCGAAACAAGCAAGATGACCAAGGCATAGTAGTGAGGAACAAGGCAAGACTAGTTGCAAAGGGGTTCTCTCAAGTTGAAGGTCTTGATTTTGGAGAGACCTTTGCACCCGTTGCAAGACTTGAAGCCATTCGTATCCTCCTTGCATATGCATCACATCATGATATGAGACTATATCAAATGGATGTGAAAAGTGCATTCTTAAATGGCTTTATAAATGAACTAGTCTATGTTAATCAACCTCCCGGGTTTGAAGACCCTAGATATCCTAATCATGTTTATAGGTTGTCCAAGGCGCTATATGGGCTCAAGCAAGCCCCTAGAGCGTGGTATGAGCGCCTCCGGGACTTCCTCATTGAGAAGGGCTTCACCATTGGGAAGGTCGACACCACACTATTCACCAAGAAACTTAATGGGGAGATCTTCATTTGTCAAGTATATGTTGATGATATCATCTTCGGATCAACAAATGAAGATTATTGCAAGGAATTTGGTGAATTGATGTTGAAGGAGTTTGAGATGTCGATGATTGGTGAGCTCACATTCTTCCTTGGGTTTCAAGTCAAGCAAATGAGAGAAGGGATTTTCATCTCTCAAGAAAAGTATACCAAGGATCTTCTCAAAAGATTCAAGATGGAAGAATGCAAACCAATCAAGACCCCAATGCCATCAAATGGACATCTCGACCTAGATGAGGGAGGTAAACCGGTTGATCAAACTCTCTACCGTTCTATGATTGGTAGCTTGTTGTACCTTACCGCATCTAGGCCCGATATCATGTTTAGTGTGTGCATGTGTGCTTTCTTTCAAGCGTGCCCTAAAGAACCTCACTTAAGTGTCGTAAAAAGAATCCTAAGATATCTTAAGCACACCCCAAGCATTGGTCTTTGGTATCCCAAAGGAGCTAGATTCCAACTAGTTGGCTATTTCGATTCGGATTATGCCGGTTGCAAAATTGATAGAAAAAGCACATCCGGAGGGTGCCATTTGCTTGGGAGATCTTTAGTATCTTGGTCATCTAAAAAGCAAAATAGTGTGGCTTTGTCCACCGCCGAGGCGGAATACATTGCCGCGGGGGCTTGTTGTGACAAATCTTATATATGAAACAAACCCTCCTAGACTATGGAATTGTTCTTGAAAAGGTGCCACTTTTATGTGATAATGAAAGTGCCGTTAAAATTGCTAACAATCTGGTACAACACTATCGCACCAAGCACATTGATATCCGCCATCACTTTCTAAGAGATCACGTTGCTAAAAATGACATATCACTAGAAGGTGTAAGAAGTGAAAATCAATTAGCGGATATCTTCACTAAACCATTGGATGAGGCCACCTTTTGTAGATTAAGAAGTGAACTCAATGTGCTTGATTCTAGCAACTTTAAAAAATGAGCGTGTGTTGTCCCTTGCATTGCATTGTATTATATGCCATGTTTATCTTATCGCAATGCATTTAGGGCTTGGCTAACACGGTTACGATAACCCTCCTTTGGAGGAGTGAAGAAGCCTAACCGTGGATCAAACTTGACAAGCAACCTAGCTTTACTTTCTTGTATTGCATTGCATATGCATGGTTGTTAGTTTGTCGTTTCTTTTTGGTTTAGCTTTGAGCAACCTCTGTGTTCGTCCATGGATAGAGAGAGCATTTTGACGCTCCTAAAGGTTCAAAAACTCTATTGCATGGCCATACGTTGCTCCTCGGGTGTTTATTGCCTATTTTCTTAAAAATAATACTAGCCTAAGGCAATCTATTTTGAAAAATTTGAGGGTTTGAGTGAGGTCACTCATATCAGGTTCCAATTGGTGTTTATTTGTGTCTTTTTGAATTGGAACTTGATTGGGAGAAGTCGCGTCGAAGTTCGGAATGAAGAAGGGCGAAAAACAGTGACCGAACGCTGCACCGGACGCAGTGATGCTTCACCACCGCGTCCGGTCCCGGCGTCCACCAGCGCGTCCGGTCATCCAGAAGACCAACTCCAGATCTAGTGACCGGACGCTGCACCGGACGCGCTGCTGTTGACCACCACGTCCGGTCCCGGTTACCACCACCGCGTCCGGTCATTCGCGATGATTTCCCCAGTACCCCTCGACCGGACTCTGACCGCGTCCGGTCAGTCCTAACCGGACGCGTTCGGTCGCTCCAGGAGCTTACTGGAGTGTGACCGGATGCTGCACAACCGCGTCCGGTCATATTGACCACCGCGTCCGGTCATCGCGTGACGAGCGGATCTAACCCCTTCATAAAACGGTTCAACTTCGGCCGTGTTTTCTTCATCCGCCGAGTTTTTCCGCCGCCGCCTGCCCTAATCGCTGAATCCGCCGTTTCGCCACCGTTCTCGCCGGAGCCGCCGTGCCTTGCCGTCCTCCTCCACTCCGGCGACTCAGCCGCGCCACCCTGCTTGCCTCCTCGCCCGCGCGCGCGTCCCAGCCTGCCTTGCCCAGCCACGCTCGCACCTGCCCGCGAGCCGCGCCACCGCCGCCCGCACGCCTTCCGCCGCCGTGAGCCACGCCCTAGCTTGCCAAGCACCTCCTCCGGCCGTGGTTTGCCTCGCGCTCGCCCCCGATCGGTTTTTCGTCACGCGTTTGACCTAACCCTAACCTAGGGTTTGCGAAACGCGTTTCGGCCGTTCGTCGTCGAGTTTTCGTCGCGTGTCGCTCTCTTTGCGAGGTTGTTTCGTGTTTCCCGTGACTTCCTTGTTTAGGGTTTGCCGTAACTCTCTTTTCATTAATCCTAATTGTCTCGTGTTTCGGCAAATCAGCGCTCGTCCGGCGAATTCGGGGAATCTCGCGATCTAGGTCACCTTATCTCGTCACCGTCTTCTCGTCGATCCGAGGTAGCTATCGCGTTTCAATTCATATCTTATCTTACATGCTTGCTATCTCTAGGGTTTTGTACCTTTTAGTTATATATGTTACTTATAGTAGATCCATCTATTCCGTCTTTTCAGCGAGTTTGTCGGTGTGTCAGGGTGATATCAGTTTGCTGAATCCGAGGCCAAGCCTGCGGATACGGATTGAGGCCAAGCCTCTTGAGTGACAGTTCACCATCTTACAGAGGTTTTCAGTCAGTTTGTCAGCATGGTGCATTGCAAGAACGCCGGTGGTGCTCCTGGTGACGGGGACGACAGTCCTCCTCGTCTGTCTGAGGTTGCGCATGGAAAGCGCATCAAGAGCATGGCCAGAAAGAAGAAGAAGACACTTACAGATGCAGAGATTGCTCAGGCCATTGCAGATGCAGCAGAGCAGGCAGAGAGGGGTGGCAGGAGCAGTGGCATACACATAGGCGAGCGTCGCTTTCATCTTGAAGGTCGACAGCTTGGGACAGAGGCCATTGAGGGTACAAAGGACACTGGAGCTACAGATGCTATGTCAGTTGATCCACCTACAGAGGCTCCAGAAGTTCCAGAGGCTACAGAGGGTACAGAGGAGCAGCCAGCTCAGACTCCACCGCGTCGCCGCTCCACACGCACACGTACTCAGGTGACTCCTAGGCCAGAGGGCCAGCGTCGTGGAGCACGTCCTCCTCCGAGAGCTAGAGGTTCACCCCCGGTCGAGCACTTTGACTTGAGGGGTGCTACAGCACGTCAGGTGCAAGGGTTGAGGTTCGTCGAGGTCAGTCGGTTGTTCCCACCTCAGAGGGATCACAGAGCTTCAGAGGGTTTCTATACTCCACTCCAGGAGGATTTCTACATGGCTCTAGTTGACAGCAGTATTGCTTTTCGACCACAGAGGGTCTGTCGGCTTGAGTCACTGGTTGAGGTTGTGGGAGAGCAGCTTCGTCCGCACCTGTCCTTTCTGCCAGGCTTGTCAGATCTTCTTGGACGGACAGGTGCATACTGCGGCACATGGGTCAGAGAGTTTTATGCTTCACTGTGGATTGATCCTGCCCATGAGTTTATTCACTTTGCATTCCGAGGTCGCAACCACAGACTGTACAACACTAGGGTGCGGGAGATTCTTAGACTTTCAGCTTCAGACACGAAGATACATCAGCTCTGTTTTGGTCAGACTCCTCCACCGAGACGCCCTCACGGCGGGACAGTGCCACCGACAGACTTGGTTCGACCCTGCTTCCGTGAGCCTTTTGGCGAAGGGTCTCGTCGCACGCCTGCCAGCTTGACACCACTTGCTAGAGTTCTAGATGCTATAGTCAGACGCACTCTTCTTCCCAGACTTGGCTACAGAGAGGGATTGACTCAGATGCAGCTATGGGTTGTTCACCACCTCCTCTCATAGACACCGTTCGACATTTGGGATCTCATGCTTAGTGAGATGGAGGACACCATAGCTGAGGGATTCAAGGGAAACCGTCAGCTGCCCTATGCTCACTAGATCTGCTTTATCATTAGATCTGCCATTCAGCTTCCAGCAGAGATCAGAGCTGAGATATCAGACACTACCACTGCTTTTCCTGAGTATGATATCCGTCAGCTTTGGGCTTCAGTCACTAGAGATCAGGCCCTAGTGCTAGGACAGCGTGAGAGACCTGAGGTTCCTGAGACAGCAGCTGAGCAGGACGCCACAGTTGAGGAGCTTGCTGAGGCAGAGCTTGCCGATCTTGATGCTCAGCCTGCTGATCTCCCTGAGGATGAGGCATCTGACAGCACTGATGAGGATTACCAGCCCATTCCCAGGTACCGGTCTCCTCGGCCTCACGACCACGAGGCCGATGGCTCTGGTTTAGCCTCCCGCTCAGACCCAGCCATGGTGGCTATACTTGAGAGGCTGACCCAGGCACAGGAGCGATAGGAGCAGCAGATACAGCGACAGGCTCAGGACACAGCTGCGACATTTGCACAGATACAGGCTCGTCAGGACGAGTTTCAGGGTCAACACTTGAGATCCAGAGGCAACAAGTTGAGATGCAGCGACAGTAGTATGAGATGCAGCGACAGAGTACAGCTAGTCAGCAGCAGTACTTGGACCTTCTGCGCCATCTAGTTACTGTTGGAGTTCCTCCGCCTGCTTCCGTCCTGACTCCTGCTTTACAGTCCAGTGGACCATCGAGTCAGGGACAGCTGAGCTTCCAGTTCACATCTCCACAGCAGCAGGTTCCCCAGTCGTTCCAGTCCCCGAGCTACACTCCTATTCAGACGGGGTTTACTCCTTCAGACCAGCCTCGCCCTCACCTCCTGACAGGCACACCTTTTGGTGATTACAGTGCCACCTACAGTGAGTTGACTGGTCAGCCGACACCCTCGCACACTACCACATTTGCTACTTCTTTAGGGTTGTCAACTCCAGAGCCAGCTATTCCTCCTGTGACAGGGACGGGCACTACAGAGACTATTCCATCGTCAGTTGCCTCGACAGATCCCCCTGCTATTGGCTCGCTACAGGCTCAGGTCACAAAGACGGATCCTCTTGTTGCTACTACGTCAGTACCTGTTCCTGCTGCTCAGACCCAGACCGCTTCACAGCCACGTGTTTCTTCAGAGGGTCAGCTAGATAGCTCAGATTCCGAGGGAGATACTCTACACTTCGTGATCACTCCGCGCACCTCGGCACCCGACACGACTCCGTCTGTTCCCCCGTCAGATCCTTCGACTAGTTTTTGGCGGTTGATGCCAAAGGGGGAGAGAGAGTAGTTTCAGGGGGAGTTTTGATAGAGGGTTTTCATTCTTATTTGTGTGCTACATTCATGCATCATGTTTACGTTTCAGTCATTGCATTCGTGTGACATGCGGTCGTGTGATAAACTTTGAGTCTAATGGTCTATCTAGTTACAGTGTTATTTCATGTCACCCATTTTGGTTATAGCTCTAAGGTTGTGCTTCCGTGCCTTACTCCGATTTCTTATGAGCTATATCTTTACGTGTACTAACGCTTTTTGTCTTATCTCTTGAAGTACACTCTTTTGGCTTGGGGCACATAAACAATTCCAACCCTTTGTGCTTATTGCCTTTTGCTTATGTGAACCAAGCATGCTCGAAAACCTCCACTCAAATCTTTTGAATCTTAGTGTTGTCATCAATCACCAAAAAGGGGGAGATTGAAAGCATCTAGGCCCCGAGGTTTGGTTTCGGCAATTGATGACAACGCTTTATTACCATGACTAACGTGTGTTTTGCAGAAACTTCGGTAAGTTAGGTCATGGAGGTTATAACTGCTTTGGGCACCATGGTATTCATGCCCCTTGATGGAAATCGTTTCAGTTTTGAAAAGAGTGACGTCAAGATTAAGGACGGTTAGTTCCGGATGACGAGGTGTTGAGATGCATTCGGAATAGTCGTTAGGATCTTTGTTTTTCTCTTTTGGTCGTACTATAAAGGGGGGCATGAGCAGGTAACTTGACCTAGGTGAGTCCTATGTTTAGGTGTGGTGCACACTTGTTAAACTTGGCGCTAGGCAGCTCTAGAATAGCTCAAAGTTCAGTTGGAAGCAACTTGGTTTAAGTTGTGACGCGTTTCGGAAAGTTTAGGGTGATTTTCCCTTGATCGGACGTGGTCTTCGGCATGACCGGACGCGTCCGGTCAGTTCAGTTCCGTGACTAGGGTTTGGCTCTGATGACCGGACACGGTCCTTGCGAGGACCGGACGCGGTGGTCAGAAGCCGACACGTGTCACTTAAGGGAAACACCCGATCGGACACGACCTGGGTGTGATCGGCGCGTCCGGTCACGTTCCAGTAAGGTCCAGCGAAGACCGGACGCGTCCGGTCATCACCGATCGGACGCGGTCGCGCGTCCGGTGTGGTTACAGTAAGCTCCCTGCGTGATCGGACGCATCCGATCACCCCTGACCGGCGCGTCCGGTCACTCAGCCCGTTTTCAATTTTTCGACCGTTACGGGGGATCGGCGCGTCCGGTCACTTCGACCGGCGCGTCCGGTCACCCCGTGTTTTGCTGAGTTGGCAGGTAACGGTTCGTTTCGACTGTGGGGTGTATAAATACATCCCCACCACCTCTTTTAGAGGTCTCTTGCTCATTTGATCAGCTGAGAAAACCCTTTAGAGTGCAAGGGAGTGCAAGAGCTCTAGTGAGGATTGTGTTTTGAGAATCAAAGCTTGAGAGTTCCTCACTAGTGATTAGAGAGTAGCAAGTGTGCATCCACCTTCTCATTAGGCTTGTTGTGGTCAAGTGAGAGTTCTAGCTTGTTACTCTTGGTGATCGCCATCACCTAGACGGCTTGGTGGTGATTGGGAGTTTGGTGATCATCCGGCGGAGCTTGTGGATGACCCAACTCATCTTGTGAGCGGTTTTGGGTGATTCACCGCGACGGAGTGTCGAAGAATCAACCCGTAGAGAGCACTTGATCCTTGCGCGGATCAAGGGGGAGCTACACCCTTGCGCGGGTGCTCCAACGAGGACTAGTGGGGAGTGGCGACTCTCCGATACCTCGGCAAAACATCGCCGTGTTCCTTGCCCTTACTTTCAAGCATTTACATTCTCGTATTTACTTTCATTGCTTGATTTACATTCCTAGAATTGCCATGCTAGACTAGGATTGGAAACTAGGGTGCAAAACTTTTATCGGTAGAATCTCAAGGAACACAAGTAGGCACTAGGGGTGAATTCCGGCTTATAGGATTTAATTCTTGCAATCAATTTTTTAGAAAAGCCCAATTCACCCCCCCTCTTGGGCATCTTGATCCTTTCAGCCCTCCATAAGGACTTATTCATTGGCAAAAGCTGGGAATTACCGTACAACTGTGAGGGCCATATGGCTCTGGCTTTAGTCAAATATGAAGACCTTTTCTAGCATGTTAGAGGTTACTCGAAAGGGCGCAAGAGGGGTCTACCGACTCGGGTATAGTTTGGCTCCTGTCCCTATGTGTATAGGCTGCGCGTCATTGTGCCATTTGGGAAGGGGGAACCTATATCTATTTGCCACCGAAACCTAGCGGCCCTAACATGTTAGACGAACTTTTGAAAGGCTTTATAGTGTACCCTGCCCACTCACCTTGGAAGTGTTAGGGGGTCGATGGGCCCTAGGCATATGGGAATCATGACTCACAGTGAAAGTGTACACCTCTGCGCAGAGTTTAACAAAACTATTATAACAGCCGTGCCCACGGTTGTGGGTGGCCCGGAAAACTGATGGAATATATGGATCTTTAATGACGATGTTAATGATAATGATTAATGATGATGTGTTACTTGTTCATGATATTACTATGGGAATTGGGGCTTAAGCATAACCAGAACTTAATTAATCTTAGGAGTACATATACATAAAAAGCGAATCGCAGTATAACCAGTGTCAACCTTTTGAGCCTCATGAACCCCATATTATCTTGTTAAGTACGAGATGTACTTATGCTTGTTTATTTTTCATTATTGGATAAAAATCCTGGATGGGTACATATGGAAATGATTACGATGACTACTATGAGGACAACTAGGTTTGTTGTCAACCAGTCGACCAGATCCTGTGGACTTGGAGACGCCCTTGGAGTGTTATGCTTATTTTACTAGATTACCAGACTTGAGATGCTTTTATCTATGTAATGAACTATGGTTCGCTATTGTAATAAGGCACTAAGTATGATATTTCTCCTTTACAATTTGTTCTATATGTTTTTATACATATGGTTTGCCTCTGAATTTTGTGTATTCAAAATATGGGCGTGACAAATTGGTATCAAAGCTCGTGTCGACTGTAGGATGCAAGCCCAGTAGAAATGGTCGTTTACTACTTATTATTTTACTTGTTCTTGCTTACTACCTTAGTCTTGATATTTGTTAAAATCTTTATGCTCCTTTCGCTTTATTCTATTATGAAATTATTGATTCTAATCCCATCCAAAAATAAAATTTTTGTAGATGGTGCGCACCAGGCAGTCTGCCCGCAAGAACGTTGGAGCTGGCCTTCCACCCCGTGTCCTGTTCCCTGAAGATGCGCCAGCCCCGGAGATTGTCATCATCTCTGATGATGAAGAGGAGCCCATGATGATGGAAGAAGAGGCCATGATGATGGAAGAGGAACCCCTGGAGGAGGCTGAGGAAGAACCTACTGCACCGACTCCACCACTCCCTGCTTCGCCTACTCCAGCACCAGCTGCGCCTGCTCTGGTTTCACCACCCCCAGCTCCTGCCGTAGGAGAGCAGGAGATGGCACCCGCTGATGAGGCAGAACCTGAAGAGGAGCCAGGATGGATGCGCACCTACATCTACAAGCACGCCCCTCACACGGCATACCACCACAAGCTGCTCAACGACATGCTTCAGGACTACTACGCCGATCTGAACACCGGCATCCAGTATTATTGTGCGGAGTACACTCACCCAACTGAGGCGACTTACTGGAAGACGGAGCTGACGATCACCGTCTGGAAGGACGACAAGAATGGCAGGGTGGTGAACACTGTCCATGGGCACACTTCCAAGCGTGCGGAGGCTTTTGACAGTATGGAGGACGCCGCTCGGGAGGCCTATGAGTACTACCATGGCTTACGATATGAGGCTATGGAGACAGATCGCTTCAGGTACTTGCCCCGCTATGATGCACAGAAGAAAGATTGGGTGGTGACAGACCCTCAGCACAGCTCTCCTGCCTTGGACGCTACAGTGCGGTATGCTCTTGCCCTAAAGGTGGGGAATGAAGATCTCTAGAAGGAACTACATGGAGTTCACAAGGCCGCGAGGCGTTACCAGAAGGAGATCGACAAGCTGAGAGCTCGGCTGGGGCAGCCTCCACTCTACAAGAAGCTGGATAAAGATTATGACGTGCATAATGAGGACTCCTAGTTTTGCTATGCCCTAATGTAATAAAAGTCGTTAGTCGCGTCGTTCGAGTCGAGTCGTTGCTTGGATCATGAACTTTGATGAGTGTGATGGGTTGTTTTTGTGGTCTTGCTTGAGTTGAACTTTTTTCTTGAATGCTGAGAACTCATGGGCTTGTCCGTGATTCTCTTAAGCTAAGTTTTAAGGTTTAGTGTTGCTTAATAAAGTTTGGGGTTCGCTTTATCTTTCACCAGTGTTGCTGTTTTCTGGAACAGCCTGTGCTCTTTATTTAATATCTCGGTTTTGGTAAATCCAAAAATCGTGAAAATTTTACACAGTAACTATACTTTGACACTTTTCCAACGCATCTGAGATCACCCTTAAACCCGTTCTGATCTGGGAGCTATAACCGTTTTATGTTGAGGGTGCTGCGCTGACAGAGAGTCTGGGACAGTCTGGGATCATATCCTGTTTCGGCTGACATGATGACCGAATCTGAAAAAGTGTTAAATACCAAAGTTGCAGGAAATTTCTTAAGCTTTCTAACCATGTATAGCACACCTTAAACGGATGCCTGGAGTTAAAATTATGTTCATTTTACTGATCTGTTGTCACCGGTTGTCACTCAGAAGATTCCCAATTCTTTCTTTCTATTATTTATAAGTAATTTATGATTGGATAAACCCTAAATATGATCATTTGTTTTGGAAAACAGATGGCAGCCAGAGGACGTGGCAGGGGTAGAGGCCGTGGCAGGAATGTCGCCATGGATCCGCCCAACCCACCTGTAGTAACCATGGAACAGCTGATGGGGATGCAAGCTCAACTAATGCAGGCGATGATGCAGCGGATGGACAATGAGACTGTTGGAGGACCACCCCCTGTCCATGTTAGGGACAAGCGTGGTGAATTTATGAAAGGACATCCACCGATGTTTTCGCACTCTACTGATCCGTTGGATGCTGACGATTGGTTGCGCACGGTGGAAAAGCAACTGGACATAGCACAGTGCAACAACATGGAGAAGGTGTTGTATGCTTCGGGGCAACTGCAGGGGGCAGCTCAAGATTGGTGGGATTCCTTTAAGTTTGGACGCCCTGCAAATGCCGCTCCTATTACTTGGATGGAATTTACTCAGAATTTCAGAACATACCATATCCCAGATGGACTGATGGAGATTAAGCGGGAAGAGTTCAAATCCCTGAGGCAGAAGTCTATGGCTGTGAGTGAGTATCGTGATAGGTTCACTCAGTTATCACGTTATGCACCTAATGAGGTGGCTAATGATGCAGACAAGCAGCGACACTTTCTCAAGGGTTTGAATGATGATCTTAGGTTGCAGCTGAAGATCACCACATACCCTGATTATCAGACACTAGTGAATCGCGCCATTGTGATAGACAATGAGCGTAGAGAAATAGAAGCCAGAAAGAGAAGGTTCCAAGGACAAGCATCTGGGAGTAACACCCGTCTCCGTCCTAACCCACAGTCAAGTTTCCCACAAAGAAGCCAGGGGCCTCCTAACCAGTGGAACAGAGGACAGAACCAGCAACGCTCTCAGTACCCCCAACCGAATGGTGGCCAACGTCCTCATTACTCTTAGCAACAGAATGTGGGTCAGCGACCACCACAACAGAAGGGTTATCAAGCACCACGTCAATATCCACCAAACAATGCTTCCATGAAGAATGGGGGATCAAATGATGTTAAAAAGTGTTTCCGCTGCGGCAAGGAAGGCCACATGTCTTATAATTGCCCAGAATTTCCCAACCAACCGAATGCTTTCAAGAATGGCAATCAGAAGATGGCACCTAATGGTTCTAGAGTGAACCACGTCAATGCAAAAACTGTGCAAGAGGCACCAGAAGTTATGCTGGGTACGTTCAGCGTCAACTCTATCCCCGCTACCATTCTCTTTGATTCTGGAGCCTCGCATTCGTTTATTTCCTAAGCTTTTGTTAGAAATCATAGCATACCTTTAGTTGCTATGAAGCATACCATGATAGTGAATTCACCGGGTGGTACTATACCAGCTTCCTACTGTTGTCCCTCTGCTAATATAGCTTTAAGGGGGGTAGATTTCCCTGCTCAACCCATTGTGCTAAGGACAGCTGGCATTGATGTGATCTTAGGAATGGATTGGATGAAACAACACAATGCAGTAATTCAATGTCAAGAGAAGGTAGTTGTGCTGACTACACCAAAAGGGGACAGAATGAGTGTTGAAGTGGCAGTGCAAGCACCACCAACTGCAACCATGAACCAACTGAACAAAGATGCCAACCAGCCCGAACGTGTTGTGGATGATTTCTCGGATGTATTCCCTGATGACTTGCCAGGTATGCCACCCGATCGTGACATCGATTTTATTATTGATTTGTTACCTGGAACTGCACCCATAGCTAAGCGTCCTTATAGAATGGGGGTTGATGAATTAGAAGAACTTAAGAAGCAGTTAAAGGAGTTATAGGACAAAGGCTTCATACGCCCTAGTTCATCTCCTTGGGGTGCACCTGTAATTTTTGTTGACAAGAAGGATGGTACCCAACGGATGTGTGTGGACTATAGGTCTCTGAATGAGGTTACCATCAAAAACAAATACCCTTTACCTAGGATTGATGATCTATTTGATCAGCTGAGAGGTGCTTGTGTGTTCTCAAAGATTGATCTTCGTTCGGGTTATCATCAATTAAAAATCAGACGTTCGGACATTCCAAAGACAACTTTCACCACAAGGTATGGGTTGTATGAATACACAGTCATGTCATTTGGGTTGACTAATGCACCTGCCTATTTCATGTATTTGATGAATAAAGTATTCATGGAGTATCTAGACAAGTTCGTAGTGGTGTTCATTGATGACATACTCATATTCTCTAAGAATGAAGAGGAACATGCCGAACATCTGAGATTGGTTCTACAAAAGCTTAGAGAACACAAGTTGTATGCCAAGCGAAGCAAGTGTGAGTTTTGGTTGAGGGAAGTATCATTTTTGGGTCATATTGTCTCCAATGGGGGAATAGCAGTGGACCCAAGCAAGGTAAAGGATGTGCTAAATTGGAAGCCACCAACCACTGTGTTTGAAATCCGTAGTTTCTTGGGTTTGGCTGGTTATTATAGAAGGTTTATTGAAGGGTTTTCCAAGCTTGCCAAGCCCATGACTGCCCTGCTGGAGAAGAATGCTAAGTTCATATGGTCTGAGAAGTGTCAGGCTAACTTTGAGGAGTTAAAGAAAAAGTTAACTATGGCTCCTGTACTGATTTTGCCTGATTTGAGCAAGAGTTTCTCCATCTATTGCGATGCGTCTCGTCAAGGACTCAGATGTGTTCTTATGAAGAAGGATGAGTGGTGGCCTATGCTTCCCGTCAATTGAGAAAACATGAGTTGAACTATCCTACTCATGACTTTGAATTAGCAGCAGTTGTCCATGCCTTGAAGATTTGGAGACACTATCTGATTGGTCATAAGAGTGACATCTACACAGATCACAAGAGTTTGAAGTATATCTTCACTCAATCCGATCTGAATCTGAGGCAACGCCGGTGGTTGGAACTAATTAAGGATTATGACTTGGAAGTGCACTACCACCTTGGTAAGGCCAATGTGGTAGCTGATGCTCTTAGCAGAAAGAGTTATGCTAACAAGATCCAGATAATGCCAGAATCGAAAGAATTATGTGCGGAGTTTAAATTTTTGAATCTAGGCATAGTCACCAATGCAATGGGAATAGAAGTGACACCTACCTTGGAACAGGAGATTCGTAAAGGTCAACAAGAAGATGAGAAACTTAGGGAGATTTTTGCAAAAGTACCACTTGGGAAAGCACCAGGATTTGGGATAGATGAAAATGGCACTCTATGGTTTGGAAGAAGGATATGTGTGCCAGAAGTAAAGGCTATCCGAGAAACAATTCTGCAAGAGGCTCTTGAGTCAGCTTACTCCATACACCCCAGAAGTACCAAGATGTACTTGGACCTTAAGGAGAGGTATGGGTGGTATGGATTAAAGAGAGATGTGGCGGAATATGTGGCATTGTGTGACACCTGCTAGAAGGTTAAAGCTGAGCATCAAAGACCAGCCGGGTTATTACAGCCAATGAAAATACCCGAATGGAAGTGGGAAGAAGTCGGTATGGATTTCATTGTTGGATTACCTCGCACTCAGAGAGGTTATGATTCAATATGGGTAATCGTGGATAGACTTACAAAAGTCGCTCACTTCCTACCCGTTAAGACCACTTATAAGGGTGCAAGATTAGCGGAGTTGTATATGGAAAGAATAGTAAGTCTACATGGAGTCCCAAAGAAGATCGTATCTGACAGAGGGACGCAGTTTACATCGCAATTTTGGCAAAAGGTACACGACTCTTTGGGGACTAAGTTAAATTTCAGCTCAGCCTATCACCCCTAGACGGACGGACAAACTGAAAGGATCAACCAAATTCTAGAAGATATGCTGCGAGCTTGTGCACTGCAGTATGGCAATAGTTGGGATAAGAGTTTGCCATATGCTGAGTTCTCATACAACAATAGCTATCAGAAGAGTCTCAAGATGGCACCATTCGAGGCCCTGTATGGACGGAAATGCAGAACCCCACTGTTTTGGAATCAAACAGGGGAGACCTAGGTGTTTGGACCTGATGTTCTTAGAAATGCTGAGAAGCAGGTGCGAAAGATCAGAGAAAACTTAAGAGTAGCACAGTCTCGATAGAAGAGCTATGCTGACACTAGGAGGAGGGAATTGACCTTTGAAGTAGGAGATTATGTGTATTTGAAAGTGTCTCCCATGAAAGGTGTGAGAAGGTTCAATATGAAAGGAAAGTTATCACCAAGGTATATTGGCCCTTTCAAGATTCTCGAGAGGTGTGGAGAAGTGGCTTACCAGCTAGAATTGCCTGAAAATCTATCTGGCGTGCATGATGTGTTCCATGTGTCACAGTTAAAGAAGTGTCTGCGTGTACCGGAAGAACAAATACCACTAGAAGAAATAGTTGTTAAGGAAGACCTAACATATAATGAGTACCCCGTAAAATTTTTGGAAACAGCGGAAAGGGTTACAAGGAGTCGGACCATCAAAATGTGTAAGGTACAATGGAATAGGCACACGGAGGAAGAGGCTACCTAGGAAGGAGAGGAGGATCTGAGAAAGGCATATCCCCAGTTGTTTGAGTAAGCACCATCCAATCTCGAGGACGAGATTATCTTTAAGGGGGGTAGAATTGTAACACCCAAAATTTTGTATATTTTAAAATAGAAGAAATTTGAATTTCATGTTTAATTGTGGGCATTTAACCTAGGAGAAATAATAAAATTTTATGAAAATAAAATCAAATTTAAGGCTAGCTACATGTTGTTGCACTCATGCTGATGCATATTTAATTATGTGATGTTTGGTTTTTACTCAACTCAAAAAGGAGTTCAAAATCTCTTGGAAATGAATTTACAAAAATTATTTCAAAAAAAAGACATTTTCTTCCTTCCCGGTTTTGGCCCGCTGGCCCAACCGGCCCATCTCTCCCCCTATCTCTTCCGCAGGCCGCGTGCGCGCTGCCCTCCTCTTTTCGGCCCGTTCAACACCGGCCGCGCGCCCTCTCGTTGGGCCGGCCCGCTGGCCAGCGCGCGCGCGGCCCCCCTCGCCTCGGCCGCTGACACGCCGGGCCCTCCGCTCACCGTCACTGCCGCGTGGGGCCACGGCGTCAGCCGTCTCCTACCTCCCACCAAGATAGCCGGGCGCCTTCCTTATTCCCGCGCCGCCGGTAATCGAGCGATTCGGCTCGACTCCTTCCCGATTTGCGCGTCCCGCGGGGCTATAAAGCAAGCCGCATCCCTCCCCTACTCCAATTTCACCTTGTCTCGCCGTTTTGAGCTCGGAGTCACACCGGAAAACCCTAGCTCATTGCCGAGCTCGGGTCCTCATCTTCCGACGCCTCACCGACGGTTTTAGCTCGCCGTCGGTCGCCTTCGCGTGGTACGGAAGTTCCCGCACCGGTTGTTTATCCTTTGAACCTTCGGGTGACTCACAGGTTGACGCCTCACTTGCAGGGGATAAGCCGGCCGCCATCCTCGCCCGCACGCCATCCCCGGTCCACCTTCGCCTTCGCTTTCTCCTCGGTGAGAACCGCCTTGACCTCCTCTTTCGTCTCATGCTAAACCGGTGGCAAATGGTGGCCTCTAGGGCCGTTTTTGCTTGCGCCCGCAAGCTTGGTCGCCGCCGGTGATGGCGTGCCACCGCGTGGCCGCCGTCGGCCGGTCGACAGCCCCCCATCCCTCTCTTTTAGATCGGGGCCGTCCGGATCTAATCCGACGGTCCAGATCGCGGGATACCCCTTCGGGCGTAAATTTTGTTAAAGAGCCCCCCCGGAAATTATTGATTAAGACCCGCAGTCCAAAGCGTAGTCTCCCGAATACGCTTTCTTCTTTTGAAAACGTAACTGGTCTCGGTAAACCCTAGAAATACGCTTTCAGTTATTTACAAGTTTGCCACTGCTTTTGTTTTGGCCATAAAATGTTCATTTTAACTCCGAATTGACCCGTTCAAATTCCGTTAGGTTCGTTTTCATGAGCTTTAAATGTTAGTACTGTTATACAGTAGTTTTGCAATATTTAAATTTTGGATTAGTTTTATATTAATTATTGTCTATAGAAAAATCTTGGTAAATATGTAACTTTCGCGTTTCAACTCTGTTTTTAGTGAACTTTATATCTGTGTGATCGTAGCAATGCGTAGAGTAGTGTTTTAAACCTTTTATATTTATTTCTCTCTATTGGTGTACTGTTCTAATCTAGTCTTGTTTGTCTTGCATGAATGATCTTGGAATGCATGTTGTTGATTGTGGTTCCGAGTAGACGGTAATTGCTACGCGGGAGACGAGACCTTCTTCTGTGACAATCCAGACCAGCAGGAGTTCTACGAGCAAGGCAAGTATAATATGGGATATTCTTTGTTGTCCTATTCATTACATAATTAGACATTTGCATGGGTCAAATTGCTCAACATAGGATACCCTAGTATTTGATTATCTTGTACCTTGTTACCGATGGGTTACACTTGCATATGGGTAGTAGCTAGTGCTCCACTTAAATAAAATGAATATGGACAATGAATCATGATTATATGTAACATTTGTTAAAATTTGATTTTGAGAAACATGAACTTAGGGTAAGAGGGCTTGTGTATCACGATGCTCTTGGCCCTCCATAAGGACTTATTCATTGGCAAAAGCTGGGAATTACCGTACAACTGTGAGGGCCATATGGCTCTGGCTTTAGTCAAGTATGAAGACCTTTTCTAGCATGCTAGAGGTTACCCGAAAGGGCTCAAGAGGGGTCTGCCGACTCGGGTATAGTTTGGCTTCTGTCCCTATGTGTATAGGCTGCGTGTCATTGTGCCATTTGGGAAGGGGAACCTATATCTATTTGCCACCGAAACCTAGCGGCCCTAACATGTTAGACGAACTTTTGAAAGGCTTTATAGTGTACCCTGCCCACTCACCTTGGAAGTGTTAGGGGGTCGTTGGGCCCTAGGCATATAGGAATCATGACTCACAGTGAAAGTGTACACCTCTGCGCAGAGTTTAACAAAACTGTTATAACAGCCGTGCCCACGGTTATGGGTGGCTCGGAAAACTGATGGAATATATGGATCTTTAATGACGATGTTAATGATAATGATTAATGATGATGTGTTACTTGTTCATGATATTACTGTGGGAATTGGGGCTTAAGCATAACCAGAACTTAATTAATCTTAGGAGTACATATACATAAAAAGCGAATCGCAGTATAACCAGTGTCAACCTTTTGAGCCTCATGAACCCCATATTATCTTGTTAAGTACGAGATGTATTTATGCTTGTTTATTTTTCATTATTGATAAAAATCCCGGATGGGTACAGATGGAAATGATTACGATGACTACTATGAGGACAACTAGGTTTGTTGTCAACCAGTCGACCAGATCATGTGGACTTGGAGACGCTCTTGAAGTGTTATGCTTATTTTACTAGATTACCAGACTTGAGATGCTTTTATCTATGTAATGAACTATGGTTCGCTGTTGTAATAAGGCACTGAGTATGATATTTCTCCTTTACAATTTGTTCTATATGTTTTTATACATATGGTTTGCCTCTGAATTTTGTGTATTCAAAATATGGGCGTGACAATATATTCATGTGTGATCTAGTTTTGAAGGATTTATTGAGACGAATTTAATGGTGCAATCGAAATTTAATTTGGATTTTTGGTTTGTGAGTTATAGTATTTTTTCCTTTGTTTAGCTAGTGGGGCCCGCCAATGCCCACTGTAGAGTAAGCAATGTACCACTCTAAATATAGAGTGAGAGAAATGATAGAGTATCGTTTTAGAGTACCCAGTATATCAGTTTTTACTCTATATTCATACGCTAAAGCTTTAGAGTAGCCACTGCGGATAGTCTAGATAGCGCTCGTCGCTCCTTTGGTGAAGCTAGTAGTACATGTCCCACTAGGTCCCAGGCCTTTCATAGGTGCCCTGGAATTTGGCGTTGAAGCTATAACGAACCAATTGCATATTTGAATTAATTCATCATCTAGCACTAAAATATTTTGCAAAATATTTCAGATTCCCATCACATCAAATCTTTAGACACATATATAAAGCATTAAATATAGATAAAAAAATAAAACTAATTACACAGTTTAGTTGTAAATCACGAGACAAATCTTTTAAGCCTAATTAGTCTATGATCGGACAATAATTGTCAAATAACAACGAAAGTGCTACGGTAGCGCTACAGTTATATTTTACAAAATATTTTGAGAACTAAAAAGGGGCTGCTAGCATTGCAACATTAGTTTGATAAAGTCCAGTCAACCAGTCAAAGTCCTGATCGTCAGTCCGACATGACTGATTGGCACCTATGCCAATCAAGGTCTTGTTTAGTTACTCTCAAAATTCGAAGTTTTTTCACTCTCTCTCCATCACATCAATTTTTAGCCGCTGACATAGAGTATTAAATGTAGGTAAAAAAATAACTAATTACACAGTTTAGTTGGAAATCACGAAATGAATCTTTTGAGCCTAGTTGGTCTATGATTAGACAATATTTGCCAAATAAAACGAAAGTGATACTATTTATCAGTTTGAAAATTTTCTCAATCTAAACCAGGCCCAAAGTGGAAAGTTGTCTGCTTCCTACCCCCTCAAGGGCCACATGTCAGCATCAAATAGATGCCAGGCACCAGAACCGCCCTTTACTTCAATCTCTCTGTTGCCATTTCTCTCTATCTCTCTCAGCAAGAAACAAGCAAGCACATTGAGGCCCCTACTTTGGGTTTCAGGGATTGATGAACACAAGAACATGTGGCTAACTTTGTTTTGTAGGGCTAATCACAAAGAGTTGGTCACATTGAGACCACTTGGTTTTCTTGGCCCCTGGTGATTGGATTTGGCATATGACACAAGGATATTCACGAACGCTTAGGACAAAATAGCGTATAATTGCGGACTTAGTGTTGGGAGGACATAGACTTAGTGTTAGGGCCTTGATTTTATCTTTGGTCACACTATTAAGAGGGTCATGATTAGTGGACAAGTCCCAATAGGTCCTAGGGATGCAATAGAAGAAGTGACACAAATACTAGCAAAGAAGAAACAGAGACAAAACAATTAAGTGTGCAAAAACTGCACAAGTCAGGCGCTAAGTTATGAGGATATTGAATATGCTAGATAGTCGACGGATCTTCCTAGCTATGCAGATGCACCCACCGGATGATCTGATGGTATCGCATGATCAAGAACTTTGCTGACAAACTAAAAGTCGAGGCGCTAGCAGTGGCGGAGTACAGATGGAAAGTAAGGTATTATTCAATTTGGTGGACAAGGAAGGGGTGTGTGGCCCTAAATGTGACTCTGCCAGTGAGGAGAAAGTTGATACCAAGTACTAAGAGCTAGCATGCTAAAATTAGCCAATCCAAACAGGACCGGTGGAGGCCTAGTTCTGTCATACTTATTAAGTAATAGGGAGTGTCTAGTTATTTGTCGACAGATTTTATGTGGTTAAATCTGTCAAATTTTTTATAAATGCGACCTAGTAGACAGTTATAGCACAAATCCTAAAGCAAAAACAAATGTATAGAAATCTGACAGATTTAATACCAAAGAAATCTGTCAATAGATAAATAACAAAAGTCTAAGTAACAAATCAGAAACAAAATAGAAGACAGGGACAGTCCAGTCTATGATACAAGTACTTATTGAAGTGGAGCATTGTCACACACGTTTGATCTGGACCCCCCCCCCCCCCCCCCCCCCCCTCCCACATCGGGCCAAGCGAGGCCCAATGAAGGGCCTGAGCCAGGCTCGGCTGCCTCTTGCATGCGGCCAGGGAGGCAGGCTAGCAGAGGGAAATCCGTAGTAGATGGAAAGTTAGAGAAACATTAGAAAAATAAAATAGAGTTTTGTTTAGGAAATTAAGTCGGTTTGCTAGGAAAGGAGAAGTCCAAATCTATAAGAGCTCCTCCTCTAGTTTTGCTTGGAATACAATTCCAACAGGAACTATAAATATACAGGATATGTAATCGTTCCGATCTCAAGCAAGAGTTAAGGAATTTCTCTCTTTTCCTCTACCCCTCTCTCTGCCTATGCCCCTCCCGCGCGCCGCTGCCCTAATGCAGCAACCCCCCCCCCCCCCCCCCCCCCCCCCCCCGAGCAGGACCGTGACAGGCACCGACAAATTAGTTAGGGCCAGGCCAGTAATTTAATAACTCAGAAGGTACATAAGAGATTGTAAGGTGTTATTTATCCCTATTTAATTTTCCAACAATGGAAAACAAAATTATAATTGCAATAGGACTAATACAAAGGGAGACGAAATTAAAGAAGATGAGAAAATTATTGCTTACTTGAATGACATGATGAAGCTGAGTGCAGTGAGAACCCAGAACTCCTTGAGCAGCAGATCGCCGACGAAGCCACCGAGGAGCACGACGGTGGACCATAAAACCGCCAGGTACCCAAGAGCGCTTGCAATGTTGCCTGTGTCCTTCCGAAGCCTTATGGCGCGATTGATCATCAGCTCTTCCGGCCTTCCAACCTCTTCCATCATTCCTTATTTTTTTCGTAGCTTTGAATCTGAAAGAAATGCACGCTTAGCATGCAATGATGGATCGGAAGCTGATGCCTGGTTAGGTTAGTCTTTAATTTGATGGCCGATGCATGGCATTTTATATGTATATATATTTCCCGGTCTCTGGCTGGTTCACTTGGAGGCATCCAGGGATTATTCAGACAGCACGCAAAGAAGCATTCATTCATTCACGGGAGGACGTAAAAAGCAGGCCCGTGTTAGGGGTAGGGGCAGCCAGTGCGATGCCCGGGGGGCCACGTCGATTGGGGGCCCATGAGCATATGTATCTATAGTATATGTATTTCAGTATTTGGCTCATAGTTCACTCGTTTAGGTCCACTCTAGTGTGCGCAGCGTTCGACAACTAGTCCATGGCTCCGTGCATGCCTGTCTGCAAACCTTCATATTCACTCGTCGTTTGTATTAGTGACTTTCCATGACGCCATGCGTGTCATATGTTGTGGCCGTTTGCGTCCGTATATTCTCAGCGACTTATAATATAGTTATTTCACCATTGTTTAGTTTTTTTTTCTGTAATATGGCTGTTTTTTTTGAACTAAGTATATGTTGCAAGTTAATTCTTATTACTACTATATAATTCAACCGTCATGTTAAAATATTAGGTTGCTAGGCCCTTACTGTCTTGCTTGTCCAAGGGCCTTAGAAATTGTTGAGACGGCCAAAGAAAACTAAATATATACATCCACGTACACTTTTCTTTCCGATATGATCAGTGCACATACTGAAGACACCATGTACCGTGAGAACCTACCGACACGCAAAGGATAAAACACAGCTGTGGCTACCTTTGCCTTCCAGAACACTTTCAGAGGCTTGCTAGAAGAGAAACGATAACTTTATTCAGCATCCGATGCTATAAAGAACCCAAAGCTTATCGTTTTAAGATCGTCCTACCTATCCAAAGCTTTGATTCGGTTATTAGAGAGCCTTTTAGCGATGCACATATTTGAGCTTAATGTTGAATTATATATGGGTTTCAGCCCATATAAATGTTTAATAATTCTAATAAATACTAGGCCCATATTAAATGTTATGAAACATTATAGTCTTAGTCCCGTATTGGATATTGACAAAATGTTGACTCAACTTAAATGGATGAATTGTTGTTGCATCCATAGAGAAGTTGAGAGAGGAGAAAAGGGTACCACACGCGCGCGCCGCCGCTGCTGCCGAGCCAAGGTGTGGCGTGCGTGACGAGACGTGTCCGTGTCCGTTCCACAACATGATGTGGTGCGGTTAGCGGATCGGTTTTGCTGCTTAAAGTAGTAATCAATGACGCGTTACGGGTAACATAACAACAGACAGAAATGCCTACGTTACGGTGATTATTCGTTTCGAACCGAAAGGTTGGGCGTCTATTATTTACTTCCATTCAAGTGGTGGCTTTCCTTCTTCCGCATTCTCCACCATTCCGTCTCCTGTCGAGTTGCAGAGCTCATCCCCGTCCTGAACCTCTGCACGCACGGAGGATCGGGAGAGCAGGTGCCTCCGGAACCGTCGTCCGTCTGCGAACAACCTTGCACGGGGTGTGCGGCGATTAGGTTTTTGGGGAGCAAATCTTCTGCGACTGCTCGCTTCTTCTGGGTGCTTCTTCAACTCTGCCGATATCTTCTTCCCGGTGGCCGTTCGCGGGACTGCACTGCGAACCTCTACCTACATCGACTAGGGTCCACGACTTCGAGCAACACACTATGTCGACCAGTGTGAATGGAGCCTCCCATGCCTTCGACATGGGCCCCTCCTCTGGGTACATTCTTGAATCTTCTGTTAGATTTTTGGTCATAACATGTTCTGTTTTGTATGCTCATCATACATGTAGCTTACTGGTATGATAGCGAACTACACGTGCACATACATGTCACCACAAACCTGCAGCTATACTATTTCTGGATTAAATTATTCTTGGAAATGCCTAATTTTCTAACAATCCAAAAACCTAATGTTAGGCAATTTTCTCTTAGTGGTTTTGCTGCTGTGTTGAAGTCAAATGATTTTGATGGAACGAACTATCAGAGGTGGCGTGCTAAGATGGTCCTGTGGTTGACTGATATGAATTGCATTCACACCGCATAAGGGAAGCCTGAACAATATACTCATGAGGAGGAGCAAAAGTTCTTAGCTGCCGATAACCTGTTTCGAGGCGCTGTGATTAGTGCTCTTCATAGCAAGTATGTGGACAAATACATCAAATGCACGACAGCCAAAGCGCTATGGGATGCGCTTGATACTCAGTTCGGTGTTTCTGATGCTAGTAGCGAGCTGTATCTCATGGAGTAGCTGTTTGACTACAAAATGGTTGATAGCCGTTCTGTAGTTGAAGAGGCTCATGAGATACAAGCACTGGCTAAGGAACTCGAGCAGTTTCCATATGTGTTGTCTGATAAGTTTGTGGTCGGCGGTATAATCGCTAAGTTGCCACCTTCTTGTAGGGATTTTGCTACCTCTCTAAAACATAAGAGACAAAAGTTCAGCATGACTAAGCTTATTGGGTCTCTTGATGTCGAAGAGAGGGCAAGAGCAAAGGACATCCATGGAAAAGGAGTTGAGTCTTCTGCAGCCAACATGGTGCAAAGGAAAAATTCAAACGCATCTCGTAACAAAAAGAAGAACAAGCAAGAAAGCAACAATACAAAGCCAATGCAGACTGCTGAGTTTAAGAAGAAAAACAAGAAAGGGGGTTGTTTTGTTTGCGGGAGCAATAAGCATTGGGCGAGTGCATGCCCAGACCATAAATTTAAACCTCAGAAGAAAGCTGCCAAAATGGTAATTGGCCAGACTGAGGGAGGAACATCTGAGTATGGTAATTTCTTACCATTTGTTTTTTCAGTTTGTCATTCACCTGAGTGATGGATGGATTCTGGTGCTAATATTCATATATATGCTGACATTTCTTTGTTTACTTCTTATTAGGTCGGCGGGACTGGAGCCTTGCTGATGGGGAATGGATCTCATGCGCGTGTTCTTGGTGATGGTTTGGTCATTCTGAAGTTCACTTCGGGAAAGATGGTGTTATTGAAGAACGTGCAGCATGTCCCCTCCATCAAAAAGAATCTAGTTAGCGGCTCTCAACTTTGTCGAGATGGTTTTAAAATTGTGTTTGAGTCTAATAAATGTATTGTGTCGAGACAGGGAAGTAGTGAACAATGCTATTGTTTTGAATGAGTCGAATATATGGCATTCACAACTGCGTCACGTTAATTTTGGTTGTTTCTCGTGGCATGCAAATCTGAATTTAATCCCAAAATTTAATTTAGTGAAAGGTTCTAAGTGCCATGTGTGTGTAATCAAAGCAACATCGCATGTCCCACAAAGCTGCTGAGGCGAGAAACTTGGCACCACTAAAACTAGTTCATTCTGATCTGTGCAAGATGAACGGAGAGTTGACCAAAGGTGGCAAAAGATACTTCATGACATTTATAGATGATTATACTATATATTGCTATGTGTATCTATTAAAATCAAAAGATGAAGCGCTACATTATTTTAAGGCCAATAAAGCTGGAGTAGAAAACCAATTAGAGAAAAAATTAAACGATTAAGATCTCATCATTGTGGAGAATACTTTTCAAATATTTTTTTTGAATTATGTGTAGAACATGGAATTATTCATGAGAGGATGCTGCCTTACTCACCACAATCAAATGGAAGTGTTGAGAGAAAGAACTGCATTGTAACTGAGTTGGTTAACGCCATGTTAGAGATAGCGGGACTATCTAAGGAATGGTGGAGAGAGGCTATCTTGACTGCATGTTATGTCCTGAATAGAGTACCTACAAAGAATAAAGAAATCATACTATTCGAGGAATGAGAGAAGAAAAGATTAAATCTCTCTTATTTGCACACTTGGGGTTGTTTGGCTAAGATAAATGTGCTAATCAATAAGAAACGGTTGACTGTGTGTTTCTTGGTTATTCTTTTCACAACATTGGATATAGGTTCTTAATTATAAAATCTGGAGTACCTGACATGCATGTTGCTACAATAATGGAGTCCAGAGACGCTATATTTTTTGAGAATGCATTTCCAATGAAAAATGCACCTAGCACTTCTAATCATGAATCTATAATTCCTCATGAGCATGAACAATTTATTCTAGTAGAACATGTTGAAGAACCTCACGTGCAAAATCCTGAGGAGGATGACATTGTAGTTACTCGAAAGAGTAAGGGACTGAGGACTGCAAAGTCTTTTGGTGATAACTACGTTGTTTACCTTGTGGATGATACACCAAAGACCATTGAAGAGGCATATTTCTCTCCTGATGTCGACTTATGGAAGGAAGCAGTACGGAGTAAGATGGAATCTATTATGTCTAATGGAACTTGGGAATTATCAGAAAATCCTTATGGGTGAAAACCTATTGGATGTAAATGGGTGTTCAAGAAAAAGCTTAGGCCTGATGGTACAATTGAGAGGTACAAGGCAAGGCCTGTGGCCAAGGGTTATACCCAAAGAGAAGATGAAGAACCCAAAGAGAAGATGAAGATTTCTTTCATACTTATTCACTGGTTGCTTGATTGACTATAATTCAAGTGTTGCTTTCCCTGGCAGCCTCTCATGGTCTTATTTTTCATCAGAAGGATGTTAAGACAGCTTTCCTAAATGGAGAGTTAGAGGAGGAGATCTATATGGATGAGCCTGATGGGTTTGTAACAAAAGGTTAAGAGGGTAAGGTGTGTAAATTATTGAAGTCATTATATGTCCTAAAACAAGCTCCTAAGCAATGGAATGAAAAGTTTGATAGAAACTTTAACATCCGTTGTCTTTTTTTTGTTAATGAAGCTGACAAATGTGTGTACTATCGGTATGGTGGGGGTGAAGGAGTTATCTTGTGTTTGTATGTTGATGACATGTTGATCTTTGGATCTAACCTCAAAGTGATCGAGGAGGTAAAGGATTTCTTATCTAAAAACTTTGAGATAAAAGATCTGGGTGAGGCTGAGGTTATTCTTAATATCAAGCTTCTAAGAGAAGGTGATGATGTGGTAACACTGTTACAATCCCATTAAGTGAAAAAGGTATTGAGTCGCTTTGGGTTTAGTGACTATCAACCTGCTCCTACAGCTTATGACCCTAGCATGCTATTAAGGAAAAATTAAAGAATAGCAAGGGATCAGTTGAGATATTCTCAGATCATTGGTTCTCTTACGTATCTTGCTAACGTCACGAGGCCTGATATCTCGTTTGCTGTGAGCAAACTAAGCCGATTTGTATCAAATACGGGAGATACTCATTGGCGTGCTCTTGAGAGAATTTTGCGTAATTTAAAAGGTACTATGAGTTATGGCATTCACTATACCAGATACCCAAAGGTACTAGAGGGCTATTGTGATGCTAATTGGATATCTGATGCTGATGAGCTTTGTGCCACAAGTGGATATGCGTTCTTGTTTGGAGGTGGTGCTATTTCCTAGAATTCTTGCAAGCAGACTGTTATAACAAAGTCAACTATGGAAGTAGAACTCACAGCATTAGACACCGCTGGTGCTGAGGCCGAGTGGCTTCGTGAACTCCTCATAGATTTACCGATTGTAGAGAAACCTATACCGGCTATTTCTATGAACTCTGATAAATAAGGTAAACAGTTCTAAGGACAACATAAAATCCACAAGGCATGTTAAGCGGAGATTAAAATCTGTCAGAAAATTAAGAAACTCTGGAGTGATTGCATTGGACTATGTCCATACATCTGATAATCTGGTAGATCAATTTACTAAGGGACTGTCACGTAATGTGATAGATAGTGCATCGAGTGAGATGGGCTTGAGACCCACACAGAGTTTATTATAGTAGTAACTTGTTCTATGAGATCGGAGATCCCATGAAGTAGAATAGTGAAACAAGCTAATGGTAAACTGTGAAGGCAGGTTGGTTTTTACCTTAATATATTCTAAGTGGCTCTTGTAGCAAAGATGTTGCTCTCCAGATCATCTTTTGAGGAATATACCTATATGAGTTCAACTGCTAGTCATAGTCTATGTGATTTGGGTGGTCTCTAGATACTCATGAATAGGCTAGGAGTACGATTTATATGCTCCAAACAGAGGGGAAGCTCAATGCAACCTAGTATCAATAAAGGACTTAGATGAAACCTACTTCGCACAAAATTATTAATTCAAGGCATAGTCTATTGTTCAATTGCGAAAAGGTGTAACCTATGTTCTAGGTGGATGTTCAACTTAATAGTGTCCATCAAAACACTGGTATATCAAACGATAGGAAAATTTGAGAACATTTCTTATATGTCATAGAATTTGGTGGGGATTGTTGAATTATATATGGGTTTCAGCCCATATAAATGTTTAATAATTCTAATAAATACTAGGCCCATATTAAATGTTATGAAACATTATAGTCTTAGTCCGTATTGGATATTGACCAAATATTGACTCAACTTAAATGGATGAACAGTTGTTGCATCCATAGAGAAGTTGAGAGAGGAGAAAAGGATACCACGCGCGCGCCGCCGCCACCGAGCGGAGCCGAGCCGTGACGAGTCGAGTCGAGTCCATGTCCGTTCCGCTCTACGACATGATGTGGTGCTGTCAGCGGGTCGGTTTTTGTCACACCCGGTTTTGCAAAGAACAAAACTAGGCTCGTCATATGTGTGCCCAGGAAGTCCACACCTACAACAACAGAATAAAAATATCAAAACAATGTTTATATAAAGCGGGAAACATAATATATTAACACTTACAACTATCAGAGTGTCGCGGAACAGTCACTAATCTTTTCTTCAGGCTCCAACGTCACATGGACAGCTGACTGGGGGCTCCGTATGCCAAGCACTTCTTATAGACTTCTGAAAACTCCATTACACCTTTATTCTTCTTCTAAGCAACACCTTACTACACACTGGAGTGTGGAAAAATAGCAAGATTGAGTCCATGTCGAACTCAATAAATATAACACGGGGTTCATGAGACTCAAAAAGATAGACATTGGTTTACTGCATTTAGCTTTTAATTATCATAGTTTTATCATATGAGTAGCATCAGGTTTTCATTTATCCCACAATAAACATATGATCAATGTAAAGATGCATAATGAATAGCAAAAACACATTTATAGTCATTAGTGATCATCAATTCCGTAAGGGTCCAAGGCCACTCGTGACTGTGAGCACGGCTGTTATAACAGTTTTACACTCTGCAGAGGTTGTACACTTTCACTGTGAGTCGTGATTTACCCTTTCGCCCGAGGTGATTAGCCTCTTGACCCACTACCAAGGAAGGTCGGCAGGGTTCACTATGAAGTCTTTCAAAGGTTCGTCTAACAAGTTAGGGCCATTAGATTCACTCGGCAAACGGATGTAGAGCCCCCCTTCCAAATGGCACAATGACGTGCAGCCTATACACATAACGACAGAGGCCGCACTATACCCGATTCGTCAAGCCATTCTTACGCCATGAAGGTTACCACTAACAAGCTAGAAAAGGTCCTCATACTTGACTAAAGCCAGAGCCATATAGCCCTCACAGTTGTACTGTAAGTCCCGGATGTTCGCTTACAGATGAGTCCTTATGGAGAGAAACTAGAGCACCAAGAAAAATAGCTCATGCTCTAGCCCTCTTTAAACAGTAATCAAAATGTCATATTTTAGTGTTGTTGCATATTCCATTAATCATATTACAAGATCATAGTTTATGCTCAGCGCTAGCAAAAGCTACCTAATGTAAAATTCCATAGGTGACAAGGTATAGATAAAAAACTAGAAAAATCCTTAATGGCAATTTAATACAGACACATGCAATATGATTTTATGTGATTAAAGTAAATAGGACAACAAGGAAATCCCATGTTATACTTGCCTTTTCCCAAAGTTAGCTGCTTAGAATCTCCAGTTGCTATCTTCTGGTCTCAAGTCCTTTTGCTTTGACTGTCGGTCCTCAGCTCCTAGTCTTCATTGCTAACGAACCATGCTTCCTCTACTCGTAGCAACCAAGCAGAACAGACAACAAACATAACTAAGAACAAACATCAAACAAAGGAGATACTTTGAAAGAGAACGTACTAAACAATAATACGGTATGTTGCTACGATCGCTAAAACGCAAGAACGACAGATAATGGAGCTACCATCAAAGAGGACACACGACTATCGAGGAGTTTACAACAAATCAGAGAAGACAAACTATACGTTTGATTTATTTTAGTTAATGAATTAAGGTGATAGAACTTAGATAATGTTAAAGTTTATATATATAAACATAGAAGTATAAACCTTTATTGTTTCTAATTTGATAAGCAGTGCAAACAGAATTTAGTTAAAATTAATGTTTAAATTAAAATTTAGAACACATGTAGCATGTTAAACGTCGTCGACTTACGTACAGTAGACTACGTCAATTCAGGCAAAGCTAACGCAATTAAGATACAGAAGTTGAAGGCAATGACGGAGATATATGAGTACGGACTAAAAAGGCAGCCTAAGCAGCTCCAAGATGATATGATTTATGCTTATGAATGACAACGAATGATATCAACACGACTTTTGATCAATTAAATAATAGATAGACAAGGTGATATGTGGGCTAATGTTAATTAAACGTGCATAAACACTTACTACTGATGTCAAGGTAATGGACATTTTAGAGAACTATCCTAAGTTAAATTAACCAATTTACATTGAATTATAAAAGATAAAGTTAACCTTATTCATATTTCATTTACAAATATTTATTTAGTGTTTAAGTCATTTAAACATTAATAATTAGAAAGCATAAAGAAGGTGATAATAGTTATTCGAATCATTATATGTTTCTTGCATAAACTAAACAAGTTCTATTTAAGAAACACTTAAGTTCTTATTAATCATGATAGCATTTGATTATTTATAAAAGACAAATTATAAACCAAAGTTACTTTTAATTTAAAAAGACAGTAGATAAATATTAGATAAATTAGCTACATGCTTCATGTTTAACTAAACTAATTATGATTAAGAAACATTTAAATTAATATTAATCAAGTTAACATTTATTTAAGAATATTCTATGTACGAACCTAAGTCGCTTCTAATTTAAAAGAGCATGACATAAACATTAATTAAATAAACATAATTTAATTTGTAAACACATAACGTGACATGGTAAACAACGTTGCTAATGCGTCTCTTACGCCAGCATAGTCACGAAGTAACAAGAACAAAATTATACCCCCTATGTTGCTTTTAGTTAGAAAGCTGTTAAATAAATATTAATCAAGTTGTATTTAAATAGATAAATTCATACTTGAGTGATATCACAAAAATTATCGCTACTGTATAGAGCGCGACGCTACGAAACTATCGCAACAAGAACGGATTTACAAACCTAGATTGTTTTTAATCATAGAACTAATTGCATGTCAATTAAATTAATATTTAATTTATATATGACTAGCATGTAACACGTCTACGCCGATAGCATGTAGCTTCGGTTGGTATGACAGCAAAATCACAAGAACGAGTTGCTACACTAGGTTGCTCTTAATTAAAAATACATTAAATAAATATTGCACGTAAATTAATAAATTCATAATTGGGTGACACGATATACGTCAGCACTACTACGTAGAGCGCAACTATACGAAACTAGCGCAACTGAAATTGAGCAAAACGAAATTAAAACGAAGAAACGACAAAGATATTACGAACCAGTGGCAGAACCGCAAATACTTCATCTTCTACCTCCATCCATCTGAAGGGCCTCTGCCTGGGGGCGACACAAGAAGGAGAAAAAATATCTAATTTACTAGGGGCTCCTCTTATGGTAGTTTTGGTGTGTTTTGCCCATAAGGTAGGTACGTACTTATAGGGAGGAAAACTCTCCACCTTCACATCAACTAACAATATGGTACTAATTGATTTTGCACCGTCCACCTGCCTAAGTAATCATTTAAGCCCATTAGTAAATAAATGTATGGGCCTTTGAGATTTATTAGGATTATTGCACATGGACTTTGAGAATTGGGAAAAATGAGACATTTATTTATTTTTGGAATTAATTAATTTCATGGATAAAATAATTCCAGAAAAGTCTAAAATTATTATTTAAGCCACGAAAAATACTCCGAAAGCTCTAAAAATTTAGGGAAAATTCTCAGAGACATTATGGAACATAAGGAACCAAAATAAAGTATTCAGAGCTCATGACAAGATATTTTGGAGCATCTAAAAATTAGATAACGCTCGTAGAAAAGCGTGAACTAGCTCCAGAAAAAGCCAGAACAATTCCCGAAGAGTTCACTGAGATTGATTGACACATGAGAAACTGAAAAGGAATAATTTATGTTATAAAGAAAAGATTTTAGGAAACTCCCAACAAGAACTTAAGATGAGAAACAAGGAATATTGATTGCGGAAAAAGATAAAGACGTGCTGGAGAAGAAAGATCGATCCACTAAACGCATTTTTAAAGACTTTGTTCGCTCTTAACACACAAGAGTTAAGGAGCAAACATCAGATCAAACAATAGCCCGTCAAATTAGTTTAGAAAAATTTAAAGATTCTTATTATCTTTTTTTTATTTTTTTATAACTAATTGATACTATCATAAACTAAACTTAGGAAATTTTATCCAAATATTAAAACATTTATTTTATTTAGTGTTTCCAATGTACAATCTAAAATTAGAAATTTTGGGGTGTGACAGTTTTGCCACTTAAAGTAGTAATCATTGATGTGTTACGGGTAACGTAACAACGGATGGAAACGCCTACGTTACGGTGATTATTCGTTTCAAACCGAAAGGTCAGGCGTCTATTATTTACTTCCATTCGAGTGGTGGCTTTCCTTCTTCCGCATTCTCCACCATTCCGTCTCCTGTCGGAGTTGTAGAGCTCATCCCCATCCCGAACCTCTGTGCGCACGGAGGATCGGGAGAGCAAGTGCCTCCGAAACCGTCGTCCGTCTGCGAACAACCTTGCACGGGGTGTGTGGTGATTAGGTTTTTGGGGAGTGAATCTTCCGCGACTGCTCGCTTCTTCCCGGTGCTTCTTCAACTCCGCCGATATCTTCTTCCTGGTGGCCATTCCCGGGACTACACTGTGAACCTCTACTTGCATCGACTACAGTCTACGACTTCGAGCAACACACTATGTCGACTAGTGTGAGTGGAGCCTCCCATGCCTTCGGCATGGGCCCCTCCTCTAGGTACATTCTTGAATCTTCTGTTGGATTCTTGGCCATAACATATGTTGTGTTTAGTATGTTCATCGTACATGCTATAGCTTACTGGTATGATAGCGAACTACACGTGCACATACATGTCACCACATACCTGCTGCTATACTATTTCTGGACTAAATTAATCTTGAAAGTGCCTAATTTTCTAACACTTAATTAGTTGGGTTTAAACATTTTTCGTTAATTCAACATTTTGTTTGTGGTTTGTGTCGATTCAATGTTTTTACTCTTCTCATCCTCTCAACCCCCCACCCCCCCCCCCCACACACACACTTTCTCTTTTCTTTTCTTTTTTCCGGCCCAGTTACCTTTCTCTGCAGTGTTTTGGCACAATTAGCTTCCTATCGTCTCTTTGCTTTCACCAACAAGCCTTTTGATGTGGCGATGAATAAACACATCATTCGTGCTATTTCTTAATTTCCTTTCGTTTTCGTTTTCCTTTTTTTCTCAACTTTTATTTTTCTTTCTCATCCTAATATTTATATTTATTATTAAAATATGGAGAAGAAAAATCTCTATAAGATCACCCCCGGGCTGCAACAAAGATTAAAATCCCCTGTAACCACTACTACAGAAACAATCAACAGTGCCGGCCACATCACTGCCGAAATTAGGACAACCGGCAGTGATGACCCTTCACTGCCGGTTCTAGGCTCTGACAACCAGAAAATAATTGGGGAGTGCGAGAACCGGCAGTGATGACAACTATCACTGCCGGTTTGTGCCTCCCGCCGGCAGTGATGACAACTCCACTTATCACTGCTGGTTCAAGCCACGAACCGACAGTGATTTGATTCTATCACTGTCGGTTCTAGGATAGAACCGACAGTGATGAGCCTGACAGCACAAAAAGGTGGTAGCCGTCATCTTCTTCCTCCACTCTTTTATCCCGAGAACAGAGGCGCGCGTTTGGGCCACTCCCTCCAATGTTGCGGTCGCCCAAATCCGTGAAGCTACCACTTGGATTTGGAAGAGTGGCTTGATCTTTTTGCTTTAAGGTTAGTAACCAGCCTCCATTCCTTCGATTTTGTTGCTTAATTAGCTTTGTTTTGATGGCTATAATGCTTGATTCTCATTCTTATTTCTCCATTCTTCTACAGAGCACTTTTCTAATTCATGGCTATAATGCATTGTTAGTATGTGATGTTATAATTGGTTCTTAGGAGTAGAGTAGATTCTTTTACAATGTTGATGAGCAAATTAACCCATGTGTCACCAAACATTGCATTGTTTGAGCAGTAGTGGCGGATCTAAGGGGGGGTGGGTGGGCTCCAGCCCCCTAATGACTTGATTTACTACTAGGAACAATGCATTGTTCATGATAATGTCTCCAATTTTAGTATTTATTTAAATTAATGTCTCTATTTTTATGTGGCATGGAGTAGAATAATTGTTCTACAATATTGTGCAATAATTAATTTTTATGGGGCTGCGATTTTTAATTTATATGGGCATTGTTTGGAGCTACATTGTTATTCATGATCATGTCTCCAAATTTAGTCTTTTTTTAAATTAGTGTCTCCATTTTTATGTTGCATGGAGTAGAATAATTGTTCTTCAATATTGTGCAATAATTGTTTCTTATTAAAACTTTCCTATGTTTCCTCTGCCTGGCCCATTTTACCTGTGCAGACATGGATCGAGGGTGGATGTACGATCTGTCATGTACAGACCAACGGTACTTGACGGGCATCGATGATTTCATCAAGCTCGCTAGAGCCAATGCTGGGGACTCACAGCCTGTATTCTGTCCATGCAAAGATTGCAAGAATACGAGAAAATGGGGCGACGTGGAGCATATACGATTGCACTTGATTACCAGGGGGTTCATGAGAGACTACACGATTTGGACTTTGCATGGGGAGGTTGGTCAAAATGTTGCACAAGAAAACAATGATGATGTGCCTATTGATGATGACCAATGCCTAGACGCATTTCTACCTATTGATGATGACCAATGCTACACAGTACTTGTGCCTACCAACGATAATGTGTTTAGGAATACATTAGTGGACGACACAGAGGAAAATGATGGCATTTCGCAGTTTCTTCATGATGTGCATGGCGGATTCCTTAGTGCTACACAGTTGAAAAAACTGGAGATCATGAGAAAGGATGCAAAAACACCATTGTATCCGACCTGCCCAATAAGCAAACTGGAAGCCAACATCATGCTATTAGAGTTCAAATCAACGAATGGATTGAGTGATAAAGGCTTCGATAGCTTGTTAGGTATACTGCATAAACTGCTCCCGAAGGGTACCGAGTTACCAGAAAAGACTTACCTGGCCAAGCAAATGATTTGCCCAATCGGCCTCGAGGTTGAGAAAATACACGCATGTTCCAACGATTGCATATTGTACCGTGGAGAAAAATACAAAGACTTGGATGCGTGTCCCAAGTGTAAAGCTCCCCGATACAAGCAAGGGCCGTCAAATCAGGGAAGCAAGACCAGAGGAGGGCCCATAAAGGTCGTATGGTATTTTCCTATAGCTCCACGAGTGCATAGGTTGTTTGCAAATGCAAAGTCAGCCAAACTGTTGCGTTGGCACGGCGAAGAGCGTAAGAAAGATACAATGTTGAGGCACCCCGCCGACGGGTCGGACTGGAGGACTATCAACACTATGTTCTATAAGAACATTGGTGGAGAGGTAAGGCATCTTTGGATAGGTTTGAGCACAGATGGGATGAATCCGTTTGACCAGGTTAGAAGCAATCATAGCACTTGGCCAGTGACGCTATGTATATACAACCTTCCACCCTGGCTTTGTATGAAACGGTCATACATCCAGATGCCACTACTAATCCAAGGGCCAAAACAACCTGGTAATGATATCGATGTGCTTCTACAACCAGTGATCAATGAACTACTACAGATGTGGGAGACGGGTGTGAAGGATGTTTGGGATGAGTATAAAAAAGAACATGTCACGATAAAGGTTATACTTATCGCTACAATCACTGACCTGCCAGGGCGAGGTTGCTTGTCTGGAGAGAAGACAAAAGGATACACTGGGTGTGTCGAGTGCTTGGACGAGACTGATGCTATACATCTACCAGAAAACAAGAAGATGGTCTATATGGGACACCGTAGGTTCCTACGAAGGGATCACCCTTACCGCAAGAATAGAAAAGATTTTAATGGGACTACTGAGAAACGTGGCCCTCCAAAGTATCGAGACGGGAAACAGATACTTAAACAAGTAAGCAAACTCACAGATGTTGTCCTTGGGAAGGGGGAAGGTGCAGTACCAGCGCTAGCCGGTAGTATCTGGAAGAAAAAATCAATCTTTTGGGAACTACCTTATTGGCCACTTTTGAGTGTACGTCATTGTCTTGATCCAATGCACATAACTAAAAACGTGTGCGGTAACACACTTAACATGTTGATGAACACCGGGGGAACAACAAAGGATTCTCTCGCGACACGCTTGGACATGCAACACCTGGGCCTCAGGAAGGAGTTGCACCCAATAACTCTTGAGGATGGCCACTTGAAACTTCCGGTGGCATCATGGACACTGAAAAAGGAAGAAAAGGCCATGCTTATTTCTTTCTTTAATGATCTCAAAGTGCCAACTGGCTACTGTGCGAACCCGAAGAGGCTAGTTAACATGAGAGAACTTAAGTTTAACTATGGTTGTATGAAGGCCCATGACTGTCATGTCATTATGACTCAGCTGCTCCCAGTTGCCCTACGATGTATCCTCCCTGACAAGGTCCGTGCCCCAATCATAAAGTTGTGTTCATTCTTCAACGTGATCTCTGAAAAGGTCATTGAAGGGGCCAAGCTAGACCAGCTGAAGCAGGAGATAACCGAGATTCTATGCAGGCTTGAGATGCATTTCCCACCGACTTACTTCGACATATCAGTGCATCTACTTGTTCATCTTGTGGACCAAATTAAAGCCCTTGGCCCAATGTATCTACACCAGATGTTTCCTTTCGAGAGGTTGATGAAAGTTTTCAGGCGGTATGTTAGGAATAGATTCAGACCAGAAGGGAGCATGGTAGAAGGATGGACAACGGAGGAGGCCATTGAGTTCTGCACATATTATATGGACATCAATCGGGTCGGAGTTCCAGTATCTCGTCACGATGGAAGACTAGGGGGCAAAGGAACGATAGGTGAGAAAGCAGTCAAAATAGTCGAAGTGGTTTCCTTCAGACAGGCACACTTCACTGTTCTCCAACAGGCCGACGGTGTGATGGCATACATTAATGAGCACAAGCAGTTACTGCAAAGTAAGCACATCGGTAGGTCACAGGCTTGGCTTGAGAAAAAACATAAGGAGGAATTCGGTGACTGGTTTCGACGCCGCAGGCTAGGAATGGTGTCGGGATGTCAGCTAGATCTCTTAGCTCCCAGACCTTCGACTACGGTGATGATGTACCAAGGTTATGATATAAATGGTTTTACATTTTACACAAAAAAACAGGATGGAAAGAGCACCAACCAAAATAGTGCTGTTCGTTTCGACGCCCACGATGAATACGGCACGGTGGAGGCAACATACTATGGTTTCATAGATGAGATATGGGAGCTAGACTATGGACGACAGTTGAAGGTCGCTCTTTTCCGTTGCCAGTGGGTCCGGCTAGATGAAATCAACACCGACAATGATGGGTTCACTACCGTTGATCTATCCAAGACCGCATACAGAGATGACCCCTTTGTCCTTGCAAAGGATGTTTTGCAAATCTTCTATGCAAGGGATAACAATACAAAGGGAAGACTACAAGTAGTCATGCAAGGCAAAAGGAAGATTGTCGGTGTTGAAGGAGTGACGGACGAAGAAGAGTACAAAGGTTATCAAGAAATGGCTCCTTTTGGGGCAGACATTACCCTACCTATCCTTGAAGAGGGTGACGAACCTGCTTACCTCCGGAGTGATCACGATGAGGCCATCATAGTTAGAATATCATAAACTATGTAATCCTTAATGAAATGTTGTAGATCTTCATTAGTTGAACAACTTTGGTATTCATCACTTTCTGAGCTGAAATCATTTAGGGGCTCAAATTCTGGTTTGAACTAGTGAAACATGACAATGAAACATGTGCAACATCTCAAATTCCCGATGTAAGTTTTGTGAACAATGTGTACTAAGAATTTGTCAAATGTGAACAACTTTGGTATTCATCACTTTTTCATTTGAAATAAATTGGGGTTCTAAAATTTGGTTTGAACTTGTCGTTTTTCAAATTTTTTTAAAAAAGACAACTTGAAACATGATTTTGAAACCCCAAATGGTTTCAACTAGAAAAGTGATGTAAAGAAAGTTGTACAACTCATCAAGGTCTACAACTTTTATATTGGTCATTTCTTCATCCGACAAAGTGGTAATAACATTGTTCATAAATATTACACATCTCTCATAAGATTTCATAAACCATATGAGACACGTGTAGGTTTTGTGAACAATGTATATTAACAATTTCTCAAATGAAGAAATGACCTATACAAAAGTTGTAGATCTTGATAAGTTGAACAACTTTGGTATTCATCAAGTTTTATGTTCAAATCATTTTGGGTTTTAAATTTTGGACTGGACGTTCCATTTTTCAAAATTTCAAATTTGAAATGTTCAATTTTTTTCAAATGAAGAAATGACCTATATCAAAGTTGTAGATCTTCATGAGTTGTATAAATTTGGTAGTCCTCACTTTTTCATTTGAAATAATTTGGGGTTCTAAAATTTGGTTTGAACTTGTTGTTTTTAATTTTTTTTAAAAAAGTAAAACTAAACCGGTTCTAATGACCAACCGGCAGTGATGTCCCACATCACTGCCGGTTGGTCATTAGAACCGGCAGTGATGTCCCACATCACTGCCGGTTCTAATGACCAACCGGCAGATGATGTAGGACATCATTGCCGGTTGGTCATTAGAACCGGCAGTGATGTGGGACATCACTGCCGGTTTTTAACCAGCAGTGATGTTGGCTATCACTGCCGGTTTGTTATTAGAACCGGCAGTGATGTGGGACATCACTGCCGGTTCTAACGACCAACCGGCAGTGATGGCCAACATCACTGCCGGTTGTAATATCCAACCGGCAGTGATGCTGGGGTTATAAAAGGGGCTGGCGCTCCCGCCAGCCCCTTTTACTCGACAAAAAACCAAACTCCCGCCAGGCGCCAATGCACGCCGCCGCCGCCCGACTCGCCGTCCACGACGCCGCAGCCCGACCGCGCCGTTCGACGCCGCAGCCCGACGCCGGAGCACGACGCCGCCATCCTCGACGCCCCCAGGAGCTTCTCCCTTTGCTGATTCGCGCCACCCCTACAGTTTGGGTGAGTGCCCATAAGGTGTTCGGTGAAATGCCTCATCGAGTGCAGCAATAAGTTGATTCGATCTGCTGTAGACTAAACATGTGTGCTTGCTACATAGCAAATTATTAGGTGAAAGCAATCAAAGTTATTATGTAATATAGATTGAGAGGATTCAAAGTTATTAGATGAAAAAAAACGAGATTGAGAGGATTCGAGTTTCTACATAGCAAATTTTGAATCTCCTGATGATTGTTTCGACTTTCGACAGCTCCTCTTATTATGTAATATAGATTTACTAGAAAAGATATAATGTGATTAATTTAATAATCTTTGTTTGGTACCATAAATATTAGTACTTTTTTATATATCTAGTTAAACTTAAAATTGTTTCACTCCTCGAAACACGAGATGTACACTTATTTTAGAACCGAAGTACACAATTTCCCTTTTAGTGGTCAATTTGAATTAGATCTGATACATAATGTGTTCGTTTTTGGTTTCCAAATATTTGTAAAGAAGGATATCTCTGTACAAAGAACTTCTGGGGCCACGATGAAATGCTTATTTGGGTATCAAAGGGGGAAATCAATGAGGATGAATTGTATAGGTTTATATCATGGATAATATACATATATATAGATAGACCTGTTTCTCTCTATAAGTGATACATGAAAGAACGAGATGTTCTCCCTCTTCCTTTTATTGTTGGTGCCCATGAGGATACGATTACAATACCGACAATAATATTGTTGGTGCCAAACATGGCCTGGGAGGGATCCTGTCACTGTTGGTGCATTTAGGGTTGTTGTAAGGTCAGCAAGGCTACTTAGAACGCCTCAATCCTTGTAGGTGCATCAATTGGAAGGGCATAAAAAGAAAGTCTTAATTTTTTGGTGGGAAGCTAGTTATTCTACCACATATAAACTATGAAAGAATAGTATGACATGAAAATAAAAACATCACAGGATAATCTCTTGAAATGTGAGATAGTATGGACTTTCTCATGATGATCTCCATTGTCAAGTTTCCAGTCCTTTGAGCCATCATGCTTTTGTGCTTCTTGATAAAAAACTTCTAATAACTTCTTGTCTAAACCTAGGGGTATTCTTGAAATGCTTAATAGCCCTATATAAATTGAAGAAAAACTTCTTGAATTCATCTCTTGTGCCCCTTTGGTTGTTATACGGGGTCGAGTCGGTAACTTGATCAAGAGTTGGAGTCAAGAGTGTTTTGACGCATATATGAGATTTACCCTAAGAAAGTTGATGCCTTTGATTGCATGTCCAGAAACATGACTCGTCATCGCCAATTCACCACCCGTCGCCGAGCTACTGATACCCCACAAGCAGAGAGCACTGCGACAGGAGCGTCGCAGGATCCAACTAATGGTGGTGGTAATCAGGACGATTGGAGCCCTAGCCATTATCTGCAGCTAGACCAAGGAGACGAGGTAATAACTTAGGTCAAACCTAATAACGTGATAGTAAGAAATCACGCTAGATAAGTTTGATGGGGACTTATTTATGAATTTTGAAGCAGGTTCCGCCGCAAGAGCCAAGTGGTGAGGGTACCAGCAAGACTAAGCGTGGTGCAACAAAGCTTCCTCAAACAAGTAAACATTGGCACATCTCTGAGTTCGACCAAGTAGGGGAGCCGGTGGAGCCTCTTACAGCATTAGGCCCATACAAGAGTGTCATCGGGGCACTTGTAAGAGACTTTATCCCGATCAAATACAGGAAATGGACTGGTCGTGAGGATGACCCATGGAGGGTTCCAGAAAGTGAGAAGAAGCTAGTTTGGAACAAGTTGAAAGGGTTTTTCACTTTTCCTAATGACTATGACGAGGCGACAGTCAAGAAGAAGGCCAAGGAAATCATGGGTCGCTCGTTCAAGACTTTCAAGGGAACCTTGTACAAGTTAATCAAGGAGGACAGAGAACCAAATTTTGAGGGAGGTCAATACACCAAGCAGAGAGACTTCTGGGAGGAGTTCAAGGCTTACAAGCTATCCGAAGAGGCCAAGGCATCAAGCGAAAGAAATAGAGCAAACTCACTTAAGGCAAAGGATCCTCATCGCCTAGGATCGCGTGGCTATGTACGAAAGATTCCGGAATGGGAAATGGAAGTCCAGAAACTAGAGCAGCGCGGCGTTAGGCCTCAGACAAGCGATTGGCAGCCCAGATCAGTAAACTACCTACTTGCAAGGGGGGCACGATACAATAGTGACGGGAGCCTTAATGCCAGTAGTGAACCCGTCAGCGATCTCCTCCAGAGGATTTCAACCTTAACTGAGGAAGTGAATAGAGGTAACCGCAAGTCAGATAGAGAAAATGACGTGCTCACACAAGCACTTGGAAACAAGGAGCACCCCGGTCGCACTAGAGGAGCCGGGAATGTACCTTGGGTGAAAGCATTCGAAGGTGAATCTTCATCCTATAGGAGCCGGGCGAGGGCTAGAACACAAAGAGAAGAAGAGCTCCAAAGGTTTCGAAAGGAAATCGAAGATAGCATGGAAGCACGGATAGCTGCTCAAGTTGAGGCATGAGTTATGTCAGCTATGCAATCCATGTGTTCGTCACAACTGCAGCCTATCCTGACTTTGAATAGCCCAGTGCCCAAGGGTCGCAGTAGCTGCGGCTCAACCCCTATGCTTGACGAAGAAGAGGTCAATGCTCCTCATCCGGTGGACAACATCACTAGACCAATTAATGTCAGGTTATACATCCGTCAGCAGTGGACAAAAGACAAGGTGGCGGTCGGACAAGCATTTCCAAGAGGAGACGGCATCATTCATGGCAAGCCAATGCCACCCGGGTATGCCAGGGTCAGCATTGATAAGATCTTGGATAAGAAGTACAATAAGATACACATTGATTTCCCAGTGGAGGAAGATAGGCCGCGTCTTGTTCACAACTTGGGCACTCATGTGGCTTGGCGCAAATGCTTCATCAAGCTGGATGAGCAGCCATCTTCGGATGATGAGGATGGCAGTGAATCATCGGCATCGCCGCCGCCAAGAGGTTTCTCTCCTCTGCAAGATCCTCATTCTCCCTCTCCTGCCTCGAAAGAGAAGACACCTCCTCCACCGCCAAAGGAGAAAACACCTCCTCTACCTCCTCAACCGCTAAAGGAGAAAACACCTCCTCTACCTCCTCCACCGCCAAAGGAGAAAACACCTCCTCCACCTCCTCCACCTCCTCCACAGCCAAAAGAGAAGACACCTCCTCCTCCTCCGCGAAAATCCAAAGTGCGATCAGGTTCGACCTCGCAACACAAGAGGTCATCAGTTTCGGTTGGTAATGCTCCCCAGACAAGTAAAAAGAAGGTGGATGCTAGCATTACGAGTAAGATGAAGGACCCGATTGTGGAGCCTCCAAGCAAGAAAGCCGCCATTGCCTTCTTTAATCGAATAGCCAGTCTACCTAAGTGGAGACAACAGACCGAATTTGAAAGGCAACACAACAAAGAGAGTAATCAAATCAGAGCTAGAGAAATACACACCAAAGAATTGCTAGAGATACAAAACTTGGCCAACAACATGGGCATATCCATGGAGAGGGCCACGGAGTTGTATTACGGAATGAGAGATTTTGAAAAAGCCACGGTCGCATACAAGTATTCAAGAGGCAAACCTTTGGTCGCCACCGAACAAGAGTATAAAGATTTGCCAACATACATGCGACAGTTGCATGATTATTACTCCCTGGATACTGCCAACGGAGACTGTATCGGTTTTGAAGTTTGCATCCCTCCCGGAATGGTTTTTAATCATCCTGAAGAAACGGTGCATACTATTTATTATGAACACCTCTTTCAGCTCTTCCAACGGCGCTCGCTCGATACGCAGATTTTGATGATATGGTCTATGTAAGTACCCTACCCTCACAACGTTATAATAAACTACGTGATTTGCATTTGAATATATCATATGTTTATTATGCAGGTGTATGGCAAAATGGTGCCTAAAGAAGAAATTGAGCAATATAGACTTCTTGGATCCCATATTTGTAAATGAGACAACATGCACCGCCCCTGGTGATGATGACTATGTACCAACAAGTTTGAAGATTGAGTTTGAAAGTATGTTCAGAAACAACAAAACAAACGTACTCCTACCCTACAACTGCGAGTATGTGTTCTCGACCCTTATTTTAGTGTTTCTTTTCTTGATATGTCATTCAATAACATGGACTTTGTGATTGCAGCAACCATTTCATCCTCGTAGATATCTATCTTCAAGATTCACATATCGAGGTGTGGGACTCAAAGAAAAAGCCACTTTCTCTTATCGACCCCCTAGTCAAAGTGCTGAATAAGTAAGTGAACCCAATATCACAACACTTTCTAATCACATAGGATATTGTAATGTCCTCGGTCTTCACACTTCATTTACAATGTAACATAGAATGAAGGCATTACCGAATTGGAGAAATCTCGATAGCAAGATGCAAAAGCAATGGAGGGCCCCATTCAGTGTAAAGTATATGGAGGATCTCAAGACCCTAGATCAACCGATGGGGAACAACGAATGCGGGTTCTATGTGATGTGGGCAATGCTAAAATACTTTGGCGCAAAAACAAATAAGGGAGATGACATGGTACGTAGGCATCCCATTTATATTGTTTTGTCTTACGTTTGTGCATCTCAATATCATCTTGCTTCAATTACAGCGCAAAGCAAACAATCACAACCAGTTGCTAGATTTTGAGATGAGAGGAATTCAAGAGGAGGTAGCAAGGTTTGTATTGGACGAGATATTGACCAAGACAGGATCATTCTCCATTGCGAGGACTAAGAAGTACAAGGCGCAGTACGGAAGAGACCACATTGATAGGCTATTGTAATGCGACTCTTAATTCGATACTTAGAGTTTTTTTGAAACTTTTGTAATATAAATGTTGATGGGTTTGTATTGTCTTCATTCACATCGATATCAAATTGATCGATAGCAACCACCTCCACCTCCACCTCCCCGACCTCCCACCCCACCACCTCCCCTCGAAATGAAAATAAAACAATTATTAAAATGCAAATTGTGAATACTATATCACTACCGGTTCAAAGATAACCGGCAGTGATAATATAATCTACACAACCGGTTGGTTAAAACAACCGGCAGTGATGGCTCATGTATCACTGCCGGTTTGTAACACGAACCGGCAGTGATACATGAGCTATCACTGCCGGTTTGGCATAACCGGCAGTGATGTGATCAGCTCATCACTGCCGAGTTGGTTATGGCGGTTCAAAATCCGCCAGTGAAGGGGGGTTTTGAACCGCCAGTGATGTCCTTCTCTGTTGTAGTGAACGAACCAGTCGATGTCATCGGGCATATGAATATTTTTAACCAGGAGAGGAAATCCCTGCTTGCCAGCAGCCGTGCAAGGAGCATGCATGGATGTTCGTGAGAATCCGACTTGCTCCATTATGTAACAAAACAAATTCAAGAGAGAGGGCTGAGTCATTCTTGAAGACTAATGTCCATCGAAAAAGACACTTTTCCACAAGGGAGCAGCACCTTGATGAGTCAGCCTGGGCAATCGGTTTAACCGACGTGTTCGGTTCGGTTTCTTTGGCGTAAGGAAAGTTCGGTGTTGGACGAACTGCAAACCGATCGGTGCAAGGGAAATGGAGAAACCGAGGACTTCGGTTTCGGTCTGATCGGTTCGGTGTTCGGCTCAGTACCGAAGTTTCCTCGTTGCTCACGTACCTCAGCCATCTTCCTGCTGAAACCAGTACCGTGTTGATCCAAATCGAATGGAGAAGTCATGCTCATATGAAACAAGTAAGCAAATCGAATCGATATCCAGCAAGCTATTAGGCTAGTAGCTTGCACCCATGCAGAGACGTTAATGGAGTACTCACCGGAGCCCCGTCCGGCCGCCCGCCTGTTGTCCGTCCGGTGTCCGGCGTGTCGCTCGCCCTCGCAGCTATAGCCCCTAGCACTTGGCCCCACGCCTCGACCCTGACCTACCGCCGGTCTCAGTAGCGCACATCTCGCGTGTCGTCCGAGTTGCCGGCGCCGGCACTGCCGCCGCCAGATGCGAGAAGAAGACCGAGAGGTGAGGGAAAGAGGATCACGGGCTTACTGAGTTACTGATGCGTGGCTGTTTACCGATGTGCTATTGGGCCGAGGCAGCGAGATGGGCCGAGGTGGATGCATGAAATGGTTCGAGTCCTAAGCGGTGCAAAGTTCGGTTGGGTCGTTCGGTTATTCATTGTACCAGCATTGAAAACCGACACCGAGCCGATGCACCGAAGTGCACAAAAGTAGTAACCGAACCGACCACCGAACACCGATGAAACCGAGAATTTCGGTGCTTCGGCTTCGGCTCGGCTCGGTTGTTCGGTGTCGGTTGAAATCTGCCCAGCCTGATTGATGAGGCACCGACAGTAGGAAGGAATTCAAAAGAATCAAAGGTAGGAGGACAAAGATATTGGATGTAATTAAGAATGCACATTTAATTGGGTCAACCCAATGACCCAGTGCCCAAAATATAAAGTTTGGTGTAAATACCCATTGGGCCCACCCACTAATTTTTGGTGCCAAACCGTGTTTAGTGCGATGGGTCATTTGGGTAACCCAATCGCCATACTCAACTCCCGCACCGGTGATGCAGCGGCACAACTCGTCGTCTTCGTGAACGGCGCGACGGGGCCTACAGCTTCTCTTAATGGACGGCGCACAACTCGCAAGCAAGCAGTAGGAAATCTCAAGTTCTCGACGCTTATGCACGAATGATGCAGACCAAGCCTAATTTCTATTGTTATCCATTTAAGCAGAGTTTTGAAGGATAAAGGTACTCACCACAAATAATAGGAGAAATCAAAGGATACATGTCAAACGAAGAGAAGTATGGGAACATTCCAGTATTTCACTTCTTCGGCTTCTTTGCATGCACATTGTCATCTTTGTCATTACTGGACTTCTTTTCTGTATCGAAAGGCATGCAAAATTATCGAGGAATATGTAACACCCAAAAATTCTAAATTTTAGAGTTAGTGAATTCTAAATAATTTAGATAACAATTAATGGTAAATTAAAATTTTAAAACTAATTGGTGTTGCATTCATGCTGTTGCATTTATTTTACTTTGTGTCGTGGAGTTTATTTCATTTGATTTGGAGAGGAAAATTTTATTTGGAATAGGTTTTGGAAAATAAATAAATGAAGAAAAGAAAGAAGAAAAAAATAAAAACAGTTTGCCTGGGCAGCCGGCGGCCTGGAAGCCTAACCGGGCCGGCCTGCCTTTCCCTCCCTCTCCCTTGGGCCATCGGGCCGAGGCCTGCTTCTCCTCCGCACCAGCGGCCGCGTGGGCCGTTCAGCTTCGTCGCGGCCCAGTTCAGCCCGAGCCATCAGTAGCGCCTCTCCCTCCTTTCTTTCACTGGCAAGTGGGACCCGGCTGTTGGATGCTTCTCCTATCTCACGTAACCGAGCCGAGGTTTCTAACAAGGTAGTGAAGCTGTTCGGAGGTTCTTTCTCAATTTTTGCGTGTTCCGGTGCTTCGTTTGACTAGGCCGAACTTCCAGGAAACCCTATCGGAGCAGGGGTCGCGTGTGGTTGCCGTCGAGGAGTTTTTGGCCCGGGTTGGTGGTCTAGGTGAGCTCGCGTAGGTCGTTGCTTCTCTCCTGTGTTTTTTTCTTCGGTCGGGAGTGGTCGGTTTTCAGTTTCTAATGAGTTCCGGCGAGTCCATGGCGGCGTCCATGGTGGCCACTGGCCGGAGGCACTGTAGCCGGCCGGTTATCCTCTTTCTTTTGATTTGGATCAATGTCAGCCGTCCGATCATGCATCAGCTATCAGGATTAGAAGATACCTCTTCGCATGGCAAATTTCTTAAAGAGCCCCTTAACTTTTTGTAATCAACCCGCCGTCCATAGCGCAAAGCTCAAAATATGTATTCGCGTTTTGAAAGCGTATTTTCTTCCGGTTAAATCAAAAATACGTTTTCAAGTATTTACAGTTTTGCCACTAGGATTGTTTTGGTCATAAAATCTTCGTTTTAACTCCGATTTGATCCGTTCAAGTTGCGTTAGGTTCGTATTTGCGAGCTCTACATGTTAGTGTAGTTGTACAGTTAATCTTGATAATTTATTTTTCGAGTTTATAATTAAGTATTTATTTATCTATAGAAAATCTTAGAAAATTCATAACTTTCACGTTTTAACTCCGAATTTGGTGATCTTTGCGTCTGTGTGATCGTAGAAATGTGTAGAAGAGTTTTATAAACTTTTATTACTGTTTTACTACTGTTGGTGTACTGTTCTAATTATATCTCTTTATTTGCTTCGTGTATGTTTGATTGGATGCATGTGTGTTGTTGATTGATGATCAAGTATAGAAGGTGAGCAGTATCTGGACGATCAGGAGTATTACTTTAAGCCAGATCAGCAGTATCACTTGGAGAATTTTGATCAAGGCAAGTATAACACAGGACTATCCTTGTTACCTATACATTGAAATTATCATACATATGCATGTGCTTACCTTGACAACCTTAGAGATTATAACTTAGTGATTGTTATCTTGATTCCTTGACAACCTTGGGAATGCATATGGGTAGTTATTGCTAGTGCTCAAACTATGAACATTGATCTTGTAATTTGATTAATGGATTAAGAAAGCAACTATTAAGATGATTTGATTACTGTTAAAGGGGGCTAGAGCATGTGTATTATTTTTGATGCTCTGGTTACTCTCCATAAGGACTTATCTATACGTGATCATCCGGGACATACAGTACAGCTGTGAGGGCTATATGGCTCTGGCTTTAGTTGCTTAAAGGGCATTTTCTAGCTTGTTAGTGGTTGCCTTAAATGGCGTAAGAACGGCTTGCCACGTTGGGTGTAGGGCGAGCCCCTGGCCTAGTGTGTATAGGCTACAGTTGTTGTGCCACTGGGAAGGGGGGTTCTACATCTGCCTGCCGAGTGAATCTAATGACCCTAACTTGTTAGACAAACTTTTAAGTGGCTTTATATGATTTCCGGTGTTTAGGCCTAGCTAACCCATGCATTTGGAAGTCATAACTCATAGTGAAAGTGTACACCTCTGTGCAGAGTTAAAAACTGGTATACTAGCCGTGCTCACGGATACGAGCGGCCTTGGAACATTTACAGATAGATAATCACCATTGCTATATCATGTTTACTTATTGTTGATATTATGCTCATGTTAATGTTATTCATTATTCTTAATTACAATTGATCATTTGTTCACTATTGAGAATTGGTTCATCTTGATGCTACACAATTGCTAAATATATGATGACTAAAAGCTAAACGCAGTCAAACAGTGTCTAGCCTTTTGAGCCTCATGAACCCTGTGTTATAGTTGTTGAGTTCAACATGAACTCACCCTTGCTATTTCCACCATAACAGATGAAGATTATGAGGAAGATTATCGTAATGAGTACTAGTCTTGGTGTCAACCAGTCAACCGTGTCCCTGTGTTTGGAGTTTCCACTGGAGATCTACTATTAGTTATTATTATTTATAGTTCAAGACTATGTTTAAATATTTATTCGCTATGTAATAGGCACTGTGATGATACTATGTAATTTGTCTACTTATGTGTGCGATCATGTCCTGGGGCGCACATGAGTACTTTATGCATCCTATTTTTGTCCTTAAAAATGGGTGTGACAGATTGGTATCAGAGCCATGTTGATTGTAGGACGCAAGCCTAGTTAGAATGGTCGTTAATAGCATCCATGCTTCACTTATTTCATGCTTTCTCCTTTCACCTTGTTAATTACTAAATTTTTATGCTTCCTCTACTTTATTCTATTGTGAAAATACATTGATTCTATTTAATCTATGTCTAAATCTTGTAGATGCCTCCTCATCCCCGTCTGTCAGCTGCACAGTACGTTGCCCGTTTCAAACCCCAGGAGCCATATGAAGATGGTGACCAAGAGCTATCTGATGCTGAATCAAGAGTTGGTGACACACCAATGGAGGATGTAATTATGGGGTGGACCACGAAGCTTCATATCATGGTTCCTAAAGCTGATGCTTTCTTCCATGATATGTTGACAAGAACCTTGGACAACTACTACTATGACTGGGAAGCTATGTTGGAGTATCGCAGTACAGAGTATAGTCATCCATGGATGGATTCCTATTGGAAAACGGAGTTATGGGTCAAGAAAAGGGATCCTACCACTAAGGAGCCTAAGGTGGAGTCAAAGTTCATTACCCGAGTGAGTCGGGTAACCGTAGAAACAAGCATGGAGGATGTCGCCTACAATGCGTTCGTATATTACCATGGTTTACGCTCGGACAAGACGTTACAGGGTGCACTTTGGCATTTTCCTTGTTTCTTACATGACAAGGGTGTTTGGACTGTGCCACTTGCAGATGATTCATCCTTGACTCTACAAGCTACAGTGGGATTAGCTCGTGAATTGGCTCTCCATGAGGTGGATTTGAAGGATGAGTTGCTGAAGGAAAAAGAACTTAAGGAGCAAGCTTATAAGGAGATTGACCAATTAAGGGCGGAGTTAGGATGTTCCAAGATTTATGAGAAGCCTAATTAGGAAATAGGAAAAATCCCTATGTAATAGGAACGGTAGTAGTTGCGAGTCAATTTTAAGTTTGGATTGTTTTGAGAGTCAGTTTATGGTGTGAACAATTGTGTGATTGATGGATTGTTATTATGACAATGTGTGATTTGGATCTTTGTAATGTGTGCTAGAGTTTTGTAGACATGCCTACAAGTTCCATGGTTAAGAATATTAAGTTTGATCAAAATATATTAGTTGGATATGAGATGAACTTAGTTCTGTCCTTTGCTGCTTTTTGGATCAGTCTGGGATGTTTTAGAAATAACTTAAAATCCGTTAATGGGAAATTTAAGAAATTTTACTGGGAACAATTATACTTCTATATATTTCCAACCCCACAAGAATCACTTTAATATCTATTATGAGCTAAGAGATATATCTGTCCCAAGTTGGGGTTACTGCACAATCTGGAATTCTGAAATAGTTTCGGTTAAGCTCAATTTTTGGCCAATTTATTGACAGCATCAGAAAAAGTGTTGTGAATAAAAGTTGTAGATAATTTTGAAAGCTTTCCAACCATGTAAAGATCATCTGAATTGGACGTCTGTAGCTCGAGATATGACAGTTTTACTGAGTTGCTGAAATTGGAATCCGCCCAGAGAAATCAGATTTTCCTTATTTATTGAATACATCATCTCGGATCGTACTGAGCTTCATTTTCTGTGTTTTTGGAAACAGATGTCAGGCAGGGGTCATGGCAGAGGTCGTGGAAGTGCTAACCCACCCATTACTATGGAGGAACTTATGCATACTCAGAATCAGATGATGCAGATGTTTATGCAGCACATGCAGAACAATCCCCCTGCAGGAGGACCACCACCTGTGCAAGTGAGGGACAAGCGTGGAGAATTTTTGAAGGGACGCCCTCCAGTGTTTTCTCATGCTGCTGATCCTTTAGAGGCAGATGATTGGGTGAGAGCAGTTGAGAAACAGCTGAATATCGCTCAATGCAATGATATGGAAAAGGTGTTATATGCATCTGGTCAGTTACAGGGGACCACTCAGACTTGGTAGGAGTCGTATCAAGCTGCACGCCCTAACAATGCTCCTCCTATCACTTGGAATGAGTTTGTTAGAGATTTTCGAGCTCGTCATATTCCTGAAGGTATAATTGAGCTGAAGCAGGAAGAATTCAGAAACCTCAGGATGGGACAGATGAGCGTTAGTGAGTACCATGACAGGTTCACGCAGTTGGCTCGCTATGCTCCTAATGAAGTGAGGGAAGATGCAGATAGGCAACGTCTTTTCTTAAAGGGAATTTATTATGATCTTCGCTTGCAATTGAAGGGGAATAACTATGCTAGTTTTCAAGAGCTTGTGAACAAAGCTATTATGCTTGATAATGAGCGCAGGGAGATGGACAGGAAGAGAAAGATGAAAGGACAAAGCTCAGGAAGCAACAACCGTCAGCGCATTAATTCTCAGCATGGTTTTCATCAGAAGTTTTAGGGACCAGTTAGTCAGTGGAATCGCAATTGAAATCAGAGGTGGTCCCAGAATTGGCAAAGTAATCAGTCTCAGCAGCGTTCATCATATCCACAGCGTCAACAGTATCAGCAGACTGGGCAACAGACTCCTCGCATTGGAAATCCCAATGCTACCCCCATGAAGAATAGTGCTCCCAGTATGCCTACTAGATGCTTTGTCTGTGGTAAAGAGGGACATATGTCTTACCATTGTCCTGAGAAGCAGAATCAGCAGACTCCTCAGAGCCAGAAGAGCAACCAGAGGCAATCTGGTACTGGAAGGGTGAATCACGTGTCTTCTGATACAGCTCATGATGCACCAGAAGTTATGATTGGTACGTTCAATGTACATTCCACTCCTGCAACTGTTCTTTTTGACTCTGGAGCATCTCATACATTCATTTCCAACATTTTTGTTAAAATGCATAGTATACCCATGATAGCTATGAAAGAACCTCTCTTAGTAAATTCACCGGGAGGTACCATGCAAACCAGTAATCGTTGTCTTCCAATTAGTATGATTTTAAGGGGGGTAGAGTTTAAAATAACTCCTATAGTGTTGAGGACATCTGGTATTGATGTAATATTGGGGATGGATTGGATGAAACAAAATCAGGCAGAGATTCAGTGTCAGTAGAAGGTGGTAGTTGTGACTGCACCTAATGGAGATAAAATCAATGTGGATGTAGCAGTGCAGAAGCAGCCAACCGCTGTGGTGAATCAGCTTGAAGATGCTATTAAAGAGAATTCAGTGATTGAGGAATTTCCGGATGTCTTTCCTGATGAATTGCCAGGTATGCCACCTGACCGAGACATTGAATTTCTTATTGAATTATTATCTGGAACTGCACCTATAGCCAAACGACCATATAGGATGGGAGTAGATGAATTAGAAGAACTTAAGAAACAAATTAAAGAATTACAAGATAAAGGTTTTATTCGACCTAGTTCATCACCTTGGGGTGCGCCAGTTATTTTTGTTGACAAGAAAGATGGTGGTCAGGGGATGTGTGTTGATTATCGGTCACTAAATGAGGTAACTATCAAGAATAAGTACCCTTTGCCCAGGATTGATGATTTGTTTGATCAGTTGAGAGGTGCTTGTGTGTTCTCTAAGATTGATTTTACGTTCTGGTTATCATCAGTTAAAGATTCGTGCCTCTGATATTTCAAAGACAGGTTTTACTACATGGTATGGGTTGTATGAGTATACTGTTATGTCATTTGGCTTTGACCAATGCACCTGCATACTTTATGTACATGATGAATAAGGTGTTTATGAAATTTTTGGATAAGTTTGTGGTGGTATTTATTGATGATATACTGGTCTTTTCCAAGACGGAGAAAGAACATGCAGAACATTTAAGATTGGTACTGCAAAAACTTAGAGAGCATAAACTATATGCGAAACGAAGTAAATGTGAGTTTTGGTTGAAGGAAGTTTCTTTCCTTGGTCATATTGTTTCTAATGGAGGGATATCAGTGGATCCAGGTAAAGTAAAGGATGTATTGAATTGGAAACCACCTACTGATGCTAGCGAGATTCGTAGTTTCTTGGGATTGGCTGGATATTACAGACAGTTCATTGAAGGGTTTTCTAAACTTGCTAAACCTATGACATCTCTGTTAGAGAAGAATGCCATGTTTGTGTGGTCTGATAAATGTCAAGCTAGTTTTGAGGAATTGAAGAAGAGGTTGACTACAATGCCTATTTTGGTTTTGCCAGATTTGAGTAAGAAGTTTTCTATTTATTGTGATGCTTCTCGTCAAGGTTTGGGATGTGTTCTTATGCAAGAAGGCAGAGTTGTGGCTTATGCATCTAGGCAGTTGAGAAAGCATGAGTTGAATTATCCTACGCATGACTTGGAATTAGCAGCTGTAGTTCATGCTTTAAAGATTTGGAGACATTATTTGATTGGACATAAGAGTGATATATACACTGATTGTAACACCTCAAGTGTTTAGCTCCATAATTGCATTGCATTTGCATAAGCATAAGCATGCATCATTCATGTTATTTTATGTGATGCAACAAATGTGATTGTTTTTAGAAGTTTTGTTTGGCTCACATCATGTGATACTTGATAGTTGGTGTAACTAAAAGGTAGGGTAGCCAATTATGTCTCACAACACCTTAGTTATACTTAGGGTAACTCTTGGAGCAAGGTTCATGTTGATCAAAATCACTAAAATGCCCTCCAAGAGGTGGTTGACCACCATATAGCCCTAGGATGCTCTAGTTTGACCAATTAAAAAGTCTAGCTTAGAGACCTTTCATGGAGGAGCATCCTTAAGCAAAGTTGTAGGGAATTTTATGGGGAACAAAAGTCTCAATATGACCATCTCATGCAACTGACCAGAACATGCTCAAAAGTGACCCACAAGTCAGCTAGAGGTGCTGCCTCAACACTTAGAATTTTTCTAAGTCTCCAAGTGTTCCTCCAGTTTTACAGTGGCCTACTTTAGGAGCTTGTAGTTTGCAAACCAAGCCAAACCAGCTTTCACTCATATTGACAAACTTGTAGTCCTTATGTAGCTCTACAACATTGCCAACATCACCCATGCCTGGTTCTCAATAGTTTAGGAGATATAGTGTTAAGAAGTTAGGGTTTCAGTCGGCGTTTATCTCTGAAACTGCGTTTCAGTTTCAAGGGGCACCACTTTGGAGCTTTATAGTTTCAAATCTGAGCCGAATTTGTTCTAGAGCCAATTAGCAAAGTTGTTGACCTCACCAAGCCCTACAATTTTTGTATTATCACCTGCTCCTAACTCGAACCAGTTTGGGAGATAATTAGCGCCAAAACTGCTCTGTCAGTCGGCCACCGATTACACGTTGCAGTCGATTCAGTCGATGAACTCGAACGACGTCCGCGTCGTGGCGCTCGGGCAGAAGACCGGTGACGCGTGGCGATCGAGCGCTGCCATTCCCTCCACGTCACGAGTGTTGACGGTCCTTAAGTATCAATTATAACTATCAAATAAATAGAGAAAAGGATCCAAATGAAACCAACACCTAGACTTAGGGTTTTATCTGACAGAATTCCACGAGTTTTGCTGTTTATCTATTTCTGCAGGGGGTTATCAGAAAATACGGAAGAAAGGCCCACATGTCGGATTAATGACGGGATATTAACCAAACACGTAATTATCTTACATCTAGAAGAGTCCAGAAGCCACGAGAACGAACGGGAGGCGTAACAGAGCCGGGGACAGGGCGCCCTCCCTAGTCCCTAGGGCGCCCGCCCTGCTGGCTCAGCCAATCAGGCTCCGCCTCGAGGATTATGCTCCACCGACCTAGAGGATCAAGGAAAACCGTCCGTTCAATGTCGGTTTGATCCGACGGCCCAGATTCATCCGAAAGGGCTATATAAGCCAGGCCCCTGCCCCTGGAGGAGAGGCCCCTCGTCTCATACTTCAAACCCTAATTTAGGAGGAGAGCCTCTGATCAAGCCCTAGAGCCACCACATCAACTAGATCTCTAGTTAGCATAGCTACATAGGATTAGAACTAGAAGGAGTCAATCTTCGATTGGTTCCCGGATCTGTCAAGAGGATTCTTGGTAATTTCTCTATTGTTCTTCAATTGTTCATCATTGTTCTTCAATATTATGAATATGACTTTGTTCTATTTCAATATATTGGTTATGACTTTGCTCTACTTGATTATATTTGCAATTATATTGTTCTTAGTTTATCATAGTTATATGCTTGGCTTAGTTAGATTGGAATTATATACATGCCTAGGATCGTATAGCGTTTATCCATGTGTACAGTGGGTGAATGATAATTATTGTGTAGACGTGGTGTCTATACCGTATTTATCTGCGATTGCACCCTATATGCCGGATTGTGGGGTAGTTCGCGATAGTGACAGCTTCGTTGATTCTTATATAGTCCCCCTCTCGTGTATAGGGCAGGCAGAGCAACACTATTACAGAGGAGTGATTGCTATGTTCTTCATCTTCCTTGCTAATATTCACTATGCATGGATATAGTCTTTTCTCACCATGATTGCCAAGTATAATTGCACTAACTATGATATGCTAGACTTTATAGTTAATATAATAACTTAGGGAATATCTTTGTAGTTCATCCTAATTCCATGCTAATGACTTGCTAGAATATCTGTTGAGGTGCTTATCATTATTATATGTGGCTAGCTGATCAGATTAATTATCTTTGTCACCATTATCACTTTACCTTTACTTAATGTGACATTTATACCTGTATAAAGAGATTGATAAATACTCTCGGTTATACATGCAATGATGTGTACTCAGTTCCATATTCTCATTCCATTATCAACCATGATACTTAGAAATCCCTTCCCAGTGGTAAAAATATAAATAACGATACCTGGAATACTTCCCGATTAAAATGCTACATCGGTATTAATCTGTGCGCTTGCAGATCCCTTTTATTATTTATCTTGATGAGCAAATGCATATTTCAATACCACGTCTCTCATGTCATGCTGGGGATGACAACTTGGCTTAAGTGGCATGAGGGATAGGTTTGGCATTTTTGGCGCCGTTATCAGAATTAGAAAACTAAGTCTACTTTTGGTAGTGACGTTAAGAATGCCCAACAAGCATTTTTTGGCGCCGTTGCCGGGGAAGGTTGATTACTAAGTAGGAATGAATACGGAACTTTGAGTCATCATTTGCATCACTAATCTGATCGAGCTTATCAATTCTCTTATACAGTTTTACCCCTGTATTTTCCATTTTGATTATTTATTGTAGGGTGATGCATGAATAGAAGACATCTTCCAGACAACTTTGTTGACGATCCCGAAGCCTTATTCAGAAGAACAAGAGCCAAGCTCAAGAAGACATCGTCAACACTTCAGCACAAAGCTTCATCCAAATCCGAAGACCGCCGAAGTTTCATCCGGAATTTGTCGACTGAATTCGAAGCCATGGCGAACAAGTCGATCCGCGAGTTCTCAGCTCCCACTACGGACAACATCCGCACTGGACCTACTGGGGAGATCGACCGCAACTTCGAGCTCAAGCCTGGGCTCATCAACATGGTGCAAGCTAACCAGTTCTGTGGGAAGCCACATGAAGACGCTAGTGCTCATCTTCAACACTTCCTGGAGATCTGCAGCACTTTCACCATGGCTGAAGTCCCCAGAGACGCCATACTACTTCGCCTTTTCCCATTCTCACTGTTGGGGAGAGCGAAGCAGTGGTTCTACGCTACAAAGGAGAAGAACACTACGTGGGCACTCTGCTCCACGAACTTTCTGGCCAAATTCTTTCCCATGGGCAAGACCAATGCTCTCCGTGGGAAGATTACAAGTTTTCAGCAACAACAAGATGAATCCATTCCAGAAGCATGGGAGCGTTTCCAAGACTACATCCTAGAATGTCCCCATCATGGAATGGAAAGCTAGCTACTGATGCAGACATTTTATCATGGGCTCATTAACAGTGCCCGTGAAACCATGGATGCTGCAGCTGGAGGAGCATTCCTATCACTCACCATACCTCAAGCCACAGCTCTTGTGGAGAAGATGGCATCCAACCAAGGTTGGAATGAAGAAAGAACTCAGACACGCAAGATAGGTGGAGGTATGCACCAGCTCAAGGAAGTAGACATGCTGTCTGCCAAGCTAGACCTACTCATGAAGAAGCTCGATGATCGAGCTGGAGAAAAGAAAGAAGTCATGCACGTCTACGACTCCCACATGACTTGTGAGGAGTGTGGAGGTACTGGACACTCGGGCAATCACAGTCCTGAGTTGCTGGAGGACGTGAACTACATCAACAATAACAACAACTACTACAACCGTCCTCAGCAGAATCAAGGTTGGAATCAACAGAGGCCTAACTACTCAGGTATTTACCAAGGTAACAATTCTTTCAATAATAATAATAATTATCCACCTTTGAGAGAGTTAGTATCCAACCAAGGAAAGCTAATGGATAACCTGTCTAAGAAATTGGAATCTAATGATAAAATACTAGAAAATATAAATAATAGAATGGATAATTTCTCTACTGCCATCAAGAACCAGATTAGCTTTAATAAAATGATTGAATCTCAGTTGAATCAAATAGCTGCTGCTGTTCCTGCTACTAACCCCGGTATACCATCACAACCGGAAGGACTAGAATCTGCAAATCTTGTAGACATGTTTGATGCAGGAGATTACTGGAGTAACCCTATCGTGGAAGTAAGTACTAACCGTCTGCCGGTCAAGAGAGGCGATCCAGGATGCCCCGTCATCTTGATCTCCATCGGCATGCGAGACTTCCCAGAAGCACTCTGTGACTTTGGCTCCAGCATCAACATCATGCCCAGGGTACTCTATGAAAAACTCTTTTCACAACCATTATTAGAAACAACCATGTGTTTGCAGCTTGCAGATAGGACACTGAGTTTCCCGAGAGGAATATTGAAGAACATCTGTGTCCGAGTGGGTTCCTCGTACGCTCCAGCAGACTTCGTAGTGATAGAGACCGGTTCTGATGAGAGGGCTCCCGTCATCCTAGAGAGACCATTCCTGAACACCGCGGGAGCTGTCATCTATGCTAGTGCTGCCAAGATCAGTTTCTACATCAAGGGGAGGAAGAAAACGTTTTCCTTCAAGAACAAGACCGCACAAATCCCAGAGCAACCCCAATATGAACCAAGGAAGAGGACCAACAGGAGGAACAAGAGTAAGAAGCAAGTGTGGACCGAGACAGCTAAGATGGTCACTGCCGTGCACAAAGGTCAAGATCGCCAACTCAAGTCACCGTTCTTGCCTAAGAAGGACGACCCAGGTATGCCAAGCATTTATTGCTCCATTAATGGGTTCCACTTCTATAAGACACTTTGCGACACTAGGTCGGGCGTCAACATAATGGCCAAGGTCACCTATGAACTTCTGTTCGGAACCATGCCCTTAAACCCAACATATATTCAGCTCCAGATGGCAGATCAGACATTCCGACAGGTCGAAGGTACAGTAACTGACGTCCCTGTCAAGATAGACGATCACTTTGTCCATACAGACTTTCAGGTTATTGACATGGGAGAAGATGAATACGATCCACCCATCATCCTTGGAAGACCATTCCTTAGTACTGTCAAAGCAATCATTTACATTGGAACTGGAGAAGTCCACATGCACTTCCTCTCTGAGAAGGTACGTCTTTACTTTACTGACCCTAACTATGTATTTGAAGAATCCAAGCAGGTCAGGACAAGAAGAAGGCGGCGTAACCACAATCAGAAGCAATAGGTCATCAAGGACGGATGGGCAGATTATGAAGGAGAAGTGGTAAGATCTGAAGACATACCACTCAACCAACACTGTCCTGAGGAGACCAAAGCACCGAGACAGGTATGGAAAGAAAAGACAGTTGTACATGAAGAGGAGGCGCCGCCGGAACCACCGACTACGCCATCCACCAAGTCCCAGGACGACTGAACGAATAAGAGTCCCGTTCGGAGGACTTAAAAACACCGAACGCCTTGCCAAGAGGTAACTTGGTAGTTATCCTTTCCTTTTAATTATTTACATTATCTTAAATAGTTTGCTTAGTTAATCATATTCATACTATCTTAAAAAGAAAATAAAAATGTTAAAAACCCTAAAGCCCCATGTGAGTATGCGAGTGGCATAAAACCCATAAGTACATTCACTGTGGTGGCATAAAAAATATATATATATATAATAAATACAAAAATATTTTCTTCTGCTTTATAAAAGAAAAAAACAACATAAAAAAATCAAGGAGGCTCAGCATGATAAAGGCTAGATATTTATGCTAACACTTAATCAGTTCCACAAAGCTTTGTTGTCTATTTGAGCTTCACAGAATTCAAGGAGACTAGCAGACAGAGGACATTATAATCGCTGTCAGGGTGCTGCCGACTTTCAAATACACCTCCGCCATCTGCTAGCTACATCAGAAGAGATTATGTAAAGATCCAGCTTGGGGGAGAGCACCTCCATTATCTTGCTAAGTATTTCTATCTTTATCTTTATATTTATATATACTTCTACCCTATAAAAATAAAAATATACATAACTATGAAAAAACCAAATAAAGATTTTGTGCTTATATATATATACCTATATCTTTTGCTTAGTGTGTTTTAATAAATAAATAAAGTGGCTATGCTAAACTGAATCTAGATAATAATAAAACTCTAGCATGGATATGATGAATAGTTGCTTTGCCTAACTTTCAAATTTGAAGTCCTCTTTCTAAGTTTAGACATAACTGTTATCATTTAAAGCTTGCTCTAAACCTGAACTTGTGGGAAGAGAACTTGATCTAAAATCTAAGTTGTTAACGGATATGATATGGGAAGGTTGAGCTGCTGTTTATCTATTCCTAGAGATGCTAGAATTCTGGAGAATTTTACCTTTGAAAATCTTAAAATGCTACATGATGAGTTCCTGTATGATGAGAGTTTAAGTTCCTACCACAGCCATACATACATGCTTGCTAGACTTTAAGCCATACCTTTACTTTTTACTGCTTATGAGCATTGAGTGTAGTCAAGCTGTGTAGACCCTTAGGAGCTTGTCATGCGGTTAAAATCAAGATTCACTTGCACGATCACTCATACATGCTGCTTCTACTCCGGAAGTACGCATCCACATATATCCACTCATTCTCATCTCCAGATCCACATAAAATTATTCTACTCCTAATCCGGGAGAGAATAGCCAAAAATATTTTCCCATTCTTGTTATCCCCTGTGAAATAAATGCTCAAGCTATTTTGGTTACTACCACTTGCTATATTGTTCTAAGGAGATGAGTGCTCTATACGAGGAAATAAAAAGGGGCAAGTGCCCGGAACCTCGAAAAGAAAAAGATACGAGGAAATAAAAAGGAGCAAGTGCTCGGAACCTCGATGAAAAAAAAGAGAAAAAGTGTGAGAAGAGAGGTAAAAATGGACAAGTGTCCGACAGTAGAATTAGGGGTACAAGATACCCACCTGAGAGGAAAAAAAGAAGAAGAAGAAAATATAGAGCACCTCATTCTCCTCAAGAGCTTTAAAAGCAAGAAAGGTACGTATCCCCTCAAAAAGAGCAAAAGTAGAATTAGACTTTCATCATTGTTATCATCACTACCACCATACACCATTTATTCGCCACACATGCACATCTTGATTTGACTTATTGGCTTGATACTCTGGATCCATGGTTTGACTATGCAATAAATGTCTTATAAGTATGTATACTTTATCTCCCACCGATGAGCTCCAGATATCAAAAGCCTTATTAGAATAGGATGAGAGAGAAGGCAATGTCACTCTGCCTTATACCACAAATACTACATACTTTGCTTTGAGAGAAGGCAGACATCATTACTGCCTTGGTGAGGATCCAGAAATACCACAAAAGAGAGACCTGAGAGAGTCATACAAGGAATCTCTGAGTTTTATTTGAAAATCTGCAAAAAACTCCAGAGCTATAGCTGATCAAGAATAAGAGACATGGCGCTTGACTAGACTGTTCTATCTTTTAACCGCTCAAGACAAAGGTGACGGTTGCAAGCCCCATGGTGAAAGGTATAATGAGTAAGTTTTAAGTCTTGACAGTTTACTTTAACTCAGAGATGAGACTCTATTTGAAAGCATGTGTACCGTCAAAATTCAAAGGCATTTCAGCAACTACTGAGTCTCTCCTTGCTTAGGGACGAGCAAGAGGTAAGCTTGGGGGAGTTTGTTGACGGTCCTTAAGTATCAATTATAACTATCAAATAAATAGAGAAAAGGATCCAAATGAAACCAACACCTAGACTTAGGGTTTTATCTGACAGAATTCCACGAGTTTTGCTGTTTATCTATTTCTGCAGGGGGTTATCAGGAAATACGGAAGAAAGGCCCACATGTCGGATTAATGACGGGATATTAACCGAACACGTAATTATCTTACATCTAGAAGAGTCCAGAAGCCACGAGAACGAATGGGAGGCGTAACAGAGCCGGGGACAGGGCGCCCGCCCTAGTCCCTAGGGCGCCCGCCCTGCTGGCTCAGCCAATCAGGCTCTGCCTCGAGGATTATGCTCCACCGACCTAGAGGATCAAGGAAAACCGTCCGTTCAATGTCGGTTTGATCCGACGGCCCAGATTCATCCGAAAGGGCTATATAAGCCAGGCCCCTGCCCCTGGAGGAGAGGCCCCTCGTCTCATACTTCAAACCCTAATTCAGGAGGAGAGCCTCTGATCAAGCCCTAGAGCCACCACATCAACTAGATCTCTAGTTAGCATAGCTACATAGGATTAGAACTAGAAGGAGTCAATCTTCGATTGGTTCCCGGATCTGTCAAGAGGATTCTTGGTAATTTCTCTATTGTTCTTCAATTGTTCATCATTGTTCTTCAATATTATGAATATGACTTTGTTCTATTTCAATATATTGGTTATGACTTTGCTCTACTTGATTATATTTGCAATTATATTGTTCTTAGTTTATCATAGTTATATGTTTGGCTTAGTTAGATTGGAATTATATACATGCCTAGGATCGTATAGCGTTTATCCATGTGTATAGTGGGTGAATGATAATTATTGTGTAGACGTGGTGTCTATACCGTATTTATCTGCGATTGCACCCTATATGCCGGATCGTGGGGTAGTTCGCGATAGTGACAGCTTCGTTGATTCTTATATAGTCCCCCTCTCGTGTATAGGGCAGGCAGAGCAACACTATTACAGGGGAGTGATTGCTATGTTCTTCATCTTCCTTGCTAATATTCACTATGCATGGATATAGTCTTTTCTCACCATGATTGCCAAGTATAATTGCACTAACTATGATATGCTAGACTTTATAGTTAATATAATAACTTAGGGAATATCTTTGTAGTTCATCCTAATTCCATGCTAATGACTTGCTAGAATATCTGTTGAGGTGCTTATCATTATTATATGTGGCTAGCTGATCAGATTAATTATCTTTGTCACCATTATCACTTTACCTTTACTTAATGTGACATTTATACCTGTATAAAGAGATTGATAAATACTCTCGGTTATACATGCAATGATGTGTACTCAGTTCTATATTCTCATTCCATTATCAACCATGATACTTAGAAATCCCTTCCCAGTGGTAAAAATATAAATAACGATACCTGGAATACTTCCCGGTTAAAATGCTACATCGGTATTAATCTGTGCGCTTGCAGATCCCTTTTATTATTTATCTTGATGAGCAAATGCATATTTCAATACCGCGTCTCTCATGTCATGCTGGGGATGACAACTTGGCTTAAGTGGCATGAGGGATAGGTTTGGCATTTTTGGCGCCGTTATCAGAATTAGAAAACTAAGTCTACTTTTGGTAGTGACGTTAAGAATGCCCAACAACGAGCCCAGGCGCAAGTTGAACACCGAGCGGCCACCTCCACCCCCTCACGCGCGCTCATTCTCTTCTCCCTCCCTCTCGCTCTGGCCGGGCTCACCGAGGCGGAAACCGGAGACACCATTGCCGCCGCAACCGTCTTCGAGCTCGCACGCGCTCACCACTGCACCACCGCTCACCAGATCGCGTCCATCCCTCCGCTACATCACCCTGCACCTCCTCGACCAGCCAGTAGAATCGATTGAGCTCGAGGTGAGCCGCATTGCCACCTCCGCTCGCTCCCAAAAGCTCACCGAAGTTCCGCCATGTTCGGTTCACCGTGGCCAGCACCACACCGTAGCTCTACGTCTGCCCCCACTCACGTTTCCTCCTCCCTGTCTCGTGTAGATGCTAGGGTTAAGATGCTACCACCAGCATTGGGTTAGCCAGGCCGAAACGCGACCGCGCACGGCCGCGCCATGGCTGCCGGCGAGGTGCTCACGCGGTCAAGCGGCTCCGCTCCATCCCCGTCTGTGTGAGTGGTCTCGAGAGGTCCGCTAGGAGTCCAAGAAGGTGATGCACCCTTCGGTAGGTCGTGTGACAGCCGGGACTCGCCGGCGTACCGCCAGGCACCACGGCCGTCCGCCATTGCCGTCGGCCTAGGTGCTGCGGTGCAGTTGCGTTGGGGAAAAGGGGTAGCCTCGGTGCGGTTGGGTTTGGGCAAGACGCCGGTGCACTTGGATTGGTCGGAGGAGCCACCGGCGGCGAGGAATCGCTCGCCGGAGCTCACTGCCGCCACGCCCCCTGTCCCCTTTCGCTGACACGCGGGGGCCACCTGTCTGTGCCGCGCGCGGGCGGGAGCCCGAGCGGGCCACGCGCGCACGTCTTGGGCCGCGTCGGTCTCGGGCCGGCCTAGCACTGTAGCTGTTAGGGTTCAGTTTTGTTTTCTTTTTTCTTTTTGTCACAGATTTTTGTTGTTGTTTGGAAATTGTAGATCTAGGGTTTCACTTGCTCAAAAATCATGAGATAAATTTTGTTATGATCTACATGATGTGTAGTATTTTAGAAAAATATAAATCTGGTATGTGATGTTTAGCTTTCGGGAGAATTAAATAGATATTTTAAATGTGTTTTGAAATGCATGCAAATTTGTTAAATGTATAACTTAAGCTGTAGTATCCCAAAAATTATGAAATTTGGTGGTTAGGTTAATTTATACTTGCCCTAACTCTGGTAAAAATTTGGGCATTAGTGCTTAATTACTTTTCAAGTTATAAGGCTATCTTGTTATTCTAGGAAATAATTGAATGAATTTTAGTAATTTTTCTACATGTGCAATGTTCTTGTAACTTTTTGGAGAATGTCTTGGTACCCTAAAGTGTCCAAGAAAATTATGAAATCTATTGTTTGATACTTTTCAATATGATTTATTAATTACACAAAAATCAGCCTCTTGGTCTAGTGAATTTTGTTTAGAGAGTTCCTGTGAAAAAAATTAGTTCAAATTTTTACAGTAGCCTCTTTTTGGTTCATAGAGTCCCCTGTAATTTTTGTAGAATTTTAGGAGCCGTTTACATATATGTTTAAAAATCCACTTAATTAATTAAGTAAATTAAGAAATGAGTATAAATAAATATTCTAGGTGGGCACACCTCACTTTCTAATGTTTTTATAACTCATGGGAACTTTTGGTAACATTAGTTTGGTCTTAGGGGACTTTTGCCACATCAATAAATATTTAATCCTTGCAATTTTAGGTTTTCTGGACAGCTGGTAGTAATTCTAAGTTTGACCTTCGATAAAAATGGTTGCTGGAAAACTTGTAAATACCAAAATTGTAGTAAACTTGATCAACTAGCTTGTGTCAAAATTTGGGAGCATTTGGCTTAGTAGTTTGAGAGTTATTGCTGTTTAAAGTGACAGTCCAGAATTGGGTACTCTCTATTTAGAGAGGACAGATTCTGGAACTTATGAAATTCGACATGGAAAACTTTGGAATTTTGAGTTGAGGTCTGAAAATGAATTGCAGTGCATTTCCTAAGCTTTCCAGATTGTCTTAGAGCATAGCTTTTGGAGTTGGGAATCTCCAGTTATGTTAGAAACAAATAGCTGCTGTCCAGAATGTTTTACTGTGGTATTTTGCTGTTGGATGTGGTAACCTAAGTAAAGCTACTCTTGTAATTGTTAGGTGTTAGGGCCCTAACCGAAGAAGAACAGCTATATCTTAGGTTGAGTAGTTTAGGTAAGTACTTCTCTACCGGAGAGGAAATTTGCACCTACTTTTTGAAGTGATTTGAATAGAGCTTTAAGAATGTTGTAATGCAATTCATTCCGAGCATACTGCATCTTTCATTATGCATCCATGAGATTCATTATGCACTCATGCAATAGGTGTTCCGGAGGGGGGTAACACTCCTCGAGTTCGAGCAAGTGATACCAGAGGAGATCCAGAACCAGCCGGAGCCAGCAGAAGAACCAACCGGCGGAGAAGCTCCTGCAGAAGATCTGCCCGAGTGTCCTGACCGCCGGCCTTCGACCTTTCTCAAAGGCAAGCCCCGGTGCATGCTGAACCCATCGTTTTATAAATATATCTTGAGTACTTTTAATTGTTTAATGCATTAAGTTATAGGAGTTGTATGAAAACAATTGTTGCATTATACCTGTCCTTGTCCAGATATCGTACTTAAATCCTAATTTAGGTTTAGGCACGTGTCAATGCTTAGCCCTGCTTAGTACGGTAGAAGTCGGGTGATTTCCGGTCATCCGCGAGATGTAGGAAGGAGTCACGAGTGGCCTTATGGCTATCGTGGATGGAACCATGCTTTAAAATGAAATTGAGACCGGGCGGGAATACGATAGTACAGCCGCAAGACACTTCACGTCTTGGGTGTGGAGCTATGCCCGTCTGAGTCATTTAAGGACCGATTCGCTGTACGTCCTTGAGTCATGTTGAACGCAGTCTAACACTTAGTTGGCCGGATAAGTCGTTCCGACCGTGAAGCCGAGTAATGTGATTCAGGCCGGGAATCGAATGGTAGGTTGCTTCTTGGAGGAGAGAAAGGATGTGCTTGGGGACATTGGCGTGAGACCAAGGGGGGGTTAGAGTCCCTATCACCTGGCAAAGTGTCGCCCTTGGGGTCGCGACATCATTCGGACCCGCGATTCCTGAATCATATGAAAAGGTGGCCTGTGCGACCCTCGCAGGGGTCTGCACGGTGAGTGTTAGAAATACCCCTCCAGCTGGATAGGAATTCGATTCGAATCGCCGTCGCTCCCGGTTAGTGAGCACTTGACTTGAGCAGCGGCAACGTAGATCTCATTAATTGAACAGATAGTTAAGTGAATGATACAATGTTGCCACAATTTATACCTGCTATGGAAATAATGTAAATAATTGTCTGATGATAATCAAGTGCATGTTTAGTACAGGTGCTAAGATAGATGATAGGTAAATGCTAAAAATAACTGCTAGTACAGGTTATAAGAGTTTCAACTACTTATGCCTTTATGCAAATGTGGTGTCAGCTAGCCTCTTGTGTAAGCCTTGCATAATCCTTGGTGTCATTTTATTTCTGGTTTATAACGGGTAAGTCTAGCTGAGTACATTCCAGTACTCAGGGTTTATTCCCCCTGTTGCAGATGATATGCTCTATCAAGGCTTCTGCAAGACGTGTCTCCACCCTGCGGGTGACGAAGACTAGATCACTAGGGCGTGATCATCTTATATGTACTTTCCTCATGCTTTTGCGGGTTGTTGATCAACAAGACTAGCAGTAGTTAAACAACTGGTGTGTGTGTTATGCTTCCGCTACTTTCCAAACTTGGTTTGTAATAATTGCAACTCCGTGGTGTAAACTTATTTCCGAACTACTTATGAAATGTAACGTATGATGTTGTATGTTGAATGATGCGATCTTGGTTATAATCAAGTTGGTTTGAAATCCTTCGTGGTTTCAATTGACTACCGGGATTATATGGGCTCAAGTTCAAAAATTTGAGCGCTTCGGTGCTTGTTTTTGTACTTGTGCTCTTATAATTTGGTCGGTTCTGTTACACTGATCATAAGAGTTTGAAGTATATTTTCACTCAGTCAGATCTGAATTTGAGGCAACGCAGATGGTTATAGTTGATTAAGGATTATGATATTGAGATACACTATCATCCTGGTAAGGCTAATGTAGTAGCTGATGCTCTTAGTAGGAAAAGTTATGCCAATGAGATATGGACGTTGTCTATGACTAGGGAGTTATGTGCTGAATTTGAATATTTGAATTTGGGAATTGTTACTAATACAATGGAATTAGTGATAGAGCCTACTTTAGAGCAAGAAATTTACAAGGGTCAGTTGAAGGATGAGAAATTAAAGAAGATAGCGGAAGATCTAGTCATTGGTAAGTCACCGGGGTTTCAAATGGATGATAATGGGATTTTGTGGTTTGGAAAGAGGCTGTGTATACCTGAGGATCAAGCTGTTAGACAGGCAATTCTTCGCGAAGCTCATGAGTCAACTTATTCTATTCATCCTGGTAGTACTAAGATGTATTTGGATCTTAAACAGAAATATTGGTGGGTTGGATTAAAACGAGATGTGGCTGAGTATGTGGCATTGTGTGATACTTGTTAGAGGGTGAAAGCAGAGTATCAGAGACCTGCTGGATTGTTGCAACCAATGAAGATTCCTGAATGGAAGTGGGAGGAAGTTGGTATGGACTTTATAGTAGGGTTACCACGTACTTAGAGGGGTTATGATTCTATTTGGGTGATAGTAGATAGATTGACTAAAGTTGCTCATTTTATACCAGTCAAGACTAATTACATGGGAGTACAATTAGCTACCTTGTATATGGAGAGAATAGTCTGTTTGCATGGAGTTCCAAAGAAGATTGTGTCTGATCGAGGTTCGCAGTTTACGTCACACTTTTGAAAAGTTGTACATGAATCTTTGGGAACAAAATTGAATTTTAGTACGGCATATCATCCACAGACAGATGGGCAGACTGATAGGACCAACCAGGTATTAGAGGATATGTTGAGAGCTTGTGCATTGCAATATGGAACTAGTTGGGATAAGAGTTCGCCTTATGCCGAATTCTCTTATAATAACAGTTATCAACAGAGTCTTAAGATGGCACCGTTTGAGGCTTTGTATGGACGTAAGTGTAGAACTCCATTGTTTTGGGATCAGACAGGTGAATCTCAGGTGTTTGGTACAGATGTTCTTAGAAACGCAGAACATCAAGTGCGGGTAATTCGTGAGAATTTGAGGGTGGCACAATCTCGTCAGAAAAGTTATGCTGATAATAGGAGGAGAGATTTAGTTTTTGAGGTAGGTGATTATGTCTATTTGAAGGTGTCACCTACGAAAAGTGTGAAGAGGTTTAACATGAAAGGCAAATTAGCACCAAGGTATGTTGGACCATTTAAAGTTATTGCTAGACGTGGAGAAGTTGCTTATCAGTTGGAGTTGCCTGAGAATTTGTCTGGAGTACATGATGTGTTTCATGTTTCACAACTTAAGAAGTGTTTGCGTGTGCCAGAAGAGCAGATACCTTTAGAAGAATTGACTGTAAAGGAGGATCTTACATATGAAGAGTTTCCGATTAAGATTTTAGAGACTGCTGAGAGAGTTACTCGAAGTCGGATTATTAAGATGTGCAAAGTATAGTGGAATCGATATTCAGAGGCAGAGGCAACTTGGGAAAGAGAGGATGAATTGAGGAAATCATATCCGCAGTTGTTTGAGTAAGCAGTCCAATCTCGAAGACGAGATTCTTTTAAGGGGGGTAGAATTTGTAACACCCAAAAATTCCAAATTTTAGAGTTAGTGAATTCTAAATAATTTAGATAATAATTAATGGCAAATTAAAATTTTAAAACTAATTGGTGTTGCATTCATGCTGTTGCATTTATTTTACTTTGTGTTGTGGAGTTTATTTCATTTGATTTGGAGAGGAAAATTTTATTTGGAATAGGTTTTGGAAAATAAATAAATGAAGAAAAGAAAGAAAAAAATAAAAACAGTTTGCCTGGGCAGCCGGCGGCCTGGAAGCCTAACCGGGCCGGCCTGCCTTTCCCTCTCTCTCCCTTGGGCCATCGGGCCGAGGCCTGCTTCTCCTCCGCACCAGCGGCCGCGTGGGCCGTTCAGCTTTGTCGCGGCCCAGTTCAGCCCGAGCCAGCCTGAGCCATCAGCAGCGCCTCTCCCTCCTTTCTTTCACTGACAAGTGGGACCCGGCTGTCGGATGCTTCTCCTATCTCACGTAACCGAGCCGGACTCTGAGGAGAATTCGGTTGTGACCACGGGATCAACTCCGGATTCGCCACGAGTCGAGTTTTTCCCTATAAGTAGTGGATGACTCGGTCGGTAATTGTTTTTCTTTTAGTAGATGCCCTAAGTTCCGCGTTTTAGCTAGCTTTGCTATCTCTTGCCGCCGGGATAGAGCCGCCGCGGTGGTGGGAGTTCTTGTCGCGTCTCCACCTTCTGTGCTTGGTTGCCGAGGTTTCTAACGAGGTAGTGAAGCTGTTCAGAGGTTCTTTCTCAATTTTTGCGTGTTCCGGTGCTTCGTTTGACTAGGCCAAACTTCTAGATAACCCTATCGGAGCGGGGGTCGCGTGTGGTTGCCGTCGAGGAGTTTTTGGCCCGGGTTGGTGGTCTAGGTGAGCTCGCGTAGGTCGTTGCTTCTCTCCTGTGTTTTTTTCTTCGGTCGGGAGTGGTCGGTTTTCGGTTTCTAATGAGTTCCGGCGAGTCCATTGTGGCGTCCATGGTGGCCACCGACCGGAGGCACTGTAGCCAGCTGGTTATCCTCTTTCTTTTGATTTGGATCAATGTCAGCCGTCCGATCATGCATCAGCGATCATGATTAGAAGATACCTCTTCGCATGGCAAATTTCTTAAAGAGCCCCTTAACTTTTTGGTAATCAACCCGCCATCCATAGCGCAAAGCTGAAAATACATATTTGCGTTTTGAAAGCGTATTTTCTTCCGGTTAAATCAAAAATACGTTTTCAGGTATTTACAGTTTTGCCACTAGGATTGTTTTGGTCATAAAATCTTCGTTTTAACTCCGATTTGATCCGTTCAAGTTGCGTTAGGTTCGTATTTGCGAGCTCTACATGTTAGTGTAGTTGTATAGTTAATCTTGATAATTTATTTTTTGAGTTTATAATTAAGTATTTATTTATCTATAGGAAATCTTAGAAAATTCATAACTTTCACGTTTTAACTCCGAATTTGGTGATCTTTGCGTCTGTGTGATCGTAGAAACGTGTAGAAGAGTTTTATAAACTTTTATTACTGTTTTGCTACTGTTGGTGTACTGTTCTAATTATATCTCTTTGTTTGCTTCGTGTATGTTTGATTGGATGCATGTGTGTTGTTGATTGATGATCAAGTATAGAAGGTGAGCAGTATCTGGACGATCAGGAGTATTACTTTGAGCCAGATCAGCAGTATCACTCGGAGAATTTTGATCAAGGCAAGTATAACATAGGACTATCCTTGTTACCTATACATTGAAATTATCATACATATGCATGTGCTTACCTTGACAACCTTAGAGATTATAACTTAGTGATTGTTATCTTGATTCCTTGACAACCTTGGGAATGCATATGGGTAGTTATTGCTAGTGCTCAAACTATGAACAATGATCTTGTAATTTGATTAATGGATTAAGAAAGCTACCATTAAGATGATTTGATTACTGTTAAAGGGGGCTAGAGCATGTGTATTATTTTTGATGCTCTGGTTACTCTCCATAAGGACTTATCTGTACGTGATCATCCGGGACATATAGTACAGCTGTGAGGGCTATATGGCTCTGGCTTTAGTTGCTTAAAGGACCTTTTCTAGCTTGTTAGTGGTTACTTTAAATGGCGTAAGAACGGCTTGCCACGTTGGGTGTAGGGCGAGCCCCTGGCCTAGTGTGTATAGGCTGCGGTTGTTGTGCCACTGGGAAGGGGGCTTCTACATCTGCCTGCCGAGTGAATCTAATGGCCCTAATTTGTTAGATGAACTTTTAAGTGGCTTTATATGATTTCTGGTGTTTTGGGCCTAGCTAACCCATGCATTTGGAAGTCATAACTCACAGTGAAAGTGTACACCTCTGCGTAGAGTTAAAAACTGGTATACTAGCCGTGCTCACGGATACGAGCGGCCTTGGAACATTTACAGATAGATAATCACCATTGCTATATCATGTTTACTTATTGTTGATATTATGCTCATGTTAATGTTATTTATTATTCTTAATTACAATTGATCATTTGTTCATTATTAGGAATTGGTTCATCTTGATGCTACACAATTGCTAAATATATGATGACTAAAAGCTAAACGCAGTCAAACAGTGTCTAGCCTTTTGAGCCTTATGAACCCTGTGTTATATTTGTTGAGTTCGACATGAACTCACCCTTGCTATTTCCACCATAACAGATGAAGATTATGAGGAAGATTATCGTAATGAGTACTAGTCTTGGTGTCAACCAGTCAACCGTGTCCCTGTGTTTGGAGTTTCCGCTGGAGATCTACTATTAATTATTATTATTTATAGTTCAAGACTATATTTAAATATTTATTTGCTATGTAATAAGCACTGTGATGATACTATGTAATTTGTCTACTTATGTGTGCGATCATGTCCTGAGGCGTATATGAGTACTTTATGCATCCTATTTTTGTCCTTAAAAATAGGTGTGACAGAATCTCAGCAGATGATATAAACTCTTGCAATTTTACAGTAATATGGGAATGGGATATATTTATCTGTGTTCTAAGTACCTAAATACCATTAGGTTCTTTACTGAGGTAAAATGGCAGCGGCTAGCAAGAAGGGCGTGCCTATATTGGGCACTTCGAGCTTGTGAAGGGGAAAAACAAAGGCTTCGACTTTCATTAAAAAAAACACACTGGATCTCAACATTGCCTTTTAAGATCTGCTACATTTTGATGCTCTCATACAGTGCAGTTTTTGGCAAGAAAACATAAAACCTGAAAAAAGTGCCTAAGGTGACAACGTGGTGTGCTAGTCCTTAGGTGCATATAACACCTTACTGCACTTCTGATATAGGTAAAATTTCATGTATACTCCTAGCCTAGAGAAACTCTGAAATATTTGGTACAGCTCGACTTCAGAGATTGAGCGATGGAAATTTACTGCCATCTCTTTAAGCTTTGTCCCCCAATCGAAAAGTCGTTCCACAAAAGCAACTTCATGTTCAGTTCCTCTCCATCCACTGATTTCTACTTCTTCAAGATGATTCAACAAGAGTTCCTTGTTTTTTATCCAATGTCAAATTATGCATCTTTACAGTTACGAGAGATATTTATCCATGTTCTAAATACTACCATGTGATTGTTTACGGAGGTAAAATTGCAGCGGCTAGCAAGCAGGCTCATAGAATCGTTGAACTTTAGCTTGCCTATATTGGGATCTTATACACTTCCAGCTTGTGAATAAAAACTACAAAATCTTAACATTCTTTTAAGCTTAGCTGTTATCTTGATGCTCTCATATAGTACGGCTCATAACAAGGAAACATAAATAAACAAAAAAGTGCCTAAAGTGAACCTGGTGCGCTAGTCCTCAGGTGCATATAGGACCTTCAGTTACGATATACGTAAAATTTCATGCTTACTCCCAGCCTAGAGAAAATCTGAAATACTTTGTACAACTCCTTGGCCTTGATTTCAGAAGTTGAGTTATGGAAAGTTACAGTCATCTCTTTGTCACCCAATTGAAAACTCGTTTGACAAACGCAAATTCATGTTTAGATCCTCTCAATCCATCGATTTCAACTTCTTCAAGGTGATTCAACAAGAATTCCTTGGTTTCCCAGTCTGCTGGCTGATCACATATGCAATCCCATGAGCATACAGTTTAGGCCTTACACAAGGAAGTATAAACTTAATAATATTAATTGTCGATTGAATGGCAAAAAGGAGAGAATAAGCAAATCGCCAGATTCCTGTATACTTTTGTGGTGTGTCAAACTGTCAATGTATTGACAGCAACAACTACAAAAATAATTCGGACTAAAAACTGATTGTGCAGCAACATAATTTTCTATTTGGAGAGGCGGTAATAGACAAGAGCATAATTTCTGTTATAAAATAGCGCATTGATCAATATCTTAATGTTTGGCCCACCCGTTATTCTGCACCAGTTGGGCAAGGTTGCCACCCAAAACTGCACAGCGCGAAAGATTCAGACGCCTAGCTCTGCCCCCGCCACTGAGCACCCCCCCCCCCCCCCCACCTTGCCGCACCACTGAGCGCCTTCTTGCTGTCCGCCCGCTAGCGGCCATCCTGGCTGCGGCGCCCACCTAAGAATTTGCCATGGGCTCCTCCTGCCATGGCGGCCACCACCTTCCTCCCATTTTCCTGCCATGGCGACCACCACTCCCCTCCCATGTGTACCCAAATGCTAGCACCCTGCTGTCCAGCCGGAGCTAGTTACGACACCTGCTGGCTGCGTTCAAGCTGCTTATCTACATCGGCAACCCGCCCCCTCTGCTATTCTCTGGTGGAATGGCTACTGCAGTGTGCATAGCCACAAGGTGTTCGATTCTTTGCCTCAGTCCCTGTCTAATGGTTGGAGCTGAGCTTGCTTGACGTTGGTGATGTACTGCAAGAATAGTAATGTGTGTGCTTATGGCAGAACCACCCTAATTATATAGCCCACATGTGTCCGTCATTGTCTCACAAACTTCTGACTAGCACACGCATAAACCATACAATCCTGGTGGTCTGTCGAGTGTCCTCAGGGAACCCCGAATCATCCACTTATCACATCCGATCAGGATCATTACAGAAGACATTGCATTATTACAACAATTGATACAAAAATATTACATCAGAGTTTAACGGGCGGAAGTCTTACAAACCATAATTTACAAACCATCATGTAATTATTACAAACCATAAGTTCTTGTCATTAACCTAAGTAGTAGGGTAGCATTACCAACACAACTTTATTCAATATAAAGCTTCATCCTGCCACGGATGAAAGTATAACATATTGTTGATGGTAGTTATTGTTCGTTTTAAACTGTCAACTAAATATGAAAAAGGGCATAAATCAATCTCCAACATAGAATTAGGGTTTACATTGAAAGAATTCCACAGGTTTTGGTGAATCTGTGTTTCTGCAGGGGGTTATCGGGAAACGGAGGAAAGATATCAAGGACATCGGGTTAAAAAGCATATTTCGCTGCGAAACCAAGTTGAGAAGAATCTAGAAAATACGAGAAGGCGAGCCACCGAAAGTGGGACCCACCTGGCATAGGGCCAGGTAGGCCGACCCCACCCTAGGTCGGCGACTTGGGGCCCCACCTGTCAGCTGCAGTCTTGTACGTCGGTTCCTCCACCGCCTTAGGATTTGCATCTTCATCGTTGATCAAGGTCGGTTTGATCTGAGGGCTCCGGTGCATCCAATGGGCCTATATAAGCACAGCCCCACCCCAGGGTTTAGGGCAATCCATCATATTAAAGTCATTTGATCAAGTCATCAGAGACAGAAACCCTAGTTTCCTTAGAGCTCCACCATATTCTAGGGCATAGCTACATAGGTTAGAATTAGAGAGAGGCAAGCTTCGCTTGAATTCCAGATCGTGTCAGGAGCATGGCTTGGCAGGGCCTTCTATAAGCTCTCTCTTGTATCTTTTTGTATTTACTCTGCTAGATACAATGGATTTGGCATTGTTCTATATATTGTTTATGTTCTCAATTATCTTACTCATTGTCTACTTTGATTATATGCTTAGTATAGTTAGAATGTCTTTATACTCAAACATAAGATCGTATAGCGCTCACTCTTTGATATAATGGGTGAGTGGTATAATTATCTGTACGCTTGCAGATACCTAGTATTCATATATATATTATTATATATATATTCTCTCTCTAGTCACTTGCATTAGTAATAACTGCTTAGTATTATTCTGAGTAGTATGCAAACATATCTCTTATATTCATACTAGGGATGACAACCTAGTTATTCTAGGAGATATAGGTTTATTATAGGTGGCTAAGTATTTCAACCAAGTGACACGTTAATAAATACCATGAGCTTTCCTAGCACTATTGCTAGGGATAGATTTCAAATTCTATTCTTGGTAGCAATGCTAAGAAATGTCAACAAGCATTTTTGGCACCGTTGCCGGGGAAGGTTGAAAGGCTATCCAAAAGGAATATGATATCACTTGCACCACACCAATGTGATCGAAGAAACCATATATCTTTTCTCAAATAGGCTTACCCTTGGTTTGTCGACTTGTGTATCTTATGTAGGGTAATGTATGATTGGATTTGACCTTTCGAAGAACTACGTTGAAAATCCAGAGGCTTTGATTAGGAGAACTTGAGCTAAGCTCAAGAAGACTCTAGCTTTGCATTCGGAAGACACTCATTTAAGAATAAGTTTAACACCAGAGTTTGAGGCTATGGCTAACAAGATTCTTCGTGAATTCTCTGCTCCAACCACCGCTAACATTCGTACTGGACCAACAACTGAAGTTGGAGAAAATGGATTCAAGCTCAAGCCTGCTCTCATCAACATGGTGCAAGCTAGCTAGTTTTGTGGAAAGGCACATGAGGATGCGAGTGCATATCTCCAACACTTTCTGGAGATTTGCAGCACTTTCACCATCAAGGGAGTAACCAGTTATGCTATTCTACTTTGCCTTTTTCCATTCTCACTGTTGGAAAGGCAAAACAGTGGTTCTACGCCAACAAAGACAAGAACACTACATGGGATATTTGCTCTACTGCCTTCCTAGCAAAGTTCTTCCCCATGGGCAAGACGAATGCTCTACGTGGAAAAATTTTGAGTTTTCAGTAATAGCACAATGAATTTGTCCCTGAGGCTTGGGAACACTTTGAAGACTACATCTTAGAGTGTCCTCATCATGGGATGGAGAATTGGCTACTTATGCAGACTTTCTACCACGGGTTGACCACTAGCACCTGAGAGACAATGGATGCTGCTGCTGGAGGCGCTTTTCTATCACTCACTATTAGAGATGCAACTGCTCTTGTGGAGAAGATGGCTTCCAACCAAGGTTGGAATGAAGAACGAACTTAGACTCGCAAGAGAGGTGGTATGCACCAGCTCAAGGAGGTAGACATGCTGTCTACCAAGATGGACCTGCTGATGAAGAGGCTCAATGACCGAGCCAGTGAGAAGAAAGAGGTCATGCACATTCATGATTCCTGCATGACATGTGAAGAGTGTGGAGGCATTAGACACTTAGGCCACAACTGTCCAGAGATCCAAGAGGATGTGAACTACATCAACAACAACACCAACTACCGTCCTCAACAGAATCAAGGTTGGAATCAGCAACAGAGGCCTAACTGCTCAGGTAACTACTCAGGTAACTATCAAGGTAATAATTTTAATAATTTCAGTACATCTTTGAGAGATTTAGTTGCCGGTCAATCTAGAATAATCGATCAAATGTCTAAGAAGTTAGCTTCCAATGATAAACTGCTAGAAACAATTAACAATAGAATGGATAGTTTTGCTTCTACTATTAAGAACCAGAAAACCTTTAACAAAATGATAGAATCTCAAATAGCTCAGCTGGCATCTTTTGTTCCTCCGGCTGACAAAGGTAAGATTCCGGGCAACTGGAAGAATTAGAAACTGCAAATCTTGTCGACATATTCAATGTAGGATAGTACTATAGAGATTGACCATCTAGATGATGGAAAGATGAATCCATGCTAGAAAAGAAGGGTGATCCAGGAAGACCAGTCATTCCAATAGCCATTGGACCGAATGCCTTTGAAGAAGCTATCTATGACTTTGGGGCAAGCATGAACGTCATGCCCAAGGTAATTTATGAGAAAATTCATGGAGATGCATTATTGTACACAACCATGTGTTTGCAGTTTATAGACTAGTCACTCTGCTACCTAAAGGGCATTCTTGAAGACGTCTGTGTACAAGTTGGATATTCATATGTACCTGTAGACTTTGTGTAGTTGAAATAGGAGGAGATGAGAAGTCACCCATTATTTTGGGACGACCATTCCTAAGCACTACAAAAGCCATCAGCTACGTCGATAGCACCAAGATCTGTTTCACTATCATGGATAGGAAGGAGAGATTCACTTTCAAGAACAAGACACTACAATCTCCTGCTCATCCACAAAGGGCGTACATATATGAGGACAAGCCAGCACAAAAGAAGACAAACAGGAGGAGGAATAAGACCAGGCAGTCACAAACAGAATCAGTGAAGATGGTCAACACAGTCCACACGGAGTATGATCACCTCCTTGTATCACCGCACCTGCCCAAACAAGATGATCCAGGCGTACCAACAATCGATAGCACAATCAATCAAAGAATATTCCATAAGACCTTCTATGACACTGGGTTGGGAGTCAACATAATGGCCAAGATAACCTATGAATACTTATTTGGTAAAGAACCTTTGTATCCCACCTATATGCAGCTGCAGATGGCGGACCAGACATTTCGATTCCTGGAGGGGATAGCAAAGGATGTCATGGTGAAAATTCAAGATCATTATGTCCCCACTGATTTCTTGGTCCTGGACATGGGAGAGGAAGAATATGATCCACCAATAGTACTTGGAAGACCATTCCTCAACACCACTTGAGCAATCATCTACATGAGATCAGGGGAGGTCCACTTTCAGTTCCCTTCTGAAAAGGTACACTGCTATTTCAATAGTTATACAACTTATGAATAGCCAAGGAAGAATAGATCAAGGAGGAGGCACCATTCATCCCAACGTCGAAAGACTCAACCTCTTAAGGATGGATGGGTGGACTATGAAGGAGAAGTTGTAAGAAGTGACTATACTCCCACAAAGGAAAAAAAGAATGAGGAAGAAGAAGAACCCGTGAAGGACAAGTCCCCAACATCGACATCAACTTCACCAACCAAACAAGTATGGAATAAGAAGGAATCACTGTCAAGTTCACCATCACAAGAGGTGCAACTAGGGTCACCATTCCGGCCCAATGATGCACCATGGGAAGAATGAGCAAGACAAGAAGTCCTGTTCGGAGGACTTAAATCACCGAACCTTCGCCAAGAGGTAAACTTGGTAGTTATCCATATTTTCCTTTTTAGCATTGTATAATTTTTTCCTTTAGCATATTTATTCTTTCACATTAGCATAAATAATTCCTGTTGCATAATTACTTTGCTACATCTACATTAGAAAAAGAAAATAAAAATATTTGCTTACTACATTACATCAATAAATCCTAAGCCCCATGTGAATAATTTTGTGGCATAAAACCCGCAGGAATATTTACTGTGGTGGCCTAAAAAAATAAAATAAATATAAATATTTATTTATCTTGCTACATTCTACTACATCATAAAATCCAAAAATATTGAAAGAAAGATCATGTTGCAATTATGCTTAAAAGAAACATAATCAAATGGAAGAGCTACAGGCAATTGAGGCTTAGGTGGTTCACGACTAATGCTTAATTAGTTCCACAAGTTTTGTGGTCTATTTGAGTTCCACAGGATTTGAAGGATTGAAGAAGAGCTGACAAGTAAGTGGATGTTGTATCCATTATTGAAGTACTGCATCAATCATCATCAACAATCAATCAATGCTCCAATGGAGGGAGGACACCTCCGCTGCCAGTCTGCTACATAGCAAGAATGAATGACTACATCATCATCCAGCTTGGGAAAAAGCATCCTCCATCTATCCAACTAAGTATCTATACCTCCTATAAAGAAAAGACCCACTAGCCTATTTCTCTGGCTTCTCATTGGGCCACACCAGCAAAATGATGTCATCCGCCCACTAAGTGACGTCATCCGCCCACTAAGCCTCATTTATCTTCCACTAGCTATTTCTTTTGAAATAGAAAAAAGTCGTAACACCTAAACCAAGTATTGTAATTAAAATCCAATTGCACCATGGTGTTTCTCGCAATAAACTCTTCAAAACAAGACCCCACATGGATATATTTCGATAACTTTTTTGCAAACATTTAAATGGCTGTTCCTAAGAAAAACCTAGCAAAACTGCATATCACATGGATTACATATGGTCCTCCGAAACATGCATGATTTTTGTAAAGGAAAACTCCTAAACTTTTGGGAGGGGGGATGGCCCTCAGGTATAGTAGGGGTGAGGGGTGAGGGGTGAGGGTTGATGAGGTTAGCCTCCCGTATTGGCCGATCCTATAGGTTAGTGACCGTGTTTTCTTTGATAACCATTTCTAAGCAAAAGCCCGTTCCTAAGAAAAACCTAGCAAAACTACATATCACATGGATTACATGTGGTCCTCCGAAACATGCATGATTTTGTGAAGGAAAACTCCTAAAACTTTTGGGAGGGGGGATGACCCTCAGGTATAGTAGGGGTGAGGGGTTCTGGTGGATGAGATTAGCCTCCCGTACTGGCCGATCCTATATGTTAGTGACCGTGTTTTCTTTGATAACTGTTTCTAAGCAAAAGTCCGTTTCTAAGCAAAAACCTAGCAAAACTACATATCACATGGATTATATGTGGTCCTCTGAAACATGCATGATTTTGTGAAGGAAAACTCCTAAAACTTTTGGGAGGGGGATGACCCTCAGGTATAGTAGGGGTGAGGGGTGAGGGTGAATGAGATTAGTCTCCCGTACTGGTCGATCCTATAGGTTAGTTACCGTGTTTTCTTTGATATGGTTTTTGTTGTCTTTAGTTACACCTTTAACAAGAAAACTAAATCTGTTCTCTGTTTATATCACATATATATTTATGTATTATACACCAACGAGATTCCTTCTACATCCTATTTCTCCTAGCTCAATTCAAATTACTCTTGCATTCCCGCAGCAACGCGCGGGGAATTCACCTAGTTCCTTTTATCCTTTTACTTTACTACTTTTTAGTGTGTTAGTTATTAAAAATAAAAAGATGTATAATCATAAAACAAAATAAAGATTTCCTTTTAAGCTTTATAGTAGATTGATGTGACCTTTAAGTTTGAAATAAAATAAAAGAGAGTGTGTACAGAAGTCTGCTCAAATAAATTGAACTCTAAGAGGTAACCACTTTGCATGGAAAATATGAATAGATGCTCTAACATGGTTCCTTTCAAATACCTAGTGTTCAACCTCGAATTTTCCCAAGTTTTAGACAAAATTGTTTTGATCTAAGAATTTACTCGGAGCCTGAAACTTGTGGGTAGCAAATACTTGATCTAAGTCTAGGTAATTAAGGGATATGATATGAGAAGGTCTGAGTTATTGTTTATCTTGTTCCTAGTGATACTTGAGTTCTGAAGATTTATCTTTTGAAAACTCTTAAAAATTACATGATGAGCTCCTATATGACAGAGCTTGAATTCCTACCACAGCCATACATAAATGTTAGACTAGGAAAACCTCCATATATATACTGCTTGCTTTGCATTGAGTGCTGTCAAGTTTTGTTGATACCTTAGAGACTTGTCATGCTTTTAAAATCAAGATAACGTACACACCACTCGCATATGCACTACTCCTATACTGGGGTAGGCGCAAGTACATGCCATTCCATTCAGATCTGCCCAGAAATTGTTTTACTCCTACACTGGAGTAAACACCAAAAAAATCCATCATAGGTTTCCACCAAATAAATGCTCCAAGCTCTTGTTACTATTTCTCAAAAGTTTTGTTGCATAAAAGAGGCATGTGGCTATGCAAAAGTTATTCATAAAAAAAAAGTATTAAAAAATAGACAAGTGTCTGAATTATCAAAACAATGGATACTTAGATGTCTGCCTGAAAAAAAAGAAGAAAAGAGATGAATAAGATAGCTCATGTTCTCTTGCAAGGTTATTTCCAAATTCCAAAAAGAGAGGTATGTTTTCAAGGAGCATAGTAGAATTCGGTTAGCCACCAAATATATCCACCACATATCCACACACATGCACATCTTGATTTGATTGTATGACTCGTTTCTCTAGATATATTCCTTGACTTTATAATATATGCTTTGCAAGTATGTCTATGCTGTCTCCATACCCATAAACTCCATATAAGCCTTAGTTGTAGGGGAGAGAGAAGGCATAACATTACTATTGTCTTGGTGAGGATCCATAAATACCACATATTGAGAGACTTGAGAGAGTCATACAAAGAAATCTTTGAGCTTTATGTGAAAATTTACAAAAACTTTAGAATAATAGTTGATCAAAAGAGCTTGAGACATAGTGCTTGGCTTGACCATTCTATCTTTCAATTACTCAAGACACAAGTGAAGGCTACAAGCTCCATAGTTAAAGGTAATAGAGGTAAGTTTAAAACTCAGAATAGTTTACTCTAATTCAAAGGAGAATTCTTGTTTGAACACATGTGTACTTTTGAACACATGTGTATTTTCAAAAATCTAAAAACTCCTGTATCCATTGCTAAGTTTGGCTTTGCTAAGGGACTAACAAAGGTTAAGCTTGGGGAACTTGTTGATGGTAGTTATTGTTCATTTTAAACCACCAACTAAACATAAAAAGGGCATAAATCAATCTCCAACATAGAATTAGGGTTTACACTGACAGAATTCCCCAGGTTTTGGTGAATCTGTGTTTCTGCAGGGGGTTATCAGGAAAGGAGGAAAGATATCAAGGACGTCGGGCTAAAAAGCATATTCCGCTGCGAAACCAAGTTGACAAGAATCTAGAAGACACGAGAAGGCGAGCCACCGAAAGTGGGACCCACCTGGCATAGGGCCAGGTCGGCCGACCCCACCCTAGGTCGGCTGACCTGGGGCCCCACCTGTCAGCTGCAGTCTTGTACGTCGGTTCCTCCACCGCCTTAGGGTTTGCATCTTCGCCGTTGATCAAGGTCGGTTTGATCTGAGGTCTCCGGTGCATCCTATGGGCCTATATAAGCACAGCTCCTATTGAAGTCATTTGATCAAGTTATCAGAGATAGAAACCCTAGTTTCCTTAGAGCTTCTCCATATTCTTGGGCATAGCTACATAGGTTAGAATTATAGAGAGGCAAGCTTCTCTTGGATTCCAGATCATGTTAGGAGCATGGCTTGGCAGGGCCTTCGGTAAGCTCTCTCTTGTGTCTTTTTGTATTTACTCTACTAGATACAATGGATTTGACATTGTTCTATATATTGTTTATGTTCTCAATTATCTTACTCATTGTCTATTTTGATTATATGCTTAGTACAGATAGAATGTCTTTATATTCAAACATAAGATCATATAGCACTCACTCTTTGATATCATGGGTGAGTGGTCGACATTGTGTAAGCGTGGTGCTTATACTTTGTTTGCCTGCGGATACATCCTATATTCCGGGTCATGTGTTAGATCGCAGAAGTGGCACTCCCGTTGAGTTCTTTGTAGTCCACTCCCCGAATGTAGGTCTAATAGGACCTAGTTACGAAGGAAGTCTTGCTCTGTTCCTGATCTTCCTTAGTAATGTCTCTTGTGTGTAGATATAGAGTATTATTGCCATGATTGCTATGTGTAGTTGCACTAATCTTAGTATACTTTGACATATGATTTAGAATGACTTAGGAATATTTCTCTATTTCTGCCAAGTCCATGCTAATGCCTAGATGGGGAGTTCTCTAAGTGAATTACATTATATATGACTTGATGTTTATTATTCATTATCATTTATCTTGTGACTTATCCCTGTTATGAGTAAATGGATCATACATGGTTAATTCTCCATTGCATGTGCAAGTGAATCATCATATTCCTACATAAGCCATCCCTTTCCAGTGGTAAAATATAAATCGACAACCCTAGAATACTCTTGGGTAAAATGCTACAATGGTATAATTATCTGTGCGCTTGCAGATACCTAGTGTATATATATATATATATATATATATATATATATATATATATATATATATATATATATATATATATATATATATTCTGAGTAGTGTGCAAACATATCTCTTATATTCATACTAGGGATGACAACCTAGTTATTTTAGGAGATATAGGTTTATTATAGGTGGCTAAGTATTTCAACCAAGTGACACGTTAATAAATACCATGAGCTTTCCTAGCACTGTTGCTAGGGATAGATTTCAAATTCTATTCTTAGTAGCGACGCTAAGAAATGTCAACAAGCATTTTTGGCGCTCCTGCTGGATGAGTCGGAGACGAAGCGGAGCACGTTCGTCAGCGTCGGGGACAAAAGCGGCAGCGTGAACCGACAAGGATGGCGGCGTTCCGGCGCGTCCTGCATGGTAGAGGTAAAAAGGATAAGCCGATGATGACCGCGGCATCAAGGCAAACTCAGTGCAAAAGACGGCGCGTTGAATGGCTCACTGGAGTGGCCTGGCCACGTTGAAGCGGCTATGGCGGCGCTGCTGCTATCCACGAGGAAGAGAGCGGCGCGCTGGGCAATTCCGGTGGAGCGAGGCGCTACTACCGTGCTGAAACGATGCACAAGGGCGAGACAAGGCAGTGGGCGTGAACAATTGGATGGTGGACGTGCGGTGGCGGTGAATTCAGCCGGCGAACAGGAGCTCGACGGCGGCGACGAGGAAGAAGTAAAAGAAGAATGCGGCGATGGCACCAGCTTTTAAAGGCGAGGGAAAGGACGACGTGGTGTTTGCGACCTCGGCTAGATGGTTGGCCGTGTGCCCAGGCATGAGAAAGTGCGCGGCGTCCACGGCGATGCCGGCGACAGTGAGGGAGAGGGGAAGGAGAAAAGGTGCACGTCTTGTTACTGTAGCTTCCTACCTTTTTTCTTCTTTTTCAAATTACTTCCAAAATTATGTAAAAACTTGAAAAATTCACAAAACAAAAGTTGCCCAAAATTTAAAGTTCTACAACTTTGCTTTTGGGGTCATCTCCAAATTCCAAGTATTTTTGAAACTAGTGTTTTAAATTTTGAATTTGAATTTAAGGTTAATAAATAATTCATTTACAAATTTGATTTTCAATTAATGAATAATTATTATGCAAACAACTCAATCAAATATACCATTTCAAAACACAAATTTTATTTATGAAATTTATTTTGATAATTCCTTCAAATTTGAATTTAAAACTTGAATTTAAATGATTATTTAATATTAACATTATTCCATATATCACATAAAGCACCTCATAAGCATCAAATACATGCTAGAATCAAAACATGAAATGCATTAGTGACTTGATGCTTGATGATTATGCATGATGATGACATGATCAAATTGTTAACTAAGTGCTTAACACCTAGGGTGTTACAATGCTCCACCCCCTGCTTTTCTGCCATGGACCTTTGTGGTCTCTGCTTTGATCCGGGTCTTACTCTTCAAACTGAGATTAGAGATAAATTTGGTCTGCCGGTCTCCAGATCGATCATTGATCATTCTTCGTTCATTCTTGTGGTCGCTTTTGGCCGTTGCAAGTTCCGTCTCACGCCGGATTCAGCTAGCTTTTTGCTTCGGGCCACCATTGGAGGCTCTGCTCCCCATTTTAACGTCTCCCAGCTTGAAGATAGAACCTTCAAATTTGATGTTTCGTCTAAATCAGTGGGACTCTTTGTTGCCAACCTGCTATCTTTTACTTGTGCTTCTTACAAGCTTTTTTTTTCTTCCTCTGGTCCAATGGTGGATCGAACTGGAAGTATGCACTTTGCCTTTACCTCAAAGAAGAAGAAAATTTTTGGAAGCCTACCAAAACAACTCATAAGTCCTATGCTGATGCGGTTAAATCTCCACCTCTCTCTGGTGCGAATTTGATCCCCATCGGCAAGCACAAACCTTGGCAACCCAAAGCCCCTGTTCATAGTTCTACTTTTGAGCGTCTTGAATTCCCTCCTCGGGGTACCCTTCGACCAGGTCCCTGCTCTGTCTTTGACCTCCGTTTGTCTGGCCAATTGCAGACTAGGCGTTCTAACCGGCCTTTTGACAAGATCTTTCATAGAGCTACACATATCTGTAGCCGCTGCCAGGTGGGTGGTCATCTCCGTGTCAACTGTCGCGCCCCAATTAAATGTCATGTTCGATTCAAGCTGAGACATGATTCTGGCAACATTAAGAAAAAGCGGCTGTAATCTCCAAGCTAGGCTGGTTCCTTGAACCCGGTGCAGCTAATAAGGCCCCTTCTTCTCAACCGCCTGTGTTTAATTCATTTGGAGAAATGTTCAAGGCCTGCTTCGCTTCTTGGGCCAACAAGAAAGTCTTGCCGGCTGTAGTTATTCCTTGGCAGCTACAGCCCACTTCTGCCCTTGAAGTAAACCCAGCCTCCTGGCAGCTCCATGCCGTTTCACCTTCCTGTCGTACTCCTTGCGCGACAACTATTGCCATAGCACACCCCCCCTCCTCTACCCCATTGCAGCGACACTTCATCGCTGCAACCTCAACTTTTGCCATCTTCCATGGCCTTCCATTACGCAGACCCGCTTCCTTTTGTGCCTCAAGGTTTTCAGTATCATGATGTTCCCAACCGTGTGTTCATGGTGCGCGCGGTGGCACCAGTTCGACCTCTGGCGATAAATGAGAAACTCGGCATCATCACCTTCGACCCCCTACCTGGTAATGCCATGAACTTTGCAGCTGTTAGGTTGGTTGTTACAGATTTCCTTAGCTTAGAGATGAGAGTAGCTTATAGAGATATTCAAACTACTCCTTTGGGTCAAGCTTTAGTCAAGTTTGGTCATGCTTATGATCGTGATAATTCGATTCATCAAAGCCTTATCCCCTTCGACAACGTCACTGTATCAATATGTAAGCATGATCAAGGTAGAAATTGGAGAAGGGCATAATTTAACCATGACTGCTGGTTACTTTTGCTGGGTCTCCCCAATGACTATTGGACAAAAAGGCATATCCATAGTGTGGTTGGGGAGTTTGCTAGAGTGCTGCTTTGGGAAGCTGATGAAAGGTTTTTGTCAAGGTTGCTGGTAAGGGCAAGGGTCACAGACTTGCAGAAAGTTCCTCAGTTCATAGTATATGCTGACCCAGACACTGTGGACGGGGAGTCGTGGACGGTTCAGTGTGATGTAATGCTTCAACACCCCAATATGCATGAACCACCAGTGGAGGACCCAATCCCTAAGGACATTAATATGGAAGATGCAGTTTCCTTTGATTTCTTTGGTCTGGGGCAGCCGGTCAATGGACCAAATCTTCAGGAGGATCAAGAACAGGAAGATGCCTGGGATCAATGGCCTGCTCAAATTGAAGCCCAAGATCAACCAATGTAGAAAGCACAGGGCCCAATCTAAATTCAGAACCTCAACAAGCTACCAAATATGGAGGAACCTATTGACCTGAACCAACCCCCACCTCTGAACCTTGATCTTCATCCTGTTATCATCAACCCGGTTGCGCAGCCTCAAGGAGATGAACTCATTGATTTGAATGAACAGTAACAGAAATGTGATGAAGCAGCATCTGTTACAACTAGAGAACGAGGTATACATGATGAAGCCACTTGAAGGAGGACTGATGCAAGCAGCAGTTGAACAGCAGCAGCAAGGGCAACAGGAGTTACTACTCAATGTCCCTGCACCCCCAACACACGGAAGAGAGCAAGCAAAAGGGGAACATCAGTTGTTGAAACATAGGTAAGAAGAAGTATAAGGCTGAAAGATGCAAATAAAGGTTTCAAATCAAATGGTTGCATAGACAAAAAATGTCTGGCCTGTGCACCAGACCCTCCTATTATCAAAAATGAAATAATCAAAAAGTTAGCCTTTGACTTCTGTAATTTGGATGAAGCTAAAATCAGTGATGACCTTTTGTAGTCAAAGAGGAAGAAAACCCACCCAATTGCAAAGAGCAAGGATCGTGGTGCAGCAGCTCAACCAGAGCCAACCAGCAAATGAAGGCTCAAGGAACAATGATGAAGAAGAGCAAGCAGCAGAAGAAGGAACCCAGGCCCTGCTCCAGTTATTGGAGGATCACCAAGACCAGCAAGCTTCTGGAAATGAAGCTTAAAAATGGCAAATGACAATGAAGCCTGAAGCATCTTTTGTGTACTCTGATCCCACCTGTAATGTGTCATGTAGGGTGGTGGATCCCTGTTGCTATCAGTTTATTTTGGATGTAATGTCATCTAATAAGAACCTTTGTTGTAAGTTGACGAAAACTTGTCAGATTGAGGATTTTCAGTTAAAGCCCACATGGTTGGATATTTACCAGTTACTTATAAGTTTCAGTCATGAGTACACATCTAAATAGATCTTGGAATATCCTGTGTTGGAACGTTAGAGGGTTAAATGCCGCCAAAAAATGGGATTATGTCAGAAACAAAGTAAAGCTTGCTTCCAGGAAACCAAAAAGAACACTTTTGACCTAGCTTTCATCAGGAAAATCCTCCTGGTCAGTTTTGATAACTTCCTCTTCGTTGTAACACCCTAAAATTTGCTTCTTTGGAAATGGAGCTAAAATGATTTAATTATGAATATTTTGTGCTCATGAAACATAGTAAAACAAAATTTTCATTGAATTAAAATTCATCTTAGGATGTAGCAACAATGTTGTGCATACATGCTGATGCATTTGTGTTTTTGTATTGCTTAGTTTTGACCAAAGATCAAAATGAATTCAAGTTGTTCTTTCAAAATGCGTTTAGGTCGATTTTCCTTCTCCGATATACATATATCATTTTTATACAATCAAATTCCTTGTTTCTCATCCGTCAATCAACCTCTACAAACTTCTCAGGAATTTTTTTCGGTTTTTTATGTACCTTGTTTCTACTTATCTGTGAGCATAATCTAATTTTTAGATGCTCTAAAGTATCTTATTATGAGCTCCAAATACTTTATTTGGGTTCCTCATATTTCCTAATGTCCCTGGAAAATTTCCCCGAATTTTTGAGCTTTCAGAGTATTTTTCGTGGCTTAAATAATAATTCTGGACTTTTCTAAAATTATTTTATCCATGAAATTAAGTAATTCCGAAAATAGGAAATATCTCATTTTCCACCAAAGCCCGTGTGCAATAATCTTAAATGCTCATACATTTATTTACTAATGGGCCTTAATGTCTATTTAGGCCTATTAGTGGAGCTGGACAGTGCAACATCAATTCGTACCATATTGCTAGTTGATGTGAAGGTGGAGAGTTTTCCTTCTTATAAATATGTACCTACCCCATGGACAAAGCACACCAAAACTATCGTAAGAGAACCCCTAGTTTGAGAAATCTCTCGTGCAGTAAATTAGATTTTTCCTCCTAGTACCTCGCCGTTGCTCGAGGCGCCTGGTAGCCACGACATGCTGTGCGTGATGTGCCACCGAAATCGTACATCTACTCAGCGATGGTTCTAGTTGCCTGCTTGAAGACTTGATGCCGGTGCCACCGGCGCAAACTCTAGCGTCCGACCCATTCCGGAGTTCATCATCGTCCTAGTCCGTTTCGACTTCATCGCTGCCGTTCTTTGGTAAGAAATCGTGCACGATGGTTCTCTCTATCTTATCTATTCGCTTGTCCGGTTGCTAATCCTCTTGATCACGTACGCTAACCATGGAGCTGGTGTGCCATGCAAGATCTATGTCCACATACGTGATTTACATCCCAATATCTGTCAACGCCGATTTGCTGATATCCATGTCTGCCGCAGCAGACGCGTAACGCCAGTACGAACCTCATCTGCAGTGCTTATACCTTGGTTGCCTAACTCGCAAGGTTCGCAGTCTTAGAATCTAGCACCGGTCCGATGCGATCTGAGTTCGCCTCTGTTCTTCACATTGACCAAAGCGGTGCTCTGGTGCAGCACGCAGGACCATGCAGCTGCTGCTTGATCACGATGGATAGAAGATCATGTAGGTGAGCTGCAACTCCAATTAATTTCCTTATAATTTTATTGGTACCACATATTATAGACGTCATACTTGTATCTGAGAGTACATATACATACATTATTCATCCTGTCTCATCAAGCTCCCATCATCCAATTCCATCTTACGTGCGTGGTTAATTCCATGTAAACTCATGTCATGTATCTTTCTGGTGCGGTTCATTGCTCCTCTGTTCATATTTCCATCAATCTTATTTCTTGATAAATCTTCTAAAGTTAACATGTTCACGCCGTAGCTATGGTTCAGCTTGTTCTTTCTGCACTATTTGTAGAGATGTAATCTACATGTTTATAATTAAATTGATTAATGTCAATGCAACTAGTTTTATAATTAAAATAAATATAGGTTTTCTACTGCTTTGTTTTATGTACAAATATTAATATGATTATTAATTGCTAATATAAATATGATTTTCAATTATTAATTTTCTTAGCTCAAACACGCATCATATACAGCTTGTTCTCGCGTACTTATTTATTTTGCAAAGTCAAGAGATTCGTTGGGGCGTAACCCTCTTAGCGACGCGCTACATCGGAACCCGGGTGTGGTGTTAAATGGGCAAGGGCCGGGTCGTCATCCCCTTAGTGGCGCGTCGTATCGTGACCCGGGTACGATGAAAAATGAGCAAGGGTCGGGTCGTCGCAACCTTAGTGGCGCGCTACATCTACGCCCGGGTGTAGTGAAAAATGAGCAAGGGTCTTCGCACTTCCCTCGACGGGTGCGAAGGGTAAGGAAGTTAGCCGAGCCAACTAGGATTCGTCTAGGTAGCTGGAACGTAGGGTCCCTAGCGGGTAAGCTAAGAGAGCTAGTCGATGCAGCAATTAGAAGACGTGTAAATATTCTATGCGTTCAGGAGACTAAATGGAAGGGCCAGAAGGCGAAGGAGGTGGAGGATACGGGCTTCAAACTTTGGTACACGGGGACAACATCGGGTAGGAATGGTGTAGGCATCTTGATCGATAGGAGCCTTAAGGATGGAGTCGTTGATGTTAGGAGGCAAGGCGACCGAATTATCTTGGTCAAGCTAGTAGTTGGAGATTCGACTCTAAATGTGATCAGTGCCTATGCCCCTCAGGTAGGTCTTAGCGAGGGCACCAAGAGGCAGTTTTGGGAAGATCTTGATAGCATGGTTTGTACCGTGCCTATCAGCGAGAAACTCTTTATAGGAGGAGACCTCAACGGCCATGTTGGTGCGACTAATGTAGGTTTTGAGCGGGTGCACGGGGGATTCGGATATGGTAGTAGGAATCAAGAGGGGGAGGATGTTTTGAACTTCGCGCTGGCCTATGACTTGTTGATAGCGAACACCCTCTTTAGGAAGAGGGAATCTCATCTAGTAACCTTTCGTAGTGGACAACACTCGAGCCAGATCGACTTTATCCTTACAAGGAGGGAGGATAGACGTGCTTGCTTTGATTGTAAGGTGTTACCTGGGGAATGTGTTGTCCCTCAACATAAGCTTGTGGTGGCGGACTTTCGCTTTCGGGTACGTGTCCACCGGGACAAACGGGCCAAGATTGCGAGAACGAAGTGGTGAAAGCTTAGAGGGGAAGCAGCGCAAACGTTTAAGGAGAGGATGCTAGACGAGGGGCCTTGGGAAGAAGGAGAAGATGCCGACGACATGTGGATAAAGATGGCAACATGTGTCCGGAAGGTGGCTTCGGAAGTGTTTGGCGTGAGTAGGGGAGGCAAACGGGAAGCGAAAGACACATGGTGGTGGAATGACGAGGTGCAAAGGGCTATTAGGGAGAAGAAGGAGTGTTTCAAGCGTCTCCACCATGACAAGAGTGCAACCAACATCGAGAGCTATAAAATAGCGAAGAGGGCTGCAAAGCGAGCTGTGAGTGTAGCAAAAGGTCAGGCGTATGATGGCCTTTATCAGCGGCTAGGCACGAAGGAAGGGGAGAAGGACATTTATAGAATGGCTAGAATCCGCGAGAGGAAGACAAGGGACATCAACCAAATAAAATGCATCAAGGATGGGACAGATCGACTTCTGGTGAAGGATGAGGAGATCAAGGACAGATGGAGAGAGTACTTCGACAAGCTGTTTAATGGGGAGAATGAGGGTCCTACCCTTGAGTTGGACGACTCATTTGACGATACCAACAGACGCTTTGTGAGGAGAATTCAGGAGGCAGAGACCGGAGAGGCTTTGAAGAGGATGAAGGGAGGTAAAGCGATGGGCCCTGATGGTATCCCCATTGAGGTGTGGAGATACCTAGGCGCCAGAGCGATAGTATGGTTGACTAAGCTTTTTAACCTTATTTTTCGATCTAACAAGATGCCTGAAGAATGGAGGAGAAGTATTTTAGTACCTATCTTCAAGAACAAGGGAGATGTTCAAAGTTGTACTAACTACCGTGGGATTAAGTTGATGAGCCATACGATGAAGCTCTGGGAGAGGGTTATCGAGCATCGCCTAAGGAGAGTGACACATGTGACCCAAAATCAGTTTGGGTTCATGCCTGGTAGGTCGACCATGGAGGCGATTTTCTTATTACGACAATTGATGGAGAGATATAGGGAGCAGAAGAAGGACTTGCACATGGTCTTTATTGACCTCGAGAAGGCATATGACAAAGTACCGAGAAATGTCATGTGGTGGGCCTTGGAAAAGCACAAAGTCCCAACTAAGTATGTTATCCTCATCAAGGATATGTACAGGGATGTGGTGACATTTGTCCGAACATGTGATGGCGACACCAGTGACTTTCCAATTAAAATAGGACTGCATCAGGGGTCAGCTTTGAGCCCTTATTTATTTGCTTTGGTGATGGATGAGGTCACAAGGGACATACAAGATGGTATCCCTTGGTGTATGCTCTTTGCTGATGATGTGGTGCTAGTTGACGACAGTAGGGCAGGGGTTAATAGGAAGTTAGAACTATGGAGGCACACGTTAGAGTCGAAAGGGTTCAGACTTAGTAGGACTAAGACCGAGTACATGAGGTGCGATTTTAGCGCGACTAGGCATGAGGAGGGAGACGTTAGCCTCGATGGGCAAGTGGTGGCCAAGAAGGATACTTTTCGGTATTTAGGGTCGATGCTACAAAAGGACGGAGACATTGATGAAGATGTTAGGCATAGAATTTCAGCCGGCTGGTTGAAATGGCGTCAAGCTTCTGGCGTCCTCTGTGACAAAAGGGTGCCTCAGAAGCTGAAAGGTAAGTTCTATAGGACGGCGATTCGTCCGGCGATGTTATACGGTGCTGAGTGTTGGCCTACAAAAAGGCGACATGTCCAGCAATTGAGTGTAGCAGAGATGCGTATGTTGCGTTGGTGTTGTGGGCACACAAGGAGGGATAGAGTCCGAAACGACGATATTCGGGATAGGGTTGGGGTGGCACCAATTGAGGAGAAATTGATTCAACATCGGTTGAGATGGTTTGGACATGTCCAACGGAGGCCTCCTGAGGCGCCGGTGCGTAGTGGAGTTCTAAAGCGGGCCGATAATGTAAAGAGCGGTAGAGGTCGACCTAAACTAACTTGGGATGAGTCCGTTAAGAGAGATCTTAAGGAGTGGAATATCTCCAAGGATTTAGCTATGGATAGGAGCGCTTGGAGATTGGCAATCAACGTGCCGGAACCGTGACCTCTTTTTGTCTCCCTTTATGTCTTTTTTGTGTCTCCCTCGTCTCTTTTGGGTTTCATCTCTAGCCTACCCCAACTTGCTTGGGACAAAAGGCTATGTTGTTGTTGTTGTTGTTGTTGTTGAAGTTTAACTTTAATAAATTGCGTGATAATATTTATATGATAAAATATGGTTAGCTTCAACTTGATTTTATGTATAAATGTGATGTTATTAAGTAAAATATTAAATTTGATTAATGCTTTATGCAAATGACTTTCTAAATTAAAAACAACATAGGTTAATATTCAGCTTTCCATATATCTATGTTAATTTAACTAAAAACAACATCAATATGTTTTTAAGTTATAAATTGTTTAGCTTAAACACGTCTCATTCATAATTCAATTAGATACTCTCACATGTTTATTCCTTTGCAAAGTAAATTTTAAATGGTTTAATAATATGAGACATGTTTATAAATAAAACATGATGATTAGTTTTAAGCCTGACATTCAATTTAATACATGTTGACTAATCTGGATTAATATTATTCACATGATTTTGGTACCTAAAATAAATCAAACATGTAGGTTTTTCTAATATAAACTCTCGGTAGTCGTTTCTTTTCAATCGTAGTTCCGCTATTGGCGTTTCTTGCGTTCTCATGACCATAGTAACTACCTCTCTTATAGTACGTCGTTTTAACTTGTGTGGTGTATTGTTATTAGTTTTCTATGTTTGCTTCTTGCATGTTTGCCTATGTGTGATGTTCGCTACGAGTAGAATGAAAACCCTCTGTGAGCACTGAAGATCATAAGGTGATGACCAGAAGCAAAGTATGAGAAAAAAAGATATGCTCAGAGTTTAAGGCAAGTATAGCATGGGATCATCCTTGTTACCTAATCACTTTTAAAGCACTTAAATCATTATGTATGTGTCTCCTTGTTAAGGATGCCTTAGAAATTGATCTTGTACCTTATTGCCTATGGTTTTTGCATTGGGTAGCTATTGCTAGTAATTTGACTAATGGAATATGCAATAACATTAAAAGATGACTTTTTAGTAACATAATGAAAGAGGGCTAGAGGCTATCTTTTGGTGCTCTAGTTTCTCTCCATAAGGACTTATCTGTAAGCGAACATCCGGGACTTACAGTACAGCTGTGAGGGCTACATGGCTCTGGCTTTAGTCATATAAGAGGACCTTTTCTAGCTTGTTAGAGGTTACCCGAAAGGGCACAAAAGGGGTGTTTCTCGGGTTGGGTGTAGTGCGGCTTCAGTCCTTATGTGTATAGGTTGCGCGTCATTGTGCCATACGGAAGGGGAGCTCTACTTTCGTAGGTTACAGAAACGTAGCGGCTCTAACTTGTTAGACGAACCTTGGAAAGACTTCATAGTGAAACATGTCTGCCTATTAAGGCCTTGCAAACCTCGGGCTTATGGGGATTACGACTCATAGTGAAAGTGTACAACCTCTGTAGAGTGTAAAACTGGTATATCAGCCGTGCTCACGGTCACGAGCGGCCTTGGACCCTTACGGAATAGATGATTACTGTTGAACTATAATATGCTTATGTTTTTGCTATTCATTCTTCATATTACCTGATCATATGTTGATGGAATTAAAGACAACTTGATGCTACTCATATGCTAAAACTTTGTCAACTAAAAGCTATATGCAGTTAAACCCGTGTCATGCCTCTTGAGCCTCATGAACCCCATGTTATTCTTGTTGAGTTCGACATGGACTCACCCTTGCTATTTCCCCCACATCTCAGGAAGGGTACCAAACTGCTAGATTCTGGAATTGTTAGGCTTGTGATCAACCAGTCAGTTTGATCCTGGAGTGAAGGTTACACCTGGTGTTCGGAGTTGTCTTGCCGCTGTGTTGCTCTCTAAGGTTATATCTTATACTATTGCGTTATGTTTAATAAGCATTTGTCTTTTGATATTACACTTATCTGTAGCTATATGTGAGATTTGACCTCTTTATTTCACATATAGTGTATATCTGGTTTTGTCCTTAAAATTGGGTGTGACATTTGTTCCCTCTGAAGGTGCCTCTGGAGTTTGTTAGTTGCTTGGAAGTCTAGAAGAGTGGAATTTTAGGAGTATCCTCAAAGAAAAAATGCTTTCTCTGCTTGAACAGTAAAGAACTTATTTGAGGCAAAGGGGTAGTATCAAATGGGTGACCTTGGGAGATGCTGCCACAAAATTCTTCCATGCCAATGCCACCATTAGACATGAAACAACCTAATAAAAAAATCAAAGATGAAGTTGGTGACCTCAAAACTGAGCGTGCTGATAAGGAACTCATTATTTGGGAGGCCTTTAAACAAAGATTGGGAAAACTGAATATAGGGACATCCTCTTTGACCTGCCTTCCTTCATCTGCCCAACTTAGGGTTTGGATTCCCTTGAACAGGAATTTTCAAGTGATGAAATTGATGACATCATCAAGAAGCTCCCTAATGATAAATCGCCTGGTCCAGATGGTTTCGGTAAGGAATTCATAAAGAAGTGTTGGCCAACCATAAAGAATGATTTTTATGAACTGTGTTGGGCCTTTCACAACAACAATGTCAGAGCATCAATTCTTCCTTCATCACCCTTGTACCTAAAGTTGATAGCCCTTCTTGTGTCTCTGATTTCCCTTCTCAATTGCTCCATGAAAATAATCACCAAAATTCTTGCCAACAGGTTACAGACAGTCATCCCTTCCTTGATTCATAGAAACCAGTATGGATTCATCAAAAATAGAACAATCCAGGATTGTTTGGCCTGGTCATTTGAATACTTACACCTATGCCATCATTCCAAGAAAGAAATCATAATTCTGAAGCTTGACTTCGAAAAAGCTTTCGATGCAATTGAGCACCACACCATCCTGAAACTCATGGAGGCTAAAGGTTTTGGTCCAATTTGGCTATACCGGATTAAAAACATTCTTTCTTTAGGAACATCCAATGTGCTCTTAAATGGGATCCCGGGTAAAACTATTCACTGCAAAAGAGGGGTCAGGCAGGGTGACCCTCTTTCACCTCTTCTTTTTGTTCTTGCAGCAGATTTTCTTCAATCCATCCTAAACCAGGCCAGGCAAAGGCGTCAACTTAATCTCCCAATCCCTTTAAACAATTCTTTGGATTTCCCTGTAATCCAATATGTTGATGACACCCTCATTGTCCTTGAAGGAGACACAAGACAGTTGTTCTTCCTGAAATCCATTCTACACAACTTTTCTGTCTCAACTGGGCTAAAAGTTGACTACAATAAATCGATGATGGTTCCAATCAACATCAGCCCTGAAAAATTTAGTCACCTTGCCAGCACATTTGGTTGCTCCAAAGGATCCCTACCATTCACTTACCTTGGCCTCCCCCTGGGAATTACAAAACCAAGGGTGGATGACTTCCTCCCTCTTGTTTCTAAATGCAAAAGAAGATTGGCTTGCACATCAACCTTTCTCTCTCAAGCTGGCAAGCTTCAGCTCATAAATGCTGTCTTACTGCTCTCCCAACCTTTCACATGTGTGCGCTGTCACTACCAAAAGGTGTAATCAAACAAATTGATAAATTCAGAAAGCACTGTTTGTGGAGAGGGGCCGATATCAACTCTAAAAAACCACCAAAAGCGGCTTGGGAAATGGTGTGTATTCCTAAAGAAGAGGGTGGATTAGGAGTCATTGACCTAGAAAAGCAAACTGAGGCCATGCTAATGAAAAATCTTGACAAATTCTTTAATAGAAAGGACACACCATGGGTTTCATTGATGTGGGAAAAATATTGCAAAAATGGAAAATTGCCTAACTCAACTAAGAAAGGGTCATTCTGGTGGAGATATTTTGAAACTATTGCCAACCTTCAAATTATTTTCCACCATTCACATTCAAGATGGAAACACATGCCTCTTTTGGACTGATAAATGGTTACCACAGACTATGGAGCATGATAACCCTGAACTTCACTCATTTGCAAAAAACAAAGCAATATCAGTCAGCAAAGTATATGCTCAACATAACCTTCCTGATTTGTTCAGTCTGCCTTTGCCAGCAGAAGCATACACTCAACAATCAGCTGTTCAATCTTTCTTGTAGCACTGCCCCTTAACAACAGATCATGACAATTGGGACTCAAACTAGGGGCAATTTTCAGCCTCCAAAACTTACAAATTTCTGATTGGGCACAGAAATACACACCAAGTTTACAAATGGCTATGGAGTTGCTTTTGTCAGCCGAAACACAAGGTTTTCTTTTGGCTACTCGTAAAAGACAGGCTTAGTACAAGAAACATCCTAAGAAGAAAACATGCACCTAGAATCATACAACTGTGTGCTCTGTCAACTTTCAGTAGAAGAAACATGTGAGCACCTCTTTATTCAATGTCCTTTTGCCAAACACTGCTGGAACCTGCTCGGCATCACCTTCCAGAATGGGACTAACGTCAATGATTGCATCATGCAGCTTAAACAACAGTCCCATCCAAAATTCTTCATGATGGTGGCAATCTTAATGTGTTGGGCAATATGGACAGTTAGAAACGACCTCATCTTCAAGAATCTGCAGCCAGAAATACATGCAGCAAAAGAAATTTTCAGAAAGGAGTTGAAACTGCTAAACCTCAGGGCTAAAGCCAGAGTCTCTCTTATCTTTGATTTATGGATCCATAATCTATTGTAATCTTTTTGCTTTCGCTTGTTTTTTTTTTTCATTTCCTTCTTTGTCTCTTAATTTTCTGTACTGTTTCACTGTACCCTGTAACCTGTACTCTGAACTTTTCTTTGTTTGATAATAAATTTCTGTAGGGGTGCAAACCCCTCCAGTTCCTTCAAAAAAATTCTGTTGTAAAATCAAAGAAAACAACAGGTAATACTATCATGCTATTATCACAAATGTAAGGAGATTTTGAATCAAGCTTAGTGCATGGGTTCTGAATGGAAGTATATAAACCTTTATTCGTTTTATGAACATACCCAGACCAATGACTCCTTCAACTTCGTGTCCACAGCAATGCTATTTCCGAACTCTTATCTATATTACAAAGACCGATCAGCCTAGTGCCGTCCATCGACTCATCACTGTCATATATTTCAAACAAGCTAACAATAACTTAGAAAGAGAGCAACTATTTACATACTAACAATAGTATACCATCTAGTAAAATCTATAGACTAAAGTGACATAATTAGGATATCAAATAAACCATATATCTACTACACACTACCGGAAAACTCATCTTTGCCGAGTGCAATTTTTCGGGCACTCGGCAAAGAAGCACTTTTGCCGAGTACAAAAAAACACTCGGCAAAGAAGCTCTTTGCCAAGTGTAAAAAAACACTCGGCAAACAAACTCTTTGCCGAGTGTTTTTTTTTGCACTCAGCAAACTTGCCTGTTTGCCGAGTGTTTTTTGACACTTGGCAAAGAGCTTGTTTGCTGAGCGTTTTTTTACACTCGGCAAAGAGCCTGTTTGCCGAGTGTTTTTTTCCTACACTCGGCAAAGAAGATTTACAAAGCATATTTTGAGGCTCTAAACGGCTTCAAATTTAAAAGTGTTCATCTACATAGTTGTATAACTTATCAAGATCTACAACTTTTGTTTTACTCATTTCTGAATTCGACAAAGCGATGGTAATGCTGTTCACAAAATCTACATCTCTCATATATAGTTTCATGAAAATTAGAAGAGAGATCTCTAAGTTTTGTGAACAATGTTAATACCACTATATCGGATGAACAAATAACTAAAATAAAAGTTGTAGATCTTGAGAAGTTATACAACTTTGTAGTTGAACACTTTTTAATCTAAATTAATTTTGCTAGCGAAAAGTACGTCTAAATTTCAAAAAATTTAAAATTCGAATTTTTCAAACGATCTCGGATGGAGAAACGACCAAAATAAAAGTTGTAGATCTCAAAAAGTTATGAAACTTTGTAGTTGACAACTTTTTCATTTGAAATCTAGGATGTTACATATGTCGCAATGATAATATACGCACGCTGAAAGCCTATGTTTCAAGTGTTTCAGGTATATGTTGCAAATAGTTCATCTGGATGTTTTAAAAGTAGATCTTGGTGTTGCAAATGTTGTAATGGCTATACATGCATGTTTCAAGCGTATGTTTCAATTGTTTCAGATGTTTTAGATGTATGCTGCGAATGTTTCATCTAGATGTTTTAACAGTACATCTGGTATTGCACATGTTTTTTTACTCTGTTGTTGCACATATCGCAATGGCACCGGTGGCTGGTGGTACAACGGCCAGCCACAGGACTTCAGCTCCTACCTTGCGCCTTCCTCACGCGGTGCGCCTTGCCCTCTCTTCTCCCCTCCCCTCCCTTCCCTTCCCTCCATCTCTATCACGGTAGTTCGAGCTCGGCTGGGAAACCGTATCCGACGAGCGCGCGGATGCCCGCAGAGGTGGTGCCCCTAGGTGGGCCAACAGCAGCGCGATGCCTGCTTGGTGCCCTGCAACAAGCTGAGGTCCGCACCGTCCCCTGCAGCAAGCTGAGGTCCGCGCCGCCCGCTCGCTATGCGCGGGAAACAGAACCATTCTAAAAAAAATACAAAACATGCTTTTTCAAAAGAACAACATGCATCGATCTACCATGAAAAAATAGTTTCATAAAGCTTTAATTTAAATTGGCTTTCAACATATATACTTTAATAGAAATTAATTGTCAAAGATGCCTTTAGAGACCAGAATGCTACCTTCTTTCAGTGTCTAGAGGGAGTACTAGGTAAACAAAGAATAGCTTTACCTCTAAGCCGAATTGCAGCATAAACCTTCTTGTACCAGTACACAATCTGAGAACATGGAATACGCTGGCCTCAAAGGCATGTCCATTTGCAGCTACCTTCAGGCGCAAAAATGTAATGTCAGGGAGCACTGTCAAGTCTTCCATCATGTATTCATAGTTCTCTATATCCTGCATGTCCGTGGGAAGTAAAACAAAGCAGGTCATATGTGGCAGTTAGAAAGAGAATGAAACATAAAGCTGTTTCAGTGATTTTTGCTAGCTGACCATTGTTGTGAGCACACACAAAGCGGGTGCTATTAAGCTAAAAAGTTCATTCTGGGTTTCAACTGTGAGCTGCTTAAAAGACCGTACTACTTGTAGTCTAGAAAATACATTGGATTTCAAGTTTCTTGAAGATACATTGGAAAATAGTAATTAATGAGTGTGCTCAGCAATGTTGGAGAGACCTGAGCAAACCAAACCATGTGATGGTTTGTTTCTATGATGGTTCGCTGATATCACCATCATCTAGACAATTTGATAAAAAGCCAAATATTGGAAATGAAACATCCTTTTAAGTAGGCCATTTGGTTCAATGTACAGGTAAACTTATTTTTATCAATTTATCCAATTTATCATAGACAAAGACTCATAAGCAATATGCCTGAAGTATTTTATTTGCTTGCTTTTATATGTCCACTCAAGCCTTAGGATATTCTGCAAGTTTGTTTTTTTTTACAAAAGGGGGTATTGAGCAAACTTTAATTCTGTGGTAGCCTAGGACCATTCTTTAGTCAGCCTGTCACATAAGAACCTTGGATGCATAGACTAGCATGGTATGGTACAAAAATGGTATAATTCCAGATAATGCAACAAGAGACGTGAGAACTCACCCACAGATACATGAGCGTTAGGGAAAGAGTCTGGATGTCCTTAAAGCGCTGCAAGAGAGTTAACCAAAAGAGATTGTCTATGAAGGCATAGTTTCCATAAACAAGATAACAGTCGGTGCCCAGCGACCGGAGATGTTCCATCTCGGTCGACAGAGCTGGGATCATATTCATCACCCCAGTCAAGATTCGTCAGCAGAGGGGCCGAGATGTTGGCGACCGGTGGATTCTTGACAAAACACAGCACCACAGTCAACATCCTAAGCGCCGGCGCTGCAATGGTGAGCTGAGACAAAGAGCGCAGATTCGTGAGCCCCACCTCCTCCTCTGAGACCCGAACGTAGCTGTAAAGGGTGAGGTCGCCGGAGACGTGGCGCACAGCGGCAGGGAGCCAGACCCCTAGGGACTCGGTGGCAGCGCCGGGGGCCCCAACGTGGAGGCTGCGGACGGGCACCTCGTGGCCGTCGAGCGCGTCGCACAGCCGGCCCGGCTCGGCGGTTCCGTCGAAGCTGAGCGCCGGGAGGAGCGCCCAGGCACGGCGCCAGGAGCGGGAGACGACGCTGGTTTGCGTGGGGGCGCGGTAAAAGGTCTTAATTGCTAGAGGGGGTGAATAGCCTAATAAAACTTTCTACAAAAAGTGCTAGACAATTTAATTAACAATAACAAATAGCGAGAAGCGAGTTTTGCCTAGCCTATGGAGTGTTGCAAGCCACCTATCCAAAAGACAATTCTAATATATATATTACTCAACCGCACAAGACAAACCGCAAGAGGAAAACTAGAAGGATACTCTACTCAAGCTACTAAGCACTAGAGAAAACAACTAAGTACTTGAAATATAATACAAGAGTAGGGTAAGAAATATTTCACCAAGGGGCGATGAAGTGAGCCAACCAATCAATAATTCCATGATATTCAAGATAACCAATCCACCGAGACAAATCAATCACAATCAACGAAGTGAAGACACGATGATTTATCCCGAGGTTCACATGCTTACCGGCACGCTAATCCCCGTTGTGTCCCCCTACACCACATGGTTCGGTGGCTAATCGGTATTACACACCGAGCCTCTCAAAAGACGACACAAGAACCTACCAAATGGCGAGAAGTTCCGACACGAGCAATCCACTAGAGTTGGAATTCGGTGCTCCGCCGGGGAACCACAACAACCCCTCATAACAAGCTCACCGGAGCCGGCCACGAACAATCACCAACACGTGCCGGATCTCCACCGCTGCTCCAAGCCGTCTAGGTGGCGGCAACCACCAAGAGAAACAAGAATCCCGCAGCAAATCAACCACCAAGTGCCAACTAGATGCAATCTCATAATGCAAATACACTTGGATCACTCAATCTCACTTCGAATATGCAAAGAAGTAAGAGAGATGAGTGGGAGGGGAGTTGCTTAGCTCAAAGTGCCCACAAGTATGTCAAAGAATGCAAGTACGGGAGCTTTGAGCCGGCCAACGAGTATTTATATACGTACCCCTTCGAATAGAGCCGTTAGGAACTTGAAACAGCTGCAGTCGCGCTGACCAGATGCGCTGGTTGCGCGGACCGGATGCACGAAGCTCGACCGGACGCGCTGGTCCCGTAACAAACCGGATGCGCTGGTCAAGCTTGAGCAGCGCTCCAACGAATCAGCGACCGGACGCGCTGGAGAACTGACCGGACGTCATAGTGCCAGCGTCCGGTTGGAGTCCAGTAAGCTCCCCCAACGACCAGACGCGTCCGGTCAGTCGTGACCGGATTCACCCTTTCATATATGAGCTAGACTAAGTATGTGTGTCACTTTAGCACATGTTTTAGCTCATGAAACAACATGTGACAACGCCTCCAAAACTTGACATTGGTGTAAAGGAAAATAGACATTTCAATTCCTCGAAAACGCCTGAATCCCAGAGGACCCCAAACCCTCTCTACCGCTCAAACTTCAACGCATCGCAAATGTGCTAACACCACCAAGTGATCACGTCATGTGTGAGTGTGTTAGCATTTTCACAATCATTTTTCGAGGCGTTATTAGTTCTATCCAAATGCATATGATTATAAAATGCACACCTAGAGGCACTTAGGAGTTAAATAGCCGCGTCATTCCCCTCTTTATAGTACGGCTATCTATCCTATAATGTAACCACACCCACTAGGTATCTTGGTTACTAAAACACAATCCTTAAACAATACCTTGGCCTTGATCATGTAGGGTTGCGTCCAAATCCAAGCGTGGCCATCATGATCACCATGTCCATCTTGCCACCAACCTTGGAATGTACTAATCCTCATAAGCTATATACAACTTAGGCATAGGATTAGTACTTAGGCATTGTCACTAATTATCAACACCAAACATAGAGCTTTCAATCTCCCCCTTGTTGGTAATTGGTGACAACCCTTTCACAAAGATATTATGATAGAATTTTGATTGAACCCATGTCACATTGTCCAAGTATATTACCATGTGTAAGAATTATGGACATGTGATCATGAATTCAAATTGATAGCAATGGCTCCCCCTACATGTATGCTATATGTTTGGATTTAGGAAGCATACATGCTTAGATAGGAAAAAATAGGAGCATTGACTACCAATAGGTGCTAAGTGTTTTAGATTATAGACCTTTGAAGCGTGATACCATCGGAGTAGTGATAAACACCATCTTAGCACCTTGTGTAGTTAGATACCACTTGGAAAAGCACAAACATAACTAGAAACCTTGTGCGATCAACATTATAAGCAAGGCTCTAGTACCACTTTGAAAAACATGAAGCAAGAAAAATCTAACTACTTCCAAGGGCAAGCTTCTTCACACCTCACTAGAAGGGTTATCATGCACCATGTTGAAGCAAATATTTAGACAAGCTTTCTAGATTAAACACTTAGGATCACAAGCTACTCAAACAAGTTATATGCTACCACTAGATCATACAAGTCATGGAAACAATAGTGGCACCATATAAACTTCAAATTCATTTGATTTTCATGAATGAGCCTAGAACATAAGAAATCATGACTAGATGCACTAAACATGTCCTTAGTATAGAATGTATGACATGTCAACCAATTGTACCTTGGGGCTCGAAGGAGAGGCATGTCATATCATGGAGGTGCATCAACTCATGTTGGAGAAGTCAAATATGTTCAACTCATTCTTTAACTTGTGAAATCTCTTCTCATCAAGTGGCTTGGTGAATAGATCGGCTAATTGATCTTCGATGCCCACATTCTCAATTGTAATGTCACCCTTTTGTTGATGATCTCTAATGAAGTGATGGCGAACATCAATATGCTTTGTCCTACTCATGCTAGTACCTCAATATACCATTCAAATTATACTAGCAAGTCACCACACAAGCAATGTATTGGAGAAAAAGAAATGCATAACTATGCATCATACATATGAAGTGCACATGGAAATGCAACATTCATGTTTAAGAGCTTGCTCCCCCTACTTGTGTGCTCAAAATTTTAATTGATCCCCTTCTTTTTATCAATTCTCCCCTTTATATTTTCTCTCCCTTTAGAATCTATCTTTGTGAACAACATTTTCTCCCCCTTTGGCACCAATGACCACAAGGAGCAAATTTTAGATAGATTATCATATTGAATTATGGGGTGAGGGTCAAATTTGTGGTTCAACCTAGATTGCTTGCATAAGTGAAATGCTTCGGTTTATCCAAGGGCAAGCTTCTTCACACCTCACTAGAAGGGTTATCATGCACCATGTTGAAGCAAATATTTAGACAAGCTTTCTAGATTAAACACTTAGGATCACAAGCTACTCAAACAAGTTATTGTAACACCCTAAAATTTTGAAAAGAAGGAAAATAGGAAAAATATGATTTTTGTACATTTTTGTGTGCATGCAAATTTAGAATGATAATAATAATTATAAATTTAAAATCAAATATAAGGGTAGAAATATGATTGAGCATTCATGCTGCTGCATTTGGATTTTTGTAATGAGTGGTTTAGATCAAATTCAAATTGGATTTGAAAATCTTTTGAAAAATGGCTTTGAAAAATTAGAAAAAGGAAAAAGAAAAAGGAATTCTTTCTGCTTGGGCCATTTTTCCTACCGCAGCCCAACTCTCCGGCCTGCTGCGGCGGCCCAATCTTCCTCCTTTCCCTTCCCCGCGCCCGCGTCCGGCTCTTCTGGGACGAGCCCAATCGCGGCCTGGCGGCCCGTCATCGCGCGCGCGTCTGCGTCCCGCATTGAGCCGCTGACTGCCGTTGACCTGCCGGGCCCGCCTATCAGCGACCGCCTTCCCTTTCCTTTCTTCTTCCTTCGGCTGAACACCACCTTCTCCTTCTTCACCGATTCGGTGATCCGAATCCGCCGCAAATCTCCGCACTCAATCCTTGTTTCCTCGCGCCTACGGCCTATAAAATGGGACCCCCGCACTATTCCACATCCAACCCATCCCTTTTGAGCCGCTTTAGTCGTCTCGTCGAGCCACCGCAAGCGCCACCGCCGCCATACCCGCCACTGTGAGCTAGCCGCCGCCTTCCGATCATCCCCCGGCCCTATCTTCACGCGGGGTGAGTTCGCCGTGAGATTCTCGACCTCCCGGTGCTCTCCTCTCTTCGTTTGGTGGCCGGAGCCGTGTTTTGGCTTCTTCCAGTGATGGCGCCGCCGTGGAGGCTTGCCGGCGGCCGGAAGTTGGCCGGAGCGCAGCCGGCGTCTTCTCTCTCTCCCTCCCCGATCTAATCCGGGCCGTTGATTTTGAATCCGATGGTTAAAATAAGAAGATAACGGTTCGCTTGTAGATTTATAAAAGAGACCCTGAGTTTTTCATATATAGAACCCGCGGTCCTAAAACGTAAAACACAGAATACGCTTTGATCGGTTGAAAATGTAATTCGTTTTGGAAAATGAAAAATACGCTTTCTGATATTTATAGTTTTGCCACTCAACTTGTTTTAGTTGTAGAATCTCCGTTTTAACTCCGATTTGGTCCATTCAAATTGCGTTAGATTCATATTTGCGAGCTCTATGTAACTATAGAACTGTACAGTAGGTTTGGATTAATTTATTTTCGAGTTTTAATTAAAGTATTTATTTTTCTATAGGAAATCTTCGTAAATTCATAACTTTGTTATTTTAGCTCCGTTTTTCGTGATCTTCGCGTCTGTGTGATCCTAGCGAGTCGTAGATTCGTTTTAAAGACTTTTTATTTTATTTTCTTACTGATGGTGTGCTGTTCTAATTATAGTCTTGTTTGTTTATGCATGATTGCTTCTGGATGTGTGTTGTTGCTGTTGATTGATCGAGTATAGACGGTGAGCAATTCGTTGGGGATCAAGAGCCTTTCTACGAGCAAGATCTTCAGGATCAATTTGAGCAAGGCAAGTATAGCATGGGATTATCCTTGTTGTCCTATTCACATTATGCAAATAATATCATCATGCATTTATTCCTTGTTAAGGATGACTTAGTGATTGATCCTACACCTTGATACCTATTACAATGCATTGAGTAGTATGGCTAGTGCTTAAACATGGACTATGATCATGTAAATTGATTAGAGGAATATGCAACAAACATTAAAAGATGATTTTGATTAATGTTTAAAGGGGATTAGAGCATGGGGGTTACTTTTGATGCTCTAATTGCTCTCCATAAGGACTCATCTATAAGCGACAATCCGGGATTTACAGTACAACTGTGGGGGCTATATGGCTCTGGCTTTAGTCATATAGAAGGACCTTTTCTAGCTTGTTAGAGGTAACCTTTTTGGCGTAAGAATGGCTTGATGAATCGGGTATAGTGCGGCCTCTGTCCTTATGTGTATAGGCTGCGGGTTATTGTGCCATTTGCAAGGGGGGCTCTACATCTGTTTGCCGAGTGAATCTAATGGCCCTAACTTGTTAGACGAACCTTCGAAAGACTTTATAGTGTTTACCCTGCCTGCTCACCTTGGTAGTGTTTTGGGAGTAATTAACCCGGGTATTTGGGTAACACGACTCACAGTGAAAGTGTACAACCTCTGCAGAGTGTAAAACTATTATAACAGCCGTGCTCACGGTCACGAGTGGCCTTGGACCCTTATGGAATAGTTGATAATTGTTAATGGTTATGTTTTTGCTATTCATTAATCATTTCACATGGATCATATGTTTATTGTTTACATTGAGACATTTTGATGTTATTGGTATGCTAAAATCATGCTAACTAAAAGCTACATGCTGATAAACCAATGCTATGCCTTTTTGAGCCTCATGAACCCCATGTTACACTTGTTGAGTACGAGATGTACTTACGCTTGTTTATTTTTCTTACTTGGATAAAAATCCCGGATGGGTAATAGATGGAGGTAATAGTGACTACTACGCCTACTTCCCTGAAGACTACTAGTCTTGCTGTCAACCAGTCAATGTACCTGTGACTGGAGCTACCACGAGAGTTTATTATTTTTACTTCCGCTACATTTGTGTTAAGACTATGTGTTAAATATCGTGATGTAATAACATTTGTGATGATACTTCCGTTATAATTTGTGAACTTATGTGTGATTGATCTCTGGGTGCACATAAGGGTATGCATTCCATTTGGTCATTAAATGGGTGTGACAAATTGGTATCAAAGCTCTTGTTGACTGTAGGACGCAAGCCTAGCTAGAAATGGTCGATTTAGTATCATCTTTACACTATTTTTATGCTCACTATCTTGCTCTTGTTATTTGATAAATTTTTTATGCTTCTTATGTCTCATTCTATTAAGAAATTTTGCCTCTATTCTAACTTCATCTAAAAATTCTGTAGATGGCCTGTGACCGTAAGACTGCCTGCATCAGCTCTGGAGGATACTACCCACCTCGTGCCCTGCTTGCAACTGAAGAGCCACAAGAGCCAGAACCCCAGGAACAGGAGCAGGCTCCTGAAGCACCAATCCAAGCACTAGCACCTCCCCAGGAAGAGCCTGAGCCTGAAGAAGATCTAGAGATCATCGAGGTTGAAGATGATGAAGAGGAAGCTAATGGAGGAGGACAACCCCCGTCTCCACCACATCATGAAGCTCTTGGAGATATGCCACCTCCTCCAATGGGGTGGACTGTGAGGATCTACCACAGGAATGGAGGAAATGCTATCTCTCATCTTCGCCTGGTGGGGATGCTCACTGCTTACTTCACTGATTGGCATCCAGCTGTGGAGTACGTCTGCTGGGAGTACACTCATCCACTGGAGGATACGTACTGGAAGGCAAGGGCAAGCATCTTTGCACATAAACAAGACAAGGGGGCGTATCAGCTGGACAGGATGTTCTCTCACGTGGGTCATCGAGCTACTATAGAGGATAGCATTGAAGATGCTTCTTTTGAAGCATGTATGGGTCTCCACTATCTTTGCTTTAACCTTATGAAGCATGACATTCATCGCTACTTTCCTCGTGCACACCCCGACCTTGGATGGGCTATGACAGATCCAGTGCAGCTAGAGCCACTACCTCGGGTGATGGTGAACCTTGTCTATGATATGATGGATAGGAAGCTGCAGTTAGAAGAGATGGTGAAGGCACAAGGGAAGACTATCAAGAGGTGCCAGGCAACCATTGATGAGCTCCGAGCAAACCAAGGCATGCCCAAGATTTATGAGACATTAGAGCATGAGCCACTTCCTTAGGAAGTACGAGTCCTTTATGTAATAAGAACGTCCTTAGTAACGTCAGTTGAGTCAGTCGAGTCTGTCGTGTGGTTTGAACCTTGGTGTGCTAGTTGCTTTATTATTATGCTTATGTGTGAGTTGGATCTTTGTTTGAGTGTTGGGACTTGTAGGCATGTCTACAAGTTTCATTCTTAAGAATAATAAGTTTAATAGTCAAGGGAATAATAGTTGGGTTTGGTATTCTCACGTTTCTGTCCTTGCTGTTTTCTGGAGCAGTCTGCAATGTTTCTGCTATAGTTTAAAAACGGTTCGTGCAATATTTATGAAATTTTTATGAGAGAAACTAGACTTAAGTATCTTTCAAATGCCACTGGAATTACCTTTTTATCTGATCTGGTTCGAGAGATATAATTTTCACAAGTTAAAGTTTCTGCACAGTCTGGAATCTGGAACAGTTTCTGTTACGCCTTATTTTTTATAAACTTAACGACAGAATCTGATCTTGAGGTCTGAATAGAAATTGTGGATAATTTCATAAGATTTCCAACCATATAAAGCACGCCTCTTTTGGACTTCTGTAGCTCAAGATTTGATTGAAATACTGAACTGTCAATATTACTACTCGTCCAGAAAACTTTCAGATCTCATTCTCTATCTTATAAGTGGTTGATAACATGGAATTCTTAAAGTTTGCATGTTTATGGGTGGCAGATGGCCGGAAGAGGAAGAGGCAGGGGTCATGGAAACATTCCCCCAAATCCACCACCACCACCGCCACCAACTATTGAGCAACTGTTGGCAGTACAGACGCAGTTGATGCAACAACTGGTGCAAAATCAGCAAAATCAGCCAGTTGCTGGGGCTCAACCACGTGATAAGCGTGGTGAATTTTTGAAGGGTCGTCCCCCAGTGTTCACACATGCTGCTGATCCTTTGGAAGCCAATGATTGGCTTCGTGCTGTGGAGAAACAACTCAATATTGCCCAATGTGATGACCGACAGAAGGTGTTGTTCGCTTCTGGGCAACTTCAGGGAGAAGCTCAGGATTGGTGGGAGTCATATGAGTATGGTCGTCCTTCTAATGCTCCTGCAGTCACCTGGCAGGAGTTTAGAGAGAACTTCAGGGCTTACCATATACCTGAAGGAATGATAGAGTTGAAGGCGGAAGAATTCAGGAACCTGACCCAAGGGTCAATGACTGTAGCTGAGTACCGTGACAAGTTTGCTCAATTGTCACGATATGCTCCACATGAGGTGGCCAATGACAATGATAAGCAGCGTCGCTTCTTGAAGGGATTATATGATGGACTATAGTTGCGGTTGATGTCCAATACCTACCCTAACTTTCAGACGCTTGTGAACTGCGCTATCGTGGTGGATAACAAGCGCAAGGAAATGGATGCAAAGAGGAAAAGGTTACAGGGATAAGCCTCCAGTAGCAACACCCGTCCACGTACTAACTTTCAGCAGACTAATCAGCAGAGGCCTCCTTCTGGACAGTGGAATCGTGGTCAGGCCCCTTTCCGTGGACAGTTCCCGCAACGTCCCCCATTCCAGCCACAGAATAGCAACCAACGTCCTCCGCAGTAGAATGGGAATCAAGCACAGCGTCAGGGTCCTTCCAACAACACTCCCACGAAGACTAGTGCTCCCAATACTCCCAACAGGTGTTTCCGATGTGGGAAAGAAGGTCACTTGTCCTACAATTGCCCTGAGAAGCCCAACCAGCAGACTCCCCAGAGATAGAGCAGCCACCAGAAGCCAGCACCTAACTCAGGAAGGGTGAATCACTTGTCCCAGGAAACCGCAGTGGAGGAGCCAGAAGTGATGCTTGGTACGTTCGATGTCCACTCCACTCCCGCCACTGTTCTTTTTGATTCTGGAGCATCACATTCTTTCATATCACAATCATTTGTTAGAATACATAGAATCCATTTGTGTGCCATGAAGAACCCTATCTTAGTAAACTCACCTGGTGGAAGCATGCCAGCATCTTATCGCTGTCTTCCGATTAGTCTCAACTTAAGGGGGGTAGAGTTTACAGTTAGTCCTATAGTCTTGAGAACAGCTGGGATTGATCTTATATTGGGAATGGATTGGATGATGCAATAACAAGCAGAGATTCAGTGTAAGGGTAAATCAGTTGTATTGACAACACCAAAGGGTGATAGAATCAAGGTTGAGGTAAAAGTGTAGAAACAGGAGACCGCTATAGTGAACCAGCTCAATGATGGTGCCAACCAGGAAGATCTAGTTGTGGAGGAGTTTCCCGATGTGTTTCCTGAGGAATTGCCAGGTATGCCACCAGACCGTGACATTGAATTTATTATTGAATTATTACCTGGAACTGCACCTATAGCTAAGCGTCCATATAGAATGGGAGTAAATGAATTAGAAGAACTTAAGAAACAAATTAAGGAGTTGCAGGATAAGGGTTTTATTCGTCCTAGTTCTTCACCGTGAGGAGCACTAGTGATTTTTGTGGATAAGAAAGATGGAACTCAGAGGATGTGTGTAGATTATCGGTCTCTTAATGAGGTTACTATCAAGAATAAGTACCCATTGCCTAGAATTGATGACATGTTTGATCAGTTGAGAGGAGCTTGTGTATTCTCCAAGATTGATCTTCGCTCTTGATATCATCAATTGAAGATTCGTGCCAGGGATATACCCAAGACAGCTTTTACCACACGGTATGGGTTATATGAGTATACAGTGATGTCTTTTAGTTTGACTAATGCCCCTGCATACTTCATGTACTTAATGAATAAGGTGTTCATGGAATATCTGGACAAGTTTGTAGTGGTATTCATTGATGATATTCTAGTATTTTCCAAGACTGAGGAAGAACATACTGAACATTTGAGGTTGGTCTTGTAAAAGCTCAGAGAACACCAACTATATGCAAAAAGGAGTAAATGTGATTTTTGGTTGAAGGAAGTTTCTTTTCTGGGTCACATTGTCTCAAATGGAGGAATATCAGTAGATCCTGGCAAGGTGAAAGATGTATTGAACTGGAAGCCACCCATCAATGTAAATGAGATCTGTTGCTTCTTGGGATTGGCTGGCTATTATGGGAGATTTATAGAGGGGTTTTCAAAGCTTGCAAAACCAATGACTGCATTGTTGGAGAAGAATGCCAAGTTTGTGTGGTCCGAGAAGTGCCAGACTAATTTTGAGGAATTAAAAAAAAGATTGACTACTGCACCCGTCTTAGTTTTGCCAGATCTGAATAAACCTTTCTCTATCTATTGTGATGCATCTCGATTGGGTTTGGGATGTGTTCTTATGCAAGAAGGTAGAGTTGTGGCATATGCATCGAGGCAGTTGAGGAAGCATGAGTTGAATTACCCTACTCATGATTTGGAATTAGCTGCAGTGGTTCATGCATTAAAGATATGGAGACATTATTTGATTGGACACAAGAGTGATATATACACTGATCACAAGAGTCTAAGGTATATCTTCACTCAAACAGATCTGAACTTGAGGCAGCGTAGATGGTTGGAGTTGATAAAAGACTATGATCTAGAGGTGCATTATCACCCAGGAAAGGCCAACGTTGTTGCTGATGCTCTTAGTAGGAAAAGTTATGCAAATGAAATACAAGTAATGCCTATGCCAAAAGAATTGCGTGCTGAGTGCAAGCATCTGAACTTAGGATTTACTATCAATGCAGTGGAATTAGTACTAGAGCCTATTTTGGAGCAAGAAATCCGCAAGGGTCAGCTGAAAGATGAAAAGTTGAGAGAGATAGCTGAAAACATAGCGAAGGGTAAATCTCCAGGATTTCATAAGGATGGTAATGGTACGCTATGGTTTGGAAAAAGGCTGTGTGTGCCTGAGGATAAGGATATCAGAAGGGCAATTATGCATGAAGCTCATGAGTCAGCTTATTCCATACATCCAGGCAGTACTAAGATGTACTTGGATATGAAAGAGAAATATTGGTGGTATGGTTTAAAGAGAGACGTTGCTGAGTATGTTGCCTTGTGTGACACTTGTCAAAGGGTGAAAGCTGAACATCAGAGACCTGCAGGATTGTTACAGCCTATGCAGATACCCGAGTGGAAATGGGAAGAGGTTGGTATGGACTTTATAGTTGGGTTGCCACTGACTCAGAGAGGATATGATTCAATTTGGGTGATAGTGGATCATCTGACTAAGGTTGCTCATTTTCTGCCAGTGAGGACTACTTATAGCAGTGCGAAGTTGGCAGAGTTGTATATGGAAAGAATAGTGAGTCTACATAGAGTTCCTAAGAAGATTGTGTCTGATTGAGGTACTCAGTTTACATCTCATTATTGGCAAAAGATACATGAATCACTGGGAACTAAACTGAATTTTAGTACAGCTTATCATCCCCAAACAGATGGTCAAACAGAGAGAATTAATCAGATATTGGAAGATATGTTGAGAGCTTGTACTTTACAATATGGTACTAGCTGGGATAAGAGCTTGCCTTATGCAGAGTTCTCTTATAATAATAGTTATCAGAAGAGTCTTCAAATGGCACCGTTTGAGGCCCTGTATGGACGAAAGTGTAGGACCCCGTTGTTCTGGAATCAGACAGGGGAGAGTCAAGTGTTTGGGCCTGATGTACTAAAGGATGCTGAAAAGAAAGTAAGAATTATTAGAGATAATCTAAAAATAGCACAGTCCCGACAGAAAAGTTATGCTGATACTCGTAGAAGAGAGTTGACTTTTGAGGTAGGGGATTATGTTTACTTGAAAGTGTCTCCCATGAGAAGTGTGAAGAGATTTAACATGAAAGGTAAATTGGCACCAAGATATATTGGACCTTTCAAGATTATAGAGAGACGTGGTGAAGTGGCATATCAATTGGAATTACCCGAGAGTTTGGCAGGTGTACATGATGTGTTCCATGTGTCTCAACTGAAGAAATGCTTGCGAGTACCAGAGGAACAGATTTCGTTAGAGGAGCTCACTGTTAAGGAGGATCTTACATATGAAGAGTTCTCGGTTAAAATTTTGGAGACTGCTGACAGAGTCACAAGAAGTAGAACAATCAAAATGTGTAAAGTACAGTGGAATCGGTACACAGCAGAAGAGGCCACTTGGGAGCGAGAAGAGGATTTGAGAAAAACCTACCCGCAATTGTTTGAGTAAGCATCGGTCGAATCTCGGGACGAGATTCATCTTAAGGGGGGTAGAATTGTAACACCCTAAAATTTTGAAAAGAAGGAAAATAGGAAAAATATGATTTTTGTACATTTTTGTGTGCATGCAAATTTAGAATGATAATAATAATTATAAATTTAAAATCAAATATAAGGGTAGAAATATGATTGAGCATTCATGCTGCTGCATTTGGATTTTTGTAATGAGTGGTTTAGATCAAATTCAAATTGGATTTGAAAATCTTTTGAAAAATGGCTTTGAAAAATTAAAAAAAGGAAAAAAGAAAAGGAATTCTTTCTGCTTGGGCCGTTTTTCCTACCGCAGCCCAACTCTCCGGCCTGCTGCGGTGGCCCAGTCCTCCTCCTTTCCCTTCCCCGCGCCCGCGTCCGGCTCTTCTGGGCTGAGCCCAATCGTGGCCTGGCGGCCCGTCATCGCGCGCGCGTCTGCGTCCCGCATTGAGCCGCTGACTGCCGCTGACCTGCCGGGCCCGCCTGTCAGCGACCGCCTTCCCTTTCCTTTCTTCTTCCTCCGGCCGAACACCGCCTTCTCCTTCTTCACTGATTCGGTGATCCGAATCCGCCGCAAATCTCCGCACTTTCATTGTTTCCTCGCACCTACGGGCTATAAAACGGGACCCCCGCACTATTCCGCATCCAACCCGTCCCTTTTGAGCCGCTATAGTCGTTTCGTCGAGCCACCGCAAGCGCCACCGCCGCCATACCCGCCACCGTGAGCTAGCCACCGCCTTCCGATCATCCCCCGGCCCTATCTTCACGCGGGGTGAGTTCGCCGTGAGCTTCTCGACCTCCCGGTGCTCTCCTCTCTTCGTTTGGTGGCCGGAGCCATGTTTTGGCTTCTTCCAGTGATGGCGCCACCGTGGAGGCTCGCCGGCAGCCGGAAGTTGGCCGGAGCGCAGCCGGCGTCTTCTCTCTCTCCCTCCCCGATCTAATCCGGGCCGTTGATTTTGAATCCGATGGTTAAAATAAGAAGATAACGGTTCGCTTGTAGATTTATAAAAGAGACCCTGAGTTTTTCATATATAGAACCCGCGGTCCTAAAACGTAAAACGCAGAATACGCTTTGATCAGTTGAAAACGTAATTCGTTTCGGAAAATGAAAAATACGCTTTCTGATATTTACAGTTTTGCCACTCAACTTGTTTTAGTTGTAGAATCTCCGTTTTAACTCCGATTTGGTCCATTCAAATTGCGTTAGATTCATATTTGCGAGCTCTATGTAACTATAGAACTGTACAGTAGGTTTGGATTAATTTATTTTCTAGTTTTAATTAAAGTATTTATTTTTCTATAGGAAATCTTCGTAAATTCATAACTTTGTCATTTTAGCTCCGTTTTTCGTGATCTTCGCGTTTGTGTGATCCTAGCGAGACGTAGATTCGTTTTAAAGACTTTTTATTTTATTTTATTACTGATGGTGTACTGTTCTAATTATAGTCTTGTTTGTTTATGCATGATTGCTTCTGGATGTGTGTTGTTGCTGTTGAATCACTTGTTAGACGAACCTTCGAAAGACTTCATAGTGTTTACCCTGCCTGCTCACCTTGGTAGTGTTTTGGGAGTAATTAACCCGGGCATTTGGGTAACACGACTCACAGTGAAAGTGTCAATCTCTGCAGAGTGTAAAACTGTTATAACAGCCGTGCTCACGGTCATGAGTGGCCTTGGACCCTTATGGAATAGTTGATAATTGTTAATGGTTATGTTTTTGCTATTCATTAATCATTTCACATGGATCATATGTTTATTGTTTACATTGAGACATTTTGATGCTATTGGTATGCTAAAGTCATGCTAACTAAAAGCTACATGCTGATAAACCAATGTTATGCCTTTTTGAGCCTCATGAACCCTATGTTACACTTGTTGAGTACGAGATGTACTTACGCTTGTTTATTTTTCTTACTTGGATAAAAATCCCGGATGGGTAACAGCTGGAGGTAATAGTGACTACTACACCTACTTCCCTGAAGACTACTAGTCTTGCTGTCAACCAGTCAATGTACCTGTGACTGGAGCTACCACGAGAGTTTATTATTTTTACTTCCGCTACATTTGTGTTAAGACTATGTGTTAAATATCGTGATGTAATAACATTTGTGATGATACTTCCGTTATAATTTGTGAACTTATGTGTGATTGATCTCTGGGCGCACATAAGGGTATGCATTCCATTTGGTCGTTAAATGGGTGTGACAGTTATATGCTACCACTAGATCATACAAGTCATGGAAACAATAGTGGCACCATACAAACTTCAAATTCATTTGATTTTCATGAATGAGCCTAGAACATAAGAATCATGACTAGATGCACGAAACATGTCCTTAGTATAGAATGTATGACATGTCAACCAATTGTACCTTGGGGCTCGAAGGAGAGGCATGTCATATCATGGAGGTGCATCAAATCATGTTGGAGAAGTCAAGTATGTTCAACTCATTCTTTAGCTTGTGAAATCTCTTCTCATCAAATGGCTTGGTGAATAGATCGGCTAATTGATCTTCGGTGCCCACATTCTCAATTGCAATGTCACCCTTTTGTTGATGACCTCTAATGAAGTGATGGCAAACATCAATATGCTTTGTTCTTTGATGTTGAATCGGATTATTGGTTAGCTTCACAGCACTTTCATTGTCACATAGCAATGGCACATTCTTGAAATTGATTCCAAAATCCTTCAATGTTGCCTTCATCCACAAGATTTGTGCACAACAACTGCCCGCGGCGATGTATTCGGCTTCGGCGGTAGATAGTGCAATAGTATTTTGCTTCTTGGATGACCATGAGATAAGTGATCTTCCCAACAATTGACAAGTCCTGGAGGTGCTCTTTCTCTCAACTTTGTCACCGGCATAGTCAGAATCCGAATATCCAACTAACTCAAAGCTTGCACCTTTGGGATACCACAATCCAACATATTGTGTATGCTTTAAGTACCTCAATATTCTCTTTGTTGCCTTCAAATGACTTTCTCTTGGTGAGGCTTGAAATCTTACACACATGCATACACTAAACATTACATCAAGCCTTGATGTCGTCACATAGAGTAGGCTACCAATCATTGATCTATATAGCTTTTGATCCACCATGTTGCCACTCTTGTCACTATCCAAGCTTCCATTAGTGCTCATTGGAGTAGTGATTCCTTTTGCATCTTCCATACCAAACTTCTTTAGCATATCCTTTATGTATTTGGTTTGGCTCACAAATGTTCCTTCCATCATTTGTTTGATTTGAAGTCCAAGAAAGAAACTAAGTTCACCAATCATTGACATTTCAAATTCCTTTGCCATCATTTTCCCAAACTCATCACAATAATATTGATTGGTTGAACTGAATATGATATCATCATCATATATTTGCAACACAAACAAGTCTTTTCCAATCTTCTTGGTGAAGAGAGTAGTATCCACTTGAAACGATCCTGCATTCCACGAAGGGAATGCCACAAATTCGACATGTAATAGATGAACAAGTTCATGCCATTACCCAAATCTCAGTCGAATAGCAGAGTCATACACAAATATCAGAGTACAAATAGAAGGTTTACATTAATTATTATCATCGCCACGCAGGGTGGAATATGCTCACACACAGCATGCGGAACAACTTCTCGAAGATAGCAGCGGAAACTAGGAATCCTCGCACCAAGCTTGAGCGCAGGGCGAACCCCTACTCCTCTCAGTCGTCCTCCTCGTCGTACTCGGGCTTCGAGCCTGCCAAAAATCTATCAGTACACTTGGTACTGGCCACGCATCACCCACCCTATGATGCATTTGCTTTGTGGAACTGGATGCAATTGGGGTTGAGAAGAGAAACCTATCTTTGGCTGTGGTTTCCTATGCGAGTAATCAATATTTTAATAATAAGTTTATCAAATATTAACCCATCTCATACACACACGATATCCCATCCCAGCACACATCTCCACATCACATCTCATCTCACTCTCTCATCGGCATGGACAACTCCCTCTCGTCCATATCTCAACGGCCAAAGTCGGATCACACACTGAAATCCCGGGGAAGGTAGAAGGACTCCTCTCTCTAGTCAAGTGAAGCTGTACTTAGGAAAGGTCCATAGCCAACAAGTCGGCATATGTATCGATCGATCAACCTGAAACTCTGTAGAGGTTTACACATCCCATAAGATAGCTATCCTCGACGACGCCTCGTCTAAGCTGATTCCGGGCTGCCTTTCGACTAGAAATGGTACCACCCTATCACTCAGAACTGGGGCCGTGTCGGAGTACCACCGACACGCTGAGACTGTGAGACGTAGTACCTGGCCCCTGGGTACTACGCTGTCTTGGAAGGGTGTGGGTCCTCTTGCCCGTACCTCCCTACACTATCCGCTAACCTCTCAATTGTAGTGGCACCGCACTAGCAAGTCGAACGTCCGTCTCCTCCCCACAGAAGTGAGGGGATGTGCAAGGATTCCTAAGACCTAGTCCACGGACGTATCAGTCCTTAGGGTGACTAAGCAGGATATCTTCACAAGGGGAAAAACCGTTTTCCACTCAACGGAACACCCGGCACCCCGTGCCATCACAGCACCTCCCATCTCGGGGCTTCATCCCACGAAGACACTCCACCCCAGGACCTCTCCCTGCCACATGTACCCGCCACAGGCACTTCACATGGCGAACGCCCAGGTAGCATCCACCTGCAAGACTCGTCCTCACGACTCGTCGTAGATCCTGCTCGGTCGACTTGACCCTCACCGTACGCACCCAAGACTCCCGCCAAGATCTCCCCAGGTTCATTACCAGGTTATTAACAGGTTTACGGCACCTCGTGCCTTATCTCAAACGCCTCTCACTCACCAGCATCACATCGCAGATATAATGCGAGTAAGAGTAAAGCAGTAAGTAACAAGTAATATAGCAGCGCCTAGCCAAATAGCAGGGTGAGCAGGTGTGAGGTTGCAACAAGGTAAGTGGCTCAGAAAGCAGTAAACTACCATGCATCCTATTAGTTATATTATTGCATGAAAGTAAAGCACTAGCAATTCTAAGTATTGCAATGCGTAATAGGATCTACGAATGGGTGGGGCGTGGCACCTGGCAGGTCATCACCCAAGTCATCGGTGTAGTCGAGGTCGAACTCCTCAGTCGATGGCTCCTCCAGGTCTGTTAAATGTAACATATATAGCCGCATTAGGGGCTCCTATAGAGGTGCACAAAGAAGCAACTGAAAACCAAAAGATCCAAATACACTCAAGCATAGGCCTATGACGTAGAGCTTATTTTTAGAAAAATTTGGACTCTGGTTTGGCATTTTTCTGAGCTACGGTTAATTAATTATGAATTTCCAAAGATTTAAACTATTTTCAGAAAAAAGAAAAGGATAACAAAACCAGGGGCTGACACATGGCGCATCTGGATTGGTCCAGTGAACAGTGCAGATGACAGGTGGGGTCTGTGTATAGCGCAGCAGACAGGTGGGGTCCAGTCAACGTTGACCGGGTCAACGGTCAATGGTCAAAGTTGATCGGGCCGGGTCTTGGGCCTGGATGGGCCGGGTCAGGGCCGGACTTGGGCCGGGTTGGGCCAGTCCGGGCTCGGACACGTGTCACCGCGAGAGACTGCCCACGTGGCGCAACTGGGTTTCTACCGGGCTCGGTCAAAACATGGGTGGTCCACGGTGGACTAGGGGGTGGCGGTCCTATAGACCGATGGCTCGGCTCATGGTGGACCATGTCCATCACTTTCCCTTCTCTTCATGGCTCATGGTGAACCAGGCGCACGAACAAAACCAAAAGGGGCTCCCCTCCCCTCTCTGTTTCCACTAGAAGGCGTCCATCGGCAGCGAGCCTGCACGCCATGGCGTCTCTGCGGTCTGGTGGGCACCCGAGGCTATCCTATGGCCCTGCAGAGGCCCCCGGGGGGGAGGGTGGTCTCCGCCGAGGTAAAGGAGGCTCCTTGTTGCTCCGACGGGGAAGAGGCCTCCCATGGCCGGAGCGGTGCGGCTACGGCGGCAGTGCGGCCATGGCGGAAGAGGCCTTCGACGGGGTTCCTCCACCTAGCCCGCCTTGCGCGGTTCGCGCACCTCGGTGAGGTGGAGCTCTCCTCTAGGTCACCCTAGCTTCTCTCGGCTTGGGGCGATAGTCCAGGTACTCGCCATGGCGGCCCGGCCACGGCGAGGGCATGAGCATGCACACCGGGGTCACCGGCGTTCCTAGACCCCGACAACTGGTGAGGCCAAGGTGGCAGCCGTGCGAGTGTGTGCGCCCGTGAGCGGTGTGGTGCGGCACTTAGAACACCCCTCCTGGCTCCTCCTGGTACGGGAACACCGGAATGGTGTTGGCGCGCCCATGGCGAGACAAACAGGAGAGGGGTGGCATGGTCGGCTGCTTACCGTGGTGGCGGCGAGGGGGAGATGGCAGCACCGAGCGACGTGAGGCCGTGACTTGGTGTCGTAGGTAGGCAGGCTCACGGTGGTGTTGGTGTGGCAGACCGAGGCGCCGTCTCCCGCTTAGCCGCGGCGCTCCCCCGGCGGTGGCGGCTTCCCCCTCCGCTCCCCTTCCCTTCTCCTCTAACAGGCCCTCTCTCTTATGCTTGGCTTGGCGCGTGTGCAGGGGTACCGCAAGGCGGCGGCGTGGTAGGTGGGAGAGCTAGAACTCCGGTGCTCACCTCCTTTATAGGTGGAGGCAGCCACGGATGCAGCGGATGATCGAGGCGTGCTCAGGGACAGGCGTAGGGCGATCGATGGCCCGTGGCTAGGGTTGCCGGGCGGGTGAGCGCGGCGTTTTGGAGTGGAGCGGCAGTGAGGCGTTCGAATTTCACTTTTCGGTCAAAAGGGTGCGGCTCGACGTCACCGGAGCGGGCCTCGCCCTTGCCGTCAGCACGGTGAGCGTGGAGAGGAGCGGGCGTGGCTTGGATTGGGGACGTGGTGGCTCCTCCACCACTGGGCGCGTTGGGCCGGCCCATCAGACCAAGCGGGCACGCGCTAGTCAGCTGACTGGCGGGCCAGGCGCTGCTGGGCCAGCGGCCCAAGAGCAAGTAGGTCGGCCTGCTGCGGTTTCTGGCTACACGGGCCGACGGGCTTTTTCCTCTCCTCCTCTATTTCTTAAAGCTTTTCTAATTCCAAATTATTTTCTAGCCACCCCAATTGCAACTATCTACGAAAGGGTGTGTGCCATGCACACATAGACCCTTAGGGGTGGTCTCTAGGGTAGGTTAGGGTTCCATCCAAAGGTAGGTACTTAGGTTAAGTTAATTAATTAATCACAATTAGTTAATTAGTCGAGTTTGTTTATCTAAAGAGGTTGTAGATTTTATTTAGCAACACAAAAGAGCGAATAAAATCCAACTCACACCTATGATTAATTAGAATGCAAGTGCTCAACTGCAAGTAGGTGCTACTTGTGCAACTATATGGTTGTTTTTCCTATATGACACTCACCAATCATGGGTATAATTGCGAAAAAATTTTCAGTTGTGATTTTTGGGTTTCAGGAAAAACCGGGATGTTACAGTCCTTCCCCCTCATTGGAATCTCATCCCGAGATTTAAAGTGTGACATACCTCTCGAACAAGTAGGGGTAACGGATCTATAACTCTGACTCTTTCTCCCATGTTGCCTCTCTGTCAGTGTGATTGCTCCATAAAACTTTGCACATTGGTATAGTGGTGCTTCGTGTGTCTTTGGTTGCTCTGTCAAGAATCTAAACTGGGTACTCTCGGTACTCAAGCGTGTCCTGAATATCCAGCGCATCTGCGTGAACCTGTTCTTCTAGTAACTTTAGACACTTGCGGAGCTGTGACACATGGAACACGAGATGTACACCTGCTAGTTCCTCGGGCAACTCGAGCTTGTACGCTAGCTTCCCAATCCTTTTGTAGATATGGTAGGGACCAACGTAACGAGGGGCTAACTTCCCTTTCACATGGAACCGGAAGGTGCCGCGGAGAGGCGAAACCTTGAGATAGACATGGTCTCCAACCTGGAACTCGAGGTCTCTCCGACAGTTATCTGCATAGCTCTTTTGTCGGCTTTGGGCAATCCTCAAATTTTCTTGCACTTGAGCTACTCCCTCCTCGGCCTCCTTGATCTTAGCAGGGCCAAAGAACATTTGCTCACCTACCTCGGACCACATCAATGGGGTTCTGCATTTCCTCCCGTACAAGGCCTCAAATGGAGACATCTGAAGACTAGCCTGATAACTATTGTTGTACGAGAACTCTGCATGTGGTAAGCTTTTCTCCCAATCTGTCCCATACTTCAGTACGCAAGCTCGTAGCATGTCCTCGAGAATCTGATTCACTCTCTCTGTTTGCCCATCTGTCTAAGGGTGATAAGCTGTGCTATAGTCGAGATGAGTGCCAATCGACTTGTGCAAACTCTGCCAGAACCTAAATGTCCACTGTGTTCCTCTATCAGATACGATGCTAACAGGCGCCCCGTGAAGTCGAAGAATGTGCTCGATATACAGATCTGCCAGCTTCTCTACACGGTAGTCAACCTTGACAGGTATAAAGTGAGCTACCTCGGTCAATCTGTCCACTATAACCAATATGGAGTCATGTCCTTTTGGGGATCGAGGCAATCCCACGATGAAGTCCATAGATATGCATTCCCACTTCCACACAGGTACATCTAGGGGCTTCAACAAACTGGCTGGTCTCTGATGTTCAGCCTTAACCCTGTTGCATATATCACATCTAGCTACATGACCTGCAATGTCCTTCTTCATGTCCTTCCACCAGAACATCTTCCTCATGTCGGCATACATCTTTGTACTACCAGGATGGATGCAATACTTAGAGTCATGCGCTTCTATCAGGATCTCCTTACGGATGGCCTTATCCGATGGTACACAGATTCTTTCGTTGCACCAACACACTCCTCATTCATCTACTCGGAACTCAGGGTACTTACCAACTTCCATCCACTCACGAAGCTACGAGATCTCAGGGCATTTCTTTTGATCCTTACGAATGCGGTCCATTATGCCGTATTGCACTCGTAACTCATTCAACATGCCCTTGGGTATGATCTCGAGGCGAATTTTGCCCATTTCCTGGCGTAGCTCGGATGGTACAACTTCCATGGATAGACTGTGGCAATAGCTCTTACGGCTCAAGGCATCAACAACTACGTTGGCTTTCCCCGGATGATAGTGAATTTCCAGGTCGTAGTCCTTGATCAACTCCAGCCATCGACATTGTCTCATATTCAGATCCTCTTGGGTGAAGAAGTACTTGAGGCTCTTATGATTGGTATAGATTTCGCACTTGTTCCCAATCAAGTAGTGCCTCCAAATCTTCAGAGCGTGCACAACAACAGCTAGCTCGAGATCATGCGTCGGGTAACGTTGTTCATGGTCCTTCAACTGGCAGGATGCATAGGCAATGACTCTCCTATTCTGCATTAGAACGCAACCAAGTCCCTGTCTAGAGGCATCACAGTAGACCACGAAGTCCTGTCAGATGTCAGGCAAGGCAAGAACAGGAGTGGTGGTAAGCTTCTGTTTCAGAGTCTGGAAACTGAGCTCACACTCGGGTGTCCACTCGAACTCATTGGTCCTCTTCAGGAGGTTGGTCATGGGCTTGGCTATCTTAGAGAAGTTCTCGATGAATCTATGATTGTAACCAGCTAACCCAAGGAAACTACGGATATCTGTCGGGTTGCGGGGTTGCTCCCACTCTTTCACGACTTCTATTTTAGCGGGATCAACAGCAACACCCTCAGCTGTGAGTACATGGCCAAGAAAAGCGACTTCCTCGAGCCAAAACTCGCACTTGCTAAATTTTGCATACAGCTGATTTTGCCTCAACTTCTCCAGAACCACTCTCAAGTGTTGCTCATGCTCTTCGGTGATGGATGAGTAGACAAGGATGTCATCAATAAACACCACCATGAACTTATCCAATTCATCCATAAACACCTTGTTCATCATGTTCATAAAATAGGTCAGAGCATTGTTGAGACCGAAAGTGTGATGGGGATGTGATTCCCGATCTTCCGTCAGGTTCAAGATAACTATCGATTTGGTTGGAAGCGACACACCGATCCGGCTCCAGATCACAAAGACCCGAACCCTGCAACCTTAGCACCACGTCTCCTCTGGTTATCAACCGTGTCACAATCCGGTTGACCTCGCCATGAAGGCTAATCCCTGCTGCGAATTGAAGAACACAAGCAAGAACAAGATAAAATACAACTCAATTGAAGTGACAATTGTAGATGAACGATTAAGCACTCGAAGTTGGGGTCTCGTAAACCAAAAGACGGCGACTGTCAATGGACAGAATAATCTAAGCAAAACCCAAACCCTAACATAGGCGACAGCTACTGATTATAAAGCCTAAGGGGTGTCCAAGAACCCCTACTCACGTCGCTAAGAAGTCTCGACACATTACAAGGCCCAAACAGCCCAAAAGATGGCGACGCAGCGCCTTGATAGATTCTAGACGTCAACTTGTTTCGATGATTCCTATTGACTCTTATGGAATTTGGGTCTCAAACCAAGGCCATTGGTTAGCTTATGAAATTATATTTCCATCCATATATGGATCATCGAAAACAGAGTCTGGATGCGTCCTGGGCGTCCGTTTTATTGCAGACTGGTCCAGAAGGCCGAAGCAGACTCGAAATCGAATTGGACTGGGCCTCCGGCTTGGCTTGGACGTCCTTGCTGGCCTCCTAAGGTGGTGGCCAAGGAGGAGGACGTACTTGGGCATCTCTTAGGTGTTCTCCATCTTCTTGGGGCATGCTCCAACTTGGGCCTAGGTCCCAAGTGTGAATAACAAGCATGCGACGACGCTGTAGCACCCGATAGAAATAGCGGCAGAATGTCTCGATAATTTGGAGACCTTGCCAATGTGATATTGAGGTGGGACCAGATCTATTTGAAAGCTTATCAAATAATATTTCCATCAAGTGCTCATTGAACTCGATCGCACTCCGGATGGATGAGTTATGGCCTTCCCAATGGAGCACTATCGGGCTACCGACGAACCAAAAGTTGAACTTTGATGGACTTGCACTTTGAGACATATTTGTAGCTATATTCAAATAATGACATGTACATGTGGAATCAAGTGAATTGTACCTAAAATTACTATGCAAATATGGGAATGAGCGCACCTTATAATCAATGGTCGTATCCGATGGTGTCATGTCCTCATCATCCTCCCCTTCTTGACAACAAACCGTCCTCGGTTTGAGCTTAGTTGGAGGACAGATTGTAGGTAGTAGCCAATATTGCTCCCCTTCTTGAAATTTAACCTGTTGCTTTATAACAAAACTTAGGGATCTTGACATGACATGTTTATATCTATTGTAGGCCTCAAAATTATCATATTGTTGCACAACAAAAGGAGATTTCAGATTTGAACAAATATAAACTCTATGTACCATATACTCTCCTTTATTATTATATTTGCCAATAAAGTGAAATGTTTGTCTAGATAACTGTGACAAATCAGCAAACGTAAATTTCTCTTCCAAATTACTTAGAGCACACAGAGTATCAAATTCTATATAACCCAAAGTATTTAAAGAAGACAACAATTTCAGTTCATCTTTTTCAGTAGCAATTGGAAGAAAATGTCTATTTTCAGAACAATTACTTGGTTCTAAAACGAAAGAATCATGCTCATTCACTAGTTGTGGCATAGGTACAATAAAAGCATTGTCATCCAACTCTTGTTTATCACAAGCGCTATTAGAACAATTATTTTGTGACAAAGGAAATTCGAACTTTGTGTTCACTAAATGTTGCTCTATTATAGCATGAGTGGTGGACAAATTCAGCACATCACCACCAATTTGAACATTATCATATTTTATAGCAAGCATAAAAGGATCTTCTAGTTTAGGTACTTGGTGATTTTCATTTTTAATATCAATCTCTTTGTTCTTAGTAGAAACACTCTCTTTATGAAGTTGTACAATTTCAGTCGAGTTTAAAATTTTACCATGCTCCAAAGTGGGTGTGGGAGGTGGTGGTGAAGAAGCTGCTGTAGCGGGGGAAACGACCACTTGTCTACTTATCGCAATCTCGATCTTCGCGAATGCTTGCTCCACCCTTCTTAAAACCTGGTTGAGGTTGTCGCCAATGTTGGTCTGGTTCTTTTGTTGATGTCCCTGCAATTCTTTTTTTGCAAGCATAGCTAGCTGGAACAACTGGTTTGTAGTATTAAAATCTTTATAATAAACAATATCCTGAATTTCACGTCTCAAACCACCATAAAAATGACACACTTTATCCTCCGAATCCTCCTCTATCCCACAACATATTGCACACTTTTGAAACTCTACATAATATTCTTGGATAGACATATTACCTTGCTCTAAGCGTTGCATTTTACGTTTATAAGATGGAGGAATAAAATGATCACGCATTGCTTCTTTTAGTCTATCTCATGATTGGGGTTGATGCAAATTGCCTAGTTCTCGCCACCAAAATTAAGCAAAATCTTCGAATTCCCTAGTGGCATATTTAACTCTATGTTTCTCATGAACTAGGTGTGAATTAAACTCTTGTTCTACAGCCATCTCCCAATCAAAATATTTTTCTCCATCATAAAATCCAGAATAGAATGGTATGGTTAATTTACCTCTCATACCTTGATGCTTATAGTCAATATGTGATGGCAGATTATTCGTCTTGCGGTCCATCCATGCAAACATCTAAGCCATGATTTCCTGCAATTCACTCTTAAACAGAAACACGTTGTTTGATATATATTGTTAGAATAAAAATAAGTACCCTATCAACTATTTATGGGTCAGTGGAATCACACCCTCACACACGTCTTATCGAGTTCTTACCAAGTTCTTACCAATTCAAGCAGTGGATGGTACAACCGATGGCTGGTTCTTGATACTGATGAGGGCGTGGCACTAAGATTGCAAGGATCTTTTTCTGTACTGATCTGGAGTATATATGTGGGGCTTGGAAGGCACACAAAGAACAAATATATATATGTGGCACACAATTCAGTAACAGATAGCAATATTGAATAAATGTCCAGAGCACTTGTCCTAGTTGCTGGCCTATACGTGTTCCTAGCACTAGTTGTGACACACAAGGGAGTGAAACAAGTATGAAAGATAGCAATGGAAATATGGACAAGGCAAAAGGCACCATAAACAATTGAGCTATCGAGTGTTCCTTATGTGTTCCTTTTTGATCTCTTCTCTTCTCTTTTGCTATTTTTTTCTTTTTTGTTCAATTTTTTTTTCTTGCTTTTGCTCTTTTGATATTTTTCTCAGCAAGGAACACACAAGAACAAATCTTAAAAAAATTTGAGCTCAATTGGACAAAAGATATGGCCTATACAAATTCAGGATTGTGATCTAAAAAGCTGGTCAAAACTTGCGGGCCCTGAAACTCGATGTTACTGATCGAATTTCGCAATTCTAAATTTTGTGAACCCAGCTATGCTGGGATGAAACAGATCTAAAATTTTCTATCATTCTCCGTAGATATAAAATTTACCCCGTTTCAAGTTTGGATGCAAAAGTTATGACTGTTTTATGAAAACTACTCGAATCAGGGTTTTATGTGGACACAAGATGCAAACTGATGATCTAACGAGATGATGGCGGATGGAGGGATCAATACAAATTAGAAAAGAACACAGACTAAACCAGCAACAAGACCTTGACCTAGGACACAAACTCAACACGGCGGACTCTGAAACTAAAATATGCAAAGGCTATGGCGCGGATGGTTGTAGGACAGGAAACAAATATGGCGGTGGACTATGGGACGAAGGCAAAAATCAACTGAACTAGGGTAAATATGAACTTGACGGTATACCTTAGCTCTGAATACCACTTGATGGGGACGTGATTCCCGATCTTCCGTCAGGTTCAAGATAACTATCGATTTGGTCAGAAGCGACACACCGATCTGGCTCCAGATCACAAAGACCCGAACCCTGCAACCTTAGCACCACGTCTCCTCTGGTTATCAACCGTGTCAAAATCTAGTTGACCTCACCACGAAGGCTAATCCCTGCTGCGAATCAAAGAACACAAGCAAGAACAAGATAAAATGCAACTCAATTGAAGTGACAATTGCAGATGAATGATTAAACACTCGAAGTTAGGGTCTCGCAAACCAAAAGACGGTGACTGTCAATGGACATAATAATCTAAGCAAAACCCAAACCCTAACATAGGCAACAGCTACTGATTATAAAGCCTAAGGGGCGTCCAAGAACCCCTACTCACGTCGCTAAGGAGTCTCGACACATTACAAGGCCCAAATAGCCCAAAAGACGGCGATGCAGCGCCCTGACAGATTATGGACGTCAACTTGTTTCGATGATTCCCATTGACTCTGATGGAATTTGGGTCTCAAACCAAAGCCATTGGTTAGCTTATGAAATTATCTTTCCATCCATATATGGATCGTCAAAAACAGAGTCCGGATGCGTCCTAGGCGTCCGTTTTATTGCAGACTGGTCCAGAAGGCCGAAGCAGACTCGAAATCGAATTGGACTGGGCCTCCGGCTTGGCTTGGACATCCTTGTTGGCCTCCTAAGGTGGTGGCCAAGGAGGAGGACGTACTTAGGCATCTTTTAGGTGTTCTCTATCTTCTTGGGGCATGCTCTAACTTGGGCCTGGGTCCCAAGTGTGAATAACAAGCATGCGACGACCCTGTAGCACCCGATAGAAATAGTGGTAGAATGTCTCGATAATTTGGAGACTTTGCCAATGTGATATTGAGGTGGGACCAGATCTATTTGAAAGCTTATCAAATAAGCTTTCCATCAAGTGCTCATTGACCTCGATTACACTCCGGATGGATGAGTTATGGCCTTCCCAATGGAGCACTATTGGGCTGCCGACGAACCGAAAGTTCAACTTTGATGGACTTGCACTTTGAGACATATTTGTAGCTACATTCAAATAATGACATGTACATGTGGAACCAAGTGAATTGTACCTAAAATTACTATGCAAATATAGGAATGAGCGCACCTTATAATCAATGGTCGTATCCGATGGTGTCATGTCCTCATCAGAAAGACACAACGGTGAACTCATACTGCCCGTACCTAGTGACAAAGGCTGTCTTAGGGATATCCTCCGGTTTGATCTTCATCTGATGGTACCCAGATCTAAGGTCAATCTTGGAAAAGAACTTGACATCCCTTAACTGATCTAGGAGGTTGTCTATCCTTGGCAGAGGATACTTGTTCTTGACTGTGACGGCATTCAAATTCCGATAGTCAATGCACATCCTCATAGAGCCATCCTTCTTCTTCACAAACAAGATAGGGGAACCCTAGGGTGAAGCACTGGGTCTGATGTACCCCTTGTCAGACAACTCCCTGAGCTGCTTCTTAAGCTCCTCCAGCTCCTCGACTGACATGCGGTAGGGCCTTTTAGCAATGGGCCCGGTACCAGGCAGTAAGTCAATCACAAACTCAATATCCCGGTCAGGTGGCATACCCGGTAACTCCTCGGGGAATACATCAGGGTACTCAGACACGACAGGCAGCTCCTCAACTGATTTGGCCTCCAGGGCACTCAGCAAGGCATCTGTCCTTTTGTGGTGCGGCTCACATCTGATTACTCGACCACTCGGATGTGTAATCTCCACATATCTAGGTGAGCAAGATATTACTCCCTTGTGCAGAGTCAACCAATCCATACCCAAGATAACATCCAGACCTTCTGACGGAAGTAAGGTGAGGTCGGGTAGAAAGGGCCAACACTCGATAGTGATACTCACTCCCTTACAGATTCTGGTGGATCTGGTGGTACCTAAGGGGGATATGGTGTCTATGGGTACACTCCGTGGTGTAACAGGTAAGAGGACAGACCGCAGACTTGTGACACGGCTGGCCACAGGTGAAGCACATGAAGGGCACACTGCCTGCGGCGGTGGGCGCAGGTGCCTTCCACGTACTCGGGCTCAGGCTCTGAGCAGGGCGGCCCTGAGCGGGGCGATGGTAGTTGGCGGAGTAGGTACCACGACCATGACTCGGAGCAGCTCCCTGGGCAAAGCGAGAGTGGGACTGCGGCAAGACATCTAACTGCAGGGTTAGGTCAAGATCGATAGTTTATTAAGTGGTTACACAATTTTGATCATAATTTTAAAAGATTGCTATCCAACACTCAATACAAGAAGACGATAAGAACCATAAGATGCAACAAGATCCAACAGTCAATACATGGTTTTATTACAAAGCGACGTCTCCAGTAGCTACACATGGCAGACTCATGGGAATCGTGCTGCTCGCAGGCAGCTCAAAAGTGGACAATCTACTCTACTCCGAGGGATGAGTCATGTCTCATGGCCACACAGGGCTCATCAAGGTTACTACTACATTATTACATGATCACGAGAGGGTAACTACTCCTGACCGAAAGTGATGGGTGGTGAAGATAGTCCATCGGTGGAAACGGAAGCCTCGGAAGTGCGGTCCATGGCACGGAGCTCGTCGTCGGTGTGGTGGATCCTCACAACGCGGGCAAGAGTGTGCTCCAGCATCTCAGTCCGTGGAATCTGAGGGTAGTCTGCGGACGAACATGCTGCCAGGTTGAGCTTGGTGGGCTCAACGTGGAAAGTCTGCCTACGCGGCTTCCTGCACGTCGTAGGCGGAAGAGGGTCCTATATCATCTCGATCTCCTGGACACGCTTAGCATGAGCGATGACCCAGGCCTAACGGAGATGGTTCACCTTGTCTTGGAGGAACTCGGTGCACTTGACGTAGTGGGTGAGGTGGTGCGCGTTGTAGGTGGAAGCAACGACAACTCTCTCTGCCTCATCCTCCATGGCATTGCAGTGGTCCTGCAAGCCACACCTAGCGAGGGCACGCTTCTTCTCCTTCTCCTGAAGCTCCTTTAAGATATGCCTCTGACGCTCGATGCGATCCTCGTACTCTAGCAGCTGGGAGGACAGGTAGTCATTGGGGAGCTCGTGTTCCAGCACCTTGTCCTTGAGCTCGGCAATCTATGCCTTGAGTATCTTCTCACGGGACTCGTGGAGGACCTCCATCTTGCGGGAGTTCTCACGCTCCTTCATAAGGTCGTGAATCACCAACTCACGCTTCCACTCCTCCTGGGCTAAGATGTCGTCGCGCTGGAACTGGAAGTCTCGAAGGCTGCGGTTCTGTGACTCCACCTCCATGATGTAGTGGTCCTGGGCAAGGATGTACTGCGCGGAGGCACTCAGACAGGGGTCGACCTCGACACATGCAGTATGGTCAGCAGCAGCATCTTGCGGCACAGGTGACCTGGTTGAGGTTGAGGGCACGAGGCAGCAGACGGTAGGGCCCAGTCTGGAGGTAGTCGTGCGCGTCACGCATCACGCTACGGAGAGCCGTGCGTGAAACGGACTGCACGCAAGCAGCAACGGAAGTCTCCACAGCCACCTCCTCGAAGGCGTGAAGCACAGGCACGTATGCGCTAGCAGGGACCCAGAGGTGGACGATGACGTGACCCTGAAGAAGTCCGTCCGGTCCAGCCTCACCTCGGCACACGCACGTGATCCTCTCAGTGGGGACGCCCAGCGAGTCCAGCACCCCGTACAGGATCGTGGCGAACCCACAGTAGTCTCGCGCGTCAACAACAAGCTCAACAAGTGGAGCCATCTGCAAAACAACCATAAAAACGGAGTTAGCAGGTTATTCCTCATAAGGTAACCAGGTAGAACAGAGTAAGTCTGGGTCACAACATGATAGGATAAGGCAAAATAGAGGTATCACATAGGAAATCCAACTATGTGAGTCAAGTAACTCAGGGTGAAGCAAAGCGAAGTAGAGGAAAGTAGACTGAAGTGAAGTCAAATCGGGCGATGGAGAGCGATGATAGGTAAGAGAGCAAGCAATACTTGTGGTAAGACGTGTGAAATGAGGTGAGCCATGCAAGAAAATGTAGCATGGTCGGTAATATAACCGAAGGTGTTTAGATTCATGCCTATTTCTATCGGCCAATCCTAAGGGTTCGTCCTAGGGTCAAGCATGGCTCTGATACCAACTAAAACGATCCTGCATTCCACAAAGGGAATGCCACAGATTCGACGTGTAATATATGAACAAGTTCATGCCATTACCCAAATCTCAGTCGAATAGCAGAGTCATACACGAATATCAGAGTACAAATAGAAGGTTTACATTAATTACTATCATCGCCACGTAGGGCGGAATATGCTCACACATAGCATGCGGAACAGCTTCTCGAAGATAGCAGCGGAAACTAGGACTCCTCGCACCAAGCTTGAGCGTAGGGCGAACCCCTACTCCTCCCAGTCGTCCTCCTCGTCGTACTCGGGCTCTGAGCCTACCAAAAATCTATCAGTACACTTGGTACTGGCCACGCATCGCCCACCCTATGATGCATTTGCTTTGTGGAACTGGATGCAATTGGGGTTGAGAAGAGAAACATATCTTTGGCTGTGGTTTCCTATGCGAGTAATCAATATTTTAATAATAAGTTTATCAAATATTAACCCATCTCATACACACACGATATCCCATCCCAGCACACATCTCCACATCACATGTCATCTCACTCTCTCATCGGCATGGACAACTCCCTCTCGTCCATGTCTCAATGGCCAAAGCCGGATCACACACTGAAATCCCAGGGAAGGTAGAAGGACTCCTCTCTCTAGTCAAGTGAAGCTGTACTTAGGAAAGGTCCATAGCCGACAAGTCGGCATATGTATCGATCGATCAACCAGAAACTCTGCAGAGGTTTACACATCCCACAAGATAGCTATCCTCGACGACGCCTCGTCTAAGCTGATTCCAGGCCGCCTTCCGACTAGAAACGGTACCACCCTATCACTCAGAACTGGGGCCGTGTCGGAGTACCACCGACACGCTGAGACTGTGAGACGTAGTACCTGGCCCCTGGGTACTACACTGTCTTGGAAGGGTGTGGGTCATCTTGCCCGTACCTCCCTACACTATCCGCTAACCTCTCAATAGTAGTGGCACCGCACTAGCAAGTCGAACGTCCATCTCCTCCCCACAGAAGCGAGGGGATGTGCAAGGATTCCTAAGACCCGGTCCACGGATGTATTAGTCCTTAGGGTGACTACGTAGGATATCTTCACAAGGGGAAAAACTGTTTTCCGCTCAATGGAACACCCGGCACCCCGTGCCATCACAGCACCTCCCATCCCGGGGCTTCATCCCACGAAGACACTCCACCCCGAGACCTCTCCCTGCCACATGTACCCGCCACAAGCACTTCACATGGCGAACGCCCAGGTAGCATCCACCGGCAAGACTCGTCCTCACGACTCGTCATAGATCCTGCTCGGTCGACTCAACCCTCACCATATGCACCCAAGACTCACGCCAACATCTCCCTAGGTTCATTACCAGGTTATCAACAGGTTTACGGCACCTCGTGGCTTATCTCAAACGCCTCTCACTCACCAGCATCACATCACAGATATAATGCGAGTGAGAGTAAATCAGTAAGTAACAAGTAATATAGCAGCGTCTAGCCTAACAGCAGGGTCAGCAGGTGTGAGGTTGCAACAAGGTAAGTGGCTCAGAAAGCTTATTAGTTATATTATTGCATGAAAGTAAAGCACTAGCAATTCTAAGTATTGCAATGCGTAATAGGATCTACGAATGGGTGGGGCGTGGCACCTCGCAGGTCATCACCCAAGTCGTCGGTCTAGTCGGGGTGGAACTCCTCAGTCGGTGGCTCCTCCAGGTCTGTTAAATGTAACATATATAGCCACGCTAGGGGCTCCTATAGAGGTGCACAAAGAAGCAACTGAAAACTGAAAGATCCAAATACACTCAAGCATAGGCCTATGACGTAGAGCTTATTTTTAGAAAAATTTGGACTCTGGTTTGGCATTTTTCTGAGCTACGGTTAATTAATTATGAATTTCCAAAGATTTAAACTATTTTTAGAAAAATAAAAGGATAAAAAAACTAGGGGCTGACACGTGGCGCATCCGGATTGGTCTAGTGAACAGTGCAGATGACAGGTGGGGTCTATGAATAGCGGGGCTGACGGGTGGGGTCCAGTCAACGTTGACCGGGCCGGGTCTTGGGCCTGGATGGGCCGGGTCAGGGTCGGACTTGGGCCGGGTTGGGCCGGTCCGGGCCCGAACACGTGTCACCGCGAGAGACTGCCCACGTGGCGCAACTGGGTTTCTACCGGGCTCGGTCAAAACGTGGGTGGTTCACGGTGGACTAGGGGGTGGCGGTCCTATAGACTGATTGCTCGGCTCATGGTGGACCATGTCCATCACCTTCCCTTCTCTTCATGGCTCACGGTGAACCAGGCGCACGAACAAAACCAAAAGGGGCTCCCCTCCCCTCTCTGTTTCCATTGGAAGGCGTCCATCGGCAGCGAGCCTGCACGCCATGGCGTCTCTACGGTCTGGTGGGCACTCGAGGCTGTTCTACGGCCCTGCAGAGGCCCCTGGGGGGGAGGGTGGTCTCCGACGAGGTAAAGGAGGCTCCTTGTTGCTCTGACGGGGAAGAGGCCTCCCATGGCCGGAGCGGTGTGGCCATGGCAGAAGAGGCCTCCAACAGGGTTCCTCCACCTAGCCCGCCCTGCGCGGTTCATGCACCTCGGCGAGGTGGAGCTCTCCTCTAGGTCACCCTAGCTTCTCTCGGCTTGGGGCAATAGTCCAGGTACTCGCCATGGCAGCTCGGCCACGGCGAGGGCGTGAGCATGCACACCGGGGTCACCGGCGTTCCTGGACCCCGACAACTGGTGAGGCCAAGGTGGCGGCCGTGCGAGTGTGTGCGCCCGTGAGCGGTGTGGTGCAGTGCTTAGAACACCCCTCCCGGCTCCTCCTGGTACGGGAACACCAGAATGGCGTTGTGCGCCCATGGCGAGACAAACACGAGAGGGGTGGCATGGTCGGCTGCTTACCGTGGTGGCGGCGAGGGGGAGATGGCAGCACCAGGCGACGTGAGGCCGTGACTTGGTGTCGCAGGTAGGCAGGCTTGCGGTGGCATTGGTGTGGCAGACCGAGGCGCCGTCTCCCGCTCCGGCAGCGGTGCTCCCCCGGCGGTGGCGGCTTCCCCCTCCGCTCCCCTTCCCTTCTCCTCTAACAGCCCCTCTCTCTTCTGCTTGGCTTGGCGCGTGTGTAGGGGTACCGCAAGGCGGCGGTGGGGTAGGTGGGAGAGCTAGAACTCCAGTGCTCACCTCCTTTATAGGTGGAGGCGGCCACGGATGCAGCGGACGATCAAGGCGTGCTTGGGGACACGCGTAGGGCAATCGACGGCCTGTGGCTAGGGTTGCCGGGCTGGTGAGCGCGGCGGTTGCGGCGTTTTGGAGTGGAGCGGCAGTGAGGCGTTCGAATTTTGGTTTTCGGTAAAAAGGGTGCGGCTCGACGTCATCGGAGCGGGCCTCCCCCCTGCCGTCAGCACGGTGAGCACGGAGAGGAGCGGGCGCGGCTTGGATTGGGGATGTGGTGGCTCCTCCACCACTGGGCGCGTCGCGACGGCGTGTATGGTGGTGTGGTTGGGCGCGGCAGCCTTGGATTGCGTCCGCCCCCGTCCCCGTGCTCTGCTTCGCTAGCTGGCTGCGAAAAGAGAGAAACAGAAGTGGGGGATGACCACCGGGTCCCACCCGTCAGCGGGGCAGAAAAGGGGGGCCGATGGCTTCGTTGGGCCGGCCCATCAGACCAAGCGGGCGTGCGCTGGTCAGCTGACTGGCGGGCCAGGCGCAGCTGGGCCAGCGGCCCAAGGGCAAGTAGGCCAGCCTGCTGTGGTTTCTGGCTACACAGGCCGACGAGCTTTTTCCTCTCCTCCTCTATTTCTTAAAGCTTTTCTAATTCCAAATTATTTTCTAGCCACCCCAATTGCAACTATCTACGAAAGGGTGTGCGCCATGCACACATACACCCTTAGGGGTGGTCTCTAGGGTAGGTTAGGGTTCCATCCAAAGGTAGGTTAAGTTAATTAATTAATCACAATTAGTTAATTAGTCGAGTTTGTTTATCTAAAGAGGTTGTAGATTTTATTTAGCAACACAAAAGAGCGAATAAAATTCAACTCACACCTATGATTAATTAGAATGCAAGTGCTCAACTGCAAGTAGGTGCTACTTGTGCAACTATATGGTTGTTTTTCCTATATGACACTCACCAATCATGGGTATAATTGCGAAAAATTTTCAGTTGTGATTTTTGGGTTTCGGGAAAAACTGGGATGTTACACCACTTTGCCCATGACAAATCCTTTGGATAGCAAGAAGTCCCTTAATCTTTCATACCATGCTCTAGGTGCTTGCTTCAATCCATACAAAGCCTTTCTTAACTTCTATACATGGTTAGGTTTCTTGTCATCTTCAAAACCGGGAGGTTGCTCCACATACACCTCCTCTTGAATGTACCCGTTGAGAAATGCACTCTTCACATCCATTTGATATAGCTTGATATTGTGAGCACAAGCATAGTCAAGTAAGATCCTAATTGCTTTCAATCTTGCAACCAGGGCATAAGTTTCACCAAAGTCAAGACCCTCTATTTGTGTGTAATCTTGAGACACTAGTCTTGCTTTGTTTCTTACTACTATTCCTTCTTGATCTTGCTTGTTGCGAAAGACCCATCTTGTTCCAATGACATTGTGATCGTTAGGCCTCTCAACTAGTTCCCATACTTTATTTCTCTTGAAGTTGTTGAGCTCTTCATGCATTGCATTTACCCAATCCGGATCTCTCAATGCTTTATCAATGTCCTTGGGTTCTTCCATTGAAACAAAAGAAGAGTAAGCACAAAATGATGCCAATCTTATCTAGTTTGAACTCCCATTTGTATGTCACCAATGATGGAATCCAATGGATGGTCTCTTGCAATGTTAGTTGGTTGAAGCACTTGGACTTGATTGCTTGGATGTTGATGTTGATCATGAGTTGGAGATGATGAACTAGCCACTTGTTGATCTTGTTGCACTTGAGATGATGTACTAGCTTGATTTTGCATTAGAGAACCACTAGCTTGTGTAATTGGACTTTGGAGCACTTGATCTTTGTTGTCATCCACATCAATCACTTGCTTTGGCCTAATATCACCAATATCCATTTCTTTCTTAGCATTGGTCAATTGAGTTCTTCTCACATCATCTAAGTTATCTTCCTCATCTTAAGAGCCATTTGTTTCATCAAACTCAACATCATGAACTTCCTCAAGTAAACCACTAGCCAAATTCCAAACTCTATAAGCTTTGCTAGTAGTGGAGTAACCAAGTAAGAATCCTTCATCACATTTCTTCTCAAACTTGCTCAATCTAGTGCCCTTCTTCAAGATATAACATTTGCAACCAAATACCCGAAAGTATGCAATGTTGGGCTTTCTTCCATTTAAGATCTCATATGGTGTCTTCTCTAGGAACTTGTGGCAATAGAGGCGGTTGTTATAGAAGCAAGTCGTGTTGATTGCTTCGGCCCAAAATGAATGACTCACATTATACTCATTCAACATTGATCTTGCCGTACCAATTAAGGTTCTATTCTTCCTCTCAACTAGGCCATTGGATTGAGGTGTATACTTGGCCGAGAATTGATGCTTGATTCCAAGCTCCTCACATAGCTCATCAACTCTTGTGTTTCTAAACTCACTTCCATTGTCACTTCTCACTTTTTTGATTGTGGTCTCAAACTCATTTTGTACCCTCTTGATGAACTTCTTGAATATGTCAAATACATCACTCTTGTCTACAAGAAAGAATACCCATGTATATCTAGTGAAATCATCCACAATCACAAACCTATACTTGTTGCCACCAATGCTTGTGTATATAGTTGGCCCAAATAGATCCATGTGCAACAACTCAAATGCCTTGGAAATACTCATAATGCTCTTCAATAGATGAGTGTTGCCCACTTGCTTTCTAGCTTGACATGCACTACATAGCTTATCCCTCTCAAATGTCACATCCTTCAAGCCTCTAACTAAGTCATGCTTCACTAACTTGTTTAATTGCTTCATGCCAACATGACCAAGTCTTCTATGCCATAACCAAACCATACTTGATTTGGTGAGCAAGCATGTTGAAAGTTGAGTGTCACTAGCATTGAAATCAACCAAGTATAGATTCTCATATCTAAAGCCTTTGAAGATCAAGTTAGAGCCATCAACACTAACTATCTCCACATCATCAACACCAAAGATGCACTTAAAACCAAGATCACACAATTGAGCAACCGGGAGAAGATTGAAGTTCAACTTTTCAACTAAGAGCACATTGGAAATGCTATGATCATTAATTTGAGATTGCAATCCTTCCAAGAGCCTTTACATCACCCTTGCTATTGTCACAAAATGTGATACTATCAATGCCACTATCATTTGATTTGAGAGAGTTGAACATTCTTGAATCACCGGTCATATGTTGAGAGCACCCACTATCAAGCACCCAATGCCTTCCTCCGGCTTTGTAATTTACCTACAAAACAATTTAATGTCTTTTAGGTACCCATACTTGCTTGGGTCCTTGGAGGTTAGTAACTAAGCTCTTTGGTACCCAAATGGCCTTCTTCTTTGGACCCATAATTGGTGTACCAACAAACTTAGCTTGCACACCCTTCTCACCCTTGGTAAGCACATAACAAGAATCAAAAGGAATGTAAGGTACATTAGCATTTTTCTTGTTCTTGTTCATTTTGTTGCAATTATGCTCTAGGTGCCCAACTTGTTTGCATCTATTGCAAAACCGACCATTGCTCTTCACAAAGCTAGGCTTGTGAGTTGCAAAGGCCACCTTGCCCTTCTTGGGAGTATAGCCCAAACCCTCTTTGTTAAGAGAGAACCTTTGGCTACCTAAGCATTTTAGCAAGCAGGCATCCCCACCATAGGCATTGCCTAATGCACAGGTGAGATCATCCACCTCTCTCTTGAGAGTCTCATTCTCAACCACAAGTGATGAATCACTAGTAGTAGAGATAGTGTTGGTTGTGGTGGATGATGATGAGCTACATGAAGCATTAGTAGAACCAACAAATAAAGAATCATCAATAATATCACATGTTAGTCCAATATCACAAGTGACAATCACTTGCTCCTCCTTAGCTTCCTTCATGAACTTCTCCAACTTGAGGTCCTTTTCCTTAATGAGCTCAAGTAGAGTGGAGTGGGCTTCCTTAAGCCTAGTGTGAGCAATTTCTAGATCCTCATGGTCTTCCTTTAGACACTCGCGAGAGGCCTCTAGCTCATCAAAGGATTTTCTAAGAGCTTTGAGCTCTTGTTCAATTCCTTTGCACTCCTTACTCTTTTTGAGAGCAACAAGTTTCTCCATCAAAGCATCATTTTCGTTGCTCTTGGCAATGAGCTCTTGCTCCAAGATCCTGCATCTCTTGGTGGTTCTCTTGTAGCCCTTGCTCATTTGATCTATTATGCCCAATAGATCATCCTTGGAGTAGTCCTCATCCTCATCTTCATCACTCCTACAACCATCACTATCACAAGAATCATCATATTGTACCTTGGTGGGCTTTGTCATAAGGCATGTCGATGTAGTGTCGAAGATGGATGGCTTGTTGGAGAGGGCGATGCTTGCAATGGCTCACTGAGTGGTCCTTTCATCATCACTAGAGCTTGCATCATCATCACTATCAGAGTTGTCACTATCCCAAGTGACCACATAACCACCACCCTTCTTCTTCTTGTTGAATGTGAAGCTCTTCTTTGATTTCTTCTCCTTTTCTTTCTTATCCTTCTTGTTCTTCTTGAGCTTCAAGTCCCCATTATGAAATCTCTTATCTTCATAGGGGCAATCCGCCACTATGTGATCGGGGCTATTGCAATTGTAGCAAAGAATCTTTGCCTTCATAGTGTCTCTCCTCTTCCTTGCCCCATATCCTTTCTTCTTCATGAACCTTCCCATCTTGTGCATAAGGAGGGCCATGGTCTCATCATCGAATGGATCATCATCATTGCTCTCCACCTTGCTCTTTCCCTTAGAAGATGAAGCCTTGAATGCAATGGGCTTCTCTTGCTTGACCTTGATCTCCTTCTTCTCATCTTCATCTTCATCATCATCATATTGAGCATCGGTCATGACATCTCCAAGCACTTGGTTTGGAGTCACCTTGTCCAAACCCTCTCTTTGGATCATCTTCCTCAAGATAGCAAACTTCTTAGGTAAGTTCATCAAGAACTTATGTGAGAAGTCCTTGTCCTTGACATCTTCTCCTAAGCTATTGAGATCATTGACAATAACTTGTAGCCTATAGAACATCTCCGGTATAGACTCATCATCCTTCATCTTGAAGCTTGCAAACTTGTCCTTGAGCATATAGAGCTTGGCACTCTTTACCACTGAAGTGCCCTCATATGTTTTCTCCAATCTTGTCCACACTTCACTTGCCATCTCAAGATCCTTGATTTGCTGAAAGACCTTTGCATCAATCCCATTATAGAGAGTGTTGAGAGCCATAGTGTTGCATTGGTTGTTGATGCGGTCATTGATGGTGAGGTTATCGGGATCAATGATAGCATAATCATGATGTGTCACCTCCCAAACCTTCTCATTAATAGAGCCAAGATATTGCTTCATCTTTCTTTTCTAATGATCAAAAGATGAGACACCATCAAAGAATGGGGGCTTGCCCCTGACATGGTTGAACACAACTTGAGCCATCTTACACCAAGGTTGTTAAGCCTTTACAAACGATGACCACGGCTCCGATACCACTTGAAAGGTCTTGATGGCTAGAGGGGGTGAATAGCCTAATAAAACTTTCTATAAAAAGTGCTAGACAATTTAATTAGCAATAACAAATAGCGAGAAGCGAGTTTTGCCTAGCCTATGGAGTGTTGCAAGCCACCTATCCAAAAGACAATTCTATAATATATATATATATATATATATATATATATATATATATATATATATATATATATATATATATATATATATATATATATATATATATATATATATATCACTCAACCGCACAAGACAAACCGCAAGAGGAAAAGAAGGCTACTCTACTCAAGCTACTAAGCACTAGAAAAAACAACTAAGTACTTGAAATGTAATACAAGAGTAGGGTAAGAAATATTTCACCGAGGAGCGATGAATTGAGCCAACCAATCAATAATTCCAAGTGATGATATTCAAGATAACCAATCCACCGAGACAAATCAATCACAATCAACGAAGTGAAGACACGATGATTTATCCCGAGGTTCGCGTGCTTGCTGGCACGCTAGTCCCCGTTGTGTCCCCCTACACCACATGGTTCGGTGGCTAATCGGTATCACACACCGAGCCTCTCAAAAGGCGCCACAAGAACCTACCAAATGGCGAGAAGTTCCGACACGAGCAATCCACTAGAGTTGGAATTCGGCGCTCTGCCAGGGAACCACAACAACCCCTCACAACAAGCTCACTGGAGCCGGCCACGAACAATCACCAACACGTGCCAGACCTCCACTGCTGCTCCAAGCCGTCTAGGTGGCGGCAACCACCAAGAGAAACAAGAATCCCGCAGCAAATCAACCACCAAGTGCCAACTAGATGCAATCTCACAATGCAAATGCACTTGGATCACTTAATCTCACTCCAAATATGCAAAGAAGCAAGAGAGATGAGTGGGAGGGGAGTTGCTTAGCTCAAAATGCTCACAAGTATGTCAAAGAATGCAAGTACGAGAGCTTTGAGCCGGCCAACGAGTATTTATAGACGTACCCCTTCGAATAGAGCCGTTAGGAACTTGAAACAGCTGCAGTCACATTGACCGGACACGTTGGTCGCGCAGACCGGACGCGCGAAGCTCGACCGGACACACTAGTCCCGTAACAGACCGGACGCGCTGGTCAAGCCTGAGCAGCGCTCTAATGAATCAGCGACCGGACACACTGCAGAACTGACCGGATGCCATAGTGCAGCGTCCGGTTGGAGTCAAGTAAGCTCCCCCAACGACCGGACACGTTCGGTCGGTCATGACCGGACGCGCCACCACGTCCGATCAGAAAACCGAGACATGGACACACGCTGAACACTGACCGAACGCGTCCGGTCGGTCGTGACCGGATTCACCCTTTCACATATGAGCTAGACTAAGTATGTGTGTCACTTTAGCACATGTTTTAGCTCGTGAAACAACATGTTACAACACCTCCAAAACTCGACATTGGCGTAAAGGAAAGTAGGCGTTTCAATTCCTCGAAAATGCCTGAATCCCGCCTCACAAGCTCAAACTTCAATGCCATCGCAAATGTGCTAACACCACCAAGTGATCACATCATGTGTGTGTTGATGCAAAAGTGGATCTACAAACAAAAAGGGCTAATACCCGAAATCGATATCCAAAGCGTGTCAGTCGATTTGACCTGTTAATCGACAAGGATGAAGATACGAGCACTTTGGTCCTAACAACAGCAATACGCCCGAAAGTCACGGCCAAGAGGTACCCACGTGGAACTCGAGGATCGTCGAAGATTGCACTGGAGCAATGCAACTCGCCGAATCGATGAGAACTCGTAAAAAGGAAAAATATGCAAATTGACGAAGTCATCAAAAAGTAAATAGATGTAAATAAGAGTAAAAGGTGGTTTTTGATATTGATTGATTCATTATTACATTGCCCTTCACTCTATAATTATATCCTGATCTACAGAAACGTAACCAAATACGACTAGGACACTAAATCCAAATCTAAGGAAACACATGACTCTTATACAACTCAGACTCTAATAAACATAGAAAAGGAAATTAATTCCTATCTTATTCCCTAGTCCGGCTCAACTACGATGGAATCCCCATCGACCTCCTTTCCATCGGCACACTCCCTGTTTCATCGGCAGCAGCCTTCAAGTCTTCTTTCATCGGCACACTCCCTGTTTCATCGGCAGCAGCCTTCAAGTCTTCTTTCATCGGCATCGGCAATAATATCCTTAACCTTATCAACAACACTTCAATTTGAATTAACTTCTCCATACACCACCACCACTCAGAGGCAGCCTTCTTTACAAGCTGATTTTCATCGGCTATCAACCTACACAGTAATTTTTCTTCTGTTGATTAGCCCCTTCTGACCATCTTGACATGTGCCAAAAAACGATGTCAACACATGCCCCCCAATTTCGGAGTATAAGATATTGATGCTCCAAAATTTATTCTAGATAATGCTTGCCTTTACCTATTTTTCTCAACCCATTCTCCAAGCATAACATAATCAGTTACTGAATCTAATCAAATCTAGCTCTGATTCATGCATCTCAGTAAATATCGCACAATTTTCAACTATTCTTGCCCCAATTACAGTTGAGATACCGAAATAACAACCCATCGGCAAGATCTTAACATAACAACGCCACCATTTTACAACTGAAAGATCCTGTACCAAGATCTCTTCCAAGTCATGATTACTTGCCATCAAATCTTCTGTACAATCCCTTGATTATCGTGCGAACAGTTACCATATCCATCTGAACCACCTCGACCCACACGCGCGCGGCATAGAGATAAGTCAAGAATACCCCTACTCCAAGCGGCCTATTGTTGGGCATTCTTAACGTCATTACCAAAAGTAGACTTAGTTTTCTAATTCTGATAACGGCACCAAAAATGCCGAACCTATCCCTCATGCCACTTAAGCCAAGTTGTCATCCCCAGCATGACATGAGAGACGCGGTATTGAAATATGCAACTGCTCTTCTAAATAAATAATAAATAAGATCTGCAAGCGCACAGATTAATACCGATGTAGCATTTTAACCGGGAAGTATTCTAGGTATCGTTATTTATATTTTTACCACTGGGAAGGGATTACTAACATCAATGTTGATTATGGAATGGAATATAGGAATGAGTATCAATCATTGCATGTATAAGTGAGAGCATTCATCTATCTCTTGCATACAAGGGTAAGTGTCACATAAAATATGGATAAAGTATGAATGGTGACAAAGATAATTAATCTGATCAGCTAGCCACATATAATAATGATAAGCACCTCAACAGATATTCTAGCAAGTCATTAGCATGGTATTAGGACGAACTACAAGGATATTTCCTAAGTTATTTTTAACTATAAAGTCTAGCATATCATAGTTAGTGCAAGTACACTTGGCAATCATTGCGAGAAAGGACTACGCCCATGCATAGTGATATTATCAAGGAAGATGAGAAACATAGCAATCACTCCCCCGTAATAATGTTGCTCTGCCTGCCTTACACACAGGAGGGGGACTATATAAGAACCAACGAAGCTGTCACCATCGCGGACCACCCCACGATCCGGCATATAAGGTGCAATCGCAGATAAATATGGTCTAAGCACCATGCCTACACAATATTTATCATTTACCCATGGATCCGATGGATAAACGCTATACGATCCTAAACATGTATATAATTCCAATCTAACTAAGCCAAGCGTATAACTACAATAAACTAAGAACAATATAATTGCAAATAATAACAAGTAGAGCATAGTCATAATCAATATATTGAAATAGAACAAAGTTGTATTCATAATATTGAAGAACAAAGATGAACAATGAAGAACAGTAAAGGAATTACCAAGAATCCTCTTGACAGATCCGGAAACCAATAGAAGATTGACTCCTTCTAGTTCTAATACTATGTAGCTATGCTATACTAGAGATCTAGTTGATGTGGTGGCTCTAGGGCTTGATCAGAGACTCTCCTCCTGAGATTAGGGTTTGGGGAATTGAGAATGAGGGAGTGCCTCCTCCAGGGGCCAGGGGTCCTGCTTATATAGCCCCCTCAAGTGAACGTGGGCCATCGGATCAAACCGACATTAATCACACGGTTTTCCTTGATCCCTTAGATCGGTGGAGCATAATCCGTGAGACGGAGCCTGATTGGCTCTCAGGCCAGGGCGGGCGCCCTAGGGAGCAGGGCGGGCGCCCTGCCTCTGGGCCCGTTCGGCCTCCCGTTCGATCTCGTGGCTTCTGGAGTCTTCTAGATGATAGAAAATCGGTGAACACGTTATTGTCTCTATGTAAACCCGACGAGTGGGCCTTTCCTCCGTATTTTCTGATAACCCCCTGCAGAAACAGACAAACACCAAAACTCGTGGAATTCCGTCAGATAAAACCCTAAGTCTAGGTGTTGGTTGCATTTGGATCCTTTTCTTTATTTATTTGATAACTATATTTGGTACTTAAGGACCGTCAACACCTATAAATAGATTTCTCTGGAATGCTCGTCTTCTACCCTCAGACTTCGACCTTTGGCATTCTCTCTCCGACGGCAACCCCGACGAACAACCGCGTGTCCTCAACCAACAAGAGCTCCTTCCAGCGTCAACTTCAAGTCCCCAGCTTGTGCCCTCATCCTTCTCAGAGCAATGGCGATCAACTTCAACGTTCCTGTGGTTAATTCTTCTTCCATTATTTTTACCTTGATTCCTTTGGTATTTGTGAGTTCATACAGTTGGTAATTTTTTCTTCTTTTTCCATTCTTTTGATCCTCCAAACTTAAGAACTACACAACAAATTGGTTATTCCAACCGATCAACCACCCCTCCAATGCCTAGGTCCAATGGGCGACCCAGATCCAACTAATTTGATCAACGCAGAAGCTAACAGAATTCCCTTCAAAGGTCAAAATTTTTCTTTGAATCTATGGAAAGATACATTCCGATCCTGGCCCAAACCCACCAAAGGGTGGAAAGATTGGTATTTGAGGGTTAACAGGTCGATGCAGGTGTACTGGCCAGAGCGGAAAATAGACCAATGCATTAGGCTGTCTATTGCCGATATGCAGAACAATGAATCCATGATGATAGCCGCCGCTCACTTCTAGTCAGACACAACAAACACCTTCATGTTTGGCCATGGTCCATCCGCCCCTACTCTTGCCGATGTATACATGCTCACTGGCTTAGATATCTCAACTGTCGATGAAGGCTCCATCTATGGCAGAAAAGCCGAATATAGAGTGAACACACACAACATCAGCGGCTGGACAGGATACATCCAGGAATACCAAAGGACTGGTACTGTTAACCAGAGGGAACACGCCATATTCTTGAATATGTGGTTGGAGAAATTTATCTTCTATGGTCGATCGGTAGGACCAACCAACGCCTTCCTTCCTGCAGCCGAACTCTTGGCCAACGGTGTAAGGTTCCCGCTCGGTCGATACCTTCTGAGCTCCACCTACCACCTCCTCCACCAAGTATCCCAGAAGCTTTTACTTGGTGAACCCATCGGCAATTTGGGAGGCCCATGGTGGTTCATCAATATGTGGCTAAATGCCCATATGCATAAACGTCTGCAGTGGGATTTCTTCACCCAAGAATTCCCACGAGAAATCGCCGAAGATTATGTTCTTGGAGATGAGGAATCGGCAACACGCCCCCCTCTCAACTTCGGTGAAGCTATAATTGTCCTCCCTAGAACAGAGGCCAATGAAGATCAAATCGGTACATTTTTCCAGAACTTCTACAACGGTCTCCCTCGCGATCATAGGGCTTGGGTACCCTATATCGATGAAGACAACAAGTTCCCCCTTCTCTTCAACTTTGCCGATGATGAGCTGAACCAAGATAATGAGCTTATGATGGCCATCATTACTCCTAGGGCAATCCCGGTGAACACATTTGGTAGTGGGAAAAATTCCAATACCACTTATGAGTTCTACAATCCATCGGCAGTATCTCGTCAACTGGCTTTTGGGCAATTGCCAATCAAGCTGTGCTTTGCCGATGTGATCAAGCCCAGAGAAACAATCACTAGTGTAACTGAGTGGAGCAGGGTAGTGAGACTCGCCCCCGATGCCAATATCTCAAACGTTGATCTTTTTGCCTAGTCACCAGCGTCTTTTATTACAGAATCATATAAGCAATGGTGGCAAGAATGGAAGGAACAATTATTCACAACATTCGTCCATACATATCGGCACATGATCGATCCCGACTACGCCATTCCTGACGATGCAGTAAGTTTCTTTTAACTTTCTTTTGTTTCTCCTTTTTCATATATCGGCAGCTAATCTTTCTCGTAACAGGCCGATGACCCAGTTCCATCCATAAGCAAGAGTGGGAAACCTTTCAACCTCTAACCTATCTCCCCAGTTTCAGTGATCGGCTACAACGCCCCCACCTTAGCCGCTTTAACTTTCCAGAGGACCCGTGCCAAGACTATCACCTCCAGATCAAAATTGGCAACAGCTAGGGCCACCCCAATGGCTGCTGCTACAAGCCTAATTAAGGCTTTTAAGGTAATAACCTTGTTTATTTTTATTCATTGCTGATACAAACTATATTAACATGTAACCATCAAGGTGTAAGAGCTGCGACTGGATCGTCATCGACAACTCCTCCAACATCAAGCACCACTAACCAACCTTCAGATGTATTCTTTTATCTTTACATTTTATCTATTAAGCATCCAATCTCACACTCGTTTTGCAGCAACAAATGGGTACATCGACAAGCATACCAGGCGCTCAAGCTCCTCAATCAACAAGTGCCGATGCCCCCGAGCCAGCTGTCGCTGAGATCCAAGTAAAGCGTAAAGCTTTAACTGATGCCGAAGCTCAGCAAAAACGACAGAAATCTATGCCAGTCCCCGCATCTGCTCCAACACCTATTAGTCAGCCAACCGATGTAGTTCCTGCACGAAATGTATCATCGGCCATCATACCCCAAGGGCCAACTATTGATGAAGTCGTAGAAGACATCCCATCGGCAATCTTTGCCGATCCTTCACATGGCCCCCTTCAAGCTGCTCCCTCCAGCCAGGCCCAAGAAATCGCCTTGAGGCAGGTAAACCGATTGACCTATTCGATTTATAATATCCATATCTATCCTTAGGTAGGATCTCTGACTTCCTTTCCTCTTCATAGGAACAAGATTCTCCCAATAACTTGTTTTCTTTTGCTATCGACATCTCCGATGATGATGGAGAAGAAGCGAGTTCTTCCCTAGCACTGGGGATAATATCGGCAAAAATTTATGGTAAGCTAGAAGCCCTTCTGAATCTGTTACAACAAGTTACTGCTCAGTGGGTAAACAATTCAGATCCTACAAAAACCATCTTCAAGACAATCCGTGGCAAGTTCCTGCCGATGTTGAAGAAACTCTCTTCCCAGCAGTCCATCTAGAGAGCCGACAACTTCAATATCAACGAGCTGCTCACCATATCGCCGATAGAGCAGCTCAAGCCCAGCTCAAGGAAGAGATGCTGCAGCTAAAACAAACTGCCGATGAGAAGCACAAAAGCATCAGCAACTTGCAAACCTCAGGTGCCGATCTTAAGCAGAAGATTCTGGATCTATCGGCAAAGAGAGCAGCTCTTGTAGCTGAACTGGAAGAAGTTGAAGCAGCCCTAACTCACGCCAAACAAGAAGAAGACTAGCTTCCTGATGCCATCAAAGCCCTTCAGCAAGAAAGGGATGTCTAGGCTCGCAAGGCCTTGGCCTTGAAAAAGAAACTCAAGCCTGTGGAGGGGGTTGCCGATGAAGACGCTAAAGAATTAAAGGAAGCCGATGAGATTCGCCTACGTGCAATATTGGCTATCCAATCTTTGTTAAATCTGTAATTCTCATCTAGTGCATCGGCAATGACACATTAATACTTTGTTTAACTCTAGCCGATATGATTGTTATTGGCAATTATACTTTTATGCATCTATCCAAATACTAGGGTAATATTTCTTTAAATATTTTCCATTTAATGCTCTGGGAAACACAACCCCTTCGAGGGTTTCGAGAATATATGCATTACCAGGAACAGATTGATTTATCCGATATGGACCCTCCCAATTAGGCGACCATTTGCCAAACTTTGAACTTTTAGTCCCAACCGGTAAAATCAACTTCCAAACCAAATCCCCATCGACAAACTCCTTTATCTTCACTTCTTGTCATACCATCTGGCTACCCTTTTCTTATTCTCTTCGATGCTAGCTAAAGCCTTTAACCGATGACCTGCCACATCTTCCAACTCATCTTTCATAAGGGTATCATAGTCATCGGCTGTCAATTGATCTTGAGAACGTATTCGCCTAGAGCCAGTTTTAATCTCCCAAGGCAATACTACGTCGTGTCCATATACCAACTGATAAGGTGTTACCTTGGTTGCACCATGACACGCCATCTGATATGACCACAAGGCTTCATTTAATACCGTATGCCACCTCTTAGGATATTCTTTAATTTTGCGCTTAATGAGCTTGATAATTCCTTTGTTAGAAGCCTCAGCCTGACCATTAGCCAGGGCATAATATGGTGAAGAATTCAAAACTTTAATCCCCATACTTATAGCAAACTCATCAAATTTGCCCGATGTAAACATGGTACCCTGATCGGTAGTGATGGTTTGAGGAATACCAAATCGGTAAACAATATGCTTTTTCACAAAATCAATCATATTAGCCGATGTCACCTTTTTCAAAGGAATTGCATCAACCCATTTTGTGAAATAATCGGTAGCAACCAGAATAAATTTATGCCCCTTACTCGATGGTGGATACATCTGACCGATGAGATCAATAGCCCAACCCCGGAACGGCCAAGGCTTAATTATGGGGTTCATAGCCGATGCGGGTGCTCTTTGAATATTACCAAATTTTTGACATTCCTGACATCCTTTAAAATATTTAAAACAATCTTCGAGAATAGTCGGCCAATAATATCCATTTCTTCTGATCATCCATTTCATCTTGAAAGCCGACTAATGAGCCCCACATACTCCTTCATGAATCTCACCCATCAAGCTTTTTGATTCATCGATGCTAACACATCTGAGTAAAACTCCATCTATGGTACGGTAATATAATTCATCATTAAGGAGCACATACTTGGTAGCTTGGAATCTTATACATCTTTCAACCTTTTTAGATGGATTCTTTAAATAATCAACAATTTCCTTTCTCCAGTCATCGGTATCAACTGCCGATGTTAATACTTCTTGAATAGGCTGATACCCTGAAGTATGCTGAGCTAATCGATTAGCCTCTTCATTATGCAATCGAGAAACATGTTCCAGATGAAAATTCCTAAACCCTTTCAACAATTGCAGACATTTCTCATAATATGAAATTAAAACTTCACTTCGGCATTCATAAATTCCAGCCAACTGATTTATAACTAGCATAGAATCACCAAAAACTTCAACAGCATCGACACGTACCTCCTTAAGCAATTCTAACCCTTTTATCAAAGCTTGGTATTCAGCTTGATTGTTTGTTGATGTAGCAACAATCGGCAATGAAAACTTATACTTCTTCCCCTGAGGGGAAATTAACACAATGTCGATGCCACCTCCTTCACCACATGTAGACCCATCAAAGAAAAGTGTCCAAGGAGCAATCTCCAGAGAGTCTACTGTGTTGCAATGTTGAGTAAATCAATCAGCCATAACCTGTCCCTTAACTGCCTTAGCCGATTCATAACATAGGTCAAATTCTGATAACGCTAAAATCCATTTGCCAATTCTACCACTTAATATCAGCATCGACAGCATATATTTGACCACGTCGTCTTTGCATATGACAGTACACTCAGCCGATAGTAAATAATGCCTCAACTTAATACAAGAAAAGTATAGACACAGACATAATTTCTCGAAAGTTGAATACCTAGTTTCAGCATCCACTAACCGTCTGCTCAAATAATAAATAACACGTTCTTTCCCTTCAAATTCTTGAATAAGAGCTGAACCGATAACAGTATCATCAGTTGACAAATACAATCTGAAAGGTTTCCCGTGGTGAGGTGGAACTAGCACTGGAGGATTTGTTAAGTAGCTCTTAATTTCATCTAGGGCTAATTGTTGCTCATCTCCCCATCTAAATTCCTGATCGGCTTCCAATTTCAGTAATGGACTGAAAGCCTTGATCTTACCCGACAAATTAGATATGAATCTCCTGATGAAATTAATCTTACCGATCAAAGATTGTAATTCAGTTTTATTGGCAGGAGCAACCACCTTGTTGATTGCCTCCATAGACTTCCTACTAATTTCAATGCCCCGCTGATGCACCATAAAACCCAAGAATTGTCCTGCCGATACACTAAATGCACATTTATTAGGATTCATCTTTAGTCCATGCTTCCTTGTGCACTCCAGTATCTTCCGTAGATCGGTTAAATGCTTTGTGATATCTCCAGACTTAATCACTATGTCATCGATGTAGATCTCTACTAATGTGCTGATGTATTCATGAAAAATAAAGTTCATAGCTCTTTGATAAGTAGCACCGGCATTTTTCAAACCAAACGTCATAACTATCCATTCAAATAATCCCACATGACCTGAACACCTAAAAGCAGTCTTGGGAATATCTTCTTCAGCCATGAATATTTGATTATAACCCGCATTACCATCCAAGAAGCTGATAATTTGATGTCCTGTTGCAGCATCAATCTACAAATCAGCAATCGGCATTGGATAACCATCCATCGGTGTGGCTTTATTGAGATTCCTAAAATCAATACAAACACGAAGTTTCCCATTTTTCTTATAAACAGGAACCACATTAGAAATCCACTCCGCATATCGACACTGTCAAATAAACTTTGCCTCAATTAATTTAGTTATTTTGGCCTTAATATCAGGAAGTATATTAGGATTGCATCGGCGCACTGGCTGCTGATGTGGCCGAAATCCAGACTTAATAGGCAACCGATGTTCAACTATCGATCGGTCTAATCCAGGCATTTCAATATAATCCCAAGCAAAACAATCTTTATACTCTTTTAACAAATTGACTAATTTCTGTTTACACTTGGAATTTAACTTAGCACTAATAAAAGTAGGCCTTGGCCTATCACCCTCACCAATATCTACTTCTACTAAATCATCAGCCGACGTAAACCCTTGACCTAATTTTCCATCATCGGCAAACCTATCCATTAAAATTCTTCTTCAGAACCGACTGCTTGGATCGATGGAATTTCATAATCGGCAACCTTGAGGAACTCTTTTTCCCAAGCTTCTCCTAATATGCACTTGGTTCGTTCATAAGTGTCTGATTCTGCCGATGCGATGATATAAGAAGAATCACCAGGAACAACTTCAATTTTATCCCCAATCCATTGTACGAGGCACTGATGCATTGTAGAAGGAACACAACAATTAGCATGAATCCAATCCCTTCCTAGAAGCAGATTATATACACCCTTGCCATTAATAACAAAGAAAGTCGTCGGTAAGGTTTTGCTGCCGATGGTCAACTCAACGCACACTGCCCCTTTAGCCGGTGACACATTGCCTTCAAAATCCTTTAGCATCATATCGGTTTTGGTTAAGTCTTGATCTCCCTTACCAAGTTTCCGATATATCACATAAGGCATAATATTAATCGCAGCTCCCCCATCAATAAGTATCTTAGATATAGGTTGCCCATCAACTCTGCCTTCACAAACAAAGCCTTGAGATGCTGTCTCATCATCGGCAGGTTTCTCAAAAACAGCCATCATTGGATCTAGCGTTAATTGAGCTATTTGGTCAGAGAAAACAGCTTCTTCCTCATTATCAGGGAGTGCCAAAAATTCCATCGGCAACATAAACACCATATTGACATCTGCCGATGGGCCTTTATTTTTGTGCTTTATTTGCCACTGCTGATTACCAGATCTCTCATTGGAGGAATTCTCTTCTCGGTATAAGTCCTCTTGATGCTCTCGCTGCATCCTCCTTTTTTGTGTCTTTGTCAAACCTTCTGGACACCATTGAGGAAGTTTAGTTTTCCAAACTGGCTGATAAAAGGTCCTAGTTGACTCTACACGACGTATATTAGGATCCCTGTAAAATATTTCTTCATCAGGAACTCTTGCGTTTGCCATCTCTTCGAGCTCCTCTTGGTTTCTCGGAAAATATGCAGCGCGTTTACCAAGCCTCTCATGTACACTAAGCCTGCCCCCAGCCAATCATGTATTGATGCTTTACCTCTAATCGGCTCATTGATGGACAAACCTTGATTGCCAGGTTGAAACCTCCTTTCTGAACGATTAACCCCATAATAACCATTGCACTCTGGGCAATTTTCAACAGTAGGTAATTTAATACCTTCTTCCCAACAATGAATAAAAAACAGACACCTCCAATGATCCTTATGCCGATTCCACTCCTCTCGGTGTCTCTCTTCTTGCTGTTGTTGATATCGGTCCCTTCGCTGATGCCAGCCCTCCTGTTGCCTTTGATGGGTAATCACAATGCCAGATCGAGGAGGCTTTCCAGAACTGCTACTTTCTCCTAGTAGCCCCTTGCCTTTTGCATCATTGGTAGTTATCCGATGTTGGGGATCCACTGATGCGTTTTTCTCAGTAGCTTCTAATGTCAACACCTTAGTCTTTCCTTCAGCATCCAACATATTTGCTGGAAAAGGATGTTGATCAATTTTCATCGGCTTCTGGATCTTGGAATTACCAAATTTAATTCTCCCAGATTCAATAGCTAATTGTAACTGTTGCCTAAACACTTTGCACTCATTTGTACTATGTGAAGTTGCATTGTGCCATTTGCAATACACCATTTTCTTTAACTCTTCTGCCGATGGGATCACATGATTAGGTGACAGCTTAATTTGGCCCTCTTGAAGTAGAAGATCAAATATCTTATCGGCTTTGGTGATATCGAAAGTAAACTTCTCTGGCTCTTTTTGACCAAAGGGACAAGATATCAGCTTTTTATTCTTAACCCACTCAGCCAAACCGATAACTGGTTCTTCATCTGAATTAGAATCTTCTACCTCTCCGACAAATGAAACCTTCTTGTTCCAATTCCTTTTGGGTTCAAAAACCCTAGTATCTTGATCAGAAATCATTTGCACGAGATGACTTAGGCTTTCGAACTCTTGAGAAGCATATCTGTCCTTAAGGTGTGGCAACAATCCTTGGAAAGCTAAATCGGCAAGTTGCCGATCATCCAGTACTAGGCTATAACACTTATTTTTTACATCTCGTAGCCTTTGCACAAAGCCTTCCACCGATTTATCATTGCGCTGTCTCAATTTTACCAAATCGGTAAGCTTCTTTTCATGAACTCCAGCAAAGAAATATTTATGAAATTGCTTTTCTAGATCAGCCCAAGTAATAATAGAATTTGGCGGTAATGAAATAAACCATGTGAATGCTGATCCAGACAGAGATGATGAAAACAAATGAACTCTTAATTCATCTCTACTAGCTGCCTCTTCACATTGAATAATGAAGCGATTAACATGTTCCATGGTTGATGTATCATCTTGCCCAGAGAACTTAGTGAAATCTGGTACCTTGTACCGATTTGGGAGAGGAATTAAATCATATGCCGGAGGATATGGAGTCTGATAAGAATAAGTATTAACCTTGGGATTTATCCCAAACTGATCCTTCATAATCTCTGCTATTTTATCAGCCCAAAAAGCATCAACATCTTGTTGACGATATGGCTGAATTTCCACAGGAGGTACTTGCTGATACCCCTCTGCATATCTTTGTGGCCCACGATCTCTAGCAATCGGCATATTTGCCACTACTTGTGGTCCATTAACCTGCTAGAAAGGATTCATCGGCTGAGTTGCCGATGCTTGATTCTGAAAACCAGCTTGCATATGACCTTGATGAATCCTTGCAACTTGCTGATTTGGCTGAACTATATGTTGAGTTGGAAACTGCCCTGACCAACTATTATTAGCGTTCATCGGTACAAAATTTGCCGATGGCTGGTAATTTGTTGGCATTGCTGGATAATTACAACCAGCTTGAGGCATGAACTGGACTCCAGGTTGACTTACAGCAGGAGCCTTCTGTTGCATCGGTAACAAGTTTGCCGATGGACTTGAATTAGATGTTTGACCCAAAGGCATCTAGAAACCTCCTAGAGTTGGTTGCACAGTAGTTGCTGTAGTATATTGAGGCACTTGAGCTATCGGCGAACCAACCGATGGCATAGGAGCTTTTCCTGTTGTGTCAAACACTTGAGGTAACCCAGGGTTAAAAGCAGATGGCTCTGAAGGCATACCGTATCCCCACCAATTAGCAGAAGTCTGGTTACTCTGTGGCACAGGACCTGATAAAAGCCGATGCCGATATATCTGTATTAAGCTGAACTTATCCTAATAATACTGAATCTGATCGCATCGGTGTAGATTGTACGTTAGATAAGCCTGCTGATACTGGAGGGGAAGAAACTTATGTACCCACAACGGCTAGGGGAGCCAATGGAGTAATAACAGATGCTGACTCTGGTTGATGATAGGCAGGCCCAACGTAATGCGGTGACGCTTGCCCTTCTTTGAAAGTTTGAACCACAACATTATGAATAGTATTGGACAACACATTGGAGTGATTAATTAAAGCATGATTTACTGTAGAATTAACCATCTCTTGAAGTTTACCCGGATTAGAATCAAAGGTAACTTGCCGAGGCAACGACAAATCTTGCTTCTGGATAACTTGTCCCCTCTTGTTCAAGCTGAATGACTTCAAGCAAAGCTGTCTGTATTCTTCTATAGCCTTTTCCATAGCCTGCTTCTGTTCTTCCTTAAGATCTTCTTCTAATACCGCGATGATGTTCCCCGCATCGATCTCAGGATTGAACATATTGATTAGATCTAGTCCCACCGAGCGTGCCAAAAGATGTGTTGATGCAAAAGTGGATCTGCAAACACAAAGGGCTAATACCCGAAATCGATATCCAAAGCGTGCCAATCGATTTGACCTGTTAATCGACAAGGATGAAGATACGAGCACTTTGGTCCTAACAACAGCGATACGCCCGGAAGTCACGGCCAAGAGGTACTCACACGGAACTCGAGGATCGTCAAAGATTGCACTGGAGCAATGCAACTTGCCGAATCGATGAGAACTCATAAAAAGGAAAAATATGCAAATTGACGAAGTCGTCGAAAAGTAAATAGATGTAAATAAGAGTAAAAGCTGGTTTTTGATATTGATTGATTCATTGTTACATTGCCCTTCACTCTATATTTATATCCTGATCTACAGAAATGTAACCAAATACGATTAGGACACTAAATCCAAATCTAAGGAAACACATGACTCTTATACAACTCAGACTCTAATAATCATAGAAAAGGAAATTAATTCCTATCTTATTCCCTAGTCCGCCTCAACTACGATGGAATCTCCATCGACCTCCTTTCCATCGGCACACTCCCTATTTCATCGGCAGCAACCTTCAAGTCTTCTTTCATCGGCACACTCCCTGTTTCATTGGCAGCAGCCTTCAAGTCTTCTTTCATCGGCATCGGCAATAATATCCTTAACCTTATCGGCAACACTTCAATTTGAATTAACTTCTCCATACACCGCCACCACTCATAGGCAGCCTTCTTTACAAGCTGATTTTCATCGGCTATCAACCTACACAGTAATTTTTCTTCTGCTAATTAGCCCCTTCTGACCATCTTGACACGTGCCAAAAAATGATGTCAACAGTGTGAGTGTGTTAGCATTTTCATAATCATTTTTTGAGGCGTTATTAGTTCTATCCAAATGCATATGATTATGAAATGCACACCTAGAGGCACTTAGGAGTTAAATAGCCATGACATTCCCCTCTTTATAGTACGGCTATCTATCCTATAATGTAACCACACCCACTAGGTGTCTTGGTTACTAAAACACAACCCTTAAGCATATACCTTGGCCTTGATCACGTAGGGCTGCGTCCAAATCCAAGCATGGCCATCACGATCACCATGTCCATCTTGCCACCAACCTTGGAATGTACTAATCCTCATATGCTATATACAACTTAGGCATAGGATTAGTACTTAGGCATTGTCACTAATTATCAACACCAAACTTAGAGCTTTCACGCGGGTGGTGAGCTTGAGGTGGATGAGGACGAGCACATCATTGGGCAGCACACTGAGCTAGTCCTCCTCGCCTGAGCAGAGCCTAGCGTGCTTGGCGGTGCTCTCGCCGTCACCGCCGCCGCCGCCTAGCTCCATCGAGTGTGGGAACGGGATGGGGGGATCTTTTTCTTTTGTTTCTTTTTTTTGCGACTTGGATGGGGGGATCTAGGTCACAGTCTGACAGATGCTGGCATTTCAGATTTCACGGTGGATTTTGAGATTTTTCTTGATAATACGTATCTGTATTTCAGGATAAGGAAAACTCAAGCATACAAATACAGACACGTACGTATAAGATACGGGTACAACTGCTCCAGCCAAACTACACAAAGCTCAAAGGACCCTAAAACAAAAATCATTACAATGATGCCCCTAGATACGTCGTGAATCCTCTGTGGTCATCCCCCTCATCGCCAGTCACAGCCACCAAAGCAGAAGACGATCACCACTGTGAGCTAGAAAGTACCATTGCACATAGGCTTGGAAAGTTGACACACGTCGAGAAAATGGGATGAAGCCATCGGTGATGCCCCATTGACCGGAGCCGCGCCCCAACTCCTCCAGCGCCCGGATCTGAGCTCGCCGTCAATGGTCAACCTCACCGAGGGAAGAAGGAGCTAGATCCGGCTGCCACCAACCACAACAACCCGAGCAGAACTGCATCCAAACAAAAGCAGGCTAGCAGCAAACTCACCGGGTGAAGACGAAGATGCACTAGCCCCTGACTCCTACGCAGATCTCCCGGACCCCGCTGTCGGCGCTGGAGCGGAGCGCCACCAGGATGAAGGAGGGGTGGAGATGGATTATTCTCCAATGTCGTCGATGCCTTCGCCTTGCTGTAACATCCCAGTTTTCCGAAACCCAAAAATCACAACTAATTTTTTTTCGCAAACATGCCCATGCTTGGTGAGTGTCATGTAGGAAAAGCAACCATGTAGATGCACAAGTAGCACCCAATTAGTTGTTTAGCATTTTGCATTTAAATAAACATTACGTGAGTTGGCTCTTTTGTTTTTATGTTTTCCTAATAAAATCAACGACTTGATTTTTACTTTTAAATTAATTTTTGCTAATTAACTAAATAACCTAGTGCCTACCTTTGGATGGAACCCTAGACCCCTAATGGACCACCCCTAAGGGTGAGTACATACATGGCACATAGGTGTACACAAATAGGAAGCAATGGAGTAGATAGGAGATAGTAGAAATAAATAGAAAAGCCTTTAGGTGAAATGGGAAAAATGGCAGACGGTCGAGGCAGCAGCGTAGCCTGGCCTGCTCCGCATCCTTCCCGCGACCCCAGGCTAGCCAACCCATCAGCAGGCCCAGCCACAATCTTAGTAGAGGCCCAGCTCGCCAGGGCACTCGCGCGCGTGCATGGGCCGGCCTAGCTTCACGACCCGGCCTGCACCCCCCACAGCACGATGATGCATCAACGTTCTCCCTCGCTGCGACTGGCCAGTGGCCCCTGGACGTCATCCCCCTCCCTCGGTCCATCCCTTTCCTCTGCTTTTTCGGACACAGAACAAAGAGCAGAGCTCGGCGGGGAAAAGGGCGAGACCGTGCCCACGACCGTCAATCGCCAAGGCCGCCTAGCGGGGAGGCGCGATCGCGTGCCACATCCACGATCTGAGCTGCAACTCGCTCCGCTCCGTTTCAAATCCGCCGCGCAATGACGTCCTGTAACATCCCAGTTTTACCGAAACCTAGAAATCGCAACTAAAATTTTTTTCGCAATTATACCCATGATTTGTGAGTGTCATGTAGGAAAAACCCCTCTGTTTAGTTGCACAAGTAGCACCTACTTGTAGTTGAGCATTGGCATTCTAATAAATAACTTGTGATTTGGCTCTTTTGATTTCATGTTTTGCTAATAAAATCAACAACTTGTTTTACTTTTAAATTAACCTTGCTAATTAATTATTTGAGGTTAATTATTTAACAACCCAATCAAGGTGCCTACCCTTGGATGGAACCCTAACCTACCCCAGACCCCTAGTGTCTACCCCTAAGGGCAAGTACACAAGTGGCACATGTGTATTGGCATATAAGTGGCCTTGACTTAATTAGAAATAGAAATAGGAGAAGGCCATTCGGCCTGAGCGGCCCAGCCCGGCCAGTTTAACCACGCGTGCGCCCTCACCTTGGCCCAGCCCGGCTAGCCCACCACTCGCCTCACCGCACCGGCCCAGCAGGCCTAAAGCGAACCGGCCGCTCCACCCTTCACGCGACGCAGCCCTGCACCGTGACGCCAACCTTGCCTGCTGCCGCTGACATGTGGGCCCCGGCCGTCATACCCCATCTCGCCTCCTTTTCCCTTTCATCCCCTGCTCCGGCTGCAGAAGCAGAACAGAGGAATAGGAGGATCCGAGGCCACTCCGGACCACTCCACCGCTCGATGCAGGGGCAGTTGGAGACGGACACACTATCGGATGCCACGACCGCCAACCGTAGCCACCCCTTTTTTTCCCCAGTCCGCGTCTCGCCGAGATGACGTTCGTCACCGTGGCCCTGCACCGTGACGCCACCACGACTGCCTTGGACTGGAGCGAATTCAAATTCGCACCTCGGATGCCGCCATGCCACGCCAAAGGACCTAGAACCCTAGCTCAAGTGTGCTAATCGCCCTACACGTGGCCTTCCACTGCTCCTCGCCGTCCGCTGCCGCCATGGGTGCGGCTCGACTATAAAAGAGGGCACCGCAGAGCCCTAGCGCCCTCCCCAAACCTCGCCGCCACTAGTGGCATCGCTGTGACCACCGGGCTGGAGAGGAGGCGAGGAAGGTGGAGAGGGCGAGAAGAAAGAGGACCGCCCGCCGGTGTACCGATCGAGCTGCCGAAGACGAAGGTGTTGCGAGGCGTCTTCATCCACAACGCGGCTCTACACGGCATGGCATCGACCCCACCCTGCTTCACCTCGACACAACATCATTATCCCATCTGCCCCACGCCCAACGGTGAGCCACCCCCGCCACGCGTTGTCTGCCCGCAGCGTGCACCACTGCCATGTCCACCGTCGGGCACAGACCAAGGGGAAACGCGAGGCCGCCATAGCCGTATAAGCCGGTGGAGGTAGGGAGTGAAGACCCCACAGGCTCCACTGTAGCGAGGGACAAGCGTCGCGCTAGTAGTTGGGAGGAGGTGAGCTCAAGGTGTCGGAGCGTGTTCCATCACACTGGAGCTGCCGTACGAGGAGCGCTGCCACCGCCGCACCGCAACAGATTTGGGAGATCCCCTTCGGAGCCCCAAGCTGCTGCTATCACCATGCCATAGCCCTCCCTAGGTCCCTGCAAAGCCGTTGAGCCGCTTAGGGCGCCCACCAAGCCACAGGACGCCGCGACGAGTGAGTGCGACCACCGGCGGAAGCGCCACCGCACGAGCAGAGTAGGCCAAGGGGGAGAAAGGCAGCGGCTCAGTGAGCCCAAACCACCATGAGCCGAGGGTGGGGAAAGAGTAAGTAGACTTGGTCCACCATGGACCGTGCCTTCGGTGCATGGACCGCCCACTCGGAGACCACCGTGAGCCAGCCGTCTGTAGACTCGAGCCCAGTGGAGGCCCAAACGGCGACGTGGTTGTACCAACGAGCGCCACGTGTCTGGGCCGGGTGGTCCAAGTCCGGCCCAACTTGGCCCATATCCAGGCCCTGACCCGGCCCACCGAGGCCCATTCAAGGCCTAGTCAGCGTTGACCGTTGACCGGTCAGCGTTGACCGTTGACCATGGACCCCACCTGTTAGCCTATGATTCCCCTCTGACCAACCAGAAGCCGCCACGTGTCACCCCCAAATTAATCAACCTGTTTTTCCTTTTTTAGAAATTATTTAAATCTTTAGAAATTCATAATTAATTAACCGTAGCTCAGAAAAATACCAAACCAGAGTCCAAAAATTTCTAAAAATAAGCTCTATGTCATAGGCCTATGCTTGAGTGTATTTGGATCTTTCGGTTTTCAGTTGCTTCTTTGTGCATCTCTATAGGAGCCGCTAACGCGGCTATATGTTACGTTTAACAGACCCGGAGGAGCCACCGACTGAGGAGTTCGACCCCGACTACACCGACGACTTGGGTGACGACCTGCCAGGTGCCACGCCCCACCTATTCGTAGATCCTATTACGCATTGCAAATACTTAGAATTGCTAGTGCTTTACTTTCGTGCAATAATATAACTGATAGGTTGCATGGTAGTTTACTGCTTTTTGAGCTACTTACCTTGTTGCAACCTTACACCTGCTCACCCTGCTGTTAGACTAGATGCTGCTTTATTACTTGTTACTTCTACTTTACTCTTACTCGCATTATATCTGTGATGTGATGCTGGTGAGTGAGAGGCGTTTGAGATAAGGCACGAGGTGCCGTAAACCTGTTAATAACCTGGTAATGAACCTGGGGAGATCTTGGCATGAGTCTTGGGTGCGTATGGTGAGGGTCGAGTCGACCGAGCAGGATCTGCGATGAGTCGTGAGGACGAGTCTTGCCGGAGGATGCTACCTAGGCGTTCGCCATGTGAAGTGCCTATGGCGGGTACATGTGATAGGGAGAGGTCCCGGGGTGGAGTGTCTTCATGGGATGAAGCCCCGGGATGGGAGGTGCTGTGATGGCACGGGGTGCCGGGTGTTCCACGGAGCAGAAAACGGTTTCCCCTTGTGAAGATATCCTGCTTAGTCACCCTATGGACTGTTATGTCTATGGACCGGGTCTTAGGAATCCTTGCACATCCCCTCGCTTCTGTGGGGAGGAGACGGACGTTCAACTTGCTAGTGCGGTGCCACTACTACTGACAGATTAGCGGATAGTGTAGGGAGGTACGGGCAAGAGGACCCACACCCTTCCAAGACAGCGTAGTACCCAGGGGCCAGGTACTACGTCTCATAGTCCTAGCGTGTCCGTGGTACTCCTACATGGCCCTAGTTCTAAGTGATAGGGTGGTACCATTTCTATTCAGAAGGCGGCCCGGAATCGGCTTAGATGAGGCATCGTCGAGGATAGCTATCTTGTGGGATGTGTAAACCTCTGCAGAGTTTCTGGTTGATCAATCGATACATATGCCGAACCTTTCGGCTATGGACCTTTCCTAAGTACAGCTTCACTTGACTAGAGAGAGGAGTCCTTCTACCTTCCCCGGGATTTCAGTGTGTGATCCGGCTTTGGCCGTTGAGACATGGACGAGAGGGAGTTGTCCATGCCGATGAGAGAGTGAGATGAGATGTGATGTGGAGATGTGTGCTGGGATGGGATATCGTGTGTGAATTAGATGGGTTAATATTTGATAAGCTTTTTATTAAAAATACTAGTTCTTGCATAGGAAACCACAGCCAAAGATAGGTTTCTCTTCTCAACCCCAATTGCATCCAGTTCCACAAAGCAAATGCATCATAGGGTGGGCGATGCGTGGCCAGTACCAAGTGTACTGATAGATTTTTGGCAGGCTTGGAGCCCGAGTACGACGAGGAGGACGACTGGGAGGAGTAGGGGTTCGCCCTGTGCTCAAGCTTGGTGCGAGGAGTCCTAGTTTCCGCTAATATCTTCGAGAAGCTGTTCCGGATGCTGTGTGTGAGCATGTTCCGCCCTGCGTGGCGACGATAATAATTAATGTAAACCTTCTATTTGTACTCTGATATTCATGTATGACTCTGCTATTCGACTGAGATTTGGGTAATGGTATGAACTTGTTCATCTATTACACGTCGAATCTGTGGCATTCCCTTCGCGGAATGCAGGATCGTTTCAGTTGATACCAGAGCCATGCTTGACTCTAGGACGAACCCTTAGGATTGGCCGATAGAAATAGGCACGAATCTAAACACCTTCGGTTATATTACCGACCATGCTGCATTTTCTTGCATGGCTCACCTCATTCACACGTCTTACCACAAATTTTGCTTGCTTTCTTACCTATCATCGCTCTCCATCGCCCGACTTCACTTCACTTCAGGCTACTTCCTCTACTTCGCTCGGCTTCACCCTGAGTTACTTGACTCACATAGTTGGATTTCCTATGTGATACCCCTGTCCTACCCTGTTTTGCCTTATCCTATCGTGTTGTGACTCAGACTTACTCTGTTCTACCTGGTTACCTTATGAGGAATAACCTGCTAACTCCATCTTTAGGGTTGTTTTGCAGATGGCTCCACTTGTTGAGCTTGCTATTGACGCACGAGACTACCGTGGGTTCGCCACGATTCTGTACGGGGTGCTGGACTCGCTGGGTGTCCCCACTGAAAGGATCACGTGCGTGTGCCGAGGTGAGGCTGGACCGGACGGACTTCTTCAGGGTCACGTCGTCGTCCACCTCTGGGTCCCTACCAGCGCATACATGCCTATGCTTCAAGCCTTCGAGGAGGTGGTTGTGGAGACTTCTGTTGCTGCTTGCGTGCAGTCCGTTTCGCGCATGGCTCTCTGTAGCGTGATGCGTGATGCGCACGACTACCTCCAGACTGGGCCCTACCGTCTGCTGCCCCGTGCCCTCAACCTCAACCCGGTCACGGTGCCGCAGGATGCTGCTGCTGACTATGCTGCGCGTGTCGAGGTCGACCCCTGTCTGAGTGCCTCCGCGCAGTACATCCTTGCCCAGGACCACTACATCATGGAGGTGGAGTCACAGAACCGCAGCCTTCGAGACTTCCAGTTCCAGCATGACGACATCTTAGCCCAGGAGGAGTGGAAGCGTGAGTTGGTGATTCGCGACCTCATGAAGGAGCGCGAGAACTCCCACAAGATGGAGGTCCTCCATGAGTCCTGTGAGAGGATACTCAAGGCAGAGATTGCCGAGCTCAAGGACAAGGTACTAGAACACGAGCTCCGCAATGACTACCTATCCTCCCAGCTGCTAGAGTACGAGGATCGCATCGAGCATCAGAGGCGTATCTTAAAGAGCTTCAGGAGAAGGAGAAGAAGCGTGCCCTCGCTAGGTGTGGCTTGCAGGATCACTGCAATGCCCTGGAGGATGAGGCAGAGAGAGTTGCCGTTGCTTCCACCTACAACGCGCACCACCTCACCCACTACGTCAAGTGCACCGAGTTCCTCCAAGACAAGGTGAACCGTCTCCGTCAGGCCTGGGTCATCACTAATGCTAGGCATGTCCAGGAGATCGAGATGATACAGGACCCTCTTCCACCTAGGACGCGTAGGAAGCCGCGCAGGCAAACTTTCCACATTGAGCCCACCAAGCTCAACCTGGCAGCATGTTCGTCCGCGGACTACCCTCAGATTCCACGGACTGAGATGCTGGAGCATGCTCTTGCCCGCGTTGTGAGGATCCACCACACCGACGACAAGCTCCGTGCCATGGACCACACTTCCGAGGCTTTCGTTTCCACTAATGGACTGTCTTCACCCCCCGTCACCTTCGGACAGGAGTAGTTACCCTCTCGTGATCATGTAATAATGTAGTAGTAACCTTGATGAGCCCTGCATGGCCATGAGACCTGACTCATCCCTTGGCATAGAGTAGATTGTCCATTTTTCTTGAGCTGCCTGCGAGTAGCACGATTCCCGTGAGTCTACCAAGTGTAGCTACTGGAGACATCGCTTTGTAATAAACCATGTACTAGCTATTGGATCTTATTGCGTTTTATGGTTCTTATCGTCTTCTTGTATTGAGTGTTGGATAGCAATCTTTTAAAATTATGATCAAAATTGTGTAACCACTTAATAAAATATCGATCTTGACCTAACCCTGCAGTGAGATGTCTTGCCGCTGTTCCGCTCGTCTGAACAACCGTTCGCCTTCCCCGGCGCCCATGGGTCGTGGACGTGGCCGTGGCCGTGGAGCTCCTTTCGCCATTTTTGCTACCATGGGGGAGCCTGTCCCCATGGAGCCCGTTGGAGAGGCAGGAGTCGCTCAGCCTGGAGGCGGGGCTGGAGCCGCCCAGCCTGGGGAAGAGAATGCCGCGCTTGGTAGAGATGCACCACCGCCGCCACCACCACCACAGCTGGCGGAGGTGATGGACCGCCAGACCCGACTTCTGGAGACTTTGGCTGAGGGAATCCTACACCACCACGGAGGGCAGCCGAATGACTTCTAGAGGAAGTTGGAGGGTTTCCTCAAGATGAGGCCCCCTACCTTCGACTACACCGACGATGATCCCATCGCCGCCGAGGACTGGCTGCGGGAGATCGAGAAGAAGCTGGACCTCACTACCTGCACTGATGAGGAGTGTGTGGGAGTCGCCGCTCACCAGCTCACTAGCGCTGCACACGCATGGTGGGATGGCTACTGTGATGCCCACGATGACCCCGGGAGCATCCCGTGGGAAGAGTTCACTAAGGCCTTCCGCGAGCACCACGTGCCCGAGGGCGTCATGGATGCCAAAGTGGAAGAGTTCCACAACTTCACCCAGGGGACTCTAAAGGTGCAGGAGTACACCACTCGCTTCATTCGCATGATGCGGTACGCTCCTGAGGAGACCAGCACCGACAAGAAGAAGATGTACCACTACAAGAAGGGGCTAAACTTGCGCCTCAAGATCGCCCTCTCGGGCCATGAGTGTCGTACCCTCCGGTAGATGATCAACAAGGTGCTGGAGATGGAGAGGGATCGCCTGGAGGCTGACGCTCAGAGGGAGCGCAAGGAGAAGAGGCGTCGGGGCGAGGGTTCCTCTCGCACCCCGGCCCAGAGGCAGCGTGGTTTTGCTCCACCGCAGTCCCTGAAACGATCTCAATTTTCCTCGAAGGGAAGATCCACAGATACAATTTATAATGTGATAGTCCACGAGGGCAAGCCATCACATTATCAACTATCAGATGATATCACAGTCATACATCGTAGAATTACAAATTACAAGGTTTTTACAACACTGGTTATTACACCTATTACATCGTGTTCTATCGGAAACACACACGTCTTCATCAGGGTCATTGTACGCATCAGCAGGTGAAGGCTCCTCCTCCACGGGCAATCGTCAGAGTTGGCGTAGATAGTCAGCGGGCGTAGACTCCATCTTCAAACCAAACTTGAGCGTAGGAACGAGACCACCTAATCCATCTAACTTCGCTAATACTGCAAGTCAGGAAATCTGCACACCGCCAGATGTGTGCAGGCCATGGTCAGCACCGATGAGCTTTAGTGGAAAGGAGAAAAAGGATCTGGCGATCCTAAATATTTGGCTGTGGGTTTCCTATAATGCATGTTCATTAATAAGTAAATAATAATAGTTCATCAAGTTTTAACCCATCTCTTACACATGTTCTACCATCCCATCACATCTCATCACCACACCACATCTCTTCTCACTCTCTCATCGGCATGGATGACTCCCTCTCGTCCATGTCTCAACGGCCAAGGCCGGATCACACACTGAAACCCAGGGAAGGTAGAAGGACTCCTCTCACTAGTCAAGTGAAGCTGTACTTAGGAAAGGTCCATAGCTGACAAGTCGGCATATGTATCGATCGATCAACCAGAAACTCTGCAGAGGTTTACACGTCCCACAAGATAGCCATCCTCGGCGATGCCTCGCCTAAGCTGATTCCGGGCCGCCTTCTGACCGGAAACGGTACCACCCTATCACTCAGGACTAGGGCCGTGTCGGAGTACCACCGACACGCTGAGACTGTGAGACGTAGTACTTGGCCCCAGGGTACTACGCTGTCTTAGGAGGGTGTGGGTCCTCGTGCCCGTACCTCCCTACACTATCCGCTAACCTCCCAATAGTAGTGGCACCATACCAGTAAGTCGAACGTCCGTCTCCTCCCCATAGAAGCGAGTGGGCATGTAAGGATTCCTAAGACCCAGTCCACAAACATATCAGTCCTTAGGGTGACTAAGCAGGATATCTTCACAAGGGGCAACCGATGCCTCGCTCGACGGGACATCCAGCGCCCCGTGCTAAAACAGCACCTCCCATCCCAGGGCTTCGTCCCATGAAGACACTCCACCCCGGGACCTCTCCCTGTCACATGTACCCGCCACAGGTACCTCTCTCATGGGAAACGCACAGGTAGCATCCCCCGACAAGACTTGTCCTCACGACTCATCGTAGATCCTGCTCGGTCGACTTGACCCTCACCACACACCCAAGACGCACGCCAAGATCTCCCCATGATCATTATCAGGTTATCGGCACCTCGTGCCTTATCTCATTACGCCTCTCACTCACCAGCATCACATCACAGATATAATGCGAGTAAGAGTAAAGCAGTACATAGTAAGCGAGCATCTAGCCTAACAGCGGGTGTGCAGGGGAATAGGTTGCGGCAAGGTAATGGCTCACAAGCAATCTACCATGCAACCTATCATAGTTCATTTGCATAAAGTAAAGCACTAGCATCTACATTATTGCATGCCTAATAGGATTCTCTAAAGTAAGGTGCTGCCATGACACCTGCGATGTCGAGGTAGTAGAGGTACAATCTTGGTTAGTTGGTGTAGTCGATCAGTATGGTCTCCATCTCCTAGGCCAACTCCACTCCATAGGTTCTGCTATTCTCTGCTTTCTCCTCCTCCAATAGGTTCCAGTCCGATCCACGTTACCTCATGAGAGCGTCATACAAGCAAGAGAACAATCAATACTCTCGAAAAGACCAAGACTCAAAAGAGGCAACACTAAAAGAACACAAGAAGACAACTTGACCCTCTCGGCAGATATCCGATCCTTGGGCCAAAAGAACAGGTGGTGGTTCACTAAGCACGAGCTCAGGTCATAGCCTAGCTAGTATTTCCTGGGTCGATCGTGTCGACCTATACGGCTTCAATAAAATGGCGTAGACCTTAACTCATCCTGAGCAAACACCACGGCTCACGGCCTTCGATCCGAGCGTCATGGAGAATGACGGGAACCGAAAGGAGTGGCTAAAGCAGTTCCGGTCTCCCTTTATCTGCACGCCATTGCAGTTGACGAGAATCAAAGGAGGGTGGAACGGGGAAGAAGAGAAGAGAGGCACACAAGAGAACACAACGCATGATCCACTCGTAGGGTACCGACTATGTGCACTAAATGGCACTAGACACCACTAAGGTTCTTAGCGGTGCGGTTGTCACCATGAGAACCTAGGGCGCACTATGGTTCATAGTGGGTATGAGCATACAAGGGTTCGGGTACGAAACCCTAAAGGAAACAACATGGAGTCACCAACCTTCGATCCACATGCCAAGATAGTCAGCGATAATCGAAGCGGTAGAATCAAAAAGCAACAAAACCTCGATAAAAACCTAACTCAACTAGACTCAAAAAGTGCACTAGGAGGTAGGGCGGGACTGTAGAAAAATTATGAAACTAGTTTCATAATTTTTGGAGTCAGGAAGAATACGCTATGAATTTTTGAGTGTGGAAAGGAATTCTGAGAATAGATAAAAAGAAAATGGCTAAGGAGCTGACTTTGGGCTCACGTGCTGTTGTTAGCCCAAACAAGAAAAGGAGAAGGGAGAAGAGAGGGGCCAGCGCTGGGCCGCCTGAGAAGCTGTCGCCCCAAGAGAAAGGACGAGCTGGGGGAGAGCGATCGGGCTTTTGGTGTTGCTACTGGGCCGGGGCGCCAGACGGGTCTCGCAGGCTAGGTCGTCTTGGTCCTATCGACCAAGAAGGGAACAAGGGCATAGGCCGTTTGGCTGGCCAAGTGCTCGACGCAAGCCATGCCGGCGGCGTGCCGTGCTCAGTGTTGTACGGGCTCAAGGCCACGTGTGTACATGCCGTGCGACGTCCCGGTCAAGGTGTTCAAGGACGGTGTGTGGTGGTGCCAGGTGACCCTGCTGGTGCTCTGTGCGGGCTAGGGTCAGGGCAAGGTCTTCAGGAGGCAGCAGGCAGGGTCGCAGTCACGGCAGCGCTCGCCTTTACGGTGACCGCAGGCGTGCCGTGACAGCGGGCGTGCTGTGCATGCAGGGCCCAGGTGCCGAACCGGTCCGGCATCGGTCGTGGCATGGCCGTGCTGTGTGTGTGTACGCTGCGTGCATTGAGCTGCAGCGGCATCTGCGAGTGCGCGGGGCCATGACCGCGGTGACCGGTGGTGGCCAGACGGTGTGCTCGGGCAAGGATGCGTGCGTGCGCTTGCCAACGTCGTGTGCGTGTGCTGGGGCGAGCAGAGCCGGCGTGGTGCGCTGGGCCAGGTCACGGCATAGGGCGGTGCCTTGGCCGCGAAGGCGGCGAGGCGTACGCGGTGCGACGGTGTAGTGCGGGTGTTCGTGGTCAAGTATGTGCCTGCGCAACGCGTGCTGGACGGTGCGCGGCTGAGGCTCGTGAGGGCTTGGCACGGCATGTCCGCGGTGAGTGCGCGATGTGCGTGTGATAGCGTCGGGGCGATCGCGCGGGAACGCACGTCCGCAACCACGGTGACCGCGGCAACGGCTCGACGGCCGGACAAGGAATGGCGGCGCGAAGGCCGGGCAGGCACTAAAGGTCACGACCAAGAAAAAGGGAGCGGCTTTCGACTGGGGGCTCACCAGAGGGCTCGTCGGCGGCAGAACGCGTGATGCCGGTAGGGTCCGGTGTGGTCCAGTAGCCGCGTGCATCTCCTGGTCAGTGGCGCAGGAGGGCGCTGCAGCTTCCCGATGGCCTGTGGGCGGTTGTAGTCGCGCAGGTCAGGGAAACGGCTTCGGTCGTTCACGATGACGCGCGTCCCGGGCAAACACGGAGTGGTGCCGGGGACGACGCCGAGGCACGGCTCGAGGACTAGCTCGGTGGCGGCTCAGTCCCTTGCTGCATGTTCGGAAACTTGGCACGGACGCCGGTATCAGGAACAACACATCGGCGGGGGAAAAAGAAAGGCAGTGGCTTTGGCTGAGGAGGGCTCACCGGCGGCGCACGGCGGACTTGCAGCCTGGAACGGAACTGTTGGCTGAAGGCGATCCCGACCTCCACACTGTCGGGCTTTGGTCGCTGTGCCACCGCTGATCAGCGGACTTGAAGGTCACGGACAGGCGGTTTATCACGGCGAGGACGACGGTGGCTTGGAGGAGTGGCGAAGCGCCCAAGCTACGGCGGAGGAACGCTCGGGGTCGAGGCGACGACGCGGACGCGGACACGGCCGGGGCTTGACGGCGGGGACGTGGCTGCAGTTGGAGCAGCAGCACGCCGGGGTCGCGGCGCACGGCGAGGATGAGCCGAGCGGGTCGCGAGCAGCCGTGGAGGTCGCGGGGCTTCGGGTCGTCGAAGGCGAAGGGCGCCGCGCGCGTGGTGGCGTGCTCCGGCATGGCGAGGCAGGGACTCGTTGGGCTAGCGCTGCCCTCGACAGGGAGCAGCGGTGCTCTACCTGGCGATGGGGAAGAGAGTGGAGGCGAGGGAGTTTGTGGCGGCGGCGGCTGGGGAGTTGGAGAGGAGCGTCGGGCACTCGGCCTTTTATAGGAGGCCCGCTGGGGTTCGGTGAGGGGCGAGGGTTCCTTTGGGCGGCGGTGATTCTCGACGTCCGTGCCGCTGGGACACGCGGTGCCCATCCACAGCACAGCATAGTGGCCGAGCTCGGAAGATTCGAGATGGGGGTTCGTGGCACCGTCCGTACGGTCAAAGCGACGGGATCGCCAGCTCTTGCGATGGGGCATGCTGACGCGGGCGCAAGGGCATCCAAGGCGGAGTGGTTTGGCTTCCGGGCTCCAGCGGTGACCGTCAGAAAACAGCAGGGAGGGACGGAAAAAGCAGCGAGGAAGACGACACAGCTGCGATGGAAAAAGCAGCGGAGGGAAGACAGAGGTTTTCGGTTTTCCCTTCGTCCGCAGCTGTCAAGAGGGGTCACGGCAGCGGAGGTCGTACAGGGCCATGCAAACGCGACGGCTGGGCGCTCCTTCGTCGTACGAGAGACGAGACAAGGATGCGGCAGCGCTTTCTCGCGGGAGTGAGAAGGAAACAGGCGGGCGGTGGCTGCTTGTGTATGCATATGTACATATACCTTATACACGTATATGTATATATTGCGTGGCCGTGCATGGATAGCTGGCTAGCTAAGGCATTAATACATGTATATACACGTATACAAGTATATATCTATGGCCTTGCATGGCGGTGCAGGCTTCGGCTTGCTTGCATACATACATGTATACACTTTGGTACAGTAGCATGCACATGGCGTACGCTAGCTTGTGCATAACATGGAAATTTGAGAGAGATTTGAAAGAGGGAGAGAGGGCTTGGCCCAAGAGAAGGAATGGGTCTTCCCATTATGTTTTTAAGGCGCTTGAGATGGAATCCGAAATAGGAAAAATTTGGTAGGGAATTTGGGATGGAATTTGAAAGGGTAAAATTCTATAGAGCTTGAGAGGATTTCAATAAAAATTTGAGACGGTGCCGTGAGGAAATTTGAAGGGAGTTTGAGACCAAGGCAAGAAGAAAGGAAAAGGATATTTGGGAGGAATCCGAAGGGATTGAGTAACATATGGAAAAGGACTCTTCCATGATTCCTATGAAATTGGGCCACTGAGTTTTGAGAGAGATGCAGCGGGAATTATGAGATGTTCCAATGGGAGAAAGAGGAGTTGCTATGGACCTGTGTACTCTGACACCGACAAGACTACTCCCAGAGCACACTGATCTACTACGACAATGTCAGTGCGGTCTACCTCTCCACCAACCCCATCCAGCACCAGCGGACGAAGCATGTGGAGATCGACCTCCACTTTGTCCGTGATCGGGTGGCCTTGGGCGAGGTGCGGGTCCTTCACGTTCCGACGACCTCCCAGTTCGCGGACATCTTCACCAAAGGCCTCCCATCCTCGACCTTTGCCGAGTTTCGCTCCAGCCTCAACATTACCGGTGGCTAGTTGCGTCTGTGGGGGGTTTTGTGTGTGTTCTTTCTTGTTCAGCCTCGAACTCCGTTGCGCCGGTAGTTCAGACTGCGGGGGGGTGTTGGAGTATGTGTTTAGGCCCATGAGGCTAAGGCCCATGTGGCCCATGTATGGAACCTATATAGCTACCCTTCTAGGGTTAGCCCAATCAATTGAGAATCACAATCTAACAGAAATGACTTTTACAAAGCATTTTGAAATCGGGGTGACGTTTTCAAAACATTTGAAACAGGCCAAAAGTTCTGAATGGGACAAAGCTTTTCAAAAAAAATTTGATGGTCATTTTTACAATAAAAGAAGGGTTCATTTTCGCAAGTTTTGAGTTTTAAAACCTTTTTACAAAACAAGACAGGGTTTTTGAGTGGAGATTTTGAAATCCAAAACGTCCTTTGTTTTAAGTAAAACTCTTTTCAAATAGTTGCTTTTGAGGCAGGGTTTTTGAAAGGCTAAGCTTAAGATTAAAGATGTAAGCGGGTACCACTTGGAAGCGGTCACAGTCACGTACCTTGATACCTGCATACGACCGGCAGTAGCCATGTGGATGCATCACACATGGGACCCCAAGTTTCGTAGCGGCACCAAGGGTTATGATCACGACACACTACCAATTAAGTCACCGGCAACAACTATATCCCAAGCTTAGGGGGAGAGGGGAGCGTTTTCAGAAGGGACGAGGAAAAAGCCTCTGTAAAATGATTTTGGAACCCATGCTTTTGAAAACAAAGCTTTAAATCACTTGTTTCGCAATTCTTGTGAGGAGGAAGGTCACAACCTTTAGATTTTGAAATCAAATCAACACAAGTATATTTGAAACAGGTTGTAACCCGCCTTGCTTTTTTTGAAACTCAAATCACATCCTTTTGAATTTTGGTTGAAAATAGATCAAACCCTTCGAAAGAGATTTTGAAAACGCTTTAAATATGTTTTTGGTTTATGAAATCAAAGGTTTTGAAAGGTTTTTGATCTCTAAATCTCTTTTGAAATGATTTTTGGAAACATCTGACCTTTGAAGAGGGGGTTTTAGAAATTAAACCATTTTATAAACTTTTCCCAAACAGGCTTTTTTGGACAAAAGATGTTTTCGAATTGTGGGTATGTAGAGTTTGAAATCATTTTGATGAAAACGTTTTGCAATTGATTTCTCCAAGACTTTTCAAGTCAAGTAGTTTTGAAATTCTGTTTGAATAATGAGGGAGGGTGAGTTGCAAAGCTTTTTAAATCCAGGGTAGATCAGGTTTTTGTGAAGCAAGGTAAAATCAATGCAAGTTTTGAAAATGAAATCTTTTGAAAGCCCTTGTTTTATAAATCGAACGCACCATATTTTTTTGAATGATTTCAAATTGAAATACTTTGAACCCCATTTTAGTTTTGAAGACAAAGGGTTGCTTCCCTTTTATTTGAGTCAAACAAAGCTAGTTTTGAAAATGTTTTGAAATCATTTCTTATTTGAAAAGGTAAAACTTTCGCAATCAAACTTTGTTTTCGGAAACCTCTTTTTGAACAAAACTTCTGAAGCTAGGTTTTGGAGAGCTCATTTTGGTTTTGCTGAAATTTTGGAAAGGAATTTGGCTCTTAAGTTGAAATCAAAAGCTTTTAAAACAAAATTGTGCCAAAGATTTTGGTTTAAAGACGTTTTGTTGATTGAAAAGCAAAACCTTTATTTTTCGGAAGTGAAATTGTAACACTTTTTGAAAGGAGTCGAGTTTTCAAACTGTTTCGCAAATAGCTTTTGAAATCAAATCAAGTTGAGAAGAGATTTTAAACTGCTTTTCTTTCGAAAGAGGAGAAACTTTTTAAGAAGTTTAGAAACCATTTTCTTTTGAATAGAATTGCCTTAGTTAAAGAAGGGACTTTTCAACCGGAAGAAGAGGGGGTACTTTTGAATATGCATTTAGTTGGAAGCCAAAGACATTTTTGAAACAGAGTTGGTAAAGATTTGATGCATTTTCTGTTATATTTTAGTTTTGTTAGTCGGGGTCATTCACCTAGTCATGGGACGGCCGTGGGTTTAGCCTGGTTGACCAGATAGGTTCCTGGAGTCATACGCAAAAACAAGTTCTACAGCCTACATCCAGGCAACAAGAATCATGAAAGAACAACAAATTAATATCCAGGCATTCAAACAGCATTACAACTCCTAATGCATAGCGTTGACTTAAGGCAACTCCAATGCCTTTAAAGTCTCACACACTACCGATCTAGCGTGGTCGGCAATTTGGGAGGGGAATTCTACAGGTCCACTTTCCAAGGCAGGGCTCAGTTAGCACTAGAATTCAAGGCGAAGGGAGAATTAAAGTGTTAGCATCTGTGGCCCTATAGAAGACCGATTGTTTGGCCTCTAAACTAGTGTATGGCTCTATGGGTCTCATCCTTGGGTCAAGTATGGCTCTGATACCACCTGAAACAATCTCGATTTTCCTCGAAGGGAAGATCCACGATACAATTTATAATGTGATAGTCCACGAGGGCAAGCCATCACATTATCAACTATCAGATGATATCACAGTCATACTGATGAGGACATCGCCACGCTGGACACACCGACGCTATGGTCTTCCCCAAGTTGCAATTCGTCCCCAACTCAGCTGCCACGTCACCCTCGGATTCAGCAGACACGTCGTCACTGTTTTGGTCATAACTCTCGCATACGACATCGAAACGGGGCGTTCTTGGATGCGTTGGAAAGGGGACGACGACGCCGTCATTTTGGATCTGGTCGCAGCTCCAGAAGGTCCGAGGATCATTCTGTGTGACCACGACAAGGTGCTGCATCACCTATTTGGGCCAACTTGGCCATGTATCGTGTCGGGCCTTAAGCCCAAGTTGTGGGCGCCCAACCCCTGGCCGTCCTCAACTCTAGGTCGAGTCTTAGACTATAAAAACAGCTACCGCCGCTGCTAGACAATTGGGTTTTGTTTAGAGTTTAGTTTTCCATCAAGAAACTGAATCGTTCATTGTAACTGTGGTGACAAATCCTTTTACAGTGATCCAGGGCCCCTGTTCTTGATCTCCTCCACTGTGTCGATTAGTCCTTTGGAACCGAGTTCTTGAACCCTATATTGATATTCGCATCATTCATATTTGCAATTTCAGATTGCGTGTTTTTACCTTCTTGCTTGTGTTCTTCGATTCGCTTGCAGGAAAAGCCTTCTTGGCGAGGTCAATCAAGTTGTGCTTGGTTGATAACCAACGGAGCAGTGGTGTAACAGTTGCAGGGTTCGAATCGTGTCTGATTTGAAGCCGGATCGCCAACGTCGAGATCTCCACAAGTCGAACTTACCGGTTACCTCTCGGAAGATCAGGCTTGTATCTCATCAATTGGTATCAGAGATTTTAGGTTTACCGCGATGTATATTCTCGTTTGCCTTAGATTCATATTTGTTCATTACCTAGAGTCCACAAAAAGCCCAAAAAAATATTTCAATTTCCGCTGTCCTATCACCTTTTGTGCCTTTGCAATTTCGTTTCAGATTCGCGTTGTTGAGTTTGTGTCCGTGGTCGAGTCTTGTTGCTGGTTTAGGATTGTGTTCGTGGTCGTAGTTCAATCGCCCGTTGCTGTGAATTTTGTTTTCTGCCGCTATCCCATCCACCGTTCCCAAACAACAATTCGAAGCCACCACATTACTCGACTTGCCCCCGCTAGCCGCCTTGTGTAACTTCTCGCCGCCGCGCAAACCCTAGATAGGTTGCAAGCCGCTCTTATTTTGCCTGCATCGCAGCCCTCCTTACATCATCAGGCGAATACCTATTGTCGCTGTTGGAGTCACAGGGACGATCTTGTGATCGGTGTTGGAGTTTAGGGACGCTTTGCCCTAACTGCCGCTGCCGTGTTGTGCCTTCCGGAAAACATAACTTGAGATACCATCGGTAAAACAGGCATAACTTTTCGCTCGTTTATCAGAAAAATCTGAAATTTTTACAGCAGCTTCTTGACTCCATTTGGAGCCGACCCAAACTTGGCTTCGCCCTGTTTGGTTTCGTCAAAATTGCCAAAAAAATCAGGAAAATAAAGAAAAAAAATTGTCAAAGTTCCTGCACGCTTTTCAGAGAACGTGCTATTTTTCTGTAGACCACATCCCACCTCAGTTGTAGGTGTCAATTTTTGTGGTTGCATCTTTTGTGATCCTTGTTCAGAGAAAAATATAAAAAAAATAGTGAAAAAATAAAAAAGTTTGATTCCTACTAGTGCCTTTTAGGAAAATCAGGGAAAAATTCAGGAAAAAGGAAAAATCCGGTTATTTGCTTGTTCTGTGCGTTCTTTCCATCATCCTTTGTTTTCACCTTGTTGCGCTACGTCTTGACACGTCTTAGCCAGAAGCTGTGATTTGTACTTTGGATCCGGATTGAACAATCGCTAATCTGTATTCGTTAATTGCTAATCCTTGCTGTCATATTGTGTGCCTACCCATAGCTCCACATATTCTTCTGTCAGTACAGGTTCATCTTGCAACTGTTATCCACGCTCAACAACAGATTGCTTCGCCACGTTGGTTTTGCTCTTGTTTGGCGTTGGTAAGAATACAGGCAAGACGGTGGTAAGCCGCTTGTGATTTTGCATTCCACTTTCACCACCACCACCACTTGGTTCCTTTTAGTTGATAGGGATAATACTTTGGTGTTGTCTTTTTCTATCTTCTAACCATGGCAGAATCTCCGACGGACTTCAATGATTGCGTGTCCAAGGGCGAGCTTACAACGTTCATGACTGAACAACGCAATCTTATGACCGAGCTGACGCGTAATGTGAACAATCTCATCACCCGCATTGAACAACTCGAGCAACGTCCTCCACCTCATCGTGCTGTTGATGACGATGCGGATGATTTTGGTGATGACGATGCGGATGTGAATGCTGACGGTTATGCCCGTCACCGCCTCAACTTCAACCGTCGCGGTATGGGAGGTAATAATCATGGTAATAATGATCATTTTGCTAAAATTAATTTAGCCTTCATCCTTTTGCTGGTAATATTGATCCAGAGGTTTATTTAGATTGGGAGCTTGCTGTTCAATAAAAAATTGATTCTCATAATGTTCCTGCTGAGCATAGAATTAGACTTGCTACTAGTGAGTTTACTAATTTTGCTTTATTCTGGTGGAGTGATCTTTGCAATGCTAATAATGCTGCTGCTGTGCCTCAAACTTGGAATGCTTTAAAGCAACGTATGAAATCTCGTTTTGTTCCTCCTTATTACCAACGTGATTTACGTTTGAAACTGCAAACTTTAAAACAAGGTGATAAAGGAGTTGAAGCTTACTATCAAGAATTGCTTATTGGTTTAGCCCGTTGTGGTATAAATGAAGATGATAATGATGCTAGTGCTAGATTTTTTGGTGGTCTAAACCATGATATCCAGAACATACTTGATTACAAAGAATGGCGCAATTTTTCCCAATTGTATCATCTTGATATTAAGGCAAAACGTGAAGTACAGGGCCGCAAACAACACCAGCCTTTCAGGTCTAACAATGGAAGGAATTTTCAGCAGTGCTCTGAGCCGGAGACGCCCAAGCTTTCTGTTGCACCACATGGGGTAAGTAAATTGTCTGATGTGCAGAAGAAAGGTGCCACTCCAGGTGTTTCTACTAGCTCCTCCTCGTCCAGCGCTAAAATCATTTGCCACTGATGCAAAGGCATGGGACATGTCATGAAGGATTGCCCCAGTCGTCGTGCTTTCATTGCTACCGAGGATGGATATGTAAGTACTAGTGATGTTGAAGATGATTTAGCCCTTGCTGCTAACATTGATGCAGATTCCACCGAGGGTGATCAAGACAAGGAGGCTATCATCATTGACTCTGTGACTGCTGTCGCGAATTACCCTAGCCTTCTTGTGCAGCGTGTGTTAAGTACACGTGTGGGACATGAAGACGAGATGAAGATCCAACGAAACAATTTGTTCCACATGTATTTCATTGTGCAGGGTTGTCGTGTTCTCACTATCATTGATAGCGGAAGTTGCAATAACTTGGTGAGTTCAGATTTGGTTGAGAAGCTTGGCTTGACCACACGACAACATTCGTATCCATATAAACTTCAATGGTTCAATAATAGTGGTAAGACTAAGGTAACTAAATCAGCACGCATTAGCTTTTTCACAGGTTCTTATCATGATACTGCTGATTTTGATGTTGTTCCTATGCAAGCTTGTTCTATTTTGTTAGGTCGTCCATGGGAATTTGATAATGATGCTATACACCATGGTAGAACTAATACATACACTATTGTACATAAGGATAAGAAAATTACATTGCTGCCTTTGTCTCCTACGGAAATTATTAAACATGCTAAAGAGATTAAAAATAAACCTCCAACTGACATTGCTAAAAATAATTGGATTAAGTTAAAAGGAGGTACTTTTCTTGCTACAACTTCTGCTACTGCTGAGTTATGTGATAATCCTGATGCACCATGTTATACTATGTTTTGTCAACCTACTATGTCTGGTGCATTGCCTGCTGTCACTAACCTTTTGCAGGAGTTCGTTGATGATGGGATGAAGTCGAGGGCGACTCCAATTCTAGAAGGAGGGGATGATCAGGACATCGCCAAGATGGAGTCGAGGACGACTCCAATTCAAGAAGGGGAGGATGATGAGGACATCGTCACGCTGGACACACCGACGCTATAGTCTTCCCCAAGTTACAATTCGTCCCCAACTCAGCTGCCACGTCACCCTCGGATTCAGCAGACACGTCGTCACTGTTTTGGTCATAACTCTCGCATACGACATCGAAATGGGGCGTTCTTCGATGCGTTGAAAAGGGGACGACGACGCCGTCGTTTTGGATCTGGTCCCAGCTCCAGAAGGTCTGAGGATCATTCTGTGTGACCACGACAAGGTGCTGCGTCACCTATTTGGGCCAACTTGGCCATGTATCGTGTCGGGCCTTAAGCCCAAGTTGTGGGCGCCCAACCCCTGGCCGTCCTCAACTCTAGGTCGAGTCTTAGACTATAAAAACAGCCACCGCCGCTGCTAGATAATTGGGTTTTGTTTAGAGTTTAGTTTTCCATCGAGAAACTGAATCGTTCATTGTAACTGTGGTGACAAATCCTTTTACAGTGATCCAGGGCCCCTGTTCTTGATCTCCTCCACTGTGTCGATTAGTCCTTTGGAACCGAGTTCTTGAACCCTATATTGATATTCACATCATTCATATTTGCAATTTCAGATTGCGTGTTTTTACCTTCTTGCTTGTGTTCTTCGATTCGCTTGCAGGAAAAGCCTTCTTGGCGAGGTCAATCAAGTTGTGCTTGGTTGATAACCAATGGAGCAGTGGTGTAACGGTTGCAGGGTTCGAATCGTGTCTGATTTGAAGCCGGATCGCCAACGTCGAGATCTCCACAAGTCGAACTTACCGGTTACCTCTCAGAAGATCGGGCCTGTATCTCATCAAATACATCGTAGAATTACAAATTACTAGGTTTTTACAACACTGGTTATTACACCTATTACATCGTGTTCTATTGGAAACACACACGTCTTCATCAGGGTCATTGTAGCGCATCAGCAGGTGAAGGCTCCTCCTCCACGGGCAATCGTCAGAGTTGGCGTAGATAGTCAGCGGGCGTAGACTCCATCTTCAAACCAAACTTGAGCGTAGGAACGAGACCACCTAATCCATCTAACTTCGCTAATACTGCAAGTCAGGAAATCTGCACACCGCCAGATGTGTGCAGGCCATGGTCAGCACCGATGAGCTTTAGTGGAAAGGAGAAAAAGGATCTGGCGATCCTAAATATTTGGCTGTGGGTTTCCTATAATGCATGTTCATTAATAAGTAAATAATAATAGTTCATCAAGTTTTAACCCATCTCTTACACATGTTCTCCCATCCCATCACATCTCATCACCACACCACATCTCATCTCACTCTCTCATCGGCATGGACAACTCCCTCTCGTCCATGTCTCAATGGCCAAGGCCGGATCACACACTGAAACCCAGGGAAGGTAGAAGGACTCCTCTCACTAGTCAAGTGAAGCTGTACTTAGGAAAGGTCCATAGCCGACAAGTCGGCATATGTATCGATCGATCAACCAGAAACTCTGCAGACGTTTACACGTCCCACAAGATAGCCATCCTCGGCGATGCCTCGCCTAAGCTGATTCCAGGCCGCCTTCCGACCGGAAACGGTGCCACCCTATCACTCAGGACTAGGGCCGTGTCGGAGTACCACCGACACGCTGAGACTGTGAGACGTAGTACTTGGCCCCAGGGTACTACGCTGTCTTAGGAGGGTGTGGGTCCTCATGCCCGTACCTCCCTACACTATCCGCTAACCTCCCAATAGTAGTGGCACCGTACCAGTAAGTCGAACGTCCGTCTCCTCCCCATAGAAGCGAGTGGGCATGTAAGGATTCCTAAGACCCGGTCCACAAACATATCAGTCCTTAGGGTGACTAAGCAGGATATCTTCACAAGGGGCAACCGATGCCTCGCTCGACGGGACATCCAGCGCCCCCGTGCTAAAACAGCACCTCCCATCCCAGGGCTTCGTCCCATGAAGACACTCCACCGCGAGACCTCTCCCTGTCACATGTACCTGCCACAGGTACCTCTCTCATGGGAAACGCCCAGGTAGCATCCCCCGGCAAGACTTGTCCTCACGACTCGTCGTAGATCCTGCTCGGTCGACTTGACCCTCACCACACACCCAAGACGCACGCCAAGATCTCCCCATGATCATTATCAGGTTATCGGCACCTCGTGCCTTATCTCATTACGCCTCTCACTCACCAGCATCACATCACAGATATAATACGAGTAAGAGTAAAGCAGTACATAGTAAGCGAGCGTCTAGCCTAACAGCGGGTGTGCAGGGGAATAGGTTGCGACAAGGTAATGGCTCACAAGCAATCTACGATGCAACCTATCATAGTTCATTTGCATAAAGTAAAGCACTAGCATCTACATTATTGCATGCCTAATAGGATTCTCTAAAGTAAGGTGCTGCCATGACACCTGCGATGTCGAGGTAGTAGAGGTACAGTCTTGGTTAGTTGGTGTAGTCGATCAGTACGGTCTCCATCTCCTAGGCCAACTCCACTCCATAGGTTCTGCTATTCTCTGCTTTCTCCTCCTCCAATAGGTTCCGGTCCGATCCACGTTACCTCATGAGAGCGTCATACAAGCAAGAGAACAATCAATACTCTCGAAAAGACCAAGACTCAAAAGAGGCAACACTAAAAGAACACAAGAAGACAACTTGACCCTCTCGGCAGATATCCGATCCTTGGGCCAAAAGAACAGGTGGTGGTTCACTAAGCACGAGCTCAGGTCATAGCCTAGCTAGTATTTCCTGGGTCAATCGTGTCGACCTATACGTCTTTAATAAAATGGCATAGACCTTACCTCATAATGAGCAAACACCACGGCTCACGGCCTTCGATCCGAGCGTCATGGAGAATGACGGGAACCGAAAGGAGTGGCTAAAGCAGTTCCGGTCTCCCTCAATCCGCACGCCATTGCAGTTGACGAGAATCAAAGGAGGGTGGAACGGGGAAGAAGAGAAGAGAGGCACACAAGAGAACACAACGCATGATCCACTCGTAGGGTACCGACTATGTGCACTAAATGGCCCTAGACACCACTAAGGTTCTTAGCGGTGCGGTTGTCACCATGAGAACCTAGGGCGCACTATGGTTCATAGTGGGTACGAGCATAAAAGGGTTCGGGTACGAAAACCTAAAGGAAACAACATGGAGTCACCAACCTTCGATCCACACGCCAAGATAGTCAGCGATAATCGAAGCGGTAGAATCAAGAAGCAACAAAACCTCGATAAAAACCTAACTCAACTAGACTCAAAAAGTGCACTAGGAGGTAGGGCGGGACTGTAGAAAAATTATGAAACTAGTTTCATAATTTTTGGAGTCAGGAAGAATACGCTATGAATTTTTGAGTGTGGAAAGGAATTCTGAGAATAGATAAAAAGAAAATGGCTAAGGAGCTGACTTTGGGCTCACGTGCTGTTGTTAGCCCAAACAAGAAAAGGAGAAGGGAGAAGAGAGGGGCCAGCGCTGGGCCGCCTGAGAAGCTGTCGCCCCAAGAGAAAGGACGAGGTGGGGGAGAGCGATCGGGCTTTTGCTGTTGCTACTGGGCCGGGGCGCCAGACGGGTCTCGCAGGCTAGGTCGTCTTGGTCCTATCGACCAAGAAGGGAACAAGGGCATAGGCCGTTTGGCTGGCCAAGTGCTCGACGCAAGCCATGCCGGCGGCGTGCCGTGCTCAGTGTTGTACGGGCTCAAGGCCACGCGTGTACGTGCCGTGCGACGTCCCGGTCAAGGTGTTCAAGGACGGTGTGTGGTGGTGCCAGGTGACCCTGCTGGTGCTCTGTGCGGGCTAGGGTCAGGGCAAGGTCTTCAGGAGGCAGCAGGCAGGGTCGCAGTCACGGCAGCGCTCGCCTTTACGGTGACCGCGGGCGTGCCGTGACAGCGGGCGTGCTATGCATGCAGGGCCCAGGTGCCGAACCGGTCCGGCATCGGTCGTGGCATGGCCGTGCTGCGTGTGTGTACGCTGCGTGCATTGAGCTGCAGCGGCGTCTGCGAGTGCGCGGGGCCATGACCGCGGTGACGGGTGGTGGCCAGACGGTGTGCTCGGGCAAGGATGCGTGCGTGCGCTTGCCAACGTCGTGTGCGTGTGCTGGGGCGAGCAGAGCCGGCGTGGTGCGCTCGGCTGGGTCACGGCATAGGGCGGTGCCTTGGCCGCGAAGGCGGCGAGGCGTACGCGGTGCGACGGTGTAGTGCGGGTGTTCGTGGTCAAGTATGTGCCTGCGCGACGCGTGCTGGACGGTGCGCGGCTGAGGCTCGTGAGGGCTTGGCACGGCATGTCCGCGATGAGTGCGCGATGTGCGTGTGATAGCGTCGGGGCGATCGCGCGGGAACGCACGTCCGCAACCACGGTGACCGCGGCAACGGCTCGACAGCCGGACAAGGAATGGCGGCGCCAAGGCCGGGCAGGCACTAAAGGTCACGACCAAGAAAAAGGGAGCGGCTTTCGACTGGGGGCTCACCAGAGGGCTCGTCGGCGGCAGAACGCGTGATGCCGGTAGGGTCCGGTGTGGTCCAGTAGCCGCGTGCATCTCCTGGTCAGTGGCGCAGGAGGGCTGCAGCTTCCCGACGGCCTGTGGGCGGTTGTAGTCACGCAGGTCAGGGAAACGGCTTCGGTCGTTCACGATGACGCGCGTCCCGGGCAAACGCGGAGTGGTGCCGGGGATGACGCCGAGGCACGGCTCGAGGACTAGCTCGGTGGCGGCTCAGTCCCTTGCTGCATGTTCGGAAACTTGGCACGGACGCCGGTATCAGGAACAACACATCGGCGGGGAAAAAGAAAGGCAGTGGCTTTGGCTGAGGAGGGCTCACCGGCGGCGCACGGCGGACTTGCAGCCTGGAACGGAACTGTTGGCTGAAGGCGATCCCGACCTCCACACTGTCGGGCTTTGGTCGCTGTGCCACCGCTGATCAGCGGACTTGAAGGTCACGGACAGGCGGTTTATCACGGCGAGGACGACGGTGGCTTGGAGGAGTGGCGAAGCGCCCAAGCTACGGCGGAGGAACGCTCGGGGTCGAGGCGACGACGCGGACGCGGACACGGCCTGGGCTTGACGGCGGGGACGTGGCCGCAGTTGGAGCAGCAGCACGCCGGGGTCGCGGCGCACGGCGAGGATGGGCTCAGGGCGTTGATCTTCATCGCGACTCTGGTCCTTGGCTCAACGTCGTGGGCGGTCGGGGTCACGTGCTCAGGCAGAGAGCCGAGCGGGTCGCGAGCAGCCGTGGAGGTCACGGGGCTTCGGGTCGTCGAAGGCGAAGGGCGCCGCGCGCGTGGTGGCGTGCTCCGGCATGGCGAGGCAGGGACTCGTTGGGCTAGCGCTGCCCTCGACAGGGAGCAGCGGTGCTCTACCTTGCGATGGGGAAGAGACTGGAGGCGAGGGAGTTTGTGGCGGCGGCGGCTGCGGAGTTGGAGAGGAGCGTCGGGCACTTGGCCTTTTATAGGAGGCCCGCTGGGGTTCGGTGAGGGGCGAGGGTTCCTTTGGGCGGCGGTGATTCTCGACGTCCGTGCCGCTGGGACACGCGGTGCCCATCCACAGCACAGCATAGTGGCCGAGCTCGGAAGATTCGAGATGGGGGTTCGTGGCACCGTCCGTACGGTCAAAGCGACGGGATCGCCAGCTCTTGCGATGGGGCATGCTGACGCGGGCGCAAGGGCATCCAAGGCGGAGTGGTTTGGCTTCCGGGCTCCAGCGGTGACCGTCAGAAAACAGCAGGGAGGGACGGAAAAAGCAGCGAGGAAGACGACACAGCTGCGATGGAAAAAGCAGCGGAGGGAAGACAGAGGTTTTCGGTTTTCCCTTCGTCCGCAGCTGTCAAGAGGGGTCACGGCAGCGGTGGTCGTACAGGGCCATGCAAACGCGACGGCTGGGCGCTCCTTCGTCGTACGAGAGACGAGACAAGGATGCGGCAGCGCTTTCTCGCGGGAGTGAGAAGGAAACAGGCGGGCGGTGGCTGCTTGTGTATGCATATGTACATATACCTTATACACGTATATGTATATATTGCGTGGCCGTGCATGGATAGCTGGCTAGCTAAGGCATTAATACATGTATATACACGTATACACGTATATATCTATGGCCTTGCATGGCGGTGCAGGCTTCGGCTTGCTTGCATACATACATGTATACACTTTGGTACAGTAGCATGCACATGGCGTACGCTAGCTTGTGCATAACATGGAAATTTGAGAGAGATTTGAAAGAGGGAGAGAGGGCTTGCCCAAGAGAAGGAATAGGTCTTCCCATTATGTTTTTAAGGCGCTTGAGATGGAATCCGAAATAGAAAAAATTTGGTAGGGAATTTGGGATAGAATTAGAAAGGGTAAAATTCTATAGAGCTTGAGAGGATTTCAATAAAAATTTGAGACGGTGCCGTGAGGAAATTTGAAGGGAGTTTGAGACCAAGGCAAGAAGAAAGGAAAAGGATATTTGGGAGGAATCCGAAGGGATTGAGTAACATATGGAAAAGGACTCTTCCATGATTCCTATGAAATTGGGCCACTGAGTTTTGAGAGAGATGCAGCGGGAATTATGAGATGTTCCAATGGGAGAAAGAGGAGTTGCTATGGACCTGTGTACTCTGACACCGACAAGACTCAAACACGAAACCCACACAAAAGCGCAAGCACTCTCCTACACACAAATCTAGATGTATGCAACGTCTTGTTAGCGAGTTAGTCTCGGGTTAGATCTAGGAGCTATATGCTTCACACTATTGCAAGAAAAATTTTAAAAAGTTCGTATTTTTGGTTGTCTGAAAATCCGGGATGTTACAGTCCCGCTCTCACTTTGCCCAGGGAGCTGCTCCGAGTCGTGGTGGTGGTACCTACTCTGCCAACTACCACCGCCACGCTCAGGGCCGCCCTGCTCAGAGCCCGAGCCCAAGTACGTGGAAGGCACCTGCGCCCACCGCCGCAGGCAGTGTGCCCTTCGCGTGCTTCACCTGTGGCCAGTTGGGTCACAAGTCCACGGTCTGTCCACAGAAGGCTACACCTGTGCAGACCCCTGCGAGGCAGGCACCGACCCAGGTGGCGCCACGCAAGCCCGCCATGGGAGGCACCCGTGACCGCCTCACCCACCTGACCGCGGAGGATGCTCAGGATGCCCCCGATGCGGTGTACGGTTTTTTTTGGTACATGGAGTTTTAGCATCGGTTCTTTTTTACTCTGGTGCCACATGTTCTTATATATCATCTAAGTTTGCACAAGAGCATCTCATACCTGTTACCCCATGGAGTGTACCCATAGACACCATATCCCCCTTAGGTACCACCAGATCCACCAGAATCTAGAAGGGAGTGAGTATCACTATAGAATGTTGCCCCTTTCTAGCCGACCTCACCTTACTTCCGTCAGAAGGTCTGGATGTTATCTTGGGTATGGATTGGTTGACTCTGCATAAGGGAGTAATATCTTGCTCACCCAGATATGTGGAGATTACACATCCGAGTGGTCGAGTAATCAGATGTGAGCCGCACCACAAAAGGACAGATGCCTTGATGAGTGCCCTAGAGGCCAAATCAGTTGAGGAGGTGCCCGTCGTGTGCGAGTACCCTGATGTGTTCCCTGAGGAGTTACCGGGTATGCCACCTGACCAGGATGTTGAGTTTGTAATTGACTTACTACCTGGTACCGGGCCCATTGCTAAAAGGCCCTACCGCATGTCAGTCGATGAGCTGGAGGAACTTAAGAAACAGCTCAGGGAGTTGTCTGACAAGGGGTAATCAGACCCAGTGCTTCACCCTGGGGTTCCCTGTCTTGTTTGTGAAGAAGAAGGATGGCTCCATGAGGATGTGCATTGACTATCGAAATTTGAATGCCGTGACAGTCAAGAACAAGTATCCTCTGCCAAAGATAGATGACCTCCTAGATCAGTTAAAGGATGCCAAGTTCTTTTCCAAGATTGACCTTAGATCTGGGTACCATCAGATGAAGATCAAACCGGAGGATATCCCTAAGACAGCCTTTGTCACTAGGTACGGGCAGTATGAGTTCACCGTTGTGTCTTTCGGTCTCACCAATGCCCCGGCCTATTTTATGAACATGATGAACAAGGTGTTCATGGACGAATTGGATAAGTTAGTGGTGGTGTTTATTGACGATATCCTTTTCTACTCATCCACCGCTGAAGAGCATGAGCAACACTTGAGAGTGGTTCTGGAGAAGTTGAGGCAAAATCAGCTGTATGCTAAATTTAGCAAGTGCGAGTTTTGGCTCGAAGAAGTCGCTTTTCTCGGCCATGTACTCACAGCTGAGGGTGTTTCTGTTGACCCCGCTAAAATAGAAGCCGTTAAAGAGTGGGAGCAACCCTGCAACCCGATAGATATCTGCAGTCTCCTTGGGTTAGCTGGTTACTATCGCAGATTCATCGAAAACTTCTCTAAGATAGCCAAGCCCATGACCAACCTCCTAAATAAGACCAATGAGTTCGAGTGGACACCCGAGTGTGAGCTCAGTTTCCAGACTCTGAAACAGAAGCTTACCACCACTCCTGTTCTTGCCCTGCCTGATATCCGACAGGACTTCGTGGTCTATTTGTGATGCATCCAAACAGGGACTTGGTTGCGTTCTGATGCAGAATGGGAAAGTCATTGCCTATGCATCCCGCGAGTTGAAGGACCATGAACAGCGTTACCCGACTCATGATCTCGAGCTAGCTGCTATTGTGCACGCTCTGAAGGTTTGGAGGCACTACTTGATTGGGAACAAGTGTGACATCTATACCGATCATAAGAGCCTCAAGTACTTCTTCACCCAAGAAGATCTGAATATGAGACAACGTCAATGGCTGGAGTTGATCAAGTACTATGACCTGGAAATTCACTATCATCCAGGGAAAGCCAATGTAGTTGCGGATGCCTTGAGCCATAAGAGCTATTGCCACAGTCGATCTATGGAAGTCGTACCATCCGAGCTACATCAGGAAATGGGCGAAATTTGCCTCGAGATCATACCCAAGGGAACGTTGAACGAGTTGCGAGTGCAATACAACATAATGGACCACATCCGTAAGTCTCAAAAGAAATGCCCTGAGATCTTGCAGCTTCGTGAGTGGATGGAAGCTAGTAAGTACCCCGAGTTTCGAGTAGATAAACGGGGAGTGTGTTGGTGCAACGACAGAATCTGTGTACCGTCTGATAAGGCCATCCGTAAGGAGATCCTGACAGAAGCACATGACTCTAAGTATTGCATCCATCCTGGCAGTACAAAGATGTATGCCGACATGAGGAAGATATCCTGGTGGAAGGACATGAAGAAGGACATTGCAGGTCATGTAGCCAGATGTGATATATGCAACCGGGTTAAGGCCGAACATCAGAGACCAGCTGGATTGTTGAAGCCCCTAGATGTGCCCGTGTGGAAGTGGGAGTGCATATCTATGGACTTCATCGTGGGACTGCCTCGATCCCCGAAAGGACATGACTCCATTTGGGTTATAGTGGACAGGTTGACCAAGGTAGCTCACTTTGTACCTGTCAAGGTTGACTACCGTGTAGAGAAGCTGGCGGATGTGTATGTCAAGCACATTCTTTGACTTCACGGAGTGCCTGCTTGCATCATATCTGATAGAGGGACACAGTGGATGTCTAGGTTCTGGCAGAGTCTGCACAAATCGATTAGCACTCGTCTCGACAATAGCACCGCTTATCACCCTCAGACAGATGGGCAAACAAAGAGAGTGAATCAGATTTTCGAGGACATGCTACGAGCTTGCATACTAAAGTATGGGTCAGATTGGGAGAAAAGCTTACCACATGCAGAGTTCTCGTACAACAACAGTTATCAGGCTAGTCTTCAGATGTCTCCATTTGAGGCCTTGTACGGGAGGAAATGCACAACCCCGTTGATGTGGTCCGAGGTAGGTGAGCGAATGTTCTTTGGCCCTACTAAGATCAAGGAGGCCGAGGAGGGAGTAGCTCAAGTGCAAGAAAATTTGAGGATTGCCCAAAGCCGACAAAAGAGCTATGCAGATAACCGTCGGAGAGACCTCGAGTTCCAGGTTGGAGACCATGTCTACCTCAAGGTCTCGCCTCTCCGCGGCACCTTCCGGTTCCATGTGAAAGGGAAGTTAGCCCCTCGTTACGTTGGTCCCTACCGTATCTACAAAAGGATTGGGAAGCTAGCGTACAAGCTTGAGTTGCCCGAGGAACTAGCAGGTGTGCATCCCGTGTTCCATGTGTCACAGTTCCGCAAGTGTCTAAAGCTACCTGAGGAACAGGTTCACGCAGATGTGCTGGATATTCAGGACACGCTTGAGTACCGAGAGTACCCAGTTCAGATTCTTGACAGAGCAACCAAAGACACCCGCAGCACTGCGATACCGATGTGCAAAGTTTTATGGAGTAATCACACTGAGAGGGAGGCAACTTGGGAGAAAGAGTCCGAGTTACAGATCCATTACCCCTACTTGTTCGGGAGGTATGTCACACTTTAAATCTCGAGACAAGATTCCAATGAGGGGGAGGACTGTAACATCCCAGTTTTCTGAAACCCAAAAATCACAACTAAAATTTTTTTTCGCAAACATGCCCATGCTTGGTGAGTGTCATGTAGGAAAAGCAACCATGTAGATGCACAAGTAGCACCCAATTAGTTGTTTAGCATTTTGCATTTAAATAAACATTACGTGAGTTGGCTCTTTTGTTTTTATGTTTTGCTAATAAAATCAACGACTTGATTTTTACTTTTAAATTAATTTTTGCTAATTAACTAAATAACCTAGTGCCTACCTTTGGATGGAACCCTAGACCCCTAATGGACCACCCCTAAGGGTGAGTACATACATGGCACATAGGTGTACACAAATAGGAAGCCATGGAGTAGATAGGAGATAGTAGAAATAAATAGAAAAGCCTTTAGGTGAAATGGGCAAAATGGCAGATGGTCCAGGCAGCAGCGCAGCCCAGCCTGCTCTGCGTCCTTCTGGTGACCCCAGGCTGGCCAACCCATCAGCAGGCCCAGCCGCAATCTCAATAGAGGCCCAGCTCGCTAGGGCGCTCGCGCGCGCACGTGGGCTAGCCTAGCTTCACGACCCGGCCTGCACCCCCCACAGCACGATGATGCATCAACGTTCTCCCTTGCTGCGACTGGCCAGTGGCCCCCGAACGTCATCCCCCTCCCTCGGTCCATCCCTTTCCTCTGCTTTTCTAGACACAGAACAGAGAGCAGAGCTCGGCGGGGAAAAGGGCGAGACCGTGCCCACGGCCGTTGATCGCCAAGGCTGCCTAGCGGGGAGGCACAATCCGAGCTGCAACTCGGTCCGCTCCGTTTCAAATCCGCCGCGGAGTGACGTCCCCGCCAAGGCCCACGGCCGTGACGCCATGGGAGCCGAAGTGCCCCTCTTTTTCTTTGTTGACCGGCCAAGCTCGCGCGAGGAGCACCACCGCACCACGCCAAACCATGATAAGCTCTAGCCGGAGCACCCGATCGCAGTCCACGTGTTTCCCCTGCGCGCCTCTCCACCACCGATCGAGCATCGCCACCGCCTGGGCCGCTACGCCTATAAAAAGGGCACCTTGGATGCCCTGCCCCTCCTCATCCACCTGCCGCCGCCACTAGGTGGCAAACCACGCCCTTCACCAAGAACCGTAGGGAGGAAGAGGAGAAAGGGGGAAGAGGGACGCGAGGACCGGGCGGAGGAGGGAGGACTCCACCGGTGCGGGAAACGACGACCCGAATGGCTACGCCGACGCAGTTGCTCTGCACGGCACCGCACCGCCTCGACGCTGCTTCAACTCGCTTCAGCACCACCAGCCTATCATCATCGACCCCCACAGTGAACCCTTGTCTTCCCGCTCGACCTCTGCCTTGCTACTTCCGAGAGCGCCACTGGCGTAGCCGCCGCCGCGCGCGCGGCCGGGAATGGTGCAAGCCGCCCCCTTTTTTCGCCACATGCACTTAGCATGCATCCATGCACACCCGCACGAGCCCACTTGGGGTGGCGCCAAGCCGCGAGAGCCGAGAACGCGGCCACAGGCACCACGTGCGGAGCACGCCCGCCATGGCCAGAGCACGGCCATGGCAAGGGCGTTCTAGCTCACCGGAGTGGCTAGGGAAGGAGAGGGATGCGCTATCGGATTTGCCTTGGCGAGGAACGGGTGCTGCGCAGGTAGTTGGGGAAAGAGGGGGGCCGGAGGGTCGCAACGCTGTCCTAGCTCGCCGGGGACAGCACGCGCCGAGCGCCGCGGTAGCGTGCCCTTTTCTGGCGAGCCTGGCCACCGCAGGTGAGGAGGAAGGGATGAAGTTCACTGGACCCTAGCGAACCTAGCCACCTAATTTTTTTCTTCACCGAACCACCATGCTGTGCTTCACAGGAAGCTCGTCGCCGGTGGCCGCCTCCCTGGTGTCAGCGGAATTGGGGAGGGAAGGCGGGAGCTGCGCCATGCACCGGGTGCATGTGAACCGGAGAGAGAGAGAGAGGAGAGGTGGACCTGTTCCACCATGAACCGAGTCGTTGGCTCATACGCTGCTTCTGCCTTGTCCACCATACACCGGCCGTCCATGGACCCAAGCCCTGTAGAGGCCCAGACCGCCACGTGGCTAGGTTCTCATCGCGACATGTGTCTGGGCCTGGGTCGGCCCAACCCGGCCCTGACCCGGCCCGCTGGAGCCTAGATCCGGCCCGGTCAGCATTGACCGTTGACCTGGTCAACATTGAACGGTCCCACCTGTCAGCCTCACTGTTCATCGGGACCCCACGTGTCATTCACTGAGCAGAACTGGACCAATCCGGATGCGCCACAGCCACTGGATATTTAATCCTTTTTCTTTTTCTGAAAATAGTTTGAACCTTCAAAAATTCATAACTAATTAACCGTAGCTCAGAAAAATGCCAAATCAGAGTCCAAATTTTTCTAAAAATAAGCTCTACGTCATAGGCCCATATTTGAGTGCATTTGGATCTTTTGATTTTTAGTTGCTTCTTTGTGCATCTCTATAGGAGCCGCTAACGCAGCTATATGTTACGTTTGGCAGACCCGGAGGAGCCACCGACTGAGGAGCTCGATCCCGACTACATCGATGACTTGGGCGATGACCTGCCAGGTGCCACGCCCCACCCATTCGTAGATCCTATTACGCATTGCAAATACGTAGAATTGCTAGAGCTTTACTTTCAAGCAATATTATTACTGATAGGTTGCATGGTAGTCACTGCTTTTGAGCCATTTACCTTGTTGCAACCTTACTCTTGCTCACCCTGCTGTTAGGCTAGACGCTGCTATATTACTTGTTACTTCAGCTTTACTCTTACTCGCATTATATCTATGATGTGATGCTGGTGAGTGAGAGGCATTTGAGATAAGGCACAAGGTGCCGTAAACCTGTTAATAACCTGGTAATGAACCTAGGGAGATCTTGGCATGAGTCTTGAGTGCGTATGGTGAGGGTCGAGTCGACCGAGCAGGATCTGCGACGAGTCGTGAGGACGAGTCTTGCCGGAGGATGCTACCTGGGCGTTCGCCATGTGAAGTGCTTGTGGTGGGTACATGTGACAGGGAGAGGTCCCGGGGTGGAGTGTCTTCCTAGGATGAAGCCCTGGGATGGGAGGTGCTGTGATGGCACGGGGTGCCGGGTGCTCCGTTGAGCGAAAAACGGTTTCCCCTTGTGAAGATATCCTGCTTAGTCACTCTAAGGACTATTACGTCTGTGGACCGGGTCTTAGGAATCCTTGCACATCCCCTCGCTTCTGTGGGGAGGAGACGGCCGTTCGACTTGCTAGTGCGGTGCCACTACTATTGAGAGGTTAGCGGTTAGTGTAGGGAGGTACGGGCAAGAGGACCCACACCCTTCCAAGACAACGTAGTACTCAGGGGCCAGGTACTACGTCTCACAGTCTCAGCGTGTCAGTGGTATTCCGACACGACCCCAGTTCTGAGTAATAGGTTGGTACTGTTTCTAGTTAGAAGGCGGCCCGGAATCAGCTTAGACGAGGCATCGTCGAGGATAGCTATCTTGTGGGATGTGTAAACCTCTGCAGAGTTTCTGGTTGATCGATCGATACATATGCCGACTTGTCGGCTATGGACCTTTCCTAAGTACAACTTCATTTGACTAGAGAGAGGAGTCCTTCTACCTTCCTCGGGATTTCAGTGTGTGATCCGGCTTTGGCCGTTGAGACATGGACGAGAGGGAGTTGTCCATGCCGATGAGAGAGTGAGATGAGATGTGATGTGAAGATGTGTGCTGGGATGGGATATCGTGTGTGAATGAGATGGGTTAATGTTTGATAAACTTATTATTAAAATATCGGTTACTCGCATAGGAAACCACAGCCAAAGATAGGTTTCTCTTCTCAACCCCAATTGCATCCAGTTCCACATAGCAAATGCATCATAGGGTGGGCAGTGTGTGGCCAGTACCAAGTGTACTGATAGATTTTTGGCAGGCTCGGAGCCCGAGTATGATGAGGAGGACGACTGGGAGGAGTAGGGGTTCGCCCTGCACCCAAGCTTGGTGCGAGGAGTCCTAGTTTCCGCTGCTATCTTCGAGAAGTTGTTCCGGATGTTGTGTGTGAGCATGTTCCGCCCTGCGTGGCGATGATAATAATTAATGTAAACATTCTATTTGTACTCTGATATTCGTGTATGACTCTGCTATTCGACTGAGATTTGGGTAATGGCATGAACTTGTTCATCTATTACACGTCGAATCTATGGCATTCCCTTCGTGGAATGCAGGATCGTTTCACTTGTCGACATCACCCAGAAAAGCATGCCGAAGAGGAACACCCTCCCAATGAACCCTAGCCTCACCATCAACCGATGACAAGCAAATCCTAGACCTAGGCAGACTACTACCTACCTTATATACATCCGCACGGAGATTTGCCGACGCACCTCCCTCTACGATGCCACGCTGGCCGCCGGAGAGGAAGAGAGCCAGCGAAATCGCCGCCGAAAACGTGATTCGCCCTCTTTTCACCTTGGGCAACTGTAGCAAGGGGAAGATTGCAGGAAGCGAGGGAATGTGTAGAGCAGAGAGGCAGGGGAAAGATGTGTGTGAGGCCATCAGAGCATCTCCAGTAGTGGCCCCTAAATCAGAGTTCCTATTTTTAATTTGGGGGCTTCACCTCACTTTTGTGGTCTAGTTTTTTTACATCCACTCAGGCAGAAGTCCTAGAATCAGAGCCCCAAAAATACTTTAGCTAGGCACTGACATGCGGGACCGCTTGTCATCCTCTCTATAACAGAACCGCCCAATTATACGAAATTAAGTAAGAAAATCATCCCAAACGCGGACGATTTAGCAAACTTAAGCCCGTATAACCCGGTAGTCTGTGAAATCACGACGGATTTCAAACCAGTTCACATAATAGCCAAGATCGTACTAAGTTTAGCGGTCACCATCATAAGTTACATAAAAGTTTGCATCATAGAATACATCGGAGTTTAAACATAGTTATTACAAACTAGGTTCAAATAAGAGTAGCGGAAGCATTTTGTTCAAACCACACACGCACACAGTGTTTGAAATAAAGTGCCAGCTCAGGATCATCTCCAGCAAAAGCATCAGACGAGAAGTAGTGAATGACCACTGCCCAAGGTCCTAAGCTTCGCCCATCACAGGGTAAAGGCAGTTGATACAGTAGTCGTAATACATCTGCCCATCTGCAACAAGTGGGAACAAAGCCCTGAGTACGAGAAGGTACTCAACTAGACTTACCCGACATAATCGAAAATAAAGTGACACCAAGGAATCATGCAAGGCTTGATAGTGGGGTAGCTGACTCATTTGCGAAAGGCATTTTTATCTTTAAAGAGCCTTGTTCTAGAAGCTATTATATCAAGTTAATTATTATTAACCTGCCAACTACATTTGCACCTGTACTAAAGTAAACATATAATTAAATAGGGAATGATAACCAATGATCATTAACATCTTCCAAAATGTCACATTTCTCATAACTGTCCAAGTGTTCCATTAACATTACTACGATGAAGTAACTCAAGTCAAGTGTTCACTATCCAGTGAACGATGGCGATTCGAATCGATTATTAACCAGCTGGTAATTTATTCCTCACACAAACCTCACTCACCCGCTAAAGTGAGGTATTGGTCACCGAGTCAACTATTCAGGTAAAGTCGCGAGTTTGCTAGGAATCACATGTACCCGGGGGCCGCCCGACTGCTCTTTGGCCTTATCATCGCGCCCTCGTATCCTGCCACTACTGCTTCGGTATAGTGCGTTGCGGGCAATCCACTCGGCCCAAATAATCTCCCAGCTTCGCGGTCGAAAGGTACATTATTCGGCCAGCTAAATGTGAGGCATGCGTTCAACATGACTCGAGGCCCAACAACGGTCGGTCCTTAATCGACACAGACGGAAAACACTACAGTCCGAAACCCTGCAAGTTTCCATCCAGTCTCAGATTCATTTCGACACTTAGTTATCCCCATAAGACATACTGTTTCAAACAGATCCAGGTAACCACCTATGGCTCGCAGGTGACAGGCAATCACCCGACTTCTACCAGTCTAAGCAAACTAAGCATTTCTTGACTGCGAATACCAAGGTAACAAGGATATGGTAGAGCAAGGGTAAACAAGGTATAATGCAGCAACGGTTGAAAACAACTCCTAAACGTAATGCATCAATTTAAGTAAAGCATTTAATAAAATATTTGTAAACCGAGGGAGAAATGCTCCAGGGCTTGCCTCTCTCAAAATAGCTCGGACGGTGGTCGGGGCACTCTGAAAGATCTTCACCGACCTCCTCTTCGGCTTCGGGATCCTCCTGCTCCTGCACCTCGGCCTGCTCTTCTAGATCCTCGGGAACTGCTACCGGGGTCGCTTCCTGAGATCCTGTATGATGTAGATGCATAAGTGCTCATGCTAGGTGCGTGCAGAGATGACATGAGATGATGACAATGCATGAAATGTAGATGCACATGTTTACTTTATTTGGATTGAGTGGAATTTCAACTCTTCTACAAGGTAGTCTATATCATCCAAGAACATGTACTCATAAACTACCACCAACAGTCTCTACCAAGCAAAGTTACCCTATCACCCTAAGAGGCTTCAAAGATACACCAAAGCAAGTTTATCAATTAAATCTTTGCATTAAAATGTTAATTTAAATCTAGTTGTCACTATGTTTGAACAGCAACACTTATTTTGGTAACCTGGAAAAATATGATAAAATTACAGTGGATTACTACCAGGTACATTAGCATGTCACAAAAATTCCATTGCAATTGGAGCACTAGAGCTATCTACACAAAAATAAAAATCTAGGGTTTAAAAATGAGCATAAAAATATTTTATACTATGAAAAGTATCAAACAACAGATTTCTCAAATTTTCTTAGATTCTACACAGTAAACAATCACTGTAGAAAAATTATTACTTGCATGTTTTATTCACATTTATTTAATTAACAAAAATAACAATTATTAGCAATAAAAAGCATTTGAACTAGACATACAAATTTTTCTACAGAATAGACATGATACATAATTTTCCTAGCAAGTACATTGCACAAGAAGATTAACAAACTTGAAACCACATTTTTCTGATTTTTCAATGATTTATTACCTATTTATCAAGAAAACACCAATTTCAAGGATTAAATAAAATCCAACAGAAAAGTAATGCAATATTGACATGCAATATTTTTATATTGTAGATCTGGTTCCAATAAGTCCATAGAAATTTATTTCACAATTTTTGGAGCTAAAATGAGCAAGTTATGGATTTTTGAAACCCTTTTACATTTTTTGGAAAACAATTAATTAAATCCCTTTTTGAAATCCGGCTGGCTAATGCTACACGCACCCAGAAACTGAACACAGAGACAACCCACGAGACCGACAGGTGGGCCCGTGACCCCACACGCCAGTCACAGAGAAAAGGGAGGGAACTCCGGCGTCCACAACTCGTCGGCGGCGAGGTCTCCGGCCAAGCCAGAGGCACCACGCGAACCACTGCACGGTTGCGAACTCAGTGGTGCACGCGGGGTGGCCAGCGGAGCTCGGGGGACCGGTCACCGCCGTTCATGGCGGAACGGTGGCGCGGTGAACCGCTGGCCGGCCAGCTCCGGCCAAGGAACGGGACAAGGAAAGGTGCTCGAGCACCGGTGAGCCAAGGCGAGCATGATGCGCGCGCTAGAAGGGAGTAAGGTGGAGCGGAGAGAGATGCTCCACGGAGCGGACAAGTCCGGTGAGATCGGTCGGTGCTCCGACGAGCAATTCACGCGGAGAGAAGGCTTACCATGGCCGATTCCGGTGTGTGCAGGGTTCGCCCGAGGGAGGAGAAGCTCTGGGCGAGATGGAGCGGCTTGCGATGAGCTAGCGTGGCCAGAACGACAACATCGGCGATGGCGGTGGCGGCGACAGAGGAGCGGGAGCCATGTTCGGAAATGGTGAGCGTGTGGGGGAGGAAGGAGTGGGCGTGGGGGTTAAGGCGTGGTCAGAAGCGTACTTGGACAGGATTCCGTCCCGGTGCGGTGGCTCCGACCGGACGGTCAGCCACCGGCCACGGCCGCCGGTGCGGCGTGTCCACACGGCGGAGCGCGCGCGTGGGTTGGGCACGCCACGCGTGGCGCAGGCGGGCGAGCGACGTGCGCCCGGTCCACTGGACCGCGGACGCGAGCGGGAGCGTGGGCGCGATAATGGGCTGGGCCGGCTTGCGGATGCAGGCCAAAAGTGAGGCGGCGGCCCGATAACAAGAGATCCGATTTTTCATTTTATTTTTCAAGGAATTTTTTAATTAATTTCAAATCTCAGTTTTCAAATTTGAATTTGAGCAAGAAGATGACCTTTTCTGAAAATGGCCCAAAAATGAAAGTGGTTTAGAATTTAATTCTCTACAACTTTGATAAAAGGGCCGACTCCAAAATCCCCACAGATTTTGAATTAGAGAATAAAAGCTAATTAGAAGGGTTTTTGACTAATTTCTAATAATATTTTTAAAAGCAAATTTGTGTCAAAACTTTAGTTGTCAGATTGCTCCAAAAACTTCACTAATTATTTCTAAGTGATTTAAAATTTATAACGACCCCTGTTTCATGAGTCAAACCAATTTTTGGAGGATGAATCAAGTATAGGCATTATATGCAACAATTTTCCCGCACACATGTTTTAACTAAAAATGCACTCTAACTTCTCAGATGATCATGCATGCAATGACATGTTATGCGTATGATTTGCAATGATAATGCTCGAGTAACACCGGGGTGTTACAACCCTCCCCCTTATAAAAATCTCGTCCCGAGATTTGGGTTACGAACCATTTGTTATAAAAATCTTCATAGGCCTTTTGTAGATATTCACCCGTTTCCCAAGATGCATCTCCCTCATCATGATGACTCCATTGTATCTTATATGTTTTCACCACACTGTTTCGAGTAGCTCTCTCTTTAGAGTCCAAAACTCGAACCGGCTGCTCACGATATACCAAATCTGACTTGAGTTTTATGCCTTGGGGTTCAATTCTTTCCTCTGAAACGCGCAAACTCTTTTTGAGATGCGATACATGAAAAACTGGGAATATAGCACTCATTGTCTCAGGTAACTCTAACTTATAAGCTACTGGACCTTTTCTTTCCAAGATTTTGTAGGGTCCCATAAATCTGGCTGCAAGCTTTCTACGCACTCCAAACCGTTTCTTCTTCATTGGTGTGACTTTTAGATAAACATAGTCACCAACCTCGAACACACGTGGTCTTCTCCTTTTATCCGCATAGCTTTTCTGACGTGACTGAGCTGCTTTCATATTTTGCTGAATGGTATGACCTTTCTTTTCAGCTTCTTCTACAAAGTCAATACCATAATATCTTCTCTCGCCTGGCTCAACCCAGTTTAGAGGTGTCCTACACTTTCTGCCATACAGGGCTTCGAAAGGTGCCATTTTGATACTCTCTTGATAACTATTATTGTAAGCAAACTCTACTAAAGGCAACCATGACTCCCATGAACCTCTGGAAGATAAAACACAGGCTCTCAACATATCCTCCAGAACAGCATTAACCCTTTCAGTCTGACCATCTGTTTGAGGATGATAGGCGGTACTACGAATCAAACTAGTTCCCAAACCTTTGTGCAAATGCTCCCAAAAGTGAGCAGTGAACTGTGACCCTCTGTCAGACACTATAGTCTTCGGTATGCCATGCAATCTCACAATCTCAGCAACATACTTCTCGGCATATTGAGGTGGTCGATAATCTGTCTTGACAGGCAAAAAGTGAGCTGACTTTGTAAGACGATCCACTATTACCCAAATCGAATCATGGCCTTTTGAAGTAGTGGGCAAACCTGTGATGAAATCCATACTGATATCGTCCCACTTCCAACTAGGTACGGACAAAGGTTGTAACAATCTGGCCGGTTTCATATGAATAGCTTTCACTCTGCAACATGTGTCACACCTGGCCACATAAGCTGCAATCTCTTTCTTCATCTTTGTCCACCAATAACGATGTCTCAGTTCTTGGTACATCTTACTACTGCCAGGATGAATGGATAGCTTAGAAAGGTGAGCTTCATCCATAAGTTTGTTCTTAAGCTCCCAATCCTTGGGAACAACAAGACGGTCGTCAAACCACAACACGTCCTGCTCATCTACTCTAAAGTGCTTTGATGGTTCTTCTTTAATTTTCTCTTTGATGTGAAATATCCCTTTGTCAGTTTTCTGGCCTTCTATTATCTTACTCTCCAAGGAGCAATTGATCTGAATACTATGCAACACCGTAGGGTGCATCAAATCAAAACCATCTTCGAGCAAGGGTCGCACATTCAGGCAATGTGACTTCCTACTCAAAGCATCTGCCACTACATTGGCCTTTCCAGGGTGATACTGTACATTCAAGTTATAATCTTTGATTAGCTCTAACCATCTCCGCTGTCTCATGTTCAACTCTGGTTGGGTAAAAATGTACTTGAGACTCTTGTGATCGGTGAAAATATTGCACACATTCATCAGTTTTTAACCCATCTTATCCACACATTCTTCCCATCCCATCACAACACCTCTCGTCTCACTCTCTCTCTAGGCGACGAGATTGACTCCCGCTCAGATCTCGTCTCAACGGCTGAAACCGGAATCCAACACAAAAACCCAGGGGAAAGGTAGAAAGGACTCATCTCTCTAATCAAGTGAAGTGTAGGTCATGGGAATGTCCATATCCGTGGACGCGGCTATACGTATAGATCAATCAACTCTGCAGAGTGTGTACACCTGGTAATCCACAAGATCGCCATCCTCGATGATCTGGCTTATCTAGGCTGATTCCGACTGCCTCCCAACTGGTACAGTACCACCCTACCACTCAGCCCTGGGCCACCCTGGTATCCACCGAAACGCTGAGACTGTGAGACGTAGTACCGGGCCCCCAAGGTCACTACGCTGTCGTAGGAGGGTGTGGGTCCCCATACCCGTACCTCCCTACACTATCACCTTCCATCCCAGTAGTAGTGGTACTGCCCTAGTCAGTCAGGTAATCGTCTCCCGCCCATCGGGAACGAGTGGTGTGCACGAAAGTCCCATGGTTCCGGTTCTCAAGACATACCAGTCCTTAGGAGGACTAGACAGGATATCTCCTCAAAGGGGAAACAACGTCTTCCCCGTGCCACGACAGCACCTCCACCAGGGATAACCAACACCCCAGTTCACCTCACAACATACCTGCCACAGGTAACTCTCGTGAGGGATGCCTAGGTCACACCCCTCTAGCAAGACTTGCCCCAAAGACTCGTCGTAGGATCCTGTCCGATCGACTCAACCCTCAACGCTCACCCAAGACGCATGCCAAGATCTCCCTAGTTCATTTATCAGGTTTACCAAGTTCTCGGCACTACGTGCCTTATACATATACGTCTCTCACTCACCGGTATCACATCACAGATATAATGCGAGTAAGAGTAAAAGTAGTAATATGTAACATGCGAGCATCTAGCCTAACAGCAGGGTGAGCAGGAGTAAGGTTGCAGCAAGGAAAAAGGCTCAAAGTAAAGCATCTATCATGCAGTCTATCAGCATATATTTATAAAAAGTAAAGCGCTAACAATTCTATATTTGCATGCGTAAATAGGTTCTACGGAGTTGGGTGGGGCGTGGCACCTGGCAGGTCGTCTCCCACGTCCTCGCTGTAGTCGGGGTTGTACTCCTCAGTCGGCAGGTCCTCCGGCTCTGTTAAACGTATCGTAGAGTCGTATTAATGACTCCTATAGAGGTGCACAAAGAAGCAACAGAAATTCAAAAGATCAAAATGCACTCACACACAAGCCTAAGATATAGAGCTCATTTTTAGAAAAAATTTAGGAACTAGTTTGGTATTTTTCTGAGTTAAAATGAGTTAGTTATGATTTTCCGAAGATTAAAAGGTTTTCTGAAAAAGAAAAAGAAAAGGAAAATCCAGGCAGCGACACGTGTCACACGTGGCCAGGCTGGGCCGCCACGTGGCGAACTCAGGCGCTGCCACGTCGCACTTCAGGTTTGAAGACGGGCTCGGGTCCACGGGGGTGTGGCTCACGGTGGACTTGTGAGTGCGGTGCATGGAAGGTCATAGGGTTCACGGTGAACCGCGCCCACCGTCCTTTTCTCTCTCACGGCCTACGGTGCACCGGGTGCACCCAGCCGCTCCCCTTCTCCTCTGCTTGCTCCCTCCTCCTTGACCGCGCTCTCACCGGTGGTGAGCAACCGGTCCCGTGATTTGGAGTCCCACAGGCGCAGCTAGTAGGCTCTACAGCATCGCGTGATCCCTTGGAACTTGATGGAGGGGTCTTTGGTGCGGATTACGACGCTTAGAGGGGGAGTCTACGGCGGTGGCGGCTCGGCCGGTGTTGGTGAAGGTGGCAAGACCTTCCTGGCGTCTTGGCTCGGTGGTGAGGCTTCCTATTGATTCACGTCCGCATGTGGAGTGTGAAGATGGGGTCTAAAAAGACACAAGCGAGCTCTAACCGAACTCTCCACAGTGGTGGCGGCTCGACGCTTCCGGCTGGGGAAAACACCGCCGGCCTTGCTACCGGGGGTATCTCCCTCCCAAACGGTGCGCACGATGTGTCCCCTGCTGAGGTGAACCGGTCGGATCTCCTTCTATTACCTCTAACGTCTCGAATCAACAAGAAGCTGTCTCGCCATGGCTGTGCTCTGGCCATGGCGAGCACGCTCTGAGCGTTGCCACGGTGGTGGCGTTCCCGAGCCGGTACGGCTCGGTAAGGCCGTGGGAAGGTGCAAACATGATCGCGCGGGTGTGTGTATGTGCAAACGACGATCCGACACCGGTCTTGGCTGATTTCGGCATGGAATCGACCTTGGTGATGCCGGCCATGTCTACGGTGATGAGCAGGGGGGTTGCGGTCGGTGCGGCTCACCTTGGGCTCATGGTAGGAGGATGGCGGTGCAGCGGTGGTTCGAGGCTGTGATGAGGCGGTGCCGTGCAGGAAGAGCAGCAACGTCGATGTAGCCGTTCGGTCGACGCTCCGGCTCCGGCAACTGGCGGCTCTGGCAACTGGCGGCTCCGGTAGCTGCCCTCTCCTTCCTTCTTCCCTTCTTCTCCCCTCTACTTCTCTCGGTTGTGGCGTGAGATGGTGACCACCGGGGTGGTGGTGAAACAGAGAGGGGTGGTTCTCGGCTCGGGGGATTTTATACCCCGAGGTCATCCATGGCGAGGCGGACGGTGATGGAGCAAGGGGATCTACGTGGCGCTCATCCAAAGGGTTGTAGGGTTGTTGGGGTGCATGGTGCTCACGCGGATGCCGTGGTGGCCTCGGCTTCGTGCTGCCACTGGCCTGGCTTGGTGTCAGAGGCGGTTGCGGCCGTGGGCCATGGCGGTGCCATGCACGCGGGCGGTATGACGGTGGGGCAAGGGGGGTGTGTGCCTGGAGAGCAGGGCCGGCTTGGTGTCTTGGCGCGCAAGGCGGCCGGCAGGGAACAGGGGGAATCTCCCCTCGCCAAAAGCGTGACCGTGTCCCCTTCGGTTGCTCTGCTTTCGATCGGTGAAACGGGAAAGGCTGGAGGTAGGGGATGACGCCGTGGGGCCCTCTCATCAGCGACCGCGGAAGAGGGCGTGCGTCCTTGGCTTAGCGGGCTGGCAACGCAGGCCGGGGTCCGCGGCAAGTTGGGCCGGCCCATGCGGCGGGCGCGTGCATGCAGGAGTGAAGGGGAGCGCACAGTCGCGGTTTGGGCCGGGCCGCTGCGGTCGGCTGTGCTAAAGAGGCCCTTTTCTATTTTCTTTTACCTATTTGAGTTTTCCAAATTGTATTTTCTTTAATCCAAATAAGCCAAGGTTTTTGTATATTACACACATATATATTGCCTCCACTTGATTACCACAATGGGGCCCTCAGGATGTATTTTAGGATTTATACCAGATCACAAGATTGTATTAGTACCTTTATTGAATTTGAATCTTATTTAAATAAAGGTGGTTGATTTTATTTAACAAATTTAAGAACATAAAAACCAACTCATAAATATATAATTAAATGCAACATGTAATTAACTAGACTAGGTGCTATTTGTGCAGCTAGGGTTGGTTTCCTATATGTCACTCACCATACATTGGTTATTTTTTTAAAAAAAATTTGTGGTTGTGATTTTTGGTTTGTCGTAAAATTCTGGGTTGTTACAGTCCTTCCCCCTCACTGAAATCTCGTCCCAAGATTTAAGGTGCATCATACCTGTCGAAGAGGTAGGGGTAGAGCATACGGAGTTCGGACTCTTTCTCCCATGTAGCTTCCCGTTCTGTGTGGTTGCTCCACTGGACCTTGCACATGGGTATCACGATGCTTCTGGTCTCCTTCTCAGCTTTGTCTAGGATCCGGATCGGGTGCTCCTTGTACTCTAGGGTGTCCTGGATATCCAGTGCATCGGTGTGTACCTCTTGTTCTGGCAACTGCAAGCACTTGCGCAGCTGAGACACGTGGAACACTGGGTGCACTCCGGTCAACTCTTCGGGCAACTCTATCTTGTATGCCAACTTACCAATCCTCTGACAGATCTTATATGGTCCCACGTACCTAGGCGCCAACTTTCCTTTAACATGGAATCTGACGGTACCTCGGAGTGGGGAGACTGTTGATATTTGGTAACGCAATTAGGAAATGATCCGCAAGCGCACGGATATCGGTGAGCACTTCACCCGGGATGTTATCCAGAGTATCGTATTTATTTTTTTACCACTAGGAGAAAGCGTGCATCTGACTAACCAAATCTATTACTACTAACCTTTAGGCTACAACCACTGTGATTTGATGTGAGCGATGTATAGAGAAGACTGCAACTACACTCTCGTTCTAACCTTGGTAAGGATGATCTACTGCTCGATTGGGGAGGCTCACGGAATCTAGACACCTCAAAGGATGTTCAACCCGCACCTATAAACCCTATCGATCCTGCTAACGGGATATGGAATACAAAGGTAGCTATGGAAATGTCACGTTCCTCGCTACTACCAGGGTCCGGCTAGACAGGGGATATCTATGAGTATCCTAGCCCAAACACCTCGTTTACGCTAGAGATGATTACTCTAAACTCTACGCGAAGAGATTAAAGTAAACTCATAAACCAAAGAACAATAAAACAAAGAACTTACTAGAATTTAGAAGTCGAAATACTGAAGAATCCTAGGAGCAAGCCTCGGGTTAGGAGAACTTGATCCTGCAGGTACAACCTCAAAGTAGTCACCGACAGGCCGGGCTTCCTTCGATCTATACCTCCACTCTATCTCTCTCAATCTAGAAGAACTAAGTCTAATCTCACATTGGATGCTAAGCCCTAATGAGGTGGGAACCCTAAGGGAACCTCTCTCTCTGAATCCTCTCTGGAAAATATGAAAATAATGGACTTGGATTCTCCTCTCCAGGGGCCAGGGGTCCTGCTTATATAGTCCCTTCAAGTGAACCTGGGCCGTCACCGACATTAATCGCACGGTTTTCCTTGATCCTTTAGGTCGGTGGGGCATAATCCGCGAGACTCATCCTGATTGGTTGCAGACCTAGGGCGGGCGCCCCAGGGTCCAGGGCGGGCGCCCTGGTCCCGGGCCCGTTCGGCCTCTCGTTCGATCCCATGGCTTCTGGAGTCTTCTATATGATAGAAAATCGGTGAACACGTTAATATCTCTATGTAATTCTGACATGTGGGCCTTTCCTTTGTATTTCCTGATAACCCCCTGCAGAAACAGATAAACAACAAAACTCGTGGAATTCTGTTAGATCAAACCCTAATTCTAGGTGTTGCTTGCATATAGGTCCTTTTCCTTATTTATTGGATAATTAAAATTGATACTTAAGAACCGTCAACAAACACCCCCATACTTAGGCTTTTACTCGTCCTCGAGAAAAGGATGGTTCAGAAAAATAACTGGGGTTGAAACATTGTAAAGCATTCTTTTTATACCTGCAGGGTGTTGTGAATGTCCACTGTGCACTGTAGTCAGGGAAATATATGGTTGAAGTAGAGATCCTTTCTTCTCATCCTGTCACTTGGAGTTTTTATATATTTTTGAATAGAAAACTTAGCATACCTTTATCCTCATAGGGGCTCTCAGATCACTCATTTATCTTTTGTATATCTCACTGAGGCTGTTTTAATTTGTAGAAATTCTCAAGCATACTTACTTTGCATATATTGCCTGGGTCAAAACGGGATCCGAGGAGAGGAATGCCATACTCTTAGATCAAAGACTTTGAAAATTAAAACTTGTCAACTCTTACTGGCATATTGCTTATTAGAGGGACCATGGGCTATCATTTTCTTTTTACCATATATATTTTTATCATCTCATTTTTTTCAGGTGGATACTGAGGTACCCCTAATTCTACTTCCGGACACTTGTCCATTTTTCTGCGAGGTTGTCGAGCACTTGCTCCTTTTTATTTCCTCAAAATATATTTTTGCATAGCACATGCCTCTAATGCAATAATACTTCGGAAGAGTGAATCTTTCTGAATAAAAATGTCTTGATCTTGGGAGCATGATAAATCTCTCAACAAGGGTCTAACTCGTTTTGCACAAACTCAATACAAAGCAAATTAATATTTTCAGGTTTATCAGGCATATAAAATATTGAGGATGGTAGATATATTTTTGAAGTTTTTGAAAAGAAAATCTCCAAGCGACAAAGATTTCAAGAATAAGATACTCATATTCTACCATCTCACATTCCACAATGACTTGAGTAACACATGGTTTTTAAAATGATTTTCAATAAATGCAGGTTTTCAGAAATATCACAGAGTGAGATTGATCATGATTAAAAATATTTTTGTCTTTTTAAATTATCATGTTAGGAAAAATATTCTACACAGCCCAATATGTATTTGTATATATGTAAATAAAGCGTGCAGAGTATGTACCTGAATCGTGGAGTGGTGCAATCGAAGTGCATTTACCATGTCGGGGGGATTCCCCCATACTTGTTTTCTGCTTTCTTGCATAAAAATAAAGTGGAGATACACGAGGCATAATAATAATAATAATCTTTATTTGTCTTGAGGCATTTATTACACTGACTAATGAAGCGAACTAATCTAAACTGAATTGAATCTAATTGAATCTAATGATGAAGACTAAGACACACTGCCTCAAGGTCTAATCTAGATAGCTCAGTGTTGCTCTAAATCCCTGATCCTAGCAAGGGCATCAGAAAGGTCACGTTTAAGCGCGAGCACAGTAGTGTTCAGGTTGGAGACCTGCCTACTAAGGGAGCTAACTGTGGACTGAAGTTCCATAATATGTCTATTTGCTGTCCTGATGTCCTCATCCACATCTGCTATGGTCCTGCGGCGCTTCGGTGGTGTCTCAAACGAATTGAGAGCGTGCTTAGGAGCTTCCTTTGGTGGGATGAAGTGAACTTTTGCTGTCCTAACTCCTTCGAAGTGGGGCCTCTCCTTCTCCGTAGTGTAGTGGATGCTGCTGATCTCGCCGCTCCGGTTGGTCTTGACGCCTACAACCCGCTCAGTGGGTTTAGGTGGCAGGATTTTCGTGCCGGCTGGTACCTTGACGATGGCTTCTTGCTTGGACGACGGTCCCTTGAGAAGAAGGGCTACGGTGGTGCAGTAAGAACTGGTTGGGCATAGTAGGATGAGATTGAGCTGCGCTGGTTTGATGGTGGGGCTGCTAGCTGTCGCTCTGTGTTGGCCGGGACGTAGGCATCGGTGTCATCCTTGGGCTTGCGGTTGAGGTCGTAAGGGACGATCTCCCAGTTGCGGTGGGTCTTGTCGGCCATTGGAGAAGCAAGGAACTAGACAAGCTCTAATTGAGGAGGAGAGAAGGATTAAATGAATTGGTGTTGAAAGCTGACGTCAGGGGTCTGTTTATATAGGGGTCAAAAAGTGCCTCTAGGGTTTCCATAGATCCATCCCGCTGCCGGGCATGCGTAACAACCCATTCGCGGAATTTTCTGGATAACCATAGATGAGGAAAGCATGTTGGAAGAGGCCGGGGCCGAGGGGACACCAGGGCAGGGTGCCCGCCCTCATCCTCAGGGCGCCCGCCCTGGGCCTGCCTCCTCTGCGGGCCCGCTTGCTCGAGCGTGTTTCTAGAAGTATTTTTATCCCAAAAAATATATACGTGGCCCAAAAACATCAGATTAAAAAGGTCAGGCTTTAATTCTCCATCGGAAGGTAAAAATGGATCACGTCTATTTCTTCTAATTCTTTATTGGGTTCTAAAAATAATTTAAGACGTTGACCATTTACCTTGAATAACGTACCTTCGTCGTTTTGAAGTGTAATATCTCCGTGGGATGATGAATTGACTACCTTGTATGGTCCTTCCCATTTACTCCAGAGTTTTCCATGCTCGAAAAGCTTCACCATGGAATTAAAAAGTAATACCTTATCTCCAGGTGAGAACTCCTTCTTGATCCTCTTGTCATGCCATCTTTTGACTCTTTCTTTGTAGATCTTCGAATTGTGATATGCTTTCTCTCGCCATTCTTCCAATTCTGATAGTTGCATTCTTCTATGATCTCCAGCAACATCTAGGTCCATATTCCATCTTCTTATGGCCCAGTGTGCTTTGAACTCTAGTTCAACAGGCAAGTGGCAAGTCTTCCCGTACACCATTTGGTATGGGGTCATTCCAATTGGGGTCTTGTATGCTGTCCGGTATGCCCAGAGTGCATCGGGTAACTTTTCCTTCTATGCTGTTCCCATCTCATTTACTGTTTTCTGAAGAATGTTCTTGATTTGCTTGTTGGAAGTCTCTGCTTGGCCACTTGTCTGAGGATGATATGGGGTAGCAACGTTGTGACGGATTCCATGTTTTGCTAGATAATGCTCAAAGCGTTTGTCGATGAAGTGTGATCCCCCATCACTTATCACCACCCTAGGGACTCCAAATCTTGGAAATATAATCTCTTCAAACATCCTCTTTGAATTAATATTATCGGCACGCTTGCAAGGTAGTGCTTCTACCCACTTGGAGACGTAGTCAACTGCCACCAAGATGAATTCACACTTCTTTGATGGAGGAAATGGACCCATGTAGTCTATTCCCCAAACATCAAAGAGCTCAATCTGAAGGTTGTTGGTGAGTGGCATAGCATCTCTTATATTTATGTTTCCGTGCCTTTGACATGGCCCACATCTTCTGATATATTGCCTTGTGTCTTCATACATTGTAGGCCAATAGAATCCACATTGCCAGATCTTTGAATGTGTACGGAATGCTCCATAATGACCTCCGTATGGTGATGAATGGCATCTGTCGATGATCTTCCACCCTTCCTCAGTGGTCACACACCTTCTGAGTAAGCCATCAGCGCATACTCGGAAGAGGTATGGCTCATCCCATATGTGTGAATGACTTTCTTGAATAAGCTTCTTCTTGTTCGCTCCTGGTGGTACATACCCTGAAACCATAAAATTAACAATATCTGCATACCAGGGGTCAGACCTGTTGATTCCATAGAGCATGTCGTCCCGGAGTGAATCATTAATGGGTGTTTCCTGTGGATCCTTAAAGTGCATTCTAGACAAGTGATCAGCAACAGAATTTTCTACTCCCTTTTTAACTACTTCTCTCATCGCGTTGTTGAGTCTACGTTGGGGTTCCCGAGAAGGTGAAACAGAAGGATCTGTCAGAATGCGATGGGTGCAAATCATAGGACTGATTCCTGTAAGATCTTGGAGTGAGTAGCCAAAGACTGAGTGATGTTTTCTAAAACGGTCATTAATCGCAGAGTTTGTTCCTGAGTGAGTTTATTACTAATGATCACAGGAAACTATGGATTATTGTTTAGGAAAGCATAGATAAGACCGGGTGGTAAAGTTTTAAGCTCTATAGGAGGTCTGGGTGTTTCTGCAAACTCATCTAAAGGTTCAGGTTCAGAAGGTTCAGCTTCCTCTTCTATGAAGAAAGGGGCTTCTTCTTCTAAGTTTGATTCATTTAAAAGCTCTAGAGACGCAGCTTTTACCTCTTCCATAGGATCAGGCAAAAGAGATGACTCGATCTTATTATTCAAGGAGTGAGAAATTGTCATAGGGAATTTAAAATCCTTTCCAAAAGAAATGTGTAGCTTTCCAGTTTGACCTTCATAAAGGAGTCTTCTAAATGGTTGTCCTATCAACAGGTCGAAGTCCCATGTATCAAAGATATAAAAGTTCAAATGAATCATGGAGCCTTCTACCATAAAGGGTAGGACATTCACAATTCCAAGACTGGGGACCAATCGTCCTGAAGATTCCTTCATGAACTTTGTTGTGGGGGTTAAAATTAATTTTCCAAATAATTTAAGTGCAAAAGCTTCAGACATGATATTGATCCCCACAACAGGATTATAGAGAGCATCAAATTGATCAGAATCATAAGCACAACGTATAGTGATAGGAGGTGTATCCAAACAGATCACTTCAGAGGAAAGCTCTGACTCCTCCAACCATTCGCTACTCATGACTGAGATAAGCTCTCTCAATTGATATTCACTTGGTAAACAAATGCTATAATGGCCGCTTTGGGGTTTGTCTATAGAATGGTAGTTTGAAATGTTTCCAAAATTGGCAAAAGATCGGATTCTATATCCAGCATGAAATCAGGTGGTGGAATTTCTTCCTTTTGTGGCTCAAAACTTGGGATAGCTGAAGTAGGTGAAGAATTCGGCAGAGTGTCTACTTCGGCTTTGTAGGTTTCATCATGGAGGGTATTATCCATCTCAGCTTCTAGGATTCTATCTAGGATCGCTCTAGCTTCATCAGTAGGGATACGAAAGAAAGAACCTCTAGACATTGTATGTAGCATTTGTTTATGATCTTTCTGAAGACCTCGAAAGAAATGAAAAAGGAGAATAGGGTCTTCAATATTGAGTTTTGGACCAGATTCTAAAAGATCAGAAAAATGTTTCCAGGATTTTCCCAAAGTTTCATTTTCTTTTTGTTTAAAAGATAGAACTTCGAGTCTAAGGTCGGCGATATGATTGAGGGAATAAAAATCTAAACAGAAGTTGGCTCGTAAGACTCCTCATTCACCTCGTTGTTGACTTACCTTCTGACTATACCATCGTCTAGCTTCTCCTCTTAAGGAAAAAGGAAAAAGCTTCCAACGTAAAGTCTTATCAGAAATGCCTTCAATGCGAAGACAATCGCATGTTTGCTCAAAATCTCTAATATGAAGGTAAGGATTTTCGTCTTCCTTTCCCGAAAAGGATAGGTTCTCAATCATGGCAATTAACCTTGAACTTAACCTATACTGGGATGTTTGGATAGGCTGTGATGACTCCCATGGTAAAAGGTCAGTTTTCGAAGGTGTTGCAAATTGATAGATTGATTTAGAATCTTGGTTCTCCATAAGGTAAGAATAAAGAAAAGATAAGGAATAAAAAGATAAAGAAAGATAAAAGTATAGGTACAAGCTAGTAGTAAGATTAAAGGTTATCTCAGCAAACCGTCTTTCTCCCCGGCAACGGCGCCAGAAATGCTTGTTGATATTTGGTAACGCAATTAGGAAATGATCCGCAAGTGCACGGATATCGGTGAGCACTTCACCCGGGATGTTATCCAGAGTAAGCGTGCATCTGACTAACCAAATCTATTACTACTAACCTTTAGGCTACAACCACTGTGATTTGATGTGAGCGATGTATAGAGAAGACTGCAACTGCACTCTCGTTCTAACCTTGGTAAGGATGATCTACTGCTCTATTGGGGAGGCTCACGAAATCTAGACACCTCAAAGGATGTTCGACCCGCACCTATAAACCCTATCGATCCTGCTAACGGGATATGGAATACAAAGGTAGCTATGGAAATGTCACGTTCCTCGCTACTACCACGGTCCGGCTAGACAGGGGATATCTATGAGTATCCTAGCCCAAACACCTCGTTTACGCTAGAGATGATTACTCTAAACTCTACGCGAAGAGATTAAAGTAAACTCATAAACCAAAGAACAATAAAACAAAGAACTTACTAGAATTTAGAAGTTGAAATACTGAAGAATCCTAGGAGCAAGCCTCGGGTTAGGAGAACTTGATCCTGCAGGTACAACCTCGAAGTAGTCACCGACAGGCCGGGCTTCCTTCGATCTATACCTCCACTCTATCTCTCTCAATCTAGAAGAACTAAGTCTAATCTCACATTGGATGCTAAGCCCTAATGAGGTGGGAACCCTAAGGGGGACTCTCTCTCTGAATCCTCTCTGGAAAATATGAAAATAATGGACTTGGATTCTCCTCTCCAGGGGCCAGGGGTCCTGCTTATATAGTCCCTTCAAGTGAACCTGGGCCGTCGGATCAAACCGACATTAATCGCACGGTTTTCCTTGATCCTTTAGGTCGGTGGGGCATAATCCGCGAGACTCATCCTGATTGGTTGCAGACCTAGGGCGGGCGCCCTAGGGTCCAGGGCGGGCGCCCTGGTCCCGGGCCCGTTCGGCCTCCCGTTCGATCCCGTGGCTTCTGGAGTCTTCTATATGATAGAAAATCGGTGAACACGTTAATATCTCTATGTAATTCCAACGTGTGGGCCTTTCCTTTGTATTTCCTGATAACCCCCTGTAGAAACAGATAAACAACAAAACTCATGGAATTCTGTTAGATCAAACCCTAATTCTAGGTGTTGCTTGCATATAGGTCCTTTTCCTTATTTATTGGATAATTAAAATTGATACTTAAGAACCGTCAACAGAGACCTTGAGATAGACATAGTCCCTAACTTGAAACTCGAGGTCTCTTCGACGGTTATCTGCATAACTCTTTTGTCGGCTTTGGGCAATCCTCAGGTTTTCTCGCACCTGGGCAACCCCTTCTTCGGCATCTTTGATCTTCGCGGGGCCAAAGAATGATCTCTCCCCCACTTCTGACCACATCAGAGGGGTTCTACACTTTCTGCCATACAAAGCCTCAAATGGCGACATCTTTAGACTAGCCTGGTAGCTGTTGTTGTAAGAGAACTCTACATGGGACAAACTCTTCTCCCAATCAGACCCATACTTCAAGACACAAGCCTGGAGCATGTCCTCCAAAATCTGATTAACCCTCTTTGTCTGACCATCTGTCTGTGGGTGGTATGCGGTGCTGTAATCAAGTCGAGTCCCTATAGCCTTGTGGAGACTCTTCCAGAACTTGGACACGTACTGCGTGCCACGATCAGACACTATGCTGGTGGGGGCTCCGTGGAGTCTGAGAATGTGCTCGATGTAGAGATCTGCTAGTTTCTCAACTCGGTAGTCAGTTCTCACAGCTACAAAGTGAGCTACCTTGGTTAGTTGATCAACGATCACCCAAATCGAGTCATGGCCTTTAGGGGTTTGGGGTAAACCCACTATAAAGTCCATGGATATACTCTCCCATTTCCATATTGGAACGTCCAAGGGGTTTAGCAACCCAGCTGGTCTTTGGTGTTCAACCTTGATTCTATTGCAGGTGTCGCATCGTGCGACATGCCCGGCAATATCTGCCTTCATGTTCTTCCACCAGAACTGTTTCTTTAGATCTGCATACATTTTGGTGCTCCCAGGTGAATGCAATACTTGGAGTCATGACCCTCTTCCAAAATTTCTCGCCACAAGGCGGAATCAGATGGTACACAGATTCTACCCTTGTACCAGTACACTCCTTGTACATCCTCTCTGAACTCGGGGCACTTGCCCTTCTTCATGAGTTCTCGGATCTCCTAGATTTCTGGACACTCTAGCTGAGCATTGCGGATCCAATCCTTGAGGTTGTATTGTACCCGAAGCTCGTTCAACATACCCCTGGGTAGGATTTCGAGACGTAGTCCGCCCATTTCCTGACATAGCTCAGGTGGTACAGCTTCCATGGATAGATTGTGGCAATAGCTCTTTCGGCTCAAAGCATCAGCGACCACATTAGCTTCTCCCGGGTGATAGTGAATCTCTAGGTTGTAGTCCTTGATAAGCTCTAGCCATCTGTTCTGTCTCATGTTTAGATCCTCTTGAGTGAAGAAATACTTTAAGCTCTTGTGATCGGTGTATATATCACACATGTTTCCGATCAAGTAGTGCCTCCAAATCTTCAGAGCATGCACAACAGCGGCAAGCTCCAGATCATGGGTTGGGTAGCGTTGCTCATGGTCCTTCAACTGTCGGGACACATAGGCAATGACTCTTCCACTCTGCATCAAAACGCAGCTGAGTCCTTGTCTGGAGGCATCACAGTAGACCACGAAGTCTTTCTGGATATCAGGCAAGGAAAGGACTAGAGTGGTGGTGAGCTTCTGTTTCAGTGTCTGGAAACTATGCTCACACTCAGGCGTCCATTCAAACTCATTAGTCTTCTTCAGCAGATTAGTCATGGGCTTGGCTATTTTTGAGAAGTTCTCGATGAACCTACGATAATACCCGGCCAATCCAAGAAAACTACGGATATCGGTCACATTGCAGGGTTGTTCCCATTCTCTCACTGCATCAATCTTTGTGGGATCTACCGTGACACCTTCAGCCGTGAGAACGTGACCAAGAAAGGCAACTTCTTCGAGCCAAAAATCACATTTGCTAAATTTGGCATATAGCTGATTCTGCCTCGACTTTTCTAGAACCACTCTCAAATGTTGCTCATGCTCTTCGGTAGTGGAGTAATAGATAAGGATGTCATCAATGAACACCACTACGAACTTGTCCAGTTCGTCCATGAACACCTTGTTCATCATGTTCATGAAATAAGCCAGAGCATTAGTGAGTCCGAAGGACACCACTGTGAACTCATATTGCCCGTACCTGGTGACAAGCTGTCTTTGGAATGTCGTCAGGTCTGATTTTCATCTGATGATATCCGGACCTGAGATCGATCTTGGAAAAGAATTTTGCATCTCTTAGCTGATCTAAGAGGTCATCAATCCTGGGCAGAGGATATTTGTTCTTGACTGTCACGGCAATCAAATTCCGATAGTCAATGCACATCCTCATGGATCCATCCTTCTTTTTCACAAACAGAACAGGGGAACCCCAGGGTGAAGCACTAGGTCTGATGTATCCCTTGTCTGACAACTCCTTGAGTTGCTTCTTCAGCTCCTCCAGTTCATCGACCGACATGCGGTAGGGCCTCTTAGCAATAGGCCCGGTGCCAGGCAGAAGGTCAATCACAAACTCCACATCTCGATCGGGTGGCATGCCTGGTAACTCTTCAGGAAACACGTCAGGGTACTCCCTCACAATGGGTACCTCCTCGATTGTCCTGGCCTCCAGGGTACACAACATAGAATCTGCTTTTCCATGATTAGGCTTACAGCGGATTGTGTGTCCTCTCGGGTGTGTGATCTCCACATACCTTGGTGAACAAGATATCACCCCTTTATGCTGTGTCAACCAATCCATCCCTAGTATGACATCTAGCCCCTCTGATGGAAGTAAGGTGAGATCGGCTACAAAAGGGTAGCCCTCAATGGTAATACTCACTCCCTGACATCTCTTGGTGCATAAAATGCGACCTAGAGGTGAGCTAGTATCAATAGGCTCCTTGCGAGGAGTCACAGGTATGTTATGTTCTCGTGCAAACATGGTGGAAATATAAGAACAAGTAGCTCCAGAGTCAAACAAGACTGAAGCTAAAACTCCCTGTACCAAAAACATACCATACACCACGTCGGGAGCGTCCTGGGCGTCTTCTGCTGTCATGTGATTGAGGCGACTACGGACAGCCCCAGCAACGTTCTTGCGCGGAGCAGCAGGTGTAGTAGTCTGCCTTGTCTAAGTCGAAGTGGGCGGTGTGCCGTTCTTGACTGGGCACTCAGCGATCTTGTGACCTGGCTGGCCACAACCGAAGCAGGTGAAGGGCGCGCTACCTGTGGGGGTAGGCGTAGTGGTCCTCCACGTGCCAGCTCCCTGAGTGGGACGACTCGGAGCGGAATGACCCTGAGCGGGGCGGTGGTAGTTGGCGGTGTAGGTACCACCTCCACGGCTCGGAGCGGTCACTACCCCCTGGGTGTAGCGTGAGCGGGGCTGAGGAAGCACATGAGCACGTGGCCTCTGCGGGGCCGAGCCACGAGAGGAACTCTCAAACCGGCGCTTCTTCTCCTTGTGAAGGGCATCCGCCTCCAGACGATCCCTTTCCATCTCCAGCACCTTGTTGACCATCTCGCGAAGGGTACGACAAGCATGACCCGAGAGGGCCACCTTGAGACGAGAGTTCAACCCCTTCTTGAAACAGTACATCTTCTTCTTCTCGGTATCGATCTCACTTAGAGCATACCTCATCATGCGGGTGAAACGAGTAGTGTACTCCTGAACCTTCTGGGGACCCTGGGAGAAGTTGTGGAACTCCTCTACCTTGGCATCCATGACACCCTCAGGCACGTGTTGCTCACGAAAGGCCTCGGCGAACTCCTCCCAAGAGATACGTCCCGGGTCCTCGTGGGCGTCGTAGTAGCTGTCCCACCATGCGCGTGCAGCGCTAGTGAGCTGGTGGGCAGCTACCCCCACGCACTCCTCATCAATGCAAGTGGTGAGATCCAGCTTCTTCTCTATCTCACGGAGCCAGTCATCGGCGGTGATGGGGTCATCGTCTGAGGTGTCAAAAGTAGGACGCCTCAGCTTGAGGAACCCCTCCAACTTCCGCTAGAAGTCATTGGGAGGACCCCCGTGACGATGAAGCATTCCCTGAGCCAGTGTTTCAAAGAGGCGGGTTTGGCGGTCCATCACCTCCGCCAGCTGTGGTATTGGCAGCGGCGGTGATGCTTCTCCTTCAGGGTGCTGGGCGGCACCCGCCCCTAGTGCAGGCTCCTCCATGGCACCGAAAGGAACTCCTCGGCCTACTCCGCGGCTTTGACCACGACCACGAGCTGTAGACGCGGGGGAAAGCGAGTGGTTGTTCAGACGAGCGGATCGGCGGCAAGACATCTTTCTGCAGGGTCAATTATTTATTCAACATCTTCATTAGGTGCATGGTTAAATGGTTTATTTATTTTGCAAAAGAGATAACTATCCAACACTCATACAAAGATGCAATAAGAACCATAAGATGCGATAAAATCCAAAACATCCATTACATTCATTTATTACATAGCGATATCTCCAGTAGCTACACTGACAGATTCGCGGGAATCGTGCTACTCGCAGGTAGCCTCAAAAGTGGAACACCCTACATTACTTCATAAGTGCACCATCATAACTCTGGCCACGCAGGGCTCTCATGTCTACTACTACCTTATTACATGATTAAGTGAAAAAGGTAACTACTCCTGTCCGAGAGTGGCGGGTGGTGTAGAAGGACCAGAAGTGGAAGCCTCGGGAGTGCCCTCCATGGCACAAAGCTCGTCGTCGGAGTGGTGGATCCTCGCGACGTAGGTGAGAGCGTAGTCCAGCATCTCAGTCCTCGGAACCTCTGAGTAACCTTCAGTTCGGCAAGCCTTGAAGTTGAGCTTGGTGGCCTCAACGTGGAAAGTTTGTCTGCGCAGTTTCTTGCACATCCCAGGTAAGAGGACGTCCTAGACCTTCCCGATCTCCTGGACGCGCTTGCGATCAGCGTCGATGCAAGCCTGACTGATGCGGTCCACCTTATCCTGAAGGTACTCAGTGCTCTTGATGTAGTGGACCAGGTGGTGCATATTGTAGGTGGTGGTGATGGCAGCCTCCACAGCTAGCTTCTCCATTGTGTTGCAACAGGCCTCCAGGGCAAGCTTCCTGATGCCACGCTGCTTCTCCTTCTCGTGGAACTCCCTCAGGGTAAGCCTCTGACGCTCAATCTGATCTTCGCACTCAAGCACCTTGGACTCAAGATAGTCATGGCGAAGCTCAGCCTCCCCAACCTTGTCCTTGAGATTGGCGATCTCCTCGCAAAGTGACTGCTCACGGTTCTCGTAGAAGGTCTTCATCCTGTCAAAGCCCATGCGTTCCTCCTCGAACTTGCCGACCATCTCCTCCTCCTTGCGCTCCACCTTGAGGAACTCCTCATCGCAACGGAATAGGAGGTCCCGATAGCGGCGATTCTGCATTTCTACATCCATGATGTAGAGATCCTGGGCGATGATGTACTGCGCGGAGGCCCTCAGACAGGGGTTGACCTCGTCGCACGCAGCACGGTCTGCAGCAGTGATCTGTGGCTCAGAGAACCTATTAAGGTCCAGAGCGGCAGGTAGCAGGCGGTACGGTCCCGTCTTGAGGTAGTCGTGTGCGTCACGCATCACACTGCGGAGAGCTGTGCATGAGACAGACTGTACGCACGAGGCAATAGAGTTCTCCACCTCCAGTGTCTCGAAGGCACGGAGCACGGGTACGAACTCGCTGGCGGGAACCTTGAGGTGGACCACGATGTGGCCCTTGAACCCGTCGGGTCCAGGCTCACCCCGGCACACATACTCGATCTGCTCTGTGGGAACGCCTAGTGAGTCCAGCACGTCGTACAGGATCGTGGCGAACCCACGGTAGGCCAGTCCATCCACAGGAAGCTCGACAACAGGGGCCATCTGCAAATTAACCGTAAGACAGAGTCAGTACCTCATTGTATATGTAGCATCTTGAGTATTACAGAGTGAAACTTGATAAGACAAGGCAAAACTATGTAACTCAAGGTGATTCTCTGATAAATCTTGAGTGAGACAGGATGATTTAGGGTGGAACGGAGCGATGTGATAGGTAAAGTAGAATGAAATATAGGTAAGAGAGTGTGAAATTGAGATAAGCCATGCACGAAAAGGCAGCACGGTCGGTAATATAACTAAAAGTGTCAAGATCTCTCCTAATTCTATTGTCCAATCCTATGGGTCCGTCCTAGGGTCAGCATGGCTCTGGTACCAACTGAAACATTCTTGATTTCCGCGATGGGAAATCCACAGAAACAAAGTGTAAAATGATGAAACATTTCGTCAATTTACCCAAATCTCAGTGATACATAAAGTCATGCACGAATATCAGAGTACAATAGAGAGTTTTACATAACTTATTATCATCGCCACGCAGGGCGGAACACACACACAAGCATCCGGAATAGCATTCGGCGTAGATAGCAGCGTGATGTGAACTAGGGTTCCCGATCTTCCGAAAGGTTCTGATAACTCTCGATTTGGTGGAGTCACGACACAATTCGATCCGGCTTCCGAACAACTCGGCTCTGAACCCCGCAATCGCTGCACCACGACTCCTCTGGTTATCGACCGGCGTTGCACGGTCGACCTCGCCAAGAAGGCTAAGTCCTTGCCTGCAAATCGAGAACACAAGCAAGAATACAAAGGAATGCAACCAAATTGCAGATGAATGATTAATCTCACAAAGTTGGGGTCTCACAAACCGACGGCGGCGGCGAAACTGTTGTTAACAGAATAATCTAAGCAAAACCCAACCCTAATGTAGGCGGCGACTACTTATTATATAGCCTAAGGGACGTCCAAGGACCCCTATTCGCGTCCCTGAGAAGTACCAACACGTTACAAGGCCCAAACGGCCCAAAAGACGGCGACACAGCGCCCTGACAGATTCTGGACAGTGACTTGTTTCGACGATTCCCGTTGATTCCGAATAGCTTTTAACGTGAGACCACTTGGGTTGGTTTCCTTATCAAATAAGCTTTCCATCCATATATGGATCATCGAAAACGGAGTCCGGATGCGTCCTGGGTGACCAGTTTAAGGTAGACTGGTCCTGGATTCCGAGGTGGACTCGAACTTGGTTTGGTTTGGTCCTCCATCTTTATCCGGGCGCCCTCGCTGGTCCTCCACGCCTCCAAGCCCTCCTCCATGTGTTTCCTGGACCTCTCCTTCATACCTAAGCACAATATAATCATTAGGTAGCAATCTATTCTTAGAATCATATAAAGAGTTACTTAGGAACGAGCTCACCTCTAAATTTAATTGACGCGCGCGAGCTCTAGTGATTGGACCTTGAATGTCCAGCAGTGGATCATTGTGTGTATGTGAAGGAGTGATGTCCTCATCATCCTCCCCCTCTTGAATTGGAGTCGTCCTCGACACCAACTCATCTTCGTCTCCCAAGTATGGCTTCAAATCTGAAATGTTAAAAGTGGGACTAACCCCAAATTCGGGGGGTAACTCAAGCTTATATGCATTATCATTAATCTTCTCAACAATTTTAAATGGACCATCAGCTCTAGGCATCAACTTAGACTTTCTCAAATCTGGAAATCTATCCTTTCTCAAGTGCAACCAAACCAAATCACCCGGTTCAAGCTTCACTCCTTGTCTACCTTTACTACCAGCAATTCTATACTTTTCAGTCATTTTTTCAATGTTGTGCTTAGTTGTTTCATGCATTTGCAAAATAAAATCAGCACGTTCCTTAGCATCAACATGAATTCTATCACTAGTAGGTAGAGGCAAAATATCAATTGGAGCACGGGGATTGAATCCATACACTACCTGAAAAGGACTTACCTTGGTGGTAGAATGTGTTGCCCGATTGTAAGCAAACTCCACATGAGGCAAACATTCTTCCCACATCCTCAAATTTTTCTTCAGAATAGCTCTCAACATGGCTCCCAAAGTGCGGTTAACTACCTCTGTTTGCCCATCGGTTTGTGGGTGACAAGTTGTAGAAAACAACAGTTTTGTACCCAACTTATTCCATAGAGTGCGCCAAAAGTGACTCAAAAATTTAGCGTCGCGATCTGAAACAATAGTAGAAGGCATACCATGCAAACGAACAATCTCTTTGAAAAAGAGGTCAGCAATATGAATAGCATCATCACTTTTATGACATGGTATAAAATGTGCCATCTTAGAAAATCGATCCACCACAACAAAAATGCTATCCCTCCCCCTCTTAGTCTTAGGCAATCCCAAAACAAAGTCCATAGAAATATCTGCCCAAGGAATAGAAGGAACAGGAAGAGGCATATACAAACCATGTGGATTCAAGCGAGACTTAGCTTTTTGACATGTGGTACAACGTGCCACGAATCGCTCAACATCTATCTTCATCTTTGGCCAAAAGAAGTGTGTGGCCAAAACATCCTCCGTCTTCTTAGCACCAAAATGTCCCATCAACCCTCCTCCATGCGCTTCCTGCATCAACAAAAGACGAACGGATCCTACTGGAATGCATAGGCGGTTAGCTCTAAATACAAAACAATCATTGACCACAAACTTGTTCCATGAACGTCCCCCTTTGCAATTCAGCAACACATCTTTAAAATCAGGATCAAGCGCATATTGTTCTTTTATTGTTTCAAGTCCAAAAATTCTACATTCAAGTTGGGACAGCAAAGTGTATCGCCTAGACAAAGCATCTGCAATCACATTATCCTTCCCTTTCTTGTGTTTGAAAACATAAGGAAAAGATTCAATAAATTCAACCCACTTAGCATGTCTACGATTCAGATTATGTTGTGAACGAAGATACTTAAGCGATTCATGATCCGAATGAATAACAAACTCTTTAGGCCACAAATAATGACGCCACGTCTCTAAAGAACGTACAAGAGCATACAATTCCTTATCATACGTGGAGTAATTCAAAACAGGGCTATGTAATTTTTCGCTAAAGTATGCAATGGGCTTACCATCTTGCATCAAAACACCTCCAATGCCAACTCCACTAGCATCACATTCTAGCTCAAAAGTCTTACCAAAATTTGGAAGTTGCAGCAATGGTGCGTGTGTAAGCTTGTCCTTCAAAGTGTCTAAGGACGCCTCTTGTGCCCTTCCCCAATGAAACACCACACCCTTCTTTGTCAACTCGTGTAAAGGGGCAGCAATGGTGCTGAAATCCTTGACGAAGCGGCGGTAAAATCCTGTAAGACCAAGAAAACTCCTCACCTGTGTGATGGATTGGGGAACCGGCCAGCTCTTAATGGCTTCCATCTTTGCCTCATCCACCTCAATTCCCTGTGGAGTAACAACATAGCCAAGAAAAGAGACTCGATCCGTGCAAAAGATGCACTTCTCAAGGTTACCAAATAAACGTGCCTCGCGTAAAGCATTAAAAACAGCACGTAAGTGATCCATATGTTCATCCAAAGACTTGCTATAAATTAAGATATCATCAAAATAAACTACCACAAATCGACCAATGAAAGCTCTTAAAACCTCATTCATTAGGCGCATGAATGTACTAGGTGCATTAGTCAACCCAAAAGGCATTACTAACCATTCATACAATCCGAATTTAGTTTTGAAAGCTGTTTTCCATTCATCTCCAAGTTTCATTCTAATTTGGTGGTAGCCACTACGCAAATCAATCTTTGTGAAAATTACAGAGCCACATAATTCATCAAGCATGTCATCAAGCCTAGGAATAGGGTGACGATATCGAATGGTAATATTATTAATGGCTCTACAATCAACACACATACGCCAAGAACCATCTTTCTTAGGAACCAAAATTACAGGAACAGCGCAAGGGCTAAGGCTTTCACGTACGTACCCACGGTCCAAAAGCTCTTGTACTTGCCGCTGAATTTCCTTAGTCTCCTCGGGGTTGGTTCGATAAGCAGCGCGGTTTGGCAATGATGCTCCCGGAATCAAATCAATTTGATGCTCTATCCCTCTCATAGGTGGAAGCCCCGGGGGTATCTCAGCTGGAAAAATGTCCTCATACTCCTGCAAAAGGTTAGTGACAGCAGGCGGTACCGAGCTAACATCATCATCAAGAGAAAACAAGGTTCGTTTGCAAACCAAAGTATAGCATACATCGTCATCAGAAATTTCAGCAAGGTCACTTTTTCTTGCAAGCATAACAGCACCCTTCAATTTAATTCCCTGAGCCTGAACATTAGGTGCTAACTTCTCCTGTTTAGGTGGTAAATAGAATTTGCTACTTGCTGATTTTCAGATTTAACCTCATGCAAACTAGCAGTTCGTGCTCTATCATGTTGTACAATTTCAGCTGGGGTCAAAGGAACCAAAGTAATTTTCTTTCCTTTATGCACAAAAGTGTATGTATTACTTCTACCATGGTGTATAGCATCTTTATCAAATTCCCAAGGACGACCCAATAAAAGTGAACAAGCTTTCATAGGTACTACATCACAATCAACATAATCAACATAGGTACCAATGGAAAAAGAGACTCTGCAAGTTTGTGTTACCTTAGCTTTACCTGAATCATTCAACCACTGAATATGGTACGGATGGGGGTGTGGTCGTGTGGTCAAGCCAAGCTTCTTGACCAAATCTGTACTCACCAAGTTATTGCAGCTACCTCCATCAATGATGACACATGCTCGTCGATTGTTGATTACGAAGAAAATCTGGAACAAATTGTGGCGTTGCAGCTTCTCAGGTTGTTGTATCTGTGTGCTAAGCACTCGCTGCACAATGATGTTCATGTAAGCGGCCGTGTCATCGCTACCAAAGACTTCGCCGTCCTCCTAAACAGCTTGTTCTTGATCCTCATCATCTTCAATGTCAGAGGTGCTGATGTACCCATCGTCTGTAGCAATGTATGCTCGCTGACTAGGGCACTCTCGCTGCATATGCCCAAATCCATGGCAGCGGTGGCACTGAACGCCAGGAGTGCGTCCCATTGAGGCGACAGAGGATGCACTCTTTAAAGGTTCCTGCACAGAATTTTTACCTGAACCGGAAGGTCGTGGAGAAGATGATTTGACTCCAGACTTATCCTTGCTCGCGGTTGGTTGCATCCGATAGGAAGATGCCTTGGGAAGCCCCGAAGATCGCGGTGTGTATGTGGTGCCAACCTTGTTCTTGCCCTGCAAGTCACGCCCCTGCAACTCCTTCTCTGCAAGCATAGCAAACTGAAACAACTGGTTGACAGTGTTAAATTCCTTATAATCAACTATGTCTTGAATTTCACGCCTCAAACCCGAATAAAAACGAACAATAGAATCCTCAGGTCCCTCCACTATGCCACAACGCATTAATCCTTTTTGAAGATCACCATAGTAATCCTGCACAGCTTTATCTCCCTGTTCTAAACGTATCAGTTTCTTACGGAGGTCTCTATGATATGATGGTGGCACAAATCTATCACGCATAGCAACCTTAAGCTCTTCCCAGGTACTAGGTGTCGCATTGTCTGCAGCTAAACCAGTCCACCAAATGATAGCAAAATCTGTAAACTCACTAGTGGCTTGTCTAACTCTATGTTCCTCAGGCACTAGGTGGGAACTAAATTTCTGCTCGACTATCATCTCCCAATCAAGATATCCCTCAGCATCATAATGGCCCGAAAAGGAAGGTATTTTAAATTTAACCTTAGCATAAGGATCATCGGGAGCACGATTACGATTACCTTGGTGGCGGTTGAAGTGTTGAGCGCCACCCATACCTGTGGCGTTTCTACGTAGACGATGGCGTAATCTGTTTTGTCTTGTTGCTGCTTGATCAACATTACCATCGGTGTCATATACTACATCATCGTGTCCTCCGGTGTTGCTGCCATCATGGACTTCTTGGATGGGTGGCGGCTGCGCTTCCAAGGCAGCTACCCTGTCGGTTAGTGCGGACAAACGTTTGTCCAATCTCTCAAGGGTGTTGCCGAGCTTGAGATCAATGAGCGCGTCGGTGACAGCTTTGGCTATTGCCTCAGTCATCTCCCTCTGAGCATTATCTACAACAGATTGTAGCTGGTCTTGGCTGACGCACTCAGACCAGTCTTTGGGTGCCGTATCCTCTCCGTCACCTGGCATTGTAGACACAAAACAGGAACAAACAGTGAAAGTTATCCCTAATAATCTACTACGTAGGTGGAGTAGTGCCTCTCAAGATCGCAGCAAAAAGGAGCCCCTTCTCAAGCCCTTACAAGGTTCTTACCAGCAAGGTCAAGGATACCTGGAAGACGTAGCACTGCGATTACAGGGATCAAAACTTATACTGTCCAGAAGAAGTATGTGGATTTAAGGCAGGCAGGCCAAATATGTGAGTGGAACACAATTCAAAAACAGAAAGTAATGCTGAATTATAGTCCTAAATACTTGCTCTCGTTGCTGGTCTAACGTGTTCCAAATACCAGATGTGTGATAACAAAATAGAGAAACAAGTATGATGGATAGCAAGAGTGATAAGAAACAATCACAAGATAGCACACGCCCACAATTATAACAAACTGTCTCCTCTATGTGCTCCTCTAAATATTGTTCCTCTTTTGCCCCTCTCAATTTTTCTATTTTTTGGGCTGTCGTTGTTTTTTTGGGAATCTTTGACTTTTTCTTTTTATTTTTTTGATATTTTTTCTTCACTTAGGAGCACACAAGAAGTAACCACAAAAAATTTGAGCTGAAACAAGTGAAAGACGTGACCTGTGGAAAATTCAGAAGATGGGTCCAAAATTGAGGAAAAGCTTGTGACCACGAAAAGAGGATCTTGTGACCAGTTTTTGACCAAAATAAAATTTTCGAACCCCAGCAAAGCAGGGGATGGTCGGATCCGAAATTTTTTTCTGATCGATTTTGATATCTGGAACGTCGAAATCCGAGTTCGTACGCGAAAACTGGACCAGTTTTAAGTTTGGACTACGAAATAGAGGACAAAACTGGAACAATGCGTACAAAAGTGGTCACGGTGGCTAGGGTTTGACAGGAAACGATGGGGAAAACACACGAATTGGACTCTAACACAACCTAACCAGCAACAAGACCTTGATTAGGACACAAACTCAACACGACGGTATCTGAAAAGAATTATGCAAAAGGCTAAACGTGGTTTCTGGGATAGGAAAACACTAAATTTTTTTTGGCTTTTCTGTGGACTCTAGGACGAAGGCGAAATCAAACTAAACTAGGGTAAAATTGAACCTGACGGTATACCTGAAGCTCTGATTACCAATTGATGTGAACTAGGGTTCCCGATCTTCCGAAAGGTTCTGATAACTCTCGATTTGGTGGAGTCACGACACAATTCGATCCGGCTTCCGAACAACTCGGCTCTGAACCCCGCAATCGCAGCACCACGACTCCTCTGGTTATCGACCGGCGTTGCACGGTCGACCTTGCCAAGAAGGCTAAGTCCTTGCCTGCAAATCGAGAACACAAGCAAGAACACAAAGGAATGCAACCAAATTGCAGATGAATGATTAATCTCACAAAGTTGGGGTCTCACAAACCGACGGCGGCGGCGAAACTGTTGTTAACAGAATAATCTAAGCAAAACCCAACCCTAATGTAGGCGGCGACTACTTATTATATAGCCTAAGGGACGTCCAAGGACCCCTATTCGCGTCCCTGAGAAGTACCAACACGTTACAAGGCCCAAACGGCCCAAAAGACGGCGACACAGCGCCCTGACAGATTCTGGATGGTGACTTGTTTCGACGATTCCCGTTGATTCCGAATAGCTTTTGACGTGAGACCACTTGGGTTGGTTTCCTTATCAAATAAGCTTTCCATCCATATATGGATCATCGAAAACGGAGTCCGGATGCGTCCTGGGTGACCAGTTTAAGGTAGACTGGTCCTGGATTCCGAGGTGGACTCGAACTTGGTTTGGTTTGGTCCTCCATCTTTATCCGGGCGCCCTCGCTGGTCCTCCACGCCTCCAAGCCCTCCTCCACGTGTTTCCTGGACCTCTCCTTCATACCTAAGCACAATATAATCATTAGGTAGCAATCTATTCTTAGAATCATATAAAGAGTTACTTAGGAACGAGCTCACCTCTAAATTTAATTGACGCGCGCGAGCTCTAGTGATTGGACCTTGAATGTCCAGCAGTGGATCATTGTGTGTATGTGAAGGAGTGATGTCCTCATCACAGCGGAAAACGATCTTCAGGAACCAGCTTGAGCGTAGAACAGACCCTCTAGTCCTCCCAATTGTCGCCCTCGTAGTTGTACTCAGGCTCTGAACCTGTCAAAAATCTATTAGTACGCTTGGTACTGGCCACGCATCACCCACCCTATGCTTGCAATGCTTTGTGGAAAGTGGAATGCATCGGGGAAAGTAGAAATAGACCTATTTAGGCTGTGGGTTTCCTATGCAAGTCGTTAACATTTTATTAATAAGACATTCATCAGTTTTTAACCCATCTTATCCACACATTCTTCCCATCCCATCACAACACCTCTCGTCTCACTCTCTCTCTAGGCGACGAGATTGACTCCCGCTCAGTTCTCATCTCAACGGCCGAAACCGGAATCCAACACAAAAACCCGAGGGAAAGGTAGAAAGGACTCATCTCTCTAATCAAGTGAAGCGTAGGTCATGGGAATGTCCATATCCGCGGACGCGGCTATACGTATAGATCAATCAACTCTGCAGAGTGTGTACACCTGGTAATCCACAAGATCGCCATCATCGACGATCCGGCTCGTCTAGGCTGATTCCGACTGCCTCCCAACCGGTACAGTACCACCCTACCACTCAGCCTTGGGCCACCCCGGTATCCACCAAAACGCTGAGACTGTGAGACATAGTACTGGGCCCCCAAGGTCACTACGCTGTCTTAGGAGGGTGTGGGTCCCCATACCCGTACCTTCCTACACTATCACCTTCCATCCCAGTAGTAGTGGTACTGCCCTAGTCAGTCGGGTAATCGTCTCCCGCCCATCGGGAACGAGTGGTGTGAACGAAAGTCCCATGGTTCCAGTTCTCAAGACATACCAGTCCTTAGGAGGACCAGACAGGATATCTCCTCAAAGGGGAAACAACGTCTTACCCGTGCCATGATAGCACCTCCACCAGGGATAACCAACACCCCAGTTCACCTCACAACATACGCGCCACAGGTAACTCTCGTGAGGGATGCCCAGGTCGCACCCCTCCAGCAAGACTTGCCCCAAAGACTCGTCGTAGGATCCTGTCCGATCGACTCAACCCTCACCACTCACCCAAGACGCACGCCAAGATCTCCCCAGTTCATTTATCAGGTTTACCAAGTTCTCGGCACTACGTGCCTTATACATATACGTCTCTCACTCACCGGCATCACATCACAGATATAATGCGAGTAAGAGTAAAAGCAGTAATATGTAACATGCGAGCATCTAGCCTAACAGCAGGGTGAGCAGGAGTAAGGTTGCAGCAAGGAAAAAGGCTCAAAGTAAAGCATCTATCATGCAGTCTATCAGCATATATTTATAAAAAGTTAAGCGCTAGCAATTCTATATTTGCATGCATAATAGGTTCTATGGAGTTGGGTGGGGCGTGGCACCTGGCAGGTCATCTCCCACGTCCTCGCTGTAGTCGGGGTCATATTCCTCAGTCGGCAGGTCCTCCGGCTCTGTTAAACGTATCGTAGAGTCGTATTAACAACTCCTATAGAGGTGCACAAAGAGCAACAGAAATTCAAAAGATCCAAATGCACTCACACACAAGCCTAAGATATAGAGCTCATTTTTAGAAAAATTTAGGAACTAGTTTGGTATTTTTCTGAGTTAAAATGAGTTAGTTATGATTTTTTGAAGATTAAAAGGTTTTCTGAAAAAGAAAAAGAAAAGGAAAATCCAGGCAGCGACATGTGTCACGCGCTGATTGGCCGGAACAGATTGAGTCTCTAACAGGTGGGCCTGTTTGACTGGTCAACGGTCAACGGTCAACGCTGACCGGGCCGGAACCGGGCCTCGGTGGGCCTAGGCTGGGCCGGATATGGGCCGAACTGGGCCGGGCTGGGCCGCCACGTGGCGAACTCAGGCGCTGCCACGACGCGCTTTGGGTTTGAAGACGGGCTCGGGTCCACAGGGTGTGGCTCACGGTGGACTTGTGAGTGCGGTGCATGGAAGGTCACAGGGTTCACGGTGAACCGCGCCCACCGTCCTTTTCTCTCTCACGGCCTACGGTGCACCGGGTGCACCCAGCCACTCCCCTTCTCCTCTGCTTGCTCCCTCCTCCTCGACCGTGCTCTCACCGGCGGCGAGCAACCGGTCCCGTGATTTGGAGTCCCACAGGCGGAGCTAGTAGGCTCTACAGCATCGCGTGATCCCTTGGAACTTGATGGAGGGGTCTTTGGTGCGGATTACGGCGCTTAGAGGGGGAGTCTACAGCGGTGGCGGCTCGGCCGGTGTTGGTGAACAGCGGCAAGACCTTCCCGGCGTCTTGGCTCGATGGTGAGGCTTCCTATTGATTCGCGTCCGCATGTGGAGCGTGAAGATGGGGTCGAAAAAGACGCAAGCGAGCTCTAACCGAACTCTCCACAGTGGTGGCGGCTCGACGCTTCTAACCGAACCCTCCCTAACGGTGCGCACGATGTGTCCCCTGCCGAGGTGAACCGGTCGGATCTCCTTCTATTACCTCTAACGTCTCGAGTCAACAAGAAGCTGTCTCGCCATGGCCATGCTCTGGCCTTGGCGAGCACGCTCTGAGCGTCGCCACGGTGGTGGCGTTCCTGAGCCGGTACGGCTCGGTAAGGCCGTGGGAAGGTGCAAACGTGATCGCGCGGGTGTGTGTATGTGCAAACGACGATCCGACACCGGTCTTGGCTGATCTCGGCATGGAATCAACCTTGGTGATGCCGGCCATGTCTACGGTGATGAGCAGGGGGGTTGCGGTCGGTGCGGCTCACCTTGGGCTCGTGGTAGGAGGATGGCAGTGCAGCGGTGGTTCGAGGCTATGACGAGGCGGTGCCATGCACTAAGAGTAGCAACGTCAATGTAGCCGTTCGGTCAACGCTCTGGCTCCGGCAACTGGCGGCTCCGGCAACTGGCGGCTCCGGTAGCTGCCCTCTCCTTCCTTCTTCCCTTCTTCTCCCCTCTACTTCTCTCGGTTGTGGCGTGAGATGGTGACCACCGGGGTGGTGGCGAAACAGAGAGAGGGGTGGTTCTCGGCTCGGGGGATTTTATACCCCGAGGTCATCCATGGCGAGGCGAACGGTGATGGAGCAAGGGGATCTACGTGGCGCTCATCCAAAGGGTCGCAGGGTTGTTGGGGTGGCGTGGTGCTCACGCGGATGCCGTGGTGGCCTCGGCTTCGTGCTGCCACTGGCCTGGCTTGGTGTCAGAGGCGGTTGTGGCCGTGGGCCATGGCGGTGCCATGCGCGTGGGCGGTATGACGGTGGGGCAAGGGGGTGTGTGGCTGGAGAGCGGGGCCGGCTTGGTGTCTTGGCGCGCAAGGCGGCCGGCAGGGAACAGGGGGAATCTCCCCTCGCCAAAAGCGTGACCGTGTCCCCTTCGGTTGCCCTGCTTTCAATCGGTGAAACGGGAAAGGCCGGAGGTAGGGGATGACGCCGTGGGGCCCTCTCGTCAGCGACCGCGGAAGAGGGCGTGCGTCATTGGCTTAGCAGGCTGGCAACGCAGGCCGGGGTCCACGGCAAGTTGGGCCGGCCCATGCGGCGGCGCGCGCGCAGGAGTGAAGGGGAGCGCGCAGTCGCGGTTTGGGCCGGGCCGCTGCGGTCGGCTGTGCTAAAGAGGCCCTTTTCTATTTTCTTTTACCTATTTGAGTTTTCCAAATTGTATTTTCTTTAATCCAAATAAGCCAAGGTTTTTGTATATTACACACATATATATTGCCTCCACTTGATTACCACAATGGGGCCCTCAGGATGTATTTTAGGATTTATACCAGATCACAAGATTGTATTAGTACCTTTATTGAATTTGGATCTTATTTAAATAAAGGTGGTTGATTTTATTTAACAAATTTAAGAACATAAAAACCAACTCATAAATATATAATTAAATGCAACATGTAATTAACTAGACTAGGTGCTATTTGTGCAGCTAGGGTTGGTTTCCTATATGTCACTCACCATACATTGGTTATTTTTTTAAAAAAAATTGTGGTTGTGATTTTTGGTTTGTCGTAAAATTCTGGGTTGTTACAAATATAAACTCCCCTAAAGGCTTCAGTGAACTCTCTCCAAGTAATCTGGGCATTGGGAGGAAAGGTGGTGCGGTGATGCTTCCACCACATCCCTACTGGTCCCTATAGCTGATGTGCAGCATATTCTGTTTTCAGAACTTCTGTCAGTCCCAACACATGGAACTTATCTTCCATAGTGTTGATCCATTCTTCAGCGTCAAGTGGCTCTATTGCTTCCTTGAAAATAGGTGGCCTGGTATCCATGAAGTCCTTGAAGTTACTGTACTGGTTCACCCCATTGCCACCACCTTGGTTGTTACCACATTGGATATTGTTGGCAATGGTACGCAGGAAATCTTCCATGTTTTCTAGGATTGTTCAGCATTGCGCTGACTTCCAAGAAACTGCGCAAAGAATGCTTCTGCAGTGAGCGGTGGAGGAGGCGGCAAATGTGGTTCTGGTTGTGGCTCATTGTGGTTGACATTGTTTCCACCACTCCCACCAGCCCCTGCACCGTTACCACCGGTTTCGGCAGCCTCATACGTGGCGCGGCGAGTGTTTGCCATCTGCATATTTCAGCAACAAGTAACCATTAAGCAAAGTTGTAGTAATTGTAATTAAATGAACAATTATGCCATACTGAATTCATTGGAGAGAACAAGTCATACAATAAAACAGAGGCACAATAATCACATTCCAATTAAAACAACACCACGAATCAAATTACTTCAACTGCAAACATTGCGTCCAATACAATCACATTGCCAACATACATACACTGGACTTTCACGCGCTCGGACATCGCATACATAACCAAGTTCCAAAGTACTGCCAAGTCTCAAGATCGAAATGAGATACATCGGGATACATGAAACCAAAAGAAGGTCACCACGACTGGGCCTAGCAGCTAACGCAAGACAACTAGCCTACTCCTCAGGGCCATCGTCGGGGTCGGAGACGTCACCACTGCCACCATCAGTAGCGGCATCGTCGTTGTCGGAAAGTGCGACTACAGGCTCGTCCTCGTCGTCGTCGACGTCCATATCGGCGGCGTCTAGAGGAGCATACGGGCCTACCCCGTTGTAGAGGGCATGAAACTCTTCATGCAGGTTGGCATTATACTCCTCTAGCTCCTCAACCCTCTGCCTCAGAAGGTCTCTCTCGTTCCAGGCTTCATTCCTCTCCTGAACTAGCTGCTCAATTATGCGGTTTGCATTGTTGTTGGCATGAGTTAACGTCCGCACTCGCTGCGGAGCATCCTCGTCTCTCACCACCGCCTGGTCTCGCTGCAAGGTCATGTCAGCCAACTGCTCCTGCAAGCTCGCTATCACACGGGCCTGCTTCTTCTTCTGCTTCCTTGCCTGGAGCTTATCATCCCCACGCAAACCAGTCAAAGTCCAATAAGTGCACTCGAGACCCTCATAAGCTCTGATAGCTGCGAACATAGCGCTCATGGCATGGTTGTCGCTAGACCGTCCCTCATCTGGGCCTCTGACCAAAGCACTCCCCTGAGGCTGAACCCAGATAGCATCACGAGGATCATCCCAAGGAAAAGTACCAGCCAAGGCTGCTGCCAACTCATTGGGAAATCTGCTCATTATGTCTCAGATGACCCGAAAGGCTGCTCCCTCTGCACCCTCAACTGGAGTGCATCCCTCAAACTCCAAGTGCCAACCATCCCACTCCGGTGCATCACCAAGAGTAGGGACAGTGATCTCCACTATTGCCAGTCCATCCTCAGCTAGCTGGCTCTCACTCCAAGAGTACACTGGCTCTTGACCCTCCGGGTACCCCACATCATGGAGCACTCTCCAAAGCAAGGTCGGCATGCCAAACTCGCTCAGAAAAGTGTCCATGCTGCGGTGCTCACGCAGGGCCAACTGGTGTCGGGGTGCTCTTCCGCCTGTGGACTTACGGGCAGTCTGCTTCGTGCGGGCCATCTATAGCAAAGTTTTGATTACCCGGTGAGAACATATTTAAAGTTGAGGCCATTTTTATCAAAAGGGGATAATCATTTTATAAGGGGAGGAATGCATGACATGAATCAAATGCACAAGCAATATGATGTATGCACGCGTCTTACGTTCTCACAGACTTAGGAAAGAAGAACATTCTAACGATGAATTCGGTGGCATACAAACAATCTCTCGTACGTGACTAATATGTTCTACACGATAAGCGTTGTTATGTACCTACAGAAAACTCATTTTAGCCCAATTCCCCATGAATGCATGAAAGCAGTAAACTTGCCTACACGCTCTACACGAATCCCCAGATGCATGTACAATGGTAGTAACTACCCAGCACATCGTCCTATTGACGGCATCGCCTCAACGGACGGAACAACCACACATGCGACACCTTCGTAAAAACATGTGTAGAACATGTAATTACTTCAGTATCATATAAACACTCTCCCTAGATCGGTGGTGTATCCGATCAGGCTCTCACATCTCACACTTACCGAGGCGTAGAGGCAACTGATCCATACATTACCACTCAATTAAGTGGCACTCATACAATAGCACGTCGTATGAGCAACGAAAGAGAAATATGGTGCAAGAACCCCAAGTTAGTACTTAATTAGCCACCTAGTGTCCTTAACTGGGCATAAAGGATATGACCACTAGCACACTCTTAGTTTGAAAATCACACTTTTCAAACATAGTTTTGTTTTAAATACACTTATGAGAAGTAATCACGCTAAACCATGCTCCGATGCCAGCTGTAACAGAACCGCCCAATTATACGAAATTAAGTAAGAAAATCATCCCAAACATGGACGATTTAGCAAACTTAAGCCCGTATAACCCAGTAGTCCGTGAAATCACGACGGATTTCAAACCAGTTCACATAAAAGCCAAGATTGTACTAAGTTTAGCAGTCACCATCATAAGTTACATAAAAGTTTGCATCACAGAATACATCAGAGTTTAAACATAGTTATTACAAACCAGGTTCAAATAAGAGTAGCGGAAGCATTTTGTTCAAACCACACACGCACACAGTGTTTGAAATAAAGTGCCAGCTCAGGATCATCTCCAGCAAAAGCATCAGACGAGAAGTAGTGAATGACCACTGCCCAAGGTCCTAAGCTTCGCCCATCGCAGGGTAAAGGCAGTTGATACAGTAGTCGTAATACATCTGCCCATCTGCAACAAGTGGGAACAAAGCCCTGAGTACGAGAAGGTACTCAACTAGACTTACCCGATATAACCGAAAATAAAGTGACACCAAGGAATCATGCAAGGCTTGATAGTGGGGTAGCTGACTCATTTGCGAAAGGCATTTTTATCTTTAAAGAGCCTTGTTCTAGAAGCTATTATATCAAGTTAATTATTATTAACCTGCCTACTACATTTGCACCTGTACTAAAGTAAACATATAATTAAACAGGGAATGATAACCAATGATCATTAACATCTTCCAAAATGTCACATTTCTCATAACTGTCCAAGTGTTCCATTAACATTACTACGATGAAGTAACTCAAGTCAAGTGTTCACTATCCAGTGAACGATGGCGATTCGAATCGATTATTAACCAGCTAGTAATTTATTCCTCACATAAACCTCACTCACCCGCTAAAGTGAGGTATTGGTCACCGAGTCAACTATTCAGGTAAAGTCGCGAGTCTGCCAGGAACCACATGTACCCGGGGGCCGCCTGACTGCTCTTTGGCCTTATCATCGCGCCCCCGTATCCTGCCACTACTGCTCCGGTATAGTGCGTTGCAGGCAATCCACTCGGCCCGAATAATCTCCCAGCTTCGCGGTCGAAAGGTACATTATTCGGCCAGCTAAATGTGAGGCATGCGTTCAACATGACTCGAGGCCCAACAACGGTCGGTCCTTAATCGACACAGATGGAAAACACTATAGTCCGAAACCCTTCAAGTTTTCGTCCGGTCTCAGATTCATTTCGACACTTAGTTATCCCCATAAGACATACTGTTTCAAACAGATCCAGGTAACTTATGGCTCGCAGGTGACAGGCAATCACCCGACTTCTACCGGTCTAAGCAAACTAAGCATTTCTTGACTACGAATACTAAGGTAACAAGGATATGGTAGAGCAAGGGTAAACAGGGTATAATGCAGCAACTGTTGCAAACAACTCCTAAACGTAATGCATCAATTTAAGTAAAGCATTTAATAAAATATTTGCAAACCGAGGGAGAAATGCTCCGGGGCTTGCCTCTCTCAAAAGAGCTCGGACGGTGGTCAGGGCACTCTGGAAGATCTTCACCGACCTCCTCTTCGGCTTCGGGAACCTCCTGCTCCTGCACCTCGGCCTGCTCTTCTGGATCCTCGGGAACTGCTACCGGGGTCGCTTCCTGAGATCCTGTATGATATAGATGCGTAAGTGCTCATGCCTAGGTGCGTGCAGAGATGACATGAGATGATGACAATGCATGAAATGTAGATGCACATGTTTACTTTATTTGGATTGAGTGGAATTTCAACTCTTCTACAAGGTAGTCTATATCATCCAAGAACATGTACTCATAAACTACCACCAACAGTCTCTACCAAGCAAAGTTACCCTAGCACCCTAAGAGGCTTCAAAGATACACCAAAGCAAGTTTATCAATTAAATCTTTGCATTAAAATGTTAATTTAAATATAGTTGTCACAATGTTTGAACAGCAACACTTATTTTGGTAACTTGGAAAAATATGATAAAATTACAGTGGATTACTACCAGGTACATTAGCATGTCACAAAAATTCCATTGCAATTGGAGCACTAGAGCTATCTACACAAAAATAAAAATCTAGGGTTTAAAAATGAGCATAAAAATATTTTATACTATGAAAAGTATCAAACAACAGATTTCTCAATTTTTCCTAGATTCTACACAGTAAACAATCACTGTAGAAAAATTATTACTTACATGTTTTATTCACATTTATTTAATTAACAAAAATAACAATTATTAGCAATAAAAAGCATTTGAACTACACATACAATTTTTTCTACAGAACAGACGTGATACATAATTTTCCTAGCAAGTACATTGCACAAGAAGATTAACAAACTTGAAACCACATTTTTCTGATTTTTCTATGATTTATGACCTATTTATCAAGAAAACACCAATTTCAAGGATTAAATAAAATCCTACAGAAAAGTAATGCAATATTGACATGAAATATTTTTATATTGTATATCTTGTTCCAATAAGTCCATAGAAATTTATTTCATAATTTTTGGAGCTAAAATGAGCAAGTTATGGATTTTTGAAACCCTTTTACATTTTCTGGAAAACAATTAATTAAATCCCTTTTTGAAATCCGGCTGGCTAATGCTACACGCACCCAGAAACTGAACAAGAGACAACCCACGAGACCGACAGGTGGGCCCGTGACCCCACACGCCAGTCACAGAGAAAAGGGAGGGAACTCCGGCATCCACAACTCGCCGGCAGCGAGGTCTCCGGCCAAGCCAGAGGCACCACGCGAACCACCGCATGGTTGCGAACTCAGTGGTGCACGCGGGGTGGCCAGCGGAGCTCGGGGGACCGGTCACCGCCGTTCATGGCGGAACGGTGGCGCGGTGAACCGCCGGCCGGCCAGCTCCGGCCAAGGAACGGGACAAGAAAAGGTGCTCGAACACCGGTGAGCCAAGGCGAGCATGATGCGCGCGCTGGAAGGGAGTAAGGTGGAGCGGAGAGAGATGCTCCACGGAGCGGGCAAGTCCGGTGAGCTCAGTCGGTGCTCCGACGAGCAATTTACGCGGAGAGAAGGCTTACCATGGCCGATTCCCGTGTGTGCAGAGTTCGCCCGAGGGAGGAGAAGCTCTGGGCGAGATGGAGCTGCTTGCGATGAGCTAGCGTGGCCGGAACGGCAACGTCGACGATGGCAGTGGCGGCGACAGAGGAGCGGGAGCCGCGTTCGGAAATGGTGAGCGCGTGGGGGAGGAAGGAGTGGGCGCGGGGGTTAAGGCACGGTCGGAAGCGTACTTGGACGGGATTCCGTCCCGGTGCGGTGGCTCCGACCGGACGGTCAGCCACCGGCCACGGCCACCGGTGCGGCGCATCCACGCGGCGGAGCGCGCGCACGATTTGGGCACGCCGCGCGGGGCGCAGGCGGGCGAGCGGCGTGCGCCCGGTCGACTGGACCGCGGACGCGCGCAGGAGCGTGGGCGCGATAATGGGCTGGGCCGGCTTGCGGATGCAGGCCAAAAGTGAGGCGGCGGCCCGATAACAAGAGATCCGATTTTTCATTTTATTTTTCAAGGAATTTTTCAATTAATTTCAATTCTCAGTTTTCAAATGTGAATTTGAGCAAGAAGATGACCTTTTCTGAAAATGGCCCAAAAATGAAAGTGGTTTAGAATTTAATTCTCTACAACTTTGATAAAAGGGTCAACTCCAAAATCCCCACAGATTTTGAATTAGAGAATAAAAGCTAATTAGAAGGGTTTTTGACTAATTTCTAATAATATTTTTAAAAGCAAATTTGTGTCAAAACTTTAGTTGTCAGATTGCTCCAAAAACTTCACTAATTATTTCTAAGTGATTTAAAATTTATAACGACCCCTGTTTCATGAGTCAATCCAATTTTTGGAGGATGAATCAAGTATAGGCATTATATGCAACAATTTTCCCGCACACATGTTTTAACTAAAAATGCACTCTAACTTCTCAGATGATCATGCATGCAATGACATGTTATGCGTATGATTTGCAATGATAATGCTCGAGTAACACCGGGGTGTTACACTCTCTATTCCTTCCTCTTCTCCATCGAGTCCCTCCAGCTAGAGCAGCACCGCGGGGAGGAGCCAGAGCAGCCACGCGGGCACCCCCACCGGGAGCGACCTCACCGGATCTCGCACCGCCGCGGGGAGGAGCTGCTGCAGGGTGAGCACGAGAAGTTACGGCCGACGCACGGATGGGGCGGTGCCCACCGAGGATCGCTACGGCCGACGCGCGGATGGTGCAGCACCCACCGGGGAGGTCGCGCCGAACGAGTGGAGGATGCAGTGGAGGGAGATCTGCTGGAGGAAGGGGAGGGGAGGGGCCGCCAGAGGAAGAGGTGACGCTGCGTGAGGAAGGCTATGCTTGCCAGAGGCGTCCTTGCCAGAGGAGGGGGCTGCACACGCCGGCGAGGATGGGGCTGCGCTCCCTGTCACGGGGTCTATGGCGGGGACGGCACCTCTCGCACGAGTGCACAATGATGCAAGCGGTGGTTCGGTAGAGCGCGAGGAGGAAACACGAATTAGGGCTAGCTTGTTGGGCCAACAAGAATGGGGTCTGAGGGGAGGATTTGAGGGCTCAACCAAATTTTAGGGCTCTAGTAGGGGCTCTGCTAGAGCTTGTTTTTTTGTTGAACCCTCATATTTTGTTATGGGGGCTTGAGAAGGGGCCTGCTGAAGTTGCTCTGAGCGGTGAGTGGTGAGCGTGACTGGATGGCGGCAGAGGGCCACAGCCCATGGTCCACGCCCTGTCAGCGAAGGACGAAGGCGGCCCACCAACCCTGCTGGCCCATCGATTTGAGCCTGCCGATGAGACAAAACGAGTTGAGGGCCCCCCTCACTTCTCCTGGCTTCGACATGGTTGGCGGGGTGCCGCAGCTGCACACGTGGACCAAGAGCAGGAGCAGGCTTGCTTGTGATCGCCATGGCGCCATTGATGAGCTACTCCCTCCGTCCCAGAAAAAGTGTCGTTTTAGGTTTTTCAGACATCGTGTTTGACCGTTCGTCTTATTCAAAAAATTTTAATAAATATTATTTATTTTGTTATGACTTATTTTATCATTAGAGATACTTCAATAATGATTTATTTATTTTATAATTTGCACAAAATTTTTGAATAAGACGAAAAGTCAAATACAATGTCTGAAAAACCTAAAACGATACTTTTTCTGGGACGGAGGGAGTATGTTCCCGCTGCCGAGGCACCTGATCTGATCGGATCGCTGCTGGTGGTGCCAGGTGTGGTGGTGCAGTGCCCAAGTCTGCCACCAGGGGTTTGGAGAGCGAGGTGTTCGATAAAATACTTAACCAGTGAGTAGTAGTTGTGCAGAGTTCATCGATTTCGTTGCCCAGCCCGTACAGGCTATCACATCGATCGATTCACCAATTCCAAAGTTCTTCAACTACAAGACATGTTATGGATATACATCACTTGGATCAGAAGTGTAACACCTCAAAATTTGCTTTTTTGGAAATATAGATAAAATGATTTAATTGTGTCTTTGTATCCACATGAAAATATAGGGAAATAAAAGTTTTCATTAAATTAGAATTTATCATAGGGTGTAGAAACATGTTTGAGCATTCATGCCTTTGTATTTTCTTTATTGAGATGAGTGATTTTAATTCAAAACTCAAAATGATTCAAATTTCTTTTGATAAGGTATGAAAATAGTTTTTGAAATAAAAAAAAGAAAAGAAAACTCTCATTACGCACGTTTCGCCCGAAGGCCTGATTCCTCGCGCTCTTGCCCCTATAAAACTCAAGCCCGAATGCTTCGCTGCCCTACCCAAACCCTAACCGCACAAGCCCTTGCTAGCCTAGCCACAACCATGCACGTCATCTGAAGCCTCTCCGCCGACGCTCTTCACGACTTCACGGCAAGATGCAATCGGCCACAAAGGACGTACGCCTACTCCTACAAGAGCCAAGACAACCAGCCATGACGAGGAGGTCTATGTACATCTTCATGCAAGCCAATTGTACAAGTAATCAAAGCATCCGTCTCATCGTGGCTCTCATCGCCCCACGATGGCTTCTCGTCGTGGCTTTCATCAGCCCTTGTCGACAACTCCCGGGGGCTGCGCGACAGATCCATCCGATCTACAAGTCATACAAGTTGACTATAGATAATCAACCATATTGATGAGACTCGTTCCGTCTATACGATGGACATGCATCTCAGTTTCCATCTATCAGCATCATCGACAAGCATATCGGTGCTACCGCCTCATCCCGCTTGTGAGCCACTTCGACGGCGGCATCAGCGAACACCGCGACTAGGTTCCACTCTGACTCGATCCGCACGTCGAGTTTGAATCCGCTGGAGCCGATTCTGACTCCGCGCATCGAGACCGACTACTCTGGAACCGACTCCGATTCTGACGCCCAACATGGCATGGGCAGCAGACCAAAGCAGCTTCAATCCGATTCTCAACAGCACCAGAGCCATACGCGGGAAGGATTCGTGGCCGGTACACGCGCTCAAGTCTGATACGCAGTACAATACTACTTGGAGACCACCACAACCAAGCCGAGCGTTACAGCAAGCCTTGGTGCCAAGTACTATATCCAGGCACGCATCATACTAAACCTATGATCCGGGCATCCGCCGTATGCCGGCCGCATATCGCCACCGCCTGGAACGGCACCATCGACCCCGACGCCGTCCCAGCCTGTCCCTGCTTCAATCTTCGCCAAAGCGAGCTCGACGATACCTGCCGCCGCCGCGAACGCCGTCTGCTGCTTCCTCTTCGATCTCCACGTGCCGACAAAGGAAGCTGCTGCCGCTCCGCTGAGGTCTGCGTGTTCGATGTGCCTCTACCACTGACGAGAACCCCCTATGTGAGCTTGCCTTGCCTCCTCAATTTTCCGGTATTGGTTCCGTGCAAACCGATCGAACTCCAGTGAAGCTATATCCATCGCCGGCCATGGCCTCATTGCTATCTTTGCTGATATCATTCTTAGCTTTGATGACATCATGTCTACATTTTGTGTCCGTTTTCCTTTAGTAAAATAAATCCTAAAATACAATAAAAATATGTATACACATATAATCCTGTTTAGGCCATATCATTTATGTTTTAACTCCGTTTCGATCCACTAGATTTGTGTCGACATGCTCTACATAGTAGTAACATTGTTTTTTTTGTTTTTTTTGTGTCACATGTCTTTGAATATATAGTTGAATATTTAATTAATTAATTAATATATGCATATAATTTTATTGTTAAAAACAACATAGAGTTATAATTTCGTTATCGATGCGATGCGACCGTGTCGATGTAACCTACATGCTAGCGGCAATATTTACCATGTCACTTGGTTAAATTAATTCTATTAATTCGGTTAATGATTACACAAATTTGTTTCTAAATAAAAGCAACATAGGACAATATCGATCTTTTATTATTATCTTTTAACTTAAATATGTATTTATTTACTATAAGTTGTATAGTTAAACATGATTCATATAAATCCAATTTAGATGCACTTATATTAATATGTATTCAATGCCTTTTTGAATTAAAGTTAATTTAGGTTTATCTCTGGTCTTTTATAAATAATAAAATGATAACTTGGTAAATAACAACTTGAATATTTCTTTGTTAATTATAATCTGTTTAGTTAAATATGAAATCTATAAATAAGTTGATTAATGTTTATCTAATGATTATTTATTTATTAAAAACAACTTAGATTTATAACTCTGGTATCTTATAAATAGATGTTAATATGATCGATATCAACTTAAACGACTTTTTCAATTATGACTTCTTAGTTTAAACATGAATCGTAAATGCTTACACTTAGCTTGTCACATGTTCTACCTTTCTAAAGTATAAATGTTTAAATGACTTAAATACTATGATATATTTATAAGTAGAATATGGCTAAGGTATAACATTAGCTTTTATAATTCAACATAATTTGGTTAGTTCCACTTTAGTATATTTCCCTACAATATATAACGTTTTATTTTGATAACTAAAATGAATCAAGTTTATATTCGGTCTTCTCAGTTATGTTGCAATCGTCTCAATAATCGTGTTCCTTTAATGATAGCTCCGTCCTACATCGTTGAAAGGTCTTGATGGCTAGAGGGGGGTGAATAGCCTTTTAAAATTTTCTACAAAGGCAAGCTAAACAAGTTTATCAATACAACAAATAGCGAGATGCGAGTTTTGCTTAGCCTACGGGGTGTTTGCAAGCCACCTATCCAATTCACAATTCTAGTATAATGGCAATCAACCGCACAAGTCAAACCGAGAAGGTAACTACAATTACAACTAGCAAACTACACAAAAGAGCTACTCTAGCAAAGCTAACTAGCTAGCAAGGATAACTAAGAAAGTAATGCGGAGTTGAGTTAGGAGAGTTTCACCGAGGGGCGAAGTATTGAGCCAACCAATATGATCAACAATGAATACCAAGACAACCGAACACCGGGATCAATCAATCACAATATAAAAGTGATGACACGAAGATTTATTCCGAGGTTCACGTGCTTGCCGGCACGCTAGTCCCCGTTGTGTCCCTCTTCACCACGTGGTTCAGTGGCTAATCGGTCTCACACCGAGCCTCTCAAAAGGCGCCACAAGAACCTACCAAATGGCAAAAGGTTGCAAATGACACGAGCAATCCACTAATGTTGCCTTTGGCGATTCACCGAGGTAGGCACAAACCCCTCACAGTCACCGGAGGTGGCCAAGAACAATCACCAACTCTTGCCAACGCCTCCAAGCTGCTCCAAGCCGTCTAGGTGGCGGCAACCACCAAGAGAACACAAGAATCCCGCAGCAAATCAACCACCAAGTGCCAACTAGATGCTATCTCACAATGCAAATGCACTTGGATCACTCAATCTCACTTCGAATATGCAAAGAAGCAAGAGAGATGAGTGGGAGGGGAGTTGCTTAGCTCAAAGTGCTCACAAGTATATCAAATATCCAAAAGAGAGAGCCTTGAGCCGGCCAACGAGTATTTATAGACGTACCCCTTCGAATATAGCCGTTACGCACTTGAAACAGCCGAAGTCGCGCTGACCGGACGCGCTAGTCGCGCGGACCGGATGTGCCGGTCACACAACGGCTCTTTTGCGAAACACTGACCGAACGCGCTCTACGCAACGACCGGACGCGCTGGGCTCAACCAGACGCGCTGGTCCCGTAACTGACCGGACGCGCTGGTCAAGCCTGAGCAGCGCACAACGAAACAGCGACCGGACACGCCGGAGAACTGACCGGACGCCACAGTGCCCGCGTCCGGTTGGAGTCTAGTAAGCTCCCTCAACGACCGGACGCACCGCGCGTCCGATCAACAAACTGAAACTCGCGCAGACGCTGAATGCTGACCGGACGCGTCCGGTCAAACAGAGACCGCGTCCGGTCCAGCGTCCGGTC